>CM055980.1:14670000-15870000 GCA_029531755.1 Holothuria leucospilota | reverse complement strand
ACTAGAGTAGTGAGTCCAACACTTCTGTTTGATACTGGGGTAGTCACTCCATGATAGAAGTTGCAACTCCACAATCATTTCTTTTTTGAACTTTTGGTAATAGACTTTTGCATGCTTAGATGCCTGTCTGTTGACAAATAAGTCTGTCAATGTTTCTCAAGCAATTGTAGAGCAAATTAGAATTTCATAAATGGTTTGAAACAACTTATTTAAGTGATAGTGTCCATTCCATGATGAAATGGGACAGTTAGATTGTCATATGACAATGTGGTGGAGAAAAGACTTCATGAATGTTGTCACTGGTTAAAAGGTCATCAGGAGTACGACTTCATGAGAGTCGTGATGTTCAGAATGTACGTACTTGACACCAAAATTATTGGGAGCTGCCCAAGCTTAATCATCACTTAAGTTGTAAAATGTCTCTTTGTGTTAGGATGTTTTTGTGTACTAGAATCTGAACTTTGTTGAAGGTAATCACACCTTTTTAGGGAAATACTGCCTGCAGTCTTGCTTTAAGAATAATCTCAAGTTGTTAACAGAATTTACTTTTGTTAATAAAATGTCACCTTGATATAAAATGAAAATAACTTTGAGCTATTAAACAGGCTGGAAAAATGATTTATTTCTCTGGATCAAGTCAAATTTCCATATGTTTACATATGTTTACGTACAAAAAAAAGCCTCATTTCCCTCTAATTGCCAAAATTTCCCTTTTAGCAGCAAATTTTCCTGCCAAGGAGTTTTCCTGATTTCATCTCCATTTGTTAATGTGTATGAAAAAGAGTACAGCAGTTGCACAGATCATTGGCTGTATCATAGACTTTCTCCAGGTCTTCCAGTTTGAGTTCAACTTTGTGCCTGTTGTTAAATTCATTTACGATGTTTAGTAACTAAGAAAACTTTCATTAGAGCACATGGTTCTCATCCTTACATGGAATCAGGGGAATGTTGAAAATGGCTTTCCCTTTCTTTGGTATGGAGAAGTGAGAGAATTTTTAAAAACTGCCTCAAATCAGAGAATTTGATTGGTTCAAAAGAGAACATGATCAGTCTGTTATCTTTGATTGAATACATGCCCAAACAGCATGAAGACATTTCAACTTGGAGAAAAGTTGAAATAATTATGCTGGAATTTAAAAAAAAAAAATTCATCAGAAAAAACTCTGGAAAAAGCGGAATTTTGTTTTCATGAAATGTTGGGAATTTTATCCTGTTGAATTTTGGGCCATTGATGCTAATAAAACCATTTCTTATCCATGAATGTTCTCACCTCTCAGTATGGTGACATCGTTGAGCGCCATCTGCTGGATGGAGATGTCGTTCTGTTCAACAGACAACCTTCACTTCATAAGCTCAGTATTATGGCTCATAAGGTAAGTCTTTGGGATATGGTTGGCAAGAAATGAAGAATTTCTGTGCCCTTTTTTTTTTGCGCAAAATGCATTTTAAAAGTAAAAATACTTGAAATCACTGATTATTTTGAAGGAGTAAATTTAGATTAAAGAAAACTGATCAAGGAGAGGAAAGCTACCAGAAACTCAGACGCATTTACATTCATCTTGAACATTTTATGTCCATTTCAATCTGCACATCAAGAAATAATAAAAGTAGCAAAAAGTAGCAAAAATGAGTGGTGCTCACATTTCTAAGGTGTGAATATCAAATAATTGAACCCTGATTAAATGCACTGCTCATATTAGCCCTTGTCATCAGAAACCTGTCATAGAGTATCCTTCCCAGCCTGCTGCAATTTCTACTATGTCCAACTGACAAGTAACTTCCAAGGTCTACATTTAACTCTGGGTAGATAGAGGCAATTGGTGTAAAGTATCATCCACATCCTGAGAACTCGGGTTAAGCTAGGATTAGCCTAGGGTACTTAGGCCTAGTTCTGACGTACACTTTGCTCCCTGAACTAGGCCTAGGCTATTGCAACACAAACTTTTGACCGCATGTTACTGTGAGAGTAATATCGTCTGCGTGCGTTGCTGCAGTGATTGTTGCTATATACGCGTATGCGCGTGTATGAACGTAACTATAGCTATAGACTGTGTCACAATTGAACAGCAGTGCGTGCTATTTAGCACACAATAGTGTGAACGTCCTAGTTACATGATTTAGCAGTTTCATAGAATGTTAAAAAAAACAAAACAGGATCGTTTGTGTAAATCAAAATTTTTGGTCTTTTTTTGGACACTAAGTGCAAAAAATCTTAGAATGAAGAGTCTTAAACATATAAGGCCCCGTAGAGGTCAATTATGTAGGAGTATACGTGAATTTGAGAAAGATCGAGACCATTCAAAATTTTTGAAGTTGCGGTAGCCCAATTTTGACAATGGGTATATTGCTGACCTAGTATGGGAAGCCCCAAAGCTTCCCAAATACTAGGTCAGCAGACTGCGGACTAAGCTAGGATCAGCTGGGATCACAAGTCTAGTGCCTTGATCAGTTGCCTACCACTCTATCTTAGATCTGTCCTGAAATTCTCATGGTGCATCAGTAATACAAGCTGTTACATAAATTGGAAATCATTTCATTAGGGGTGGAAAAATGCTTGTTTGTAGGGAAGTAAGTCAAATTTACTGCAAAGCTTTACCTGTTTTCATGTACAAAAAAGTCAAGTTACTCTTCAACTGCCAACAGTTCCCTCCAAAAATTAACACTCACCCCTAAGGATCTGCCAAGGTTACCACTTTTAACACATATGCATTCCTCCATAATATCTCAACAGCAGTAGATAACTGTTTTGTCAACTAGTTAAATATCTTGAGTCTGTTAAGACACTTCATAATCTTTTGTTCAGGCTAGGGTGATGCCTCATCGGACATTCCGTCTCAATGAGTGTGTTTGTGGTCCTTACAATGCTGACTTTGATGGTGATGAAATGAACCTACACTTGCCACAGACAGAGGAAGCAAAGGCTGAAGCTTTGACTCTGATGGGGGTAAGTGTGGTCATTTGACTCAAATAATAGTTAATACTTGACTCTGATGGGAGTAAATCAAACTATTTGAATATTAGAAATAGAATCAATGTTTGCTTCATATGTAATTTTGATTTGGGTCTAATTGTAGTTTTTTATACTACTTGTTAAAATCAGACTACTTGTCAAGTGTGAGTTGGCAATAGTCTTTATCTAAAAGTGTAGAGAAATTTTAAGGTAGTGGGAGTTTGCCATATTAGATAAGACTGAAGTGAAGATAGGGGTATATTGAACTTAAAATTGGATCAGGTTTGATTGGAGTGACAGTTATTCAGAATGTCAGAAGACATGAAGGTGTAGCAGGAGCAGCAATCATAACTGAAAATGCTCTTAGCCAAAATGACGACCAGTCCCCTTTAGCCTATCATTTTATCCAGAATCAGTGATATGGAAAAGATGTCATCAGTATCACTAAGAGTTTAGTTATAGAACACAAAATGTGTGACAGTTTTATTATTGCAATGCCATTGAGAGAAGATCTCTTCTGAAAAGTGGTATTTAATTTGATAGTTTTATCCAAAACTTTCAGGTGAAATCCAACCTTGTGACACCTAGAAATGGTGAGCCACTGATTGCAGCTATCCAAGATTTCATTACAGGTATGGTAAAATGTAAATTTTCCAACAACAAGTTTTTTCCAAAAGCAGGTTAAAGAGAGGCATAAAACTAGAAATTGTTGATGGATGTAACATCTACTGATAATTGTTACATTTTCATTTGCTCCTTGAATCATACCATGTTTGTTATCAGTCTATCAATCAGAAAAATTTATAAAATGCCATTGTTGGTGTCAGCTGTTTGAAGGTGCTCAAAAGACAGTTACATGGATAAATTGCTATAAGCTTCTTCAAACAAATTAAATTTGTAAGTTTCCAGAGAGCAAATGTGATTCAGAAGAGCATTCCACAGTTGTTCTTTTTTTCCTATTCTGCAGGAGGATACCTCTTGACCCAGAAGGATGTGTTCTTTGACCGTGCTAGAGCCTGTCAGATTGTCGCCAGTCTGATGTCAGACAGGGGAAAGCTATACCAGATTGATCTACCCCGTCCAGCAATTGTTAAGGTGATGAAATCATAACTGCTTGTCTTTGTCAATCATTCATCACAGAATGACTGCCCTCTGTCTAAAAGAGGGTTAGGAGTTATAACACTTTCTTAAGAACTGGAAAATAGGTTATTCCCTTTTGATATTCTTAATCTCTGTAACATCTTTTATTCAGGACGCTGACAGTTTTTAAGTCTATACTTTCATACTAAGTTTTTTCGTGGTTTTATATCTTACAGCCAGTAAAATTGTGGACAGGAAAGCAGCTGTTTGGTTTAATCTTGAAACCAAATCATGAAAGTAGAGTCAAGGTGAATCTGAGGACAAAGGGAAAGAATTATTCGGATTCAGAAGACCTCTGTAAAAATGATTCTTGTGAGTAGAAATGTTCAGCATCCAATGAAACCGAACTAGTATAGACTGCTGACTGGCTCATTTGAAACCTTGGCCAATCAGTTTTGACTTGTCTTTAAATAGTAATTAAGAAATTTATAATGACAATGATGAGTCAGAAAATGTTACTAGTAATTTTGTAGAGCAAGTAACCAGAAAAGTGTCCAAAGGGCTTTACAAAGTAGTTTTGGTGAAATGAAATCAGAGTTTCTGCTTGGAAGAGTTCTTGAATGGGGCAGTCCTTTTCTCCAGTGAGAGAGAATTCCAAAGTTAGGGAGAAGCAGATGTGAATGTCATGAATGTCACCAAACTATGAATTAATCATAGGATTGAGCAAATTGAGTGACTGAATTGATGGAGTCTTATGCCAAGGAATTAGAGTCAGTAGGATCACGTAGGTAGGTTGGCACTATTTTGATGACACAGAGAAAGCAGGAGGTTGAAAACAATACCTTGCTTATTGAGAGCCTGTGAGTTCCTTTAATATAGAATAATGTGATTCTTTTCCTGTTACTGATCATCTGACCTGCTGCAGCATTGTGGACAATGTGAAAGAATGCACCCATAGGGGAGGTTATTTGCTCCTTGTTGGTAGAAAAACATTTCTATTGATTGGATATGTCATGAGTGCTTTCTCTTCTTTCTTTTATCATATGTACAGATGTTGTTGTCTACAACAGCCAGTTGATGTGTGGAGCTATGGACAAGAGTACTTTAGGATCTGGTTCCAAGAATAACATCTTCTACATCCTCTTAAGAGACTATGGAGAGCAAGAGGCAGCAGATGCCATGAGTAGGCTGGCTAGGATGTGTCCTGTCTTCTTGAGTAATTATCTTGGCAGCTTTTCCTCTAACTAATCATTTGAAAAAGTTTGATGCATAAGGAATGACATGTTTCTGATTGTTTGTTGAAGTTTGGGGGTGGCACCTTGCTCTTTCTTCTGTTCTCTGTGTTCCATTTCCACATTCCTTCACTCCCTCTGTCTCTTCTGTTCACAAAAACATGGGGTGGGTTTTCTGCAGTGTGTGCTGTTTGTGTAATAAAGTTTGCTTTTTCAAGTTTGTGTTCACTTTGAGAAAATCATTTAGTATACAGCAGAGTTTGCAGTCAGAAAAGTAAACTGAAAAAAACTGATCTTGTGGAGACATTGAATGATTACAAATGTAAGTCAATTAAAATTGTTGCAATGTAAAAAGGAAATGTTTCCATAGACTTGATGACTTTTGTGCAGTTGAAGAATCACTAACAGTGATTGCAAGTATTTATTATGCACAGTGACTGAGATCTTCAGATGGTTGATTAAATATAAAAGAAAATGCATCTGTGTAAATTCTGTCTGGGCTTGTAGCAAAACAAGACAACTCTTTTGATGCTGTTTTAGCTGTTGCTGTGGTAACGTATTCAGTTTATAATGTATTATTTCCATAGGTAATAGGGGCTTTTCTATTGGTATTGGTGATGTCACACCAGGACAGGGGTTGCTGAGGGCAAAAATGAACCTTTTATCTGCAGGGTAAGGCACTTTCATTCTTTTCAGATGGATTCTAAAATTGCTTTCAAGAGGTTACTTGTATGCTTTGTGTTGCATTTCTCTGTTGTGGTTAGTCCTGTTGGCCTTAAAATGACACCATTTCAGTGTCAGTGAATGGTATTTTGAGATTATTTAATCTAGTTTCTGTACGGTATATAGTGCCATCCTGGATTCAAATCTTTAAAGCCATAAAATTTCATTTCAAATTGAGAAAAAGTTTGAAACAGTTTAAAATAGATAACAAACTCCTTACAGGTATGTAAAAATGTGAGTTTTAAAGTGATGATATTGATGTGAAGTATACAAATCTCTGACAAATACTGAACACATGTCTTGTCACATGGTCCTTACATACTCATGAGAAGTTTATGAATACAAGAAAACCTAAAAGATCAAAATTTTGAAACTAAATTTAAGGTAATTTAGAATTTCTGTAAATTGGTGTAAATTTATGAATACTTTTTCCTCTTTTCCATCTGTATTTTAAGGTACAACAAATGTGATGAATACATCCATGAACTGAACAGCGGCAAGCTACAGACTCAGGCAGGATGTTCGGCTGAACAGACTCTAGAGGTAATGAGGGCAGCAGACTTACTGCATCTGAAGTAGATTAAATAGGTGTAGGGTTGTAAAGTCAGATACACTTTGCAAGGGATAAAGAAGTTTGGCCAAGGAAATTAACAGTTTGAGATTTCCATCATTTGGGCAACCACTTTTACAACAAATTTGGTAAACAATTGAGATGGTACGTGAGTATTTTGCATCTGATTTGAAAGTTTAGAAATTGATTTCAATGAATTTTAAAAATAACCAAAGTATATCAATTTCAATTTATGGTAGAGAAATAGCATCCTTACTGATATTGTAACAACACTATTGATTTGGTTTTACATAAGGTTACATTGACCCAGTAGCAAAGAATTGGCCCTATCAACCATAACTTATAAACTGTGCTGCTGGGTCTCCTGGCAGGCATGACCTTGCCTTACTCCTGAGCTCTTACATGTTGAAACTCACTTCTGAGTGACATGTTGGATAGAAATGTCAGGCTTTGTAACAACTAACAGGTGGACATGCTTGGTTTGAATTGTAGCCCCATTTCATGCAAAGCGGAAACAACAAATAACAAATCAGTCAGGTATACTAACCCTAGTTCCCGGAGACCTGGCTGCCAGATTGGTAGGTGAGGTCCTATTAGGAGTTAACTCCTCAGTGAAGCATAAAGTCAAACAAGTCATATTGGAAAGCACCGTTTGTTTGATTTTGTTTCTCTACATGCCTTCTGTGGCTGATGTAAGCAAACATGAAGTGTTCGTCCTGTTAAAATTCTTATTTACAATTTAACTGTGAGGATTATCTTTAGTGGTTCAAACAGCCATAAGCTGGTGTAGACATGCAGAACTTACCGGGAGACATCATTTGTGCTAGAAAATGAAATGAGAGGGGACATTCCCTCCTTTTATAAAATTATGGGGAAGAGCATTTTTGAAAATGGGGGCAGAAAGTGCCAACATGAGACTGTAGGTATAGTGGAATTTGAGGGTATGTTGCCGAAATCAGCCAGTCCTATGTCACACTGCAATTACTGTTAATGGACAATGTACATGATTTCTTTGTTCCTTCCTTTCTCATTAAATACTGCCTCTTCTCAACTTTCTCAATTAGGAGCAAAGATGACGTACTTTGAAACTACTTGGTAGTAACCATTATCAAATTTCATCCTTTTACTGGCTAAAGTTAAGTGTCAGTTGAACTGTTTTATTGATAAAGTTTTATTTTTCTTTGATTTCAGGCCATGATCCTTAAGGAATTGTCTGTCATCCGTGACCACGCTGGCAAAGCTTGTTTGCGTGAACTCCATAAAAGCAATAGCCCCCTCACTATGGCTGTGTGTGGTTCTAAAGGTATAAATTTTTTACAGGAACAGGTAGAATTTTTTCATATCCTGCCACTTAAAATAGGAGATGGAAATCTATATCCCAGTTTCTCACATGGTTTCTGGTGGGCCATTTGTGGCCCAGGCACTGCATTAAAATGGCTTGGAAGGTTGGAGAAGTATATTTTCTTTTTTCATCTTACAGTACTTACCACACAAGGACAGGCTCTAGTTACTGCAATTACTGTAAGGGATAAACTGAAATAAAAATTACCTACAGCTTAAAAGACTTGAGAACCCAGATCTGTATTGATATGAATTTCTTTAAGGGAAATATTGCCTTTAAAGGGGCTATGATATCTCCCCCCCAAAATATATTTAGACATATCCCCATAGTTCTAAATCCAGTTGGTGACTCTACTTTGATTGGCATTCATTCAAACAATAATAGCACCACTCTGGTTGGTAATGATGACTTGGACAGTCAGTTGTGTTCCTAATTAGGCTCGCAGCACACACAGCTTGTTTTTCAATATTGCCTCGAGCAATTGACACTCAGTGCAGACTACTGAGGCTTTGTCTTGGAAGTGTTCTACTAGTAGACACTTGCTTGTGTTTAAATTGGAGGCGGGGCTAGAAGTTAGGTTAGTTGGGAGAATTGTTACTGTTTGGGGTGAGCTTAGAGGGCCTTTAAAATGGATCAATGTGACACACAACCAAAGTAGCTATAATCACTATTAAACCATTCAGTCTAACAAGTAAACTTGAAGAAAAGCTTTATCTTCCCAAACTATAACACGTAACAAGAGTTACAGCTGTTGCATCATTTGAAAGTTTGGGCCCATAAACTATTCTTGAGCTACAAATAACTGAATATCTTTCTGTGAGAACCATACCTCTTGAAAATAAAGCTACCATGCTGCCTTATTTTGAAATCTCTGTCATCCTGTATCTATAAATCATAGTTTTAAAAATATGAAAATTTTTTGTGCCACAAACACAATATTCCCTTTAAGGCTGGCATGTTCAAAGCATAACACCCCTTGGACTGTCCATTTTTCAAAGTCAATGCTTGAAAATTCTGTTTTCATCCTAATTCTATGTTACAGCACAAAATTTGAGTGTTTAAATTTTGGTCTGGCTGAGAATATTTAAGAGAAAACTTTGGCCAACATCTAATAGTGGTGAGAGTGTATCACAATTAATAGAGAATTTATTTTAAGAAACAATTGTTGAAGGTGAGTTGATGATGTGCAGAGTTCTTGTTAGGTTATGTTAGAAATTATTCTCCTACCTCATGCTTTGAATAATTATGTTTTTTTTTCTTTAGGTTCCTTTATCAACATCTCGCAGATGATAGCATGTGTCGGTCAGCAGGCCATTAGTGGACAACGAATCCCCAATGGATTTGAAGATAGAGCCCTCCCTCACTTTCAAAGACATTGTAAGTTTGTTCCATGCAGATTATGGTTGTGTACAAACTTCATGTGTGTGAGGTGTAGCCATTAAACTACTGTCTTGTATTTTGAAACTTCTACAAAAATATTCTCAGTTTGGTTGGCTGTGGGTGAAGGGATAGTTGTTTTATGTTCCATGCAGTTGCTCGTTTCTCACTGTAATAATATTTTTCAACCATGCATTACACAAATGCATTATTTGAAATTCTTTAAAGGCAGTCACTCGTCACCCCAAACTACAATTTCACCCTATGTATGTCAAAAGTCTCAATAGGTACAGCTCTTTGATTGACATAAAATTCAAAAAGATGCAGAGTAGCTCATATTACACAGCATGCACTGAGAGTGCTCTGATTACATATTAAGGACTTGTATGCTCGCTAGTGTATACCCTGAAGCAATAAACTAGGATTGTGTCTGGATAAAGATGAGTTTTAGTTAGATGTGGGAGGGGCTAGAAGTAAGTAGGTTGGGAGAATTGGAACTGTCTGGGGTGATGAAAATCTGCCTTTAAGTAAGTCAAGTTTTAAACCAAAACTGCCATGGTTTCATTTAATTGTATAGCAAATGTGAAATCTGTATGACAAGTTGCTACATGATACCAGAGAAATTATTCTCTTTCCTACTTCATTTTTTGTCGGTATATCAAGCGTTTGTTAAGTTAATGTGAGTTTTCGAAATGTTTGCCTTTAGCTGAAATTACAAGAATTGTTTTGGGATCCAGTAGAAATATATTTTATGGGGAAGTGACAATAAAATTGAAAAAATCTGAAAAAAGTCAGGAGGCAAAGAGTTGTAAAAAGTGAGAAACTTTGATGAGATAAGTAAACATGATATCATTAACAACTCTTCAGTCATGCTTCAAACATGGCTTGAAATCTTAAAATTATGAATTTCTGTTAAAATTGCAAAAGGCATGAAAAACGATAAAAAAGTAAAAAAGTGATGAGACTTATGTAATTTTGAGGTGAGATAGTATTTGTTTGTGAACTTGGTAACATTTTTATTTTCCAGCTAAAATCCCAGCTGCCAAGGGTTTTGTCAAGAACAGTTTCTATTCTGGATTAACTCCATCAGAATTCTTCTTTCATACTATGGCTGGCAGGGAAGGTGAGAAATTAAGATAAAATTCTTTAGGGTCCCTCTTCCCCCCACCCCCACCCTAATTAAAACAGAAAATGGTGTGATGGTGTACTGTAGGGCTTTGGTGGGTTACCTGACTCTACTTCAGAGTCGCGATACCTTGCCAGGATTGAAGTAGCAACTCCCATTTTCCTTGAAATCTCAACACTGTCAAAAATATGCACAAGAATCATATATTGGTGTTTACACTTGTGTTATTTCACAGGTTTTAAAGAAACCTGACAACACAACTGGCTGTTTTGATATTTTTGCTCTAGTCAGTCCCAAGTTCTCCCTTCAGTTGGCCGCTACTATTCTCTGACATTACCAGTTAGGCACCTCAGCCTTTGAGAAACCTGTAATGTGAGCCTGCTGGTGTATTAATACACATTGGTAGGCTAGTAGTCTACAGTTTATGGCTGCCGAGATATTATGTTCCTGTGTCAGTTATGGTGTCATTGTGGGAGTTGCGACTCCTTTATAGTCTCGACCAATGGGGCAGCGGGTACCCGAACTCAAAACTACTGAAGTCATCCAAGCCCAGTGTACATGGGTTGCTGATGGCCATGGTGGATAGACTGAGTACATCAAGGTTTAGTGCCTCGACTTTTAGTTATTTTAAATGCTTGCTACCTTTATCTTGTCTTGTATTTAATGATGAAAACTATTTTAATCAGACTTCCACATCTGCTGTGGTTCTTCTCATAATGCTTAAAGTTAGTTTTGTATTGAGCAGAGTGTCTTCCATGACTTTGTTCAAGTAGTTTCTAGGGTCTTTGAGGTGGCTTTTACTTTAATTGGAAAAATGTGGAAATAAAAGAGACACCTTCCTGAGCTGATGCATAGTCTTGCCTTTAACAAGGAACTTGCGCACATTACAGGGACATCTTACTGCCACAAAAATGAGTAAGAGAAAGTGTCTGCAGTGGCTTATTTTTCCAGTTGCACATTCAGTCCAAACATGCTGACGGAGTGTGATAAACAAGTTCTTTTATGTGACCACCTTGTTTATCGGGATGTTTTCAGTAAAGTTGAATGAATTTGTGTGATGGAAGGCTCCTCGTAAATTTCTTTCTCTCTATGTTTTGTACAGGTCTGGTGGACACTGCTGTGAAAACAGCTGAAACAGGCTACATGCAGAGACGTTTAGTTAAGGTATGATGTTATTACAGGTGATGCTGGTAAAGTCATACATACACTTTAATTGAACTACCCAAATACAATGTCACTAGCTTGGTTGTGTATGAATCTTCATTTGTGTTGGAGGTGTTCATCAAAATAGGATTAATCTTGTCAATGAGATGCTAGTGAGCAACCTTTCCTCATATAAGTAGACATTTTCTGTACAACCTTGTCATGGTGGGAATAAAGGCTCTCTAGGTGATTATTTTGGTTGTGGTGAGCATCTGTGCTTACATTGTAGCCCACTAATTGTTACTGAAATAGGGCTCCCACCAGTCATGGAAATTAGGGGAAATGCATTTCCATTTTTGCCGGTAAGAAATTCCCAATAAAATTGAAAAAATAGCCATAATCAGTCAAAATGCATTACATATGAATTACCTTTAAGGGATTTGGGCTTTTCACTACTTTTGCATATAACTGCCATGTGTTTAATCATACAGGTGCCCTGTGTGTAAGTTCTATCTGTTTTGACTGGCTGGTGGTTTTTGTACTATTTTAGTATTTGAAGTGGAAATATTTTTCACAAAATTTCTGGAATTTCTTATGAAAATATCTGGAAAAGCCATGTTTGTAAATTGCTGGGAATGTTGTGAACAAACAATTAAGCATGTTATTACAGTTATTTATGACATCAGTTAATACTTTACATTAACAGTTGTGGTTTCTTTCCAACAGTCTCTTGAAGATTTGTGCTGCCACTATGATGGCACTGTGCGGAATTCAGTGAATGATATTTGTCAGTTCAAATATGGGGCCGATGGTCTGGACCCTGCAGAGATGGAAGCCAAGGAAGGGGAAATGGACTTTGACCGTATAATGCAGCATATTAAGGTAGGTGAATGGTCATTGGTGGATTTGTTTGTTGCAATTTTAGTAGCCAACAGCTGATTGGCTGGTATTTAAATTGACAAAATGGTAGCTGGCTGGTGATTAGGGGTAATATTAGTTTATACACTAGCTATTTGTTAACTGGTTATAATGTTTGTGATTATGATAGCATTACTGTTTGGTGATTGGCTGCAGTATTGAGTGATTAAAGATAACTTGATGGTGATTGGCTGTAAGGAACACGGATGCTCTTGCAGTTGATTTTTGGATGATGTTTGTGTTAAGTTGAACAAATAAGGAATTAATGGCAGTGGTAAGTTAATACATGGATTTCTGTTTCCTTCAAAGGATACTGGTCAAAGAGCTTCACATGAGACAGCTTCTATTTGAATTAAAATGACCAACCTGTTTGTGTTAGTGAATGATGGTTTAGATCAGGAGTGACCAACCAGTGGATCGCGATCTACTGGTAGACCGCGGATGGATCCCAAGTCGACCACGAGCGGTGTAGGAAAAAATGAAAAAAATAAAGTTTTTCTATATGTAACTGTATGACAGTGTATGTTTTGTAGACCTCGGGAGGGTGGCTACTTGAAAAGTAGATCTTGGGTCAAAAATGATTGGGCACCCCTGATTTAGATAATTGGAATATTCAGTCAATCTAGACATTCTGTAATTGCATTATTATGAGGTACCTGGAAGCCAGACACTTTGATTGAGGTCATGATGTTAGCTTTGTGTGTTTAAAGGAATTAGTTTCCACTTTATGCCTTGCTGCAGTTACAAGCTACTCTTTTATATCCATAGACAATGTAAATAAAACACCAGAGTGATCCTTGATTTACATTTTAGAACTCGGCCTACTTCTAATCAAGAAGCTGTTATACAACCTGTAAGGATGCTTGTGCTATTCGATACAACCCATTTGTGAATGAGCATAATGGTACATCATCCATTAGCATTGGACCTAGAGTGATACCATGCCGCAGGGGTTTTGTTTTTTCTATTTTTTGACATACTAGAGTGTAAGAAACATGAAATTCTAGCAGGAGTGCCACAGGATTATGTGAGAAACAGGTCCTTTCTAGTTTCAAAGATAACTTCCCGGTAACATTTTGTTACTCATATGTCACAGAATTTAGCCTCATCTTAGATAGTCATTTCCTGACCGTTCCAATAGTTTGTTTCATAATATGGTCCTTAAACTTTTTAATTTCCATTTCCTTTCAGAATAAATATTCATGTCCAGGTCTTTATGCAATAAGCAGTGCAAAGGTCAAGCAAATTTCAGAAGAAATAATTAACGGGAAGGACTTTGAAGTATGCAGTGATGGCTTTAAAGGAAATTTAAAGTAAGACATTGAAATTGGTACTTTGTATTTGGTTGGTAGAGTACTATACTCAGCAGTGCAAAGTTGGGATTTACAAGTGTGTGCCTTCAAATCCTGCTGGAGGTTTGTGGGTTTCCTCAAGAAACTTTGACTTCTATCACACCTGGCAAGACTTGCCATCAAAATCAATTTCCCATCCGACAAAGTCAGTACCACTCATACTGCCCACTTGCGGACCAGCAAAATGGCCCACTTTGCTTTGGTATTTGGTATTTTGTGTCTTAAACTGGTATCGTGTCACATAACCTCCTTCACCCAGCCCTGCCCCCAGCTGTCTGCATTGGTGTTTATCTAGAAAAAGTCTTCCAGAAAGTCTTCAGGTCTTACTCTTGTCCTAAATTGGTCTTCATAGTTCAGTATTTGCCTTACTTTATTGAGAATTTTTGTCATACCATTATCGTAGTTTTGCATCTGGGTTCTCTTCGTACTCTGTGTTAAAGTGAGTAAACATGTCATTTTGCAAGTTTCCCTCGTGTATTACTCTTGCAAGTAATTCGTCAATCTTTTTGCCCTTCACTAGATATAACATCATCTTTTTGTTGCTGGATTATTGGCCACTTTTGTCATTTGCTGTATTAAAACAAACATGGTGTCATTTAATAAATTTCTATAGGTGAAGTTTGTTATAAATTTTAAATATTCATAAGATAAATTAAAGCTGTTCTTTAAAATACTTTTTCCCATTCAATTATCTTACCATAGAAAGTACATTGACGATCTCTGTGAAAGGATCAAGACCTGTCGCAAGAGATACGGAGTAGATGAGGTGCAAGCCCAGCCAAACGGTGAGGATTGGTTCTTCAGTTGACTTACTTGATTTCAAGTCTTTAACAGTGTCATACTTTAAATGATCTTTCCTCTGGTACTGCCAGCTAACATCATTCTTCCATCTATTGAAGCCTATTGCTATTCCTGTGATATCTCCTCCCTCCCCTTTATTTTCTTGTGACTCCTTTGCCAATTCACCTTGGGACTGTCCTACTGTTGGACAGCCCCTCGGTCATAAAGTGCATACTTACAAAATGCCATCGATTGTAGGACCAGTGGGCCTAGGACCAATGGGTTGTAGAACCTCAAGGCTGTTATCAAGCTGAGGTAAAGGGAGTCAGTTAATACTTACATTGAGTTCATACCTGACGGATGTGTGTTTTAACTTGTTGAGTCTGACTCAATCAAATTAAAAGTCGACATCAGTGGGGACAGAAGGTAATAGATTATATAAGAAAAAAAAGATGAAACTAGGTAACTTTAGAAGTTTGAATTAAAAGCAAAAGCAGATTGCATTTTAAGAGAATAGAGAGAAGCAAGCTTCCACATACCCCCTCTTGACTAAGCCTGACCTTAATGTAACCTTTAGCAATTAGCTGCCAACAAGTACAAACATTTTCTGCAGAATATTGTCATTTTTTGCCATCTTTGCATTTTCTTTCTTTTTTTGCATGTTTAAAGATTTCTTTTCCCTGTTGTATGCATCTTTATTCAGTTCTTTATCAGCTCGAAAGGGTCACTATCAATCAACTCAGAGAATTTCTCAAAATGTGCCGGGCCAAAGATATCAAGGCCCAGCTGGAACCAGGGACAACTGTCGGGGCCCTAGCTGCCCAGAGCATTGGAGAGCCTGGGACTCAGATGACACTTAAGACATTTCACTTTGCTGGAGTTGCCTCTATGAATATCCTTTTCTAATTACCCCGCTGTTTAAATGATGATAATAATATTTGGTTTTTATAGTGCTTTAAACAGTAACAGGCCTTAAAAGAAGGGTTCACATTTGAATCAAGTTTTGATTCATTTGAGGGGGCCCTTAATCTAAGCATTCTAGTGAAATTTGCATTGAAATCTGATGTGTGGTTCTCAAAATATAAACAGATAGATTTGTCACATTTTCAGCCCCACCTATACTTGAGGCAAGCACATATTATATAATAACCTCACTGAGCCTTTTGTTGTTTTTGTACAATCAGTTTTTCTTCTCCACAATCTCTTGGTATCATAATGTGAATGCATGAGAGGCATGGGAATTTAACAAACTTCAAAGTCCCCATAGGAAACTAATAGCCCTATTAGTTCAAGGTCAAAACAATAGACTGAAAACAAAGAGAACAAAGAATTGCTCATCAGTGTGAGGAGATGATATAATCCGTACTTGCCCCAAGCTTTAGGTCACAAATGAAGTAACTTCATTTGCTGATATCTCCAAATTTACAGGTGAGAGCTGAATGAAAATTTCACCAGAATGCTGAAATGAAGTTCAGCTTTCAAATAATAAGAAGGAACTTTTTGCCTAAACCCTTGCTTTAAGGGCTTTATGAATAATGCCCCTGGTATCATAATAACTTGTGAAGACTATCCTAGTCTGCAGCACACAAGGGGAGGGGGTAATTGAGTTAAAGCATATTGCCCAAGGACACTCAAATTAAAGTCATGAATTTAGCTGGCAATCCTTGGTGAATTAGAGTTAGATGAGGTTTTATGGCTCAGTTTCTAACCAATTGGTCTAAGTCAGGCCAGCCATGGCCTTTTTACCAGTTGTGGCTCACTGGCTTGTTTTCCCTTCTCCATTGCTTATGCTGAGCACCAAGCACAATGGCAGTAGGTTCCATTTTAAAATTTTTCGGTATGACCCCGGCCAGGAGTCGAACCCCTGACCTTCTGGTTGCAAGTCAGATGCTCTAACTACTTGACCATACAGTCAGTCTCCTTGGTGAATGACTCGAATGTATGTTAACCAGTAGTCCACCAGGATCTCAGGTCAGTTGGAAAATAGGGGTAAGGGATACAGCTGGTATGGATGGTGAAGAGAAAAGGTGATTGACAGGAAAGGAATCCACCTTTATGGCAGACAGTATGACAAGATTCTGTGCAGGTGCTCATGTGGCCTTTATTTTGGGGGGGGGGGGGGGGGGGGGTAAGGGGTGTGGATGGGGAGTTTGTAATAAGGCAGCATGAAGAATAATATTTTTAGTGTGATTTTCATTTATAGTGCAACTCTGATGCAACTGTTGAAAGCTAATTTTCTGTATTCATGCACAAATTAGTTTCAAGTTTGTGAATGTTCTTTCATACTTTTCCTTGCCATACATGTTTGATTTTTTTGTGCTTGTTTTATGATATTAATCTATTGTTGATTCCTTGACCACGTTTTCACATATCACTCTCGGTGTTCCTCGTATCAAGGAGATCATCAATGCTAGCAAGAATATCAGTACACCAATCATAACAGCACATCTGGAACGCGATGATGATGCTGATTTTGCTCGCTTGGTGAAGGCCCGAATAGAAAAGACAAAATTAGGAGAGGTATGTGTGGATACATTACAAGTACTCAAAAAGATTTAGGTTTTATGATCATCTTATAAAAGATAATATTGAAAAGCAAAATAGATGCAAAGGCTTTATTTGAAAAGTAGTGATTTGCATATTGTCACAGTAAACATAAGGGAAATATTGTGGGTACAAATCAGTTGGCATTGTGGGTATGAAAATGTTCTGAAGAGGTAACCAGTTGTGTGTTCCAGTGTATATGTAGGTACGGGTTAAAATTTGCTAAACGTGTTTTAACCTCTAGTTTATAATGTTGGTAAAAAGTGATAACAGTTGAAAATGTCCAGTATGGGTACAACTTTGTTTAGGTTGTGGAATGCTGTAAACAAAACGACAAGTGACTTGCAATGTGAGTACTGTGTCATGAGTTAGAACGTAGGTGGCATTGCCTCTGGTTGTGGGTACAAGTATGTTTTTTTTTTTCTGAAGTATGAGTACAAAATATTGCATTAACAGCAGTGCCTTACTGTAATCTGTGAGTAGGCTTCAGTTATGAGTACAAATCCATTCTTTCAACTTTGAAAACACACAGGTGTGCCAAAGTGTGAGTACATGTATGTACTCACTTCTAGTCTGCTTTTAACTTTGCAGACAATAGACCTTAAATGCATTGACATCACGTGAGGTCATTTTGGAGGCAAACAATGAAGCACACTGCATGCATATGTAGACTTCGCACACACGCATAGCAGGCTTATGCGCGTATCCGATCGCTGCGCAAATCAGCTGTCTGCATTTGTTGGTGTAAGTTACAATGATATGCACTTGCTTTCAACAGGGGGCGCACTTCCTGTTCTGTGACGTCATATGGATAAGGTCTATAGATTGTATGTCCAGTGAAATTCATGAAACACAGGCAAATAATAGGAAAGTTGTAAAAAAAGTAAAAAACAAGTTAAAAGTAATATGACCTTGTAATGGTAGATGCAAAAAAACGAAGCAAAAAAACAATAAAAAAATAGAAATAAGAGAAGAAAAGCCAAGAGATAAAATGGGAATCTTTTTTTACATTACTATACAGTGATAGATTACTTGTTACCTTCCTGTTGACAGTAAATGGGCTGGATCGAATTAATTTGATTAAAATTATCATCAGTAAATCTAAAATAGCATTTTTATGGTAAACATTATGCAAAAATTTAATGACTCAGTGACATATTTGCAGGTCTGTCACCAAAATGGATGAAAAAGATATTAATTTAAAGATGTGCATTAACTGTAGTGAAAGCATCTCGTCAATGTCATATCAGAATGATTAAAAGGTTTGCATGGGGGTTTAGACATGTCAATGCTTTTTATTCTAAGCATCCTACGGTACAGTTGAGACAATTATATAGGTCACAGAAACTGGTTTGAAATGTTGAAAAGGAAAAAGTGAAAATCACATGCTTGAGTGTTTATCTTGTAGAGTAAGATACAGTGCATTAAAAATGAATGCAAGAAATGTGACTGTTTCATGAAATGAGGTTAGCATGAATTTAAAGGAGAAATAAACCCTGGCTTTTTCTATGTCAAGATTAAAGTGGATGTAAAGTCAAGAATTACAAGAATATATACATTTTAGAGGTTGGAAAATGAATTTCCTTCACCCAACTCCCATTTTCATATCTTATTTGGTTGCTGAGATATAAAATGTTGAAGTTTATTCACTTAATTTGAAATAGTTGGTTGCACAATAATTTGTGATGTCCTTCTTGTACAACTCACATTACTTACTTTTGTTTCCTTTTGAAATTAAGATGTTTATATGACCTTGGAACATTTTATGTTCCCTTGTGTAGTATGTTGTATCAGGGAGTTGCTATTTGACTGGAGATTTGTCTTCAAAAATTTTATGAACCTTGTCCTTAAATCTACCTCAGGACACAAAATCCTGCCTTTGCAAACTCTTTGAATTTTAACCAAGGACAGGCTCCCCAGGGGACCTGTAAAATATCCTTTGAAGACAAGGATGTTACCGACAGCTCCAAACGCCCTCTATCGGTTGAGCTGGTTTTGAAACCATTGCTCTGTACAGAAATCGATGATCTAATGGGACTCTCCCTATTTTTATACCATGCGCAGTAGAAAATAAGTGAGGTGTTACAGTTGTAATATATGTGCAGTTCAAGCTTGGACATAAATCTATCGATGGGTAAGTTCCTTTTCTCTCGGAGTTTTTTCTAAGTTAAGTTTTCCTCCGTTTTTGTTGAACCCTAAAAATCGTATTGTGACAAAACTTGGTGGTCAAACTGCAATTTCAGGGCCTCAGATTTGAGTATTTTCGTGCTTTTCCGCAATGAATCGCATTTTCTGAACGTACTGTGTAGGTAGCTATGTTTGTATGCGTACATTTCACGAAGAGAAAAAACATGGCACCAAGCGCCAATTTACCGAAAAGAGCATTTTTCGGGGCCTAGATTTTGCAAAATTTCCATTCGTTTCTATGATTACTGAAGTTGACGAATTTTGGCGCGTTTTTGCAGAGCGGAACTAACGGAAATTTTAACGTTACTTTTAGTCCATAATGCCATATACTAATTCTGCGAAAACTTTATCGGGATAGAAAAATAACCCTTTTTCAGTTCAGCACCGTTATTATTTTAGGTAGAAATGTGAATTGGCAATAAGTTAAGTGATTTATGTCGATTTTGTGGTCTTTACTGCTTTTTTTTTTAGTTCTCGTTGTCTTTACGGCAAGTGTTTGTTCTATATACATTAGTGTGTGCAGTCAAAGCATGCAGCTTGTATTACGCAGCTATGGCGAAACCTGATCAGGGTAACCCTGACTGTAGTTAACATTCGACTGTATGAGGTGATTAGACCATTATGTATACATGTTCTCACATCGAGATTACTCTTACTAGGCTAGTTGCTGTTTACACGGAGAGCCGAAGCTAGCGCTGTAGTACAGTGTGTGCGGCGTATGCAAATTAGCTACCGCACACGGAGGTTTATTGCACCTAGCTGTTTTGATAAGAGTGTTATGTTACATGTCGGTAACTTGGTGACTTCAAAGAGATTGTGAAGACAAATCTCCAGTCAAATAGCAACTCCCTGGTTGTATGGAGAGCTTATATAGCCAGGGAGTGTCAAATAGCAACTCCCTGATATAGCCAAGTCACCCTATAACAGTAAAGACAGTGATCATATTTTGGCTCAAGGTGCAGTGGCTCTCAAAAACAAAAAAAAAGAAAAACAAAGAAAACAAAGACAGTAACTCAAGTAGTACAGTAAAACCCCGTTTATCCGAACCCCGTTTATCCGAAACCCCGTTTATCCGAACTAACCGTCAGATTTAACAACAATAATAGTCAACACAATTACAGTAGTAAACACTAAGTTTCAAGTGCTTTACAAGGCAAAATTCAACGTAAATTTTTGCAGAAATGCACTAATTTTTCTCGGGACTTTAAAAGTAATGGGAAGATGTCACGATGGCTAAAACAGCCGACAAGTGGACCTAGAAAACAATCTGTTATCTCTTTTTCAAATTTGGAAGAAATATCGTACGTATTTGCTTTGAAATTCTTGTTAGGAGCCATGAGTCGGTATAGGCTCAGTATCTTCTCATACAAAAATACGTTAGGCTAGCGTAAGTCTAAGTTTCACTAAATCTGAAAAGTTAGTAACGTAGTGAGCTTCATACCTAAGAATAATGAAAGTAGACCTTACAAAAACATTGCGAACTGCTGTTTGAGAGTCTCCTACACATGTGTCTCTAACATTTTTTGAAATTTTTGCAGAATTTATATTCTAGATACCTCTCCAGATCGTTACAGCTTTTCTTCAGCACACACATTCATTTAGTGTGTAGAAAGCATTGGTCATTCATGCAGACGAGCGAAGGCTCAAATTTTTGGAATAAAATCTCTCTGTTTTAGACGTCTTAAAATTTATTTGTCATATCATTGGTCACAAAAAATACCAACGAAATATTTTGGGGGATTTTGTGTGCAATTTTAAGCCTTTTCGGAATTATTTTGGAAATGTGTTGACACACTATCTTATATGGACCCAGTGTACCGTACTTCAGGCAAAAACTTGGAACCCCGTTTATCCGAACTTTTTCGTTATCCGAACAACCTTCGGTCCCGATGTGTTCGGATAAACGGGGTTTTACTGTACAAGAATGACATCACAAATTATTGTACAATCTACTATTTAAAATTGATTGAATGAGCTAGAACATTTTATATCTCAGCTCAGGAATGTCCTGTAAAGATGGGAGTTGGACCATTTGGATGCATTTTTCAAGCTTTTGCAGTTTTAGACTTAAGGTACACTTTAAGGTTATAAAGAATGCTCTTTGTGTTAGCAGCACAACAAAGGCTTGAAAATACTTCTTTCAAACCTAAAACATGATTTTAGTGTTACAGGGATTGATGTATGGATTCCAACAGTTCCAGGTGATAGTTCCTGGATTTGTCGTTATGTGACCAAGCCACAAATTATATTTCAATAGAAAACAATGCCAAGCCACAAAATTGATATTAAACTTGTGCTAGAAAGCAGTTATGTTACACCAAACAACAAATCTGTGTACCATTTGTGAAATCATATAAAGAAGTAAGAACATGATTTTAAAAAAATTTTGTCGTAAATTTGACAAAAATAAATGAATGGGTTTTAGAAAAACTTTGGACTTGTCAGTCTCAATTGACGACACTGCTTTGTACTGACAGAATACCACAGTGTTATTAATTACCTTTGACAATGCAACCGCCTACATGTTTGTATGGCCAAATTTGAAACAAGATAAAGTGCTCACTGAATGCCTGAATCTGCCAAAGCTGTTACTGATACTACTCTTGTACTAGTCTGATAGTACAGTACAAGTTTGTGACTGACGGGAGACATTGCTAATATTGTCTGTTTCAAATGTTTTGGAGAGCAAGGAAAGGGGTGTTTTGGCTCTGACAGTTGCTGGACTACTTTGCCTCAGTATTATCAGATAATATTTCAAAATTCTTTAGTATCTGAGGTCAAAAAAGAATTATCCAATTGCATGAGGATGGTGTAGGTTTCCAAAGCATAGGCTGTTACAGTACAATGTAATTTACTGAAGCTGCCAGGGTGAGGCTGAGCTTACCTGAATTTTTTTTGCTTCCAGTACTCCGTTGATTGTGGGGGAGTGGCAATTGGAGGGGATGTACATTAATTTTGAACACCTGTAATTAAGGATCTGCCAACACAAGTACCGTGCATTTTGCTAAAAACACACTGTAATTTTCATGATTTAAAACAACGAGACTGATTATCTTGATGACTACAGCTTCTCATAAGGTATCAGCATAGTGTGAGACACTTGTTCTATGTAAAATTTGCAAATCAGTATGCACTGTTTACTTCCTTAACATACATTATAAATGAAGAAACTTTTGTTTTGATATGACAATTTGTTTTGATATTGACAATTGGCATACACCTTTTCTATTAAGGAACTGTATCCAGAACACACATTAAATACATCAAGTATTGTTCTGCTGTGATACCATAGATCGTAGGTTCTCAAGTGGGAATGACAGGCCATTTGCGGCCCACAACATGCATTAAAATGGCAGGTGGAAAATTCAGTGAACCTTAAATTTATATAAGAAAACAGACTATTTAATTAAGTTCTGGCTTCTACAATAGCTATAAATATAAAACCATATTAAAGTGATCTTCAGTCCAGAACACTTGAGAACCTCTGGCATAGATTCTTTACTTTAATACTTAGGTCTCAGAATTCTTAGAGGAGGTCTTCCTGCCAGATGACTGCTTCATCCTCATCAAATTAGACCTTGAACGAATAAAGTTGCTCAAGTTAGAAGTTTCAGCTGAGACAATCTGTATGTCTATCTGTGCTGCTAAGCTAAAAGTTCAACCAGGGGTGAGTTCCATCTTATTCTTTCCTTTTGATTCCTTACTCTAGGCAGAAGAAATCTATGCAATGGTGATGTCATGTGCATGTGTGTGTGTATGTGTATGTGCTCACTTACTTTCCATTCAGATTGAGGACCTAAACAATTGGATTTCAGGTCCTTAAAAGGAAATACAATAGATTTCTCATGTCCTCAGAAGTTTAACAATAGAGATTCTATTGTTAAAGTTAGGGTTAAGGAAGCAAACACAATAGAGAAAACAATGAGCCTCAAACAGTATGTAAAGCACAACTGTGCGCATGTGTGTGTAAGGATGTGCATGACTGCATGTGTGTGTTTGTGTGTGACACTCTCTTGGAAACGTAATCTCACTAAGGTTAGACATGAGGGATGTTACACAAAAGTGAAAGTGGTCTGTCTTTTATATTTTGTTTCATTTCCAAGCAGCTTTTCCTCTGGATGATCAGCTGCAGTGGCTCTTTTGAAGTGTCAAACTTGAAATTAGTCAAATTAATAATAATTGGCATGGAATTTTGATAGTGTATCAGATTAGAGGGATAATATCATCTTGCCCCAGACAGTGGAAAATTGTCCAAACTAAGTTTACTTTCAGTCCTTCCTCCAATTGAAAAAAAAGAAGACATCTCTCTGTTGCACCTCCCAGTCAAAGCTAGCCTGTACTGAGTTAAAGGTCTGGTGACATGCCACCAAAAAGAGTTGTTTCACTTGTCAGTTAAAGAATAAAATCCGGTAGTGAAAGATCGGTTGGAATTATTTCAATATCGTATACTGTTCTCATGATATATGTCTTCAAAGTTTGATGGTTTCTGAAGTAACTCATTACCTATGCAAAAATAATGATGTAGAGTGTTGCACAGTGTTAAGATTTCTTTTGTTAACCCCATATAACTTATCTCTTAATTACTGATCAGGTAGTGTATAGTTTGGTGAGTGATATCAATATTTCCCAAGGAAACAATTTTAACTTTCATAATTAACCCCTGAGGGGATAACAATGCCACCAGTGTCCTTGAAATGAAGGTTGCAAAAATAAGGCTAACATTAGCCATATATGGTATGTCCCTCTTTCGATGTCACATATTTGCATATTTAGCTCATGTTTAATCATGATACAAGTGTGAAACAGAAATTACCCTGTAAAATGGTCAATATTTGATGGATTTTAATGGAAATTGTGGCTTTTTTCTGGATTCCCAATGCTTTTTACATCAAATATCCAACTAAGTTATTTTCATGTCACCAGACCTTGAAAGTGCTCAAAGCAAAACTGTGTGCCCAGTACTGACCTATGCACTCTGCTACAGAATATCATATCTTAAACAAAGTGGTGCTGTTTTGTGCAATTACGTCAATCAAATTGCAGTAACCAGTTGTGAATACAGGTATCTGGAAAGTCATAAATATTTCTGGGATGATGCAACAGCCATTTCTTACTCAGAAAAAGGTCAAGGATTTTTTTTTTTGCCAAAAATTGTGGGAACTTTGTGCATTTGCATCTATGGTGGACAGTGAAAAGGTGAGGTGGCATCTGGTTTAGCTTCCAAAGACAACATTTATTCATTATTTCTTCCTTTTCTTCTCTCTTTCTGTTAGGATGTCAAGATACATGGTGACAATTTAATTACTGTGCACCCTCAAGAGACAGCTAAAAGTTCCATATATTATTCTCTGCAGTTCCTAAAGGGTACACTGCCTGATGTTACTATTAAGGTGAACCTTTGTAAATATTTCTACCAGTCATACCAAACATTTTCATTTAGTATGTTTGAATAGTGAATTCAGTTTGCTGGTAGTAACTTCATTGTTTTATTGAGATGCCTGATTTCATAGACCCTTTTCCAATTAGCAATTACAAAGGATTATGGGATAGA
Source organism: Holothuria leucospilota (assembly GCA_029531755.1). NCBI lineage: Eukaryota > Metazoa > Echinodermata > Holothuroidea > Aspidochirotida > Holothuriidae > Holothuria > Holothuria leucospilota. The sequence continues at coordinate 15,845,124 of CM055980.1, read as the reverse complement.
GTTTTGGTATTAGTCATTTTTGTCAATGGCATTTTACTGTGGACAAAAACAACACACACCAAAACTATATCCCACAATCCTTTGTCATTCCTATTTGGAAAAGGGTCTATTGTAGACTTTATACCTGTGAGGCAACAGTATTCTTGTTAGTCTTTCATGTAGTGTTGTAAATATATCAGTAATAAGAGATATTTGACATTTCAATTCTCGATATCACTAAAAACAAATATTTCAGTTCTCTATATCACTAAAAACAGATATTTGATATTACAATTCTCAATATCAGCAGATGCTGATCTGATACTAATATTGTAGTAATGAGCACAAGAAACACAAATCTGTAAGCATTTCCACAAAATGGACTGTGCATGCGTTCGTCTTGAAAATCCAGGGATAAGCGATAGCAGATTTTGATGACTGCAATGCATGATAGGAACTGGGAGTATAACGAACTGGTGCAATGCTAAGTGGAGTGCCTGCTAACTTAGTGCTAGTGCTACTACTGTATTGTTTTACTCCCAGTTCCCATGCTACTTTGTATGGGTGATGTAATCATTTAAGTCTGCTATGAAACTGCCGTACCAACAACACATGCCAAGAAATAAGTTTAGAGAATTTCAAATCGTCACATTTTAGATCAAAATACAAAGAGTTTTTACTGTTAGGTTTGTGTCTTGAACAGAATGTACACCCATCTTCTTGCTCTTCAAGAATGTCTCATAACCCTGTCACAAATTATGTGTATTTCCCATTCTATTCGTGCTGAAAGGGGTTTGTTAATCTCCAATGCATCCCACAATTCCTTGCAGCAATCCAAAATGCAAAAAGGCTTATTTGTGCACTATATGAATTGTTATTTTGTTTACATGAAGTATAACAAATGCACATGTAGTCAAACATTACAAAATTACATTTACATCACGTTTGTCATATTGATATTCAAAAATGTTACCTAAATGCCAGTAACACCATTCAGTATCCTTGGCCTATACTTAATCAAAGGTTTTGTTAATGAAATGTATAGGCCAACGAAAATTGGATGGTAGTATTGGCATTTGGGTAACATTTGTGTACATCAATATAAAGAACATGACATATACTGGCTGAAAAATTTGACAAAAACAAAAAACAAAAAAAAAAAAGAAACATGGGTATGAAATCTTACTCCAGGTGCGGACATTACCTTGACAATAGTCTTGGGTGGGGCTACCCAACTTTACTTCAGAGTCGTAGCTCCTGGCTTGGAGTTGAGTAGCAACTCCACTTTCTTTTGAATCGTTACTTCCGGGTAATTTTCAGTACTCTCAAAAATATGCACAATAATCATATTTCTAGTTCACCTTTGTGTGATTTTGTAGGTTTTAATGAAGTACTGTAACTCAACTGGCTCTTTTTATGATTTGTCCACTCAGTCTCAAGTTTTCCCTTCAATCGGCCACTAAGATTCTCTGATATTGTCATTTAAGCACCTCGGCCATTGTGGAGCCTGTAGTGTAAACCTAATAGTGTATTAATAGTCATTGGTACTCTAGAAATCGACAGTTTACAGCTGCTGAAGTATTATGTTCCTGCATCAGTTATGAATTCATTTTAGGAGTCATGACTCCATTCACAGTTGAAAGTAATATGGACATGGGTTCCTGACTCCAAACCTATTGGAGTCACCCAAGCCTCCTATATATATACCATTACTGAGATGCGCTGAGGTACATATATCTGAGTCAGTTAACGTCATTTTAGAAGTCATGGCTCCTTCACAGTTGAGAGTAATATGGTCATGGGTGCCGGACTCCAAAATATTGGAGTCGCCCAAACCTACTAGATAACTGCTGCCCTGAAATTTTGGATCTTTCCCTTCATCATCATTTAGAATGCTGCATTTGTAAAAGCTTTCAAAAGCTTTTAAAAGCAAGCCTTTGCAATTTTTACCAATCGGTAAACAGTTTTCATGGTTGTTAGTTTCTAATTAGTTCAATTATTACCGTTTCTTGTGACTGTAATGTGTACCATTATGTCTCTTTTTTAATGTTTGCCATTGTGAACATGTATATGTCCTTGGAGAGGGGACAAAGGCTTCATCAAAGTGTGCAAATTAGTCTTTGGATTTGCTGAAAAATGTAAACCACAAAATAAGAAAAGTAAATAACAAGTCAAACAATTTACTGTTTGTCATTATTTGTAATAATTCTTAAAGGAAATTGGAATCCTTTCTTCTTTTAATAAACATTTTGCATTATTCAGAGTGATGCAATCAGTGTAGTATTGTTGTAATTTTGTGAGTTAATGACCATTTGCCTGTCATGTTTGCCGCTACAGGGCATCCCAAATGTCTCTCGAGCAGTGATCCATGTCGATGACAAAGGCGGTTGCTCAAAGTATAAACTACTGGTAGAGGGCGATAACCTGCGAGAAGTGATTGCTACCAGGGGTATCAAAGGTACCCATACCACTTCAAATAACACGTATGAGATGGACAAGACACTGGGAATAGAAGCTGCTAGGTAAAGGTTGAGGAAATGTTCATCTTAAGTTTCTCATTCCATCTTGCATACGTTCTGCTTGTATTCAAAAATTGAGCCATATATGAATCCATTTTGTCATAGAAATTTCTGGTCAATTTTACTTCGTGATGTTAGTTCTGTGAGAAGGCTGCAGATTTGTATATATAAATAATTTGGGGTTCTGCAGGCTTAGTAACCTATAAATCCATGTAGTTGTATATTTGCCTACCTGCTGGCCTGTCCACCCCCCCCCCCCCCACCTCCCTCTCCAATCAGTTTAAACCTGCTTGTCCATCTTGCTTTTAATACCACTTTTGCTTTTTTCACTGTTGTGTTATCTTTTGTTCTTTCAGACGAACTATTATGGAGGAGATTGAATACACAATGAAGAGTCACGGCATGAGTATTGACCATAGACACATGATGCTGTTAGCTGACCTCATGACCTATAAGGTTAGTCCTAATTGCTGGGTTTGAAAAAAATTTATGGAAGTTAAAATAACTTAGAGAGGTGCTTCTTATAATCAAAATACAAATGTAGTGCAGTTGTAGCAATCTTGTTACCAATATATTGTCTTATTATCATGCTCGTAAGTAATATTTTATATATTTAATATTCATAAGTACCTCTATTGATTTCCTGCATTCTGATTGGCTGAATACCTGGAATTGCATTCAAAACTACAATGCAGACAGTGAGGAGAATTAGAGGCTTAAATGGATTTGTGTAGGATTGCATTGTACATCACCTTAGTGGGCCACCTAACAATGTAACAAGCATTTTATTGCATTGACTTATGTGGATCAAAAGTTTCATGAGCTCGAGCATGGCAGTTACATCTCATTCATGAATCGTGACATCTAAGTTAGTTCCTTTTCTGGTTAGCAAACTTAAGCACAAAATCCGCAAGCCTTGTTACAGACTTCCTATCTTTGGTTGATATCTGCATCTTGAAGCCATCAAGTTGAATATCTAATTTCAGTTAGGTCTCCTTTGATATATTTTCCCAGTATGCTATACATGGTATAAAAATTGTTTACATCTACACCAATATTGGAAATAATATAAATACAGAGGTTTTATCAAAGGTATACCTATGGTTTGAAACAATGGGACTAGCTGACAGTGATTGTCCAACTTTTTTGAGGGTCAGGGCCAAATGTGTAGAGAGTGCTGAGGTCTGGGGTTGCAAGGAGGACCCAGGCTTAGAAAGAGGATACTCATTCCTGAAAGCCAAAATCCCTATTTGAGAGGCCCAGAAGCTGTAGACCACATATTGACAGGAGAACTGTGGCCGATTTACAAATTTATCATATGAGGTGCTTCCTTATTCTTTCTCTTGTTGAGGATGATTCTTCTTAAAATGTGAAATCGATTCAGGACTGCACTGACAGGGCCCAGGGGCTAGATGCAGCCCTAAGGGCTGCCTGAATCAAGGGGCTAGCACAGTGCTGCTTTTATACGTGCACAATGCGAAGTAGTCCTTATGCTGAGCCATTTAAGTAGCTCTACACAGTACAATCCTGTGTCAATGGCATACAAATTTACAAGTAGTGCTGCTGTTTATCTCTTGGCACAAGGCTGCAGACAGACAAAACTGACTGACTTTAATATAGCCTGGGGTCACAGTTCATAGCACTTGACCCAGATTTCATCAGCTTTTCATACCTCAGGTTCACAGAAAGACCCATTTTACCCAAATTATCTTTCTGTTGGCAAGGAACTGTCATGTGCAAATGAACAGAAATTAACCAGTTCGAGTGGTGCCATCATATCATGTATGCAGCTACTACTTGTGCATAGGTGAAGAGTTTAACTAAAACACATACAAGCTCTCCATATGTGCCCCTGGCATGGTTGTGTAAACAAAACACAGTGTTACGTGAAAAGGGTCTATTGAAAGAAGATAGCATTTACATGCTACAGTATACTTACACAGTGAGCTATCACCAAGTCTGTAGCCAAGGGAAGAGGGCAGGGGGCAGAGGGGGTGGCACCCTCTAGAAAAATTTTCCCTTCCCTAGAAAATTCAATTCATTTTAGTATGTCTCATCCCTTAGAAAATATTTCGCATCCCCTGGAATCTGTTACCCCACTCCAGTACCTTTTCTGGCAACGGGCCTGGCTATCATATCAATCTGATCATCCTCTATGATGATGTCATCACTTGTTTCAAATCACCTGGCAGGCTCATATTCTGTCCTAAAAATCCTTTTATTTATTGATTCCTTGCTGAAGGCAGGCAAGGAATCTATGCGATGGTGATGTCGTGTGTGTGTGTATGTGATGCCTGATATCTCAAGATAGCAATGACCGACACCTTTCATATTTGGTATATAGATTTGTGATGTTGAGAGGAAGCCTATTGTTTTTGGTGGAGGACAAAGGTCATTTGAGGTCACCAGAGGTCAAAAGCCGAAACCTTTGTAAACACGATATTTCAAGTTAGCAATGACTGACACTTCATATTTGGTATACAAATTTGACTTGTCAAGAGGAAGAACCCTATTTTTTTTTGGTAGAGGTCAAAGGTCATCTGAGGTCACCAGAGGTCAAACTGCGAAAAACTTGTAAACGGCTTGTAAACACGATATCTCAAGATAGCAATGACAGACACTTTTCCTCTGGTATATAGATTTGTCATGTTGAGAGTAAGAACCGTATTGTTTACGGTGAAAATCAAAGGTCATTTGAGGTCAGTGGAGCTAAAAACTGAAAAGCTTGTAATCACAATATCTCAAGATAGGAATGAGGACACTTTTCATATTTGGTATATAGATTTGTCATGATGTAAGGAAGAACTGTTGTTTTTGATGGAGATCAAAGGTCATCTGGGGTTACCATAGGTCAAAAAGCAAAAATTCCTAAGAATTCTCAAGATTGTCTTGGGGTCACTGGGGTCAAAAAGCAGTATTTTCCCAAGATTTTGAAAGATTGTTTTATGGGGTTTCCAGAGGTCAAAAAGCATAATTTCCCAAGAATTCCCAAGATTGTCATCTGGGGTTATTAAAGGTCAAAAAGCATAATTTTCCAAGAATTCCCAAGATCATCATATGGGGTCCCAAGATACCCAAGACTGTGATATGGGGTTACCAGAGGACAAAAAGCAAAATTTCCCAAGAATTCCCAAGATAGTCATCAGGGGTCACCAGAGGTCAAAAAGCAAAATTCCCAATAATATTCAAGATCCAAGATCCACTGGAGTTGAATCCTTTTCAAGACACTTCCATTTTTCCTTTTCTTTTATATTTGGTGGGCTTCAAAGTTCATGTGAGGTCAGCAGAGGTCAAATTGTTAAAACATTGTAAAGTGATGTAGTTAAGAAAGATAAATGTAAGGGAAAAACCTCAGTGCAACAAAGCATCCCCATTCAGCAAGGAATCACTAAGCCTTTGGGCTTTGTGGTTTATTTCATAGTGTAAAACCTGGTTGGTTGAATGTGAACCTCTAGAAATCTGGACAGGCCGTCATGAACCTGGGATTTTTCCAGATTTGCCCCAAAATTTGTGTAGGGTAGTTGTACACTTGTTTGCATTGTTTTTGGTTTCGATGATAAGAGAAACCTATGCAGTCATGATGGCGTGTGTATGTATGTGTGTATGTGCGTGTGTATGTGTGTGTATGTGTGTGTGTGTGTGTGTTTGTGACACTTTGCTTGTTAACACGATATCTCAAGAAGGGAAACTGACAGTTTTCAAACTTGGTACATAGATGCCCCATATTGAGAGGAAGAACCCTATTATTTTTGGTAGGGGTCAAAGGTCACCTGGGGTCACCGGGGGTCAAATTCTGAAAACCTTGTTAACACATTATCTCGAGGTAGGAAGCTTGGATGAATTTCATACTTTGTATGTAGATGTGTTATGGTAAGAGGAAGAATCCTATCATTTTTGGTGGAGGTGAAAGGTCATCTGGGGTCAACGGGGGTCAGACCCTGAAAACCTTGTTAACACGATATCTCAAGAAGGGAAACTCTGACAGTTCTCAAACTTGGTACATAGATGCCCCATATTAAGAGGAAGAACCCTATTGTTTTTGGTAGGGGTCAAAGGTCACCTGGGGTCACCGGGGGTCAAACTCTGAAAACCTTGTTAACACAATATCTCGAGGTAGGAAGCTTGGATGAATTTCATACTTTGTATGTAGATGCATTATGGTAAGAGAAAGAACCCTATCATTTTTGGTGGAGGTGAAAGGTCATCTGGGGTCACCGGGGGTCAGACCCTGAAAACCTTGTTAACACGATGCCTCGATGTAGAAAGCTTGGATAAATTTCATACTTTGTATGTAGATGCCTTATAGTAAGAGGAAGAACCCTATCATTTTTGGTGGGGTTCAAAGGTCATCTGGGGTCACTGGGGGTCAAACCCTCAAAACCTTGTTAACACAATATCTCGATGTAGGAAGCTTGGATAAATTTGATAAGTTGTATGTAGATGCCTTATAGTAAGAGGAAGAATCTCATCATTTTTGGTGGAGGTCAAAGGTCATTTGGGGTCACTGGGGGTTAAGCTCTGAAAATCTTGTTAACACGATATCTCCACGTACGAAGCTTGGATAGATTTCATACTTGGTAAATTGATGTGTTATAGTGAGAAGCTGTACCCCACTGTTTTTGGTGGAGTTCAAAGGTCGTCTAGGGTGGCTGAGGGTCAAACACTGAAAACCTTGTTAACACAATATCTCAAGGGAGAAAGCTTTTAGATAGATTTTATATGTAGTATGTGGATGCATTGTGGTGAGAATATGAACGCAATCATTTTTAGTGGAGGTCAAAGGTCATCTTGGGTCAACGTGGGCCAAACACTGAAAAGCTTGTTAACACGTATCTCCAGGTAGGAAGCTTGGATAGATTTCATACTTACAGTACTATGTGGATGTGTTATGTTGAAAAGATGGACCCTATTGTTTTTGGTGGAGGTCAAAGGTCATCTGGGGTCACCAGAGGTAAAAAAGCAAAATTTCCCAAGAATTCCCAAGAGTTTTATATGGGTTCAGCAGAGGTCAAAGAGCAAAATTTTCCAAGATTTCCTAAGATCGTCATCTGGGGTCACCAGAGGTCAAACTGCAAGAATTCCCAAAATTAAATAGGAACACAAAACTGTATTTTTCCAACATGTTAAGATAGCATTTGACCATTGACTGAAAGATATGGGACATCATGGCATTATTTGGAATAGAACATATATCATCGAAACCTCAATGCATTTTTGCATTCTGGTTAAACTTTTTTCCTCCTTCTGTTACTATTTCAAAAGTCAGAGAACCATCTTTCATGCACAGTTCTTATCTGACATTGGGATAAATAAATCCCCAGGAGATATTAGGATCTGTGTGGAATGCACTCTGGTTTGATTTATATACACTATCATGTAGCTGATGGCAGAGCTGACCTTATTATTACCATTCCCCCAAAAATCAATTGTAAGTAATTATCTCTCTTTAAAGCAAGTTACACTAGTCTGTAATGGTTAGCACGTTTTATGTTTATTTCCACACTTCTGTGATTAATTTTTAAAATTGTTAAACTTATTGAGAGAGGACGTTGCCCTCTTCCAGTCCTTCTCATTCTCTCATATCGGAATGATTGAAGCCAGCACAAGTAAATCCGGTCATGATGAGTAATACTGACATAGACGTTGAACAGCTTTTGAAATCAAGCCCACCCCTGCCTCATAAGGGAGCATGCCATTTCCTGTTGAACTCGAGGTCTGTGACACTTGTACCCAAAGTGCTGCTAGTAATTTCCCTTTTGATTTTTTCAACTGTTCAATAAACTTCTGTGGTAGGCCCTTGGGAAATCAAACGGGAAGAACCTTCACATGGCTGACTAGACAAGTCCTTGAATTGCAAGCATTAACCAGTTAGTGGGTGTTTGTATTCTTTATTGTATTTGTTTACTAGGATTTAAAGGAAATTTGTTCTTGACCCTTCCAAAAGTTCAAGAGAAGTTAAAGACTTATTTTTTACTTCTTCAAATATTCGCTTCCCCCACCCTCCCCACATGCGTATTCCATGTTGACAAAAGGTAGTACAATGGTATACTGCAGATAAATTTGTGGAACTTGCCTCTACCCACGTATCCCTTTGAAGGATGACCACACTTTTATCTGAGAAGTTCATGTTTCTAGTTGTGGGGAATTACTGAGCTAGTTCTAGCCAATGAGATAGCACTTTTAAGTACAGGAAATGACTTACCCTTGAGACAAACCTTTGTGGGAGTCTCAAACCTCCCATCGGAAACTTTCATCAATATTGAAAGAGATCTCAGCTAATAAGACTGAGGGAAATTCATGTCATTTTCTGTCATCTTTTACACGTTTGATCATGATTATCAGCATCGTATTACATTTGTTCAGTCCAACTCTTATTAAAGTCATCAGCCTTTTGCTGAAACAAATGACATTGGCGAGATTCAGTCGTTATTCCTTTTTAAGCTTGAAATTCAGGAAAACTACTTAATTTAAAGTGTAACACATAGGTTACAAAGTTTGAGGGTATTTCCAGTTTGACTCATTTTCTTGCAAGAAATATTTGACTTGTTCATGTATTGGGTTATATTATGTCTTATTTAGATTCAAGACTGTCGGCTTAGTAAAAGTTTTAGTAGTATACCCTTACAATGTCATTGCATGTTTTTTTAAAATTGCAATTTCAAGATATGATTATTTAGCAAAGTGGTAATTTAATCCTGAATTTGTATAAGCAATGATTAGTAGGATGTCATGTTAACTTTCACAGTGTGTTTATCTCTTTTAATATTTTTTGATAACAGATGAGAAAAAACAAGGCATAACCATAGATTAGGTTTCTGTGGTTGTGTACTTAAAAGAAATGGTCTGACATTTTATGGTTGTTTGAGTGCACTATTTCCTTATTGGTCAGAATATATGTTAAGGTTCATAATACTTTTGTGATCTCAAATGTGAAGCAGTATTTATTCAGTGAAAGCTTCATAGTATGTTAATGATCAGAGTGAATGTTCAACATCAGATTGATTTCACTGAAAGTTGTTTGATTACGGGAGAATAATAAAAAAAAAAAATACTTGTAAAAAATTGCAGTGCTCTTTTAACTGTAACTTTAGAATTTAATACTTAAACAATCACAATCTAATGTGTTTAAAAAGTTAATATTATGCTCCCTTTTGGTTTTCTGTTAATTTTGTGAAGAAAAACTTCATTCCTTTCGTAGGAATGCATTTTAATGTGGAATTAAATTGAATTTGAAATTGACTTAAACTTAAATTTTGAAAAGAATGTAAAGCAAAATTGCAATTGGTTATTACATAAATGTGCAAAAAGCAGTTTTGTGGCATACTTTTGATAAAGTTTTGTATAAGATGCAGAGAAATGTCTCGGAATACCCTCCCTACCCTTTGGTCAATGCAACATTTTCACTTAGCAAAATTAATGTCTTTTTTACAGTATTGTGGCACTATAATAACTTACATAAGTTTTTTTTTGTGTTTAACAATTGCCTTTTGAAAATTTCATGACATTTTTCCTTGTTCTCCAGGTCTGTTGTTAGGAAATGTATTTCTTTTATGTGTTATCTTGATTTTTTCTTTAATTTGAATAGGGTGAGGTTCTTGGAATAACACGATTTGGCCTGGCCAAGATGAAAGAAAGTGTCCTCATGCTTGCTTCTGTAAGTGGCTTAGTATTGTTGTATCTATAGAAGGATTTCATGTTACATCATGTGAGTCAGATTCCCAGGCACTGAAGGGCAAAACACACATGCAGTAAGCGTATTTACAGCACACGCGCATGACATAACCATAGGTACTTCTGTGACACAATGGACGTGTGCCCTTCAAAACCAAAGAGACGCCTGATCTTGCCCTTCAAAACCAAAGAGATGCGCGATCACGTGACATCAGTGAAATCCCTCTATTCAACACCAAATGGTTCATTTCTGGTAACAATATATTCATGTGTAGCAAAAAAGTGGTGGGGGGAGGGGGGGGGGGGAATGTGCTTCAATAAAATGGAGATATAATAGACACATGTGCACTTGAAGATACACATTTGGCAACATGAAATGGAGGCAAAGCCAGAGACATCAGTCATAGAGGAAAAAGAAAGGGACCACCATATACGGAGATGGAGGAGACCAAGTTCAAAGTCGCCAAATGATACTTCGGCACTTTCTAAAACACATTTAAGTTGTCTAAATTGTCAAGTACTTTTCAGTGTATTTTGAATCTTCATCCACCACCAGTCCCCCTTCTCTTCATCCCATTGTTATTGCAAAAAAAAAAAACTTATTTTTATCCCTCTCAGGAGACATATTTCCAGCCCCCAACCACCTTCAAAACATTGACACTTATTTTAGAAGATGAGTCATGAGACATAAGAGGTCATCTGGTGGCCTTATCATTTGCACAAGAATGTGAATCTTACTCTTTTTCAAGATCCCATTTCCTCCCCCACCCCTCCTTGGGGGCCCAGAAATGCTCATTTCATGGCACTCTTAGCAAGCATATATTGGTCCTTCACCCCTCTCCCCCTCCCGCCACATGTATGTATGTATTGTAAGCTTGTAAACATGATCATTTGAAGGCTTACACAGAATAAATCTTAAACTCATTCCTAAAAATTTGTAGGAACAAATTGACTGGACATTTACTCCATTGGCGCATGTTAAAAAAAATAAATAGGTTACTTCTTCTGAACATAGTAAGTAGTAGTCATAATGAGTTCCTTCACTTTGTTATGTAAATCATTCTCTGCATGACTTTGTCAATTGTGGGGGATGAGAGGAAGGAAAAAGGAAGGGGGAGGTAAGGAAGGGGAGGGGGAAGGTAAGGGATGAACACTCCAGACCTTTTCAGTTACCAACCATCCCAGAATGTTGTTATTTCATGCTAAGTCCTCAAGATTTAGATCGCGTTTCATTGTCAAATTCTTTTAATTAACAGTTTGAGAGGACCTCAGATCATCTGTTTGATGCTGCATACTATGGACAGAAAGACACTATCTGTGGTAAGTTTGGACTGTGATATCAAGTTTCTCACTTTATGGTTAACAGCAAAAAAGGCAAACAAAATACTTCTTTTGGTGATCTGAACATATTTATTAGAACATTCTGCATATTCTTTAACTGTTGCCAGGGTTTTGGTTTTTTGAAAATGGATGCATTTACTTGTGAGGGTATTTTTTTTTAAAAAAAACAAACTTCTTAGGGCAAACTTGTTGTGTTACCTGTCAAGAAATTTTTCTCGCACAATGACTTGTTCCTTTTTATTTTTGTCTTTTCCATCTGTTTTTGATTCCTTGCTGAAGGCAGGCAAGGAATCTGTGCAATGGTAATGTCCTGTATATGTGTATGTGACACTTAGCTTGTAAACACAAAATCTCAAGATAGCAATGATGGACACTTTTCATATTGGTAAATAGATTTGTCATGTGGAGAGGATGAACCCTATTGTCTTTGGTGGCGGTCAAAGGTCATCTTAGGTCACGGAAGGTTAAAGGGCAAAAACCTTGTAAATGGCTTGTGAGCACGATATCCCAAGATATCAATGACAGACACTTTTCATATTAGTATGTAGATGTGTCATGTTGAGAGGAAGAACCCTGTTGTTTTTGGTGGAGGTCAAAGGTTATCTGGGGTCACCGGGGTTAAACACTGAAAACTTTGTTAACACAATATCTCAAGTTAAGAAGCTTGAATAGATTTCATACTTAGTATGTGGATGCATTATGGTGAGAAGAAGCCATTTGCTTTTGGTGGAAGTCAAAGGTCATCTGAGGTCATGGGGGTCAAACACTGAAAACTTTGATAACACAGTATCTCCAGATAGGAAGCTTGGATAGATCTCACACGTGGTACGTGGATGCCTTATGGTCCGAGGAAGAACCATTTTGTTTTTGGTGGAGATCAAAGGTCACCTGGGGTCACCAGAGGTCAAACACAAAACCTTTTTTAACAGATATCTCAAGGTAGGAAACTTGATAAATGTCATACTTAATATGTGCCTTATGTTAAGAAGAAGAACCCTATTGTCTTTGAGATCAAGGGTAATTTGGGGTCACTGGGGTCAAACTCTGAGAACCTTCTTAACACAATTTCTCAAGGTAGGAAGCTTGGATAGATCTGTACTTGGTACGTGGATGCCTTATGGTCCCAGGAAGAACCCTTTTGTTTTTGGTGGAGGTCAAGGTCATCTGGGTCACCAGGGGTCAAATAGCAAAGTTCCCAAAGAATTCCTAAGATTGTCATCAATGGTCACCAGAGGTCAAAAAGCAAAATTTCCCAAGAATTTTCAAGATCCAAGATCCGTTAGAGGTCGAGTCCCTTTCAAGACACTTCCTTTTTTCTTTTTCGTTATATTGATATGATTGATATGATAAGTTTATTGTCCGTAAAACGGAAATTCGTTTCACACTGGAAAAGTACAAAAATGGTACAAGCAAAAATTACAAGGTAACAAGAACAACCAATTCAAATATACGGTAATTGGACAAAAATGTACGTACACCAAAATAAAATAAAAGAATGCCCTGTACACATCAGCAACATGCCATCCACCCACTACAGTAAGTGCACATGATTATCTTGAGAATACTATTAAAGAGGTGAATGGAGTCCGGAACAAATGACTGCCTATAACGAGCTCTGTTGCTACGGGGAACACATAGGCGCAGCCCTGATCTGTTGAAGTTATAGTGTCTGTTTAATGGGTGCGTTGTATCTTTCATGATGTTTTGGGCTTTAGAAAATATTCTTTCGTTGTACAAACTTTCGATAGTGGGCAGTTCTAGACCAATTATTATCAGAGCAGTCTTACGAGGGGGATCAGTTTTGGTTTTATTTGCTTTCGTGAGATTACCGTAACAACAAATCAAATTAAATGTATTGACTGAATAATTGATTTATAAAAAAGGATCAGTTGTCCAAGTGCATTTTTTTCAGTTGTCGAATGAAAAACACGCGTTGGTTAGCCTTTTTTTGTGCAGCAATCATGTTGCTTGACCAGTCAAGGTTGCTGGTTATTCTAGTACCCAAGTATTTGGTGGGGTTCAGAGGTCATGTGAGGTCAAATTGTTAAAACATTGTAAAATGATATAGTCAAAAAAGATAAATTTGAGGGATAAACCACAGTGCAACGAAGCATCTCCATTCGGCAAGGAAGCACTAAGCCTTGGGGCTTTTTGGTTTTGTCAGTACCCACCCCCACCCTTTACTCCAGAATTCCACTCCTCAGTACCTTTCCAAAGAGGTCAGTTTGAGTAGTGTGTCATTCACATGAAATAAACTTTTCCTTTAAAAGTTATCAAAAGGTCTCTTCAAAGTTCTGCAAATAGCAGTTTTGCAGCAGTCATGTCTCTGCAATGTTTTTGCGAAGGCAGGTTTCCTGTTCTTTCTCTAAAACTGGGTCTCTTTTGGAAATAAAGTTAAAAATGTTTTGTTAATGTTTAGGATATGATATCTTTCTTCATCACTGCATGTCGTAATTTCTAGTGTTGTAAGCATTTTGTCTTACTTTTCTGTTCCAGGTGTGAGTGAATGCATCATTATGGGCATCCCTATGAATGTTGGAACTGGAATTTTCAAACTTCTTCACAAATATCCTTTGACCCATAAACACATGCTCACATAAATATACTTCTTTGGCAGGCTGTTTGTTTGTGCAATTATTTGGATTTTTTCAAGTTTTAATAAAAACCAAAGCAGGGTTTATTACCTTAAACAGTTCTTTAGATACCTATATTTCTGTGATTTCCAGGTTAGCAACATACTGTACTCTTCGGTCTTTTATTTACATTTCCAGCTTTGATCCACTTCGCCATATCTGTCATGGAAAGTTGTGTTTTAATAGGACTTCCCCATTGCTGTAATCATATATTATCAGTAATGCTTATATCATTGTAACATAGGAGAGCATTGACCCCAAGTCAGGCCAGATAGGGTGAGAGCTATGACAGGTAGGAAATTGAACTCATTAATCATGACAGGGCACCGAGTCTGATCATGTTAGGTGACTGACCGCATAAGATATCAAGGCAGGCTGAACTCATCCATCATTCACAGACACAAACCAAGTTTCCCCACATCTTCTAACATCAATTTTCTTTCGTCATCTGGAAATCTTCAGACTTTGACAGAAGGAAAAAAAAATTACAGGATGAGGCACCTTTTGGAGGAATGGAACACTTTCACAAGTGGGCAAGCTTTCAGGCATGTAATTCTTATTTCCTGACTGAAATGGAATCACCTTAGGAATATCAATATTGCTGTTGAAATATTGTGTCACAAGTGAATACCTCTTGTCCAGATATCACTTGCACAAACTTGTGCAGAAATAATTTGAATCCTCATTTTATTCCTCATCTGACTGTCCATGTTTATGCATTGTACTTAAATATTTTACATCTCTCACTCTCTGCAAGAAATCACCTCTTTCACCCACTGCTTAGAAACCAACAGTTGTGGGTTTTCACCGTTAAAAAGTTTTATTGCAACTGTACCCCCATATTTTGTCAATTCTCTTTCACCTTTTTTGATTCCTTGCCAAAGGCAGAAGGAATCTATGCGATGGTGATGTCGTGTGTGTGTGTGTATGTGTGTGTGTATGTATGTATGTGTGTGTGTGACGCTTTGCTTGTAAACACGATATCTCAAGAAGGGTAACTATGACTGAGCTCATACTTGGTGTGTGGGTTGGTCATATTGAGTAGATGATCCCTATTGTTTTTGATGGAGGTCAAAGGTCATTTGGGGTCACCGGAGGTCAAAAGGTCAAAACCTTGTAAACGCGATATCTCAAGATGGGTAACTCAGAGGGATCTCATACTTGGCAGGTAGGTTGCCCATATTAAGTAGATGATTCCTATTCTTTTTGGTGGAGGTCAAAGGTCATTTGGGGTCACAAGAGGTCAAATAGTAAATACCCTGGAAATTGCTTGTAAACACGGTATCTCCAGAAGGATAAATGTGAGGGATCTCATACTTACCATGTTCATTGCCCATATTGAGTAGATGATCCCTATTGTTTTTGGTGGAGCTCAAAGGTCATTTGGGGTCACCAGAGGTAAAAAGGTCAAAACATTATAAACACTATATCTCAGTGACGGTAACAGTGAGGGATCTCATACTTAACATGAGGATTGCCTGTAATGAGTAGATGATCCTTATAGTTTTTGGTGGAGGTCAAAGGTCATTTGGGGTCACCAGAGGTCAAAAGGGTCAAAACTTTGTAAACAAAATATCTCAAGCAAGGTATCTGTGAGGGATGTTTTACTTAGCATGTGGATGGACCATATTAAGTAGATGATCCCATTGTTTTGTCAAAGGTCATTTGGGGTCACCAGAGGTCAAAAGGTCAAAACCTTATGAACACTATATCTCAATGACGGTAACAGTGAAGGATCTCATACTTAACATGAGGATTGCCTGTAATGAGTAGATGATCCTTACAGTTTTTGGTGGTGGTCAAAGGTCATTTGGGGTCACCAGAGGTCAAAAGGTTAAAACCTTGTAAACATGATATTTCAAGAAGAGTAACTGTGAGTGATCTCATACTTAGCATGTGAATTGCCCATATTGAGTAGATGATCCCTATTGTTTTTGGTGGAGGTCAAAGGTCATTTGGGGTCACCAGAGGTAAAAAGGTCAGTACCTTATAAACACTATATTTCAATGAGGGTAACAGTGAGGGATCTCATACTTAACATGAGGATTGCCTGTAATGAGTAGATGGTCCTTACAGTTTTGGTGGAGGTCAAAGGTCATTTGGGGTCACCAGAGGTCAAAAGGTCAAAAACCTTATAAACACGATATTTCAAGAAGGGTAACTGTGAGTGATCTCATACTTAGCATGTGGATTGCCCATATTGAGTAGATGATCCCTATTGTTTTTGGTGGAGGTCAAAGGTCATTTGGGGTCACCAGAGGTAAAAAGGTAAAAACCTTATAAACACTCTGTCTCAATGAGGGTAACAGTGAGGGATCTCATACTTAACATAAGGATTGCCTGTAATGAGTAGATGGTCCTTACAGTTTTGGTGGAGGTCAAAGGTCATTTGGGGTCACCAGAGGTCAAAAGGTCAAAAACCTTATAAACACGATATTTCAAGAAGGGTAACTGTGAGTGATCTCATACTTAGCATGTGGATTGCCCATATTGAGTAGATGATCCCTATTGCTTTTGGTGGAGGTCAAAGGTCATTTGGGGTCACCAGAGGTAAAAAGGTCAAAACCTTATAAACACTCTGTCTCAATGAGGGTAACAGTGAGGGATCTCATACTTAACATGAGGATTGCCCATAATGAGTAGATGATCCTTGCAGTTTTTGGTGGAGGTCAAAGGTCATTTGGGGTCACCAGAGGTCAAAAGGTCAAAACCCTGTAAACACAATATTTCAAGAAGGGTATCTGTGAGTGATCTCATACTTAGCATGTGGATTGCCCATATTGAGTAGATGATCCCTATTGTTTTTGGTGGAGGTCAAAGGTCATTTGGGGTCACCAGAGGTAAAAAGGTGAAAAAACTTGTAAACATGATATCTCAAGAAGGGTAACTGTGAGGGATCACATACTTACGTTGTGTATTGACCATATTGAGAAGATGATGAGTATTATTTTTCGTGCAGGTCAAAGGTCATTTGAGGTCACAAAAGGTCAAAACTTAGTAAACACCAAATTTTAAAGGAGGGTAACTATGAGGGGTCTCATTCTTAGCCAGTGGATTGTTTATATTTAGCATGTAGGTCATTTTGGGTCACAAGATTTCGAAAGCTTTTGACCTTATTAACATGATATCTTAAGTAGGATAACTATGAGGGATCACATGCTTGTCATGTGGGTGATTCATGTTTGTTACAATATATCCATATGGCAAGGAATCACTAAGCCTTTTGGCTTTCTGGTTTTTTTTTTATTTCTTCCTTTTATTCTTAAATTTACTTTTTTTTTGGCATGAGGCCCTTAGACAACGAAGTGATATTGATGACACCAATACTCCCCCTCACTTATCACCAACTGGAGGTTTCCATCTCACAAAATTGTAACATGGACATCCTAGGTCATAAATGTGCATATTATTTCTGTTTGATAGTGATGGTGGGAGGGGAGGATAGTACTCAAGAGCTTACAAAGTTCCTACTAAGTACCACTTAAAGCCACACAATCTCCTCCCAAACAAGTTTTACAGGAATGTGATGATATCTCTGAATATGATTGGTGACTGCATTTTGATTGACATTAATTCAAAAAATAGCTTCACTCTAGTTAATCGATAATGTGTAAGGACTGGTGGATATGACCTTGCAATTTAGACTTGGTGCAGACTACTGTAGCTTTGCATGACAGGTGTTTGTTTAAATTGAGGGGCTGGATGTAAAGTAAGTAGGGAGAACCTTTACTGTCTGGGGTGAGACTGGAGGGCCTTCAGTGTTTTTAAATCAAAAGTCAAAAAGTATTTTCTAGACTAACTTTTAGCTGAAGAATTCAGTGATTTTATTTTTGAGCCCTTTCTAGTTTTCTATTCATTAAGCATTTTTTTCCTTCTTTTTTTGGACCCAGCATTTCTCTTTGTGTTGTTCTATTGTTTTGTATTTGTGTACAGAGACCACAGTGGAAATAAGTCTGCTGGTTAGGCTTTTTTGTGTCATCCCTGTGCTTTGTGTTCTGTTCATCTTGGTGTAAATCAAATCAAGGGCAAATTTCCTCCCAATCTGTTTACGTTCTACTAAGTTAATGCTTAGCCCCTCCTCCTTGACACCTACCATGCATTGGCTTATGTCAGCTTCATGGCCCAAGGTCAATCCTACTGAAGACACTCTGTCTGTTCTCTTCCTGAGTGTTATCTTAGCATGCTGTCTGCTCCCTTGTTCATGGCTTGTTGTGCAATGTTGGCTACCCTAAATCATACATTTCACCGATCTGCACATCATCGTCCAGTCAGAGTACCTCATATTATGAATGCACAGTTTAAAGTTGACCACTCTTTATGTCTATCAAGCAATTGCCTTCACCAGTTGACAATTGCATTTGCCCCCAAACCTTCAGTGTGTCTGGGGTGATAAGTGTCTGCCCTTCAGTGATTTAATGTGTAAAGAACAAACAGTCCAGGTAGGAGAGTATTTTTTGTCTGAGTTTCAGTTTCATTGTTCATTTCCTTGACCAAACATTACAGCAGATAAGGACCCTACACCACCAAAGAGGAAGCTTATCTTTGACAACCCGGACTTTCACATTCCTGGTACCTCCTCCTGAAGTATCTATCGATTCAGGCCAAAGGATGAAAACATGAAGAATGGTACAAGGCCAAGATGGAAGCATTCACAAGCGTGAACAGGAACGTAGTCTGATTACGGACTCTTCGCTTCTGGACCATGCACCTTGACGGCAGAGGAGTGTCCCTCAGTTACCAGGAGGGTCATGCAGAGGGAGTCACTTTGAGATACTCTTGGACCTTTACTGTGACACTATAAACTGTACCAAGCCTGGAAAAACTCAAAATACACAAGATTATTTTGATTCAAAGTTTACCTTTTCAGACAGTCAAAATCACAATAGTTGTACTTACGATTAAAGATTTGTGGTTTTCTTGTGAGCATGTATCCTACTATTCTGAATATTTTTTCAATAATGCAGGGAGAGGTAGGGTCAAGTACTCAATTACTTTAGCAAGCAAGGTTGGAATAAGTACATCCAGGATCATAAGTAAAATGTGCAATGCAGGTTGGGAATTTGAAGTATGGGGTGTGGCTATTTATCTTGTTGGACCTGTAGTATCTTGTTGAGAACATATATTACACCTAAGTAAATTTTTTAATTCCCGTTTGCTTGTCCCTGGAAAACCATGGTTCTTATAGTCTTTGAAGCTGGCATTTAAAGGATGGACTAAAGTTAACAGTTAGCATTTAGTATTTAAAAGAAGAGTTCAATCTAAGTATTCTGGTGAAATTTTCATTCAATCCCCTTGCACTGATCTTGAGAGCTTAGCTAATTTACAATGGAACTTGAAGCAAATAAGTCATGTCAAATAAGCTATTTCTTTCACTTTGAACTAGATAGGGTTATATGGGTTTTCCAATCGGAAATGTTAAGTGAAACTTTCCTGTGGTTCTCATGCACCTACTTCACAAAACTGAGGTTGTGGAGGAGAAAATTGACTGTTTAGTGTAAAGACAGACAAAGAAGTTTTGATGAATGGAGGTCAAGTCACATGTTCTGGCTTCCAGTTAATTATGAGTTGAAAATGGAAGAAAATCTGCTAATATCTTGAGAACCACACATTAGAACTGGGTACAAATTTCACAGACCATAATGATCTAGCTTTAACTTTTCAAAACATTTCCAAAATGAAAGACCTAAGATCTTGGCAAGTTGATTTGTGAAGGTGATCATTTTGTATGGGAAAGCTTTTATTCAGATGCTGAATATGTTTTCAAATCACAAGCTGTCAGGTAAAACTGTACAACACAACAGGGCTGATCATTCTAAACAGCCTGAACCTGAATGCCCTGTGCAGCAGAGGTTGTGTGTCAGCATATTACTGGCTTTACAATGCGAAACTATCCAGAGTTGATACTGCATTGCCAGTGATGCAGGCTACAGCTTTCAACAGAAATGTCATTGTGGTGGTTGTACGTTTCTAAGGAGTTACTGAAAAAGGGGAAAAAGACGAACAAAACAGTTTTGAGTAGCCTTTTTCTTTATTATTCCTTTCTTCAGACACCATACAAGAATGTTCCAATAACTCTGTTAAAACAATATTTATAAGAGAAAAAGAACTAGAATCAAATGAAAAAAATTCTTTTTCCCCATTTTTCAGTTTTGTATAATTAAAAGTAGGAAAATTTTTTTTTGTAAACACTACCTACAAGACTATATGAAGTGTGCTTTCCAAAAAAAGAAAACAAGAATTTTCGTAACGACCCCATGAATCGGCTTTTATCAATATTGACAAAATTTACAAGAAATTGTATTACTAGACCAATTAGCATGTGTACCTCACATAACATATTGCGTACAATGAGATATTTTGTTCATACAGAGTACATATCTACAAGGAGGCATTATAAACCTGAGAAGAATCTAATAGTTTCTTGAAGATCCACACATAAACGCAAAACTCAGCTCTGCTTATCCATACTTTACACATGTAACAATAGCTATAATAACAAGGCGCCACCAAGCACAACATTAAAAAAAAACCTTAATAAATAAAAAAGTAAAAAAATAAAATAAAAATTGCTAGCTTCCCCTTGTGCTTGTGTCCCCCAAAACAAATCGCTGCTCTGGAAACGTAAATGGATAAAAGTTCACCAAGCAACCCAATTTCAATCTGACAAAAAGATTCCCAAAACGCTATCAGTTGCACTTTATTGAATTTCCTTAAAGTTGGGAAATAATGTCTTCGTGATCATCATTCTTAGTCATAGTGAAAGGCACAGAAACACAAAACTTAAAAAATAATATTCTTCAAACCCTACAACCATTACACTGCACACATTATGGCCAAATTTGGCATCCATATTAGTAGGATACACGTTAAATCAGCATTCTACAGCAAAGGTCAAACATTGATTACAAGCCATGAGACAGCAATTTAAATAGTCAAGAATTCCATTAAGTTACTCTACAGGCAGGGCACAGTTAAAACATAAGGGGCAGGGTGTCTTCAAATTTGGACTTGGAAGTTCCTGTGCATGGAAGCAACTGTTTAAGATAGTTGTAAGACATTTAGTGTATACATACACTGCCGGTAACAAATTCTTATACTCCATTGAAGAACAGCTGGTCTATCACATTTGGGACATTCTCTCTCTTGGGTTGTAAAAAAAGAAAGGAATCTGAGGAAATCTCAAACAATAATTAAAGAAAACAATTATCACAAAACTGCATTGCAAGCAGTTCCAAGTAAAAGACTTCAGTTATCCTGTTATCCCAAGTTTGAAGTGGCCTACTGAAACATACACATCATACATTGCTAGTACAGTGCCCATTTCACAATGACCTCCACAATAAAGAGCAACTTACTTATTAGCCTGGTTATTTCCCTTGTTGAATAATGGACTACAACACTTGTTAGGTCTCTCATGTGTCTATAGCTGATGGTGCTAAGAAAATGCTTTATCAGAGAAGTCCTGGAAGCCTTATGACCATGCAAACAATAATAGCATCTACAGCTGATGGTATTAAACTGAAGGATCTTGATGACGACAACAACAGCTCATTGATCAAACTTATTGCACACTTTGGAAATACTAGTAATCCTTCATCTTATAAAGTATGGGCCTTGACAACCCCTACATCAACTGCACCCAGTTTAGTAACAGATGGGTAAGGAAGAAGCTGCAGAGAAAGTGACACTTGAAAATGATCCTCTGTATCCCCCATTAACAAAGAGACTGCACATATGAAAAAAGACCAATCTTATACAGCCCTAAGAATCAGCAGATGACATGTACATACATGAACACTCTAATATGTACCTATACACATTACATGTGCCCCTTCTTACTCGTCAATTGTTCTGAAGTATCTATCACTGTCCACTTGTTGTCATACAATATACCAATCCCAGTGACAAAGTCATCGTCAGTGACAAATATGCCAGTTTCTGTCAGTTCAGAGGCATTTGAATCTGCAAGTTGTTTTGATGCATATGAATGCAAGGACACCGTCTATGATCCATCTCAACTTTCCACTACTAAAATTTTACAACAGTTACTCGCAATGAGCATCTAACCCTTCACATGCATTCAGACCTAAATCAGCCATCATCACAAATTGGATACCCCACAAGAAAGCATCAAGTTAGCTTAAAAGTACACTAAACAAGACTTAGGAATCTTTTTATACAAATAACTTCATCCAAGTTTCCCAACCGTCACAAAATTCTGAATTTTACTCCTGTTCATCAAAGCATCAATTGTTGAGGTATAAATATACTAAATACAACAACAACGAGCTAAAATGGTATGAACATTGTTTTACAAACTTAAAAAGATCCTTTATTTACCAGACTATATGACTGTTGAATGGGAAAACTCGCTCTTGTATGAAGCTCATCAATTTCTGCAGATTTCAAATTCAGAAAATCTTTTCAATTACTCTTACTTCAAGTGCAATATTTTCTAAACTATTTTTGGGGGTTTTAAAGGCAGGTTGCCAGAAACAACTTCAAATGCTCTCAAAATCCACTCGTTTTTTGTCAAATGTTCTACTTCTCTGTGTAAAGTGGCCTACAAGGTGCTTTGACAGTTACAACCCCAATGTGCAAAATATAGACATATAGACATGTGCTTGTTGGCAGGAGGAGTTGGGGAAGAAGTATCTACAAACAATCATGGTGCAGGGGCTAGTAAGGCTTTTCGCAATTTCAACTGATCATGCACACATCTTGAAAAACTTGGAAAACACATTGTCGTATCCACAACACATGCTAAGAAACTGCGTTTATTTTACAAGACATTCAAATTATCCCTTTTTTTGATCAGCCAAGAGTGTTAGAAGTGTTTGTACCTAAGGTTTTGTGTCTTGAACAACATGAACATCCTCTCTTCTTGGCCTTAAAAATAATCTAATCTGTCCCAAATTATGTGTATTTCGCATACTTCCTTGCAGCAATCGTAATTGCGAAAAGGCTTGTACTACCACCTTACCATTATTCTAGTCACTGTAATCAACAGTCTCTTCACCTAGCCCCTTGGGCTGTGTCCCCTGCCCTGTGCAGTGACCCTGTGTGTTCATCTTGTGCCTGGCTGGCATGCATGTGTTCTACTACGATCATTTAATCACACTGCCACTGTCTAAACATGACAAAGCTTAGAAATGTAAGAAAAAGGTAAGCTGGTCTTGTATTAATTAGATCAAAACTGCACTGAAGATGGAGAATACAAAAGCCCATTGGCTACAACACATATGCATAGATGTTACTATGAACTGTACAATGACTACATGTCTTATCACAAGTTACTTAAATCATGAAAATTAAATTTCCCTTTCAAAAAATAATAATCCAATCATTCTAGCCTACGGTTTTACTAAAAACCTAATGGCAGCTTAAGGGTGGCACTGATTTCAACTTGTTGGGAAAATCAAATTTATGGGTAGACACCTCCAAAGTTAACACCCAAGAGAAACCCGAAACCCACTATGACTTTCAGTGATGCGGCAGTCACTTGGCATCTACAATTTTAATGGCAGTTACGTAACCTATTTAATCTTATATCCTACGTCATCCGACCATAATCCCATATCATCCCAACACAATTCACTCTTTCGTTTAAATACATGAAATTACTTTCTACAAGCAATCTTTTATTACAGAAGGTCATAATCCTTGAATCAAAACCAGTCTACCTAAGAACATTTGTTTTCTCCATAAGGGTAGCCTATGGAGTCCGTCTGACCTATTATGTTGGAAAAACACTGGTAGCACTTGAAGTCAGGGTTCCACTTAGGCTGACTTAAATACCAGTATCCAAACAGCTAAGAGACTGATAAAGATTGTCTATTGAGTCCAGGGACTAGGGTAAAAGCCCCCAGTGGAGTTCCTTCAAAATCTTGTTGGCCTTCTGGAATTGTATGATTTAAGGAGGTGGAGGGATTGAGTGGGTACTTTCACCATAATTTCCCACGAGAACAGTTTTGCATGTCCATATTCAATTCTGTGTGTCGCAAATTCACACTGTGTACCAGTCGGGCAATGGAAGTTCCAGTCGCTCCCTAGCCTTGCTGACCAGTGTAGGTAGAACCTTGCTTGGAGTGACATCACAGGATACAGTGAGCTTGCTCACAATCATTAAGGAAACATAACCACACTGTCAATCATGCTAAAGACAATCCAAGGTGCATGAAGTATCTTTCTCAACCTTTAAGCAAGCCAACAGAAACCATGCTCACAAATTCCAATAGGAGGTAAGGAGGGGCGACGTAGATTACAAAGTTCACAAACTGAATAAATTCATCACTTTCCATCGTGGGACAAAGTTAATGTTGTTGGGGAAAATCAAAAGCCAAGGTTGTGTTTCATGAAACCATTCATACCACTGTTGTGATCTTAATAAGATAACCATCTTAGAATAAATGTTGCTTTATGCTCAATTTTGCTGTAAAGATTGGCAACCAAAAGAAAATAACACTTCATTTTCAGGGAAACATTTTTAAGGGGAAGGATAATTTGCCAAGACCACAAGGGGATGGGTGATGGCATTCTATTAAAACTTAGCAACACTCACCCTCAAAATGCAAGCAAAATGGTTTTCGATGACCAGTGAAGGTCATGACCTGCATGACCCCTTATCTACATGGTCAAACTTTTGTCCAGCAAATCAAAAGTCACATCAGAACTAACTAAAAAATGAAATGCAAAATAACAACCTTTTTTCTTTTTATCTTACATAGAAAAAAAAATATTCCAAAAGGCAACCTTAAGTTCTAAATTTTCTTGTAAGCTGAAAATAAGAGACTGTTTTGCTCTATCACACTTGAACCCAGACTATTTGCTATAACCTCCTTCGACCCACTAAAATGACAAGTAACTACAACATCTCAATTTGATACTTCTATCTGTGATATACCACACTCAAAAGAGAGAAACATACCAAAACCGAGAAAGTGGAGACAGAGCTGAGAGAGAGAGAGAGAAACAAGGCAATAATTTTCTGTCAGTGATACAAACTAAGGATGCGAATAACACACAATGCTTCACACGAGGCTAACACCCAAACTGATATACAGTACTAACGATATATCTAAATGTTAGGCATATTCAATAATAATAATAATAATAATAGTAATACTAATGATGATACCATGCATGTACAAAATGTTTGTCGAGATGTCAGCAGTAAAAAAACACCGGCGTTAGAGGACAAAATTATAAGGTTATTTGACCTGGCACCTTGCCAAAAATGGTGCGACAGATGTACTATAGAGAGACTGGTTAAACACTCATTTTACACTTATACTTTATACTGGAGAATGTCTGTAACAGATCATAAAAGACTCCGTGGTTACAAACACCCATTACAGTATTCACTACAGCTGGCAATGGTTAAAAAATACAAAAATGACTCATGTGCTTACAAAAGGACAATTAGTTAATTTGTTAGCTGATCACGACTCCACTTTTGAACTGCTTGTGACAGTTCATCTTTGTTGGCAACAGCTGAGATTATAGTCAGAAGCCAGTAGCACATGCAACCCTTTACAATAATACTGATTATAATTAAGCATGAGTAATAAGTAGATAATTGGTTTTTAAAAATTCCAGGTCCTGTTTTGTATACATTTGTGCACTTTCTGTTGTCCCCAGCATTATACTGCCACAGTGAGGACAGACCGACAGGCCAGTGTTTCACATACTCTGCTTCTGAGCATGTCTCCTGGATATAGTTTGATACTGTTAAATTTACCTTTATAGATAATATTCCCCAATAATGGGATAACAGACGCTTTATATCTCAATTATTATTCACAAATTAATTCTTCAAAATTTATGACATTTCTCTCTATGGGAGGATTTATTCTTTGTCTTCAAAACATGTTAAAAACTTGAAACAACTTTCTAGGGGGCAAGATTCACACATATACTTGAAGCGATGAAGCTTGGCAACCGGGAGGGTTTGGGGTTCAATCCCCATCCAGGTCAAAGTAAGGTGGGTCTTTCATCCAAGAGCAATCTACCGTTTTCCCATCTGAACTGGCTTTTCAAAAGAAACCAAATTTGATCTAACTTGTGGGTTTTAGCCGCCCAACTTGAAGTTGTAATTCATAAGCCATATAGGCTTCTCCCACATTTGTGGTTGCTTAGCATTGAAAAACAACTGTCCTTCAAGGCCTGAATTAACTATTCAGTGACAACAAACCCTTCTTCCCGATCAAATGTTACCCCTCTCCCCCTCCCCCTCCACCATTTCCCAAGGTTGCACAGTTACATTGGAGTCATCACTCTTGTCCAAAACTTACTCTGGGCACAGCAATTTAACTAACACACCATTCATACAATCCTTACCACTTACAACACCCACCAAAAAAAAAACATGCATCTTGAATCCCACACTAACCTTTCACCAATCCTCAGGTCACCCTGTCCCTTCATTACATCTCCTGTCACAGTTCCCAGGGTCGGTGAGTCAGAAAATTACTCTCAAATCAGCCACTTTCTTCAAGTATTCATGCACATCCTGTACTAATCATAACAATTTTACCCCCTCCCCCCTCCCGCCCAAAAAAGCATCATGTATTGACTATCAGCAGAGAAATTATGCTCAACCTGTCTTAATGACGCGTCCCCTTACAACATGGGACATACTAATTAATAATTCTCTTTTTTTTTGTCTTTTTTTGGTTTACATGTTTCTCTTTATACTCAGCTGATATGCAAACTTTACTACATGTGTTATGAAAAATGCTATGAGGCTACCAGAAAGGTGTTTTTAAAAACGTGTACAAAAATTGATACTGACACATACAACAATGTGGACCACACATTACAAGAAATTGATAGATTCTTATGTTCCACCCACTCCCCCTTCTAACCCATCCCCCACCCACTCAGCAGGCAAAAAATATTCAAATTAAGGACCTGTAAAATATGGAACATATGGGTGGACTGTCCTTCTGTTCACTTCTTTCCTGAAAACTTAACATTTTTGCAGACATTTGCAGTAGGATACTGTCGAGGGGATGCACGTTACTCATTGCCAGACTTTGCTGCTTTGTTTATGCCTTGATTGTTTTCTCTATCCTACAAAGACTGACAATTTCTTCAAAGCCAGAATTACTCTCCAATGGCCACCTGGGACCACATCAGGGCCCTTCATCTTTGATTCCTCCTGTTTTCTTCTGCTTTTCTCCAACAAACAGAGCATACTTCACCACTTCAGGGCTACCACATACAACTCCTTCAACGAGCTTCATACAAAACTTGAAACCACAGAAAAAAAAATATAAAAAAAAGACACACTTTCAAGAGTTTTGTATGTATTCTACTGCGGAGCATCCTCCATATCAAAAGGACATCAAAAATGCCTTTACAACCAACCCCTTGCAAACTTGGTCTTCCCATCATTTTTACCAACAGAAAAAAATCTCAGACCTGGGAAATGAAGCTAGTAGAGTTTAAACTGCTGGTGGCAGTGGGACCCTATTATGTGGTAGTGTTGTTCTGTGGGAGTGTAGCATTCCGACGAGGTGGCATTCTTTCATTCACCTTGTCCAATCCTTTAGCTTCCTGGAAGCCGCTAATTTTGTGAGTGGTGATTGCTGTATAAGTAAAATGAGAGTATACAATCTTAAGGAAATGCCTGTAAACATTCCATAAGGGTTCTGTAGCATGGACCCACATATGAAGTTTGGTAAACAATCTCCTATTTTAAAAGATTAATTAAAAGTGACAAACCCTACTGACTGTTACAAGAAAGTAATACAAAACAAATCAGGGGGGATTTGTACAATGTCACTGGGACAAATTCAACCCAAGATATCACCAGGAAGGCATAATAAAAATTCCAAAGAATGTTTGGGAAAGATGCAGACACTATCAGCAACTGATAAGGTGTGCCAGTGAAATGCACTTGGGACATTGCCCTGATTGAATACATATGATATTTAATCAGGGGTGATTTGAGAAAAACCAGAGGGAATTGGGACCAGTCATGTGAAATGGGAACTTGCCCCCAACCCCAACCTGACCTGGAAATTTCTGAACTCCTGCCCACACCAATGAATTTTGCCTTAAAGCGTACCTGAAGTCTAACACTTCATAAACCTATGTTGCAACGCTTGAAAAATGAATCCAAATGGTCCAACTCCTATCTTCATAGCACATTCCTGAGGTGAGATGTAAAATGTTGAAGTTTATTCACTCAATTTAAAGTGGTAGATTGTGCAATAACTTGTGATGTCACTCTTGTACTACTCAAATTACCATCTTCCTTTTTCTTTATTTTTTCGAAAGCTTTACCATCTTCATTTTTCTTTATTTTTTCAAAAGCTTCTGCACCTTGTGCAAAAATGTGATCACACTCTTGCTGTTTTAGGGTGACATGACTATACAAGCCCTGTCTGTACAATATGCTATGCACGAACACATTTGACTTTTCAAGGTCACATAAACATTTTGGTTTTCATAGGAAAGAAAAGTAGGTGATGTGAGTTGTACAAGAAGGATATCACAAATTATTGTGCAGTTGACTATTTCAAATTAAGTGAATAAATTTCAACATTTTACATTTCAGCAAATGGCGTAAGCTATGAACATATGAGTTGGATGACAAATGAGATTCATTTTTCAACCTCTAAAATATATTCTTCATTCCAGACTTTTAGGTACACTTTAAAGATACTCCTACTATATTCTGTTTGATCCATCCGTTCTGTGACATACAGCAAGTCACATTTACTATCAACAAGGCAATCATCCATGAAGAGAAAGACTTAATAGTGAGAGCAATGTACTATCAATGACACACATGTCCAAAACATTGATGGCCATGTAATTAGTCTGTTACAATACATACCATATGAACACTAAAACCTAATATTGTACTATAATCTGTTAAGAGTGGGTCACACTACAGCTATTTTCAATCCGAAATCCGATCTGAATTTTTCCAAATCGGACCAATGGTTTTTTATTCAGACTGTTCTAAGGATGCTCATGCTATATCGATAACTGTCTCATGATAAACTGTTCTGCTACGATCATATAACTTAAACTGCTCAACAGAGCGGTATTTGTTCGAAAATCAATCCGATTTTTGCAAGCGTGTCCGACAAAAGCTGTCTGCCAATGTGAGGTCACGAAATAATTAGTTTACAATTCTTTTTTGTAGTCCTCTGATGCAAATCATATATTTACACAGGTTGGCAAATTTTTGGCTCTTTCCGACCAGGGATGGAGAAGATTTTAAGTAAAACTCACAAAAATCAGACTGTTATCCTATCCAAAATCGCTCTAGTGTGACCTGCGCTTTAGGCATACTTGCTGGATACTTTACAGATGTCAGTTTAAACATCCTTCATGGTAAATAGTATATCTATACTGTCTTGTACCGAGAATCAAATACGTTTGCCAAATAAACCACCAGTTTGATATTGCCATCATTCCATAAGACAATATTAAGACAAATTACTGTAAGATAATAAATTAAATAAAAGTTTAAAATTATGAACAGTTTTTGACTACTAGCAACTGTCCTTAGCAACCTGATGCTTACCCCATATACTGTAGCAGACTTGGATGAGCAAGGCTGGAAAAACTATTTACTTCATGGGAAGTAGGTTAAATTTCAAAAAAACTTTTGCATGTTTCCATGTACTAATGGCCTAATACCGACATAACCTGGAATGAAACTTTCCAGATTCCTGATTTTCCCACCCATGTGGTTGTGTGATAAGCAAAACATGTATAATTTATTTAACTCTCAGGTCTGATGTATTTCTAGATTCCAACAAACCTTTCTTTGGAATTGAAAAACAATCTCGACAGAGTTAATGCATTTCCAAATAGTACTAAAGGACAGACCAAGAGGCAGTGACATTTTTAACAAATTATGTTTCTTAGTTAACAAAAGGTTGAAAGTTAGAGTCCTCTGCCAGACTCAGTATCATGTGTTTTTGTGAGAAAAATTTCTCTATCCCACGTTCGAAAGATTTCATTTCAAACCTCCCACTTACATGCTTAGTGGAATTTTCACTAAGTTGCCAAGTTTATGTCACCTAGTGTGCAACCTACTTCCAGACCTAAGACCCTTTATCACTAACACCCAAACATAACTACTACCTCCGAAGCCTCTTTTTAAATTACGAGAATCGTAGGCAGTCATCTTCTGTGCACACCTTTGAAACTTGTGTTTCTCAATCTGCAGACAACAGGTCCCTAAGGTGTCAGTGATCACTTTTGAGGGGTCCGTAAGGACAAAAGGATTCTTGAACAGTGAGGCCCTTAAAAAGCACAGGGGTGAGCAAAATAAATGAACTTGTGATAGTCTTTCATTTGAATTAGATTATAAAAACAACATTTACACCCACTGTCACAACAGTTGCAACAAGTTTGACAGTCCTATTTTGGATCACCTGGGGCAAAATACCAAACTTTTGACCCCATCCCTAACAATGGTAGTGGGGGTACTACTAAGTGATAACTGTTACCTCTGAAGGCAATTAACATATCTCTATTGTCCCTGGGGTCTACGTTGGTACAAATGTCGAGGAAGAAGTCATTAATTTAATATATATGCATGATTACAGCAATACAGGCATTTAATCATTAGTGTCTTACCATTGAGTAGAGTGGTTCTTCCACCAGATAGGGCCCCTGTGGGGAGCATGCCAGTCGGAGTCAGACCCTTCAGTGTTAGGACACTCTCACTTTCCTCTCTGTCAAAAAAAAAAAAAGGAATGAAAGAAATTAAAACAGCATCTTCTCAGAGTAAACAGACCTTTGTGGTAATGCTTGAAGTCACTCAATGATAACCTCTTCAAAGTGTGGGTTGCCTGTGTAAGGCTTGTTTGGCTTAGGTCACACAGAGCTACTGCCCTCTAAGCCTGCTAGCCATAATCAAAGATTCCCTTCACAGAGCCCCAAATTGTATTTTACATTAATGAGCTTTATTTCAGCTATCACATAACTGGTCTATCTCTACTACATAGAAGTATGTGGTGCATTTAACAATTAACATGGCTGAGCTGTTCCAGAGATGTTTCGAATTACACTGACGATAATGTCTGTGGGTATAGTCTGCAATGGTAGCTACACGTTATAATAAATATTAAATTGTCTTAATACAGCCAATTATCTTGTGGCAATGTAAATGAAGTTTACATCAGATTTCCAATGGAAATCTGCTTTTATACTTGTATTCTGGCAGGCATAAGTCTTTTCAAAGGTATATAAGGCTAAACAAACGACAGGATGTCTCTCCACTCAACAGGTTAAATGTGAGCAGCCTTGTACTTTTTAAACATGGTTCCGGATTACAGCAAAAGAACTCCAGAATGTGCAGTAACATTACAAACAGTAAAGGAAGTTGAGGACATATCGCCCACAAAGATCATTCTTAAGTTCCTTGCATGGTCATGTGGGTAAGTTATGTGACTAAGGCTGTGTTCCCACTTGATCCACCAGTGCTGGTCCCACCAAGCTCAGTCAACGAAAAAATTTGTGGCCAACCACAAGTGTGTTCCCATTTGATTCCCTGCACCAGATCTGATCATCTCCTCTGGCTCAAGGGACAGGAAGTTGCATCATTGAAATTATGTCTGCAGGTCATGTTTGCTTACACAAGTGTGTGTGGTGCAGGATATGAGACTACAAGCAAGCTGTGCTACACTGAATAGTACAGTATGCAGAAGTATGTCATTTGTTTGCTTTGGTCTCGGGTCACCTTGATCCCCCGCTGTGTTCCCACTTGCTTTATTGATCACCTGCATGATGTCTGATCCTCCCCAAAGCTCTTGAGATCTGATCCGGGAACAAGAGCATTCCCACTTGCAAACTGATTCCCTGTGTGGGGTCAGATCTAGATGTGATCTGCTTATAGTCAAGTCGGAACACACTCTAAGTACTGGAGGGCAAACAAACCGATGCACGAACTTTAACATGCCGTACTGGGGGCAGTATTTACCCAATAATCCCCTAGATGTAGGCACCTAGTTTGCTTCAAACATCAATGACACAGCAATTTTAATTTGCATAAAGAGTGCCTAGTCTTATCCCCCCAAGGTTTCATATCTAAAACTGAGTTTTAACTTTAATGAGTCAGCATTTTCCTTCTTTTGAGCACATAAAATCTGCTTGATATTTGCACTCTAACACAAGCTCATGAGCTCATTTCACATGTTTTGTGTACATGCAGTAAACTGTAATGGCAGGGATTCTCCTGAGTACTGGCTGAGCATTGCAATGCATGCTTTGGACCTGTGCCTGGTCCCAAGCCCCCTTAATGTGACTCTTGGCCACACCTCTGCCTGCCAGAAGTATTCCTTGCATTTCAGTTTACAATACAGTATGAAATGCCAAATGTTTACTGTGTACAAACAGGCACCTATCACCTGTCATTTATTTGCCATACACGACAACCAGTGCATCACTTAATTTGACTTTTTGACTTTAGCTGCTAGCTCCATGCATCAGATCTCTCTCGTTGAGTGTTTTGTTAACATTTCAATTTCTTTGATTGAACTGTCCATCAATTTTCAAAATTCAGTCGATCTTTTTTGAATGTCCAGAGGAATACAAGTGCATTAAGCTAAACTTGCTCTTTGCTGTTTTTCATTCAGCAAATTTTGAAGGTTTCTTAATCTGTCCATGGAGCTACTACCCTTTCGAAGGGTATTAGCTCCATAATCTGTACATTTGCCAATCAATTGTTTTAGCCTTTGACCACATGGCCATTAATTAAGGGTTTCCTTTTTTTCTGTTTTATGCCCTGATTTTGTAACAAATTTTCCAGACTTAACCATCACCTATCACTCCTCAGTAAAAGTTAATTCAACACACAACATATGCAACCCATCCAAGTAAAGTAAGGAGTTTGTTCGAGTTAACACCTTGTTTAGAGACTCTTCAAACTCACTAAGTTTTCACTTCTATTTTGAGTGTTTACAAAGATTTCTGACTTTTCCAGAATTCCCAGATGAATGGTCTCTCACTATAACACACATTTAAAGGATCTTACCAAGAGACTTCTAAGCCTTCAAAAAAAGTGCAATAACAAATAATGCCCTCAACTCATAGCACTTTTTACCTGATTGTTTCTTCCTACCCTGCTGTTTCTTCCTCCTCCCCCCCCCCCCCTTCCCATCCCCTACCTCTTACCTTAAACCCTGCCTTGTGTATTTACAGATTATGTCCAGATGGCTGAAGATTCTACAAGGACTAAAGTGACCAGCAGTCAAGAGCATTTTAACATTAAGTATGAGCCTGAGAAAGGGCAGTGCAATGATTGCTCTCACCATGTTCTTTTTTTAAGTGCAGGTGTAGAAGAGTACCGTTGCATTAAAGTTACCAAACTGAAAATATTCTTCTTTTACTAAACTTTTGTACATGAGAGGTGAATTTCATCAAAATTGAAGGATTAGCTAAACAGTCCTTTTTTTCTAACCTGAGAACAGAGAAGA
This sequence comes from Holothuria leucospilota, assembly GCA_029531755.1. Classification (NCBI taxonomy): domain Eukaryota; kingdom Metazoa; phylum Echinodermata; class Holothuroidea; order Aspidochirotida; family Holothuriidae; genus Holothuria; species Holothuria leucospilota. The sequence goes on along the minus strand of CM055980.1, from coordinate 15,811,530 downwards.
CTCGTGCCATCTTGCCGATTGCTCTGATCTTGTTCCTGATAATTTCTCTCCTTGCTGCTGCAATGTCACCTACAAAATATATATAAAACAAAATACATGATATACCAAATTAATTCACTGAAAAGGAAAACAAATCTTAATCAACAAAATTATGTTTAAATTACAATCAGTGTCATCTGACATACTACTAGATAGGACCAAGCAAGACCTTTGGGTGATATCATGAAGTACAAAGGAAACTGTCATAAGATGGAAGGAAGCTATCAATTACAGAGTAAACAAATCTGTAAATTTTTTATGCACAGGTTCTTCTGATAAATAATAAAAAACAAAAAACATTTCAACCCTGAAACATCTGATCTAACATTTACAACTCTTCTATCAGAGACGAAAAGGGCATCAGATATTTAGTCGGCTGTAATCTGCAACAGCTGTGAACAAGTCTCCACAGAAGAAAGGAATGACAAATAGTCGAAACCTTGGAGAACAATACACAGACATCTGTGAGAGTTAATACTTTTATACAAAGAGTATATAAGCATCAACTACAGATATTAATCTTATTTCAATAATTCAGACCTTGATTCAGTTATTTTATGATGGGCTTGAGCTACCCCAATTTTTTCAGAGTCGGTGTCCATGTAATTTGACGTTGCAACTCTGAATGAAGTCTCAACTTCCACAATGTCACTGTCATAATAATAATCTGTAATAATATTTCGAGGCTCTGGTGGCCCATGTCAGGTATCACAGAGGAAAGACTAGTGGTCAGGAAAGACTAGTGGTCCCAGAAAGAGATTTTTAAGGTCCAGTTGTTTTACAATACTCTATTAAAACTTGCAAAGAACACAAGAGCAGAACTTTAGTATACAAAGCATGGACTTTTGCTCATGTTTGCAAACAACTGTAAATTCTTCAGGTGTCCTGACTCCAAGGATAGTGGAGTCAATATTTCACTCTTGGCCAAGAGTCATGACTCCAAAGTAGAGCTGGGTATTAAACATACCCCAGCCTATTTTTATGACACAATGCAGCCACGACTGTGGGAGAAGCAATGGAACTGTGGATTACAACCACATGTCGAGTTCTTCCAATTCAACTTTTTAACTTTTTAACTGATTTATGGGACTACTTACAATTTATAAGGTCAATTCAGATGGGAAGACCATAGACTGCTAATGGATGAAAAACCCTAACTTACATGACCCAGTCGGGGTGTGAATGTTGAACCTCCCCACTGCTAAGCCTCATTTCATCAAATACCTCTGCCAAAATTGTTAAAAAAAATGACTGAAAACTTTTCAGTCACAGGCACTGCAAAATTCAAATGATGTCAAAGCTAGGATACTTTGTATACCATGGAACTCTTTCTGAAATGTCTAAAACCACCAACAACAATGACAGTAGGCATCAATCTGTTATGTTGAATAGATAACAGTTATTTCTACATGCATTGATTAAAATCCTTTGTACAGGCCTGCCATACTTAGCAGCTGACAATTTTCTCTAAAACCAATATACCATCTGTTGCCATGACAGCACAACTCACCCCACCCCACCCCTGGACAATTCCAACCATCCACACAATCCCCCCTGAACAACTCTCCCTTGGAACAAGTCCCACTCTGGACAATTTCCCACCCATAACAATACCAACCTTTTAGGGCTAGTGTTACACTTCATTGATTAATTTTCTGAGTGGCAATTGTCATCCGGTGGGAATTCTCCACAAACTATCTGCAACACAGTGGCCTCATGTAAAAATATTCTAAGGTGAATATGTCTGAATAAAGTGAATGGTCTTAGAAATCCTTTGATTTGCAAACTAAATTAGCTTTATGAGAATAACACACTGAATCTATGATTGATTCATATTAATACAAAGCTGAAGGTTCATTATTTGAGGCTATACCTGAACCTATAACATAAACGACACAACACCGACTAAAATATTCTGAACCCCCGGCCCCCATTGACACCATACTTAACCTTCTTCATTTCAGTGTCAGCTACCGTTTGCCTTCAAGCTGCCAACTCTAAACATACACCTCTACAACACAAGTGTGTAGAGTCAAGTGCAAACAAAAGCTGCCTCAACAAATGTTTTAATATATGGTCCACTGTCTCTTAACTCATTCACAAATTAAACAAAGGCAAAAATATTTATCCTTCTTCTGTCACCATACACAGCATCAGACATACAACTGCTCTGGAAACTCCCACAATCCCCCATTTTGCAATGAAGTTTGTCATTAGTTAACACTAGCAGTTGTGCCTGCTAATCTTCAATGCACATAATTAAATTTCGGCACATCATTTGTATGAAGTGCTTGGTTCAACGCACTTTAAGTTCTCTTTAACCAGGGCAATGAAGTGAACTTCCATTGCTGATAAATTTTGCCAAGATAAAAAACAGACTATCAAAAGTATGAAATATTACAAGAATGCCACCAGCAGAAGTCGTCACTTTTAAACAAAGACAACATGGCAACACCAAACATTGCAACAAATGTGCATATTCATTCCTAAATCTAGAGCCGATGCACAAAAACAGTGTGCTGGGTAACATCCACTTCAGGTTTGATTGAATGGTTGTGCTTTTAGCACGTTTTCTTGTGTGACAACTGGTCTCACTGGGGGCAGCATAAGAGAAGCTAAAAGAACCACTGTTCCTATCTCTGATGGTGTAAGCTTAAGCCGCAAGGCAATCCAAGTGACTTGCATTCCCCACAAGGTGAGTGTAGGACACTACCTGAAGGAGTAATTGTAAGACCTGTCATTTCTCGAAGAAAAGCTAGACCCATGATTTGATCAAAAAGAGTCAAACTGAGAAGCCATGCTCAGACACAAAGGGTCAACGACTTCTGAAAGTGAATAACTAAAAACAAATTTTCCTAGCAGAAAATGTAAAGCTAAAGTATGATTCGAAGTGATTTGACAGGAACCTCATGTTTACTTGTTGAATGACGGAATATAGTAAGCCTCATTCTTCCCGAACACAGTCATGTGAATGCTTCTTAGTGTCACAAAGATACTCAATCAAAAATGTATAATGGAAATGTATATGTCAACTTTTTGCTGTTACTGGAGAGTGTGATCACCTGTATTCAGTGTACAGCTGAAGGGATCAAACAGTAATCTGGCCACATTGTGTAGCAACCTTATGTACACATGAAGATAACGTGAAGCAGGTTTCCTTTGTGTCCAAAAAATGCACATACTCATAAAGGCTGTTATTGTGTAAAGATGCAATACATTAGAGATCAACAGCTCTATGCCAGTTAACTTTCATGGCACACTTAACTTTTCACAGCATTCTGTTACAAAGTTTATGACACTGAGGGGATTAGGAAGCTGCAGCCTGCCCCCATCCCTTGCAGAAATACCAATTTTTCAAGCACACTACTGGAAAAGCTCAGCTAATCTTCCTACTTTACATGAGGTGTTTCTCAGGTAACGATGGCTCAGCCACCCTCTCTCCCCCCCCCTCCCCCCCCCCCATACATCCAAAAACATGTTCTGAATGCCCATGCTTGTTACACTGGTCATGAATGTACCTGCAACTACCTACTCGCCTCTAAGTTACTACTTATCCATGACCAAAACTAACACCTACCCTAAATTAGGGATTAATATTCTCTCTTCACAAAACAGGTTTTGAGATCCTTTCATAGGTGTTAAGACGAGGTTATTTGATTTATGTGGAAACACAAAGGAAACTAATGGGAGTGCACTTCAAGTAAAGATATTCACCCTATCATGACATAAAAGGAGACTCCTTGCTTGCATCCAGCAAAATTCAGAAAAGTCCTATCAAAGGCTCAACCTGCAGTCAAATGAACTACAAGGCATTTTCAAATTTGTGTACATTTTATCCTCTTTGAACCAGAAGAACACAAAGACAGAATGTAACTGTATAGACACTGCAAACTGTGCTACCCTTTTGTCTTCTTCCAAGCAGAAATAACCCTCCAAATCGAATCCTTAGCCCACTTTTGCAGAGACAGTTTTGCAACTGAGCACTAAAAAACGTTTTTAGGGGCCATCTGTTTCAAGATGAAGGACATAATGCCTCATAATCTTGTCCATTTCAGGACATCAGACATGTTGAGGCACTCCAGACACACTGTGCTGAAAAAGGATACCACTCACAAGAAAATGCAGCTAGCTCTGAAATGCTGACATTCCAAATGACAAATTTCTGATGGAACACAACTCTCAAATAATTATGTTGCAACCTGCAAAACAGGCAAACTTCTTTCCTTTCTAATCCTGTATTATCAATCAAGCACTGAAATCTAAATAGGAAAAAAAACCTTCAGACAATATACAGCCCAGAATTATTTCCACACACGACTAAGCTCTCTGTTTTTGATTTTATGTCAAAGACAATGGAGGCATCGATACTTCCGGCATCAAACAGTATGCCAAGATGCATCTTAAAAAGAAACGGTTTTATACAGTCCAAGGTGAAGATGAAGAGAGCAGATTAGATTTTAGATGAGATGAAACAAATATTGCCATAGCTACAGCCAGAAACAGGTAAGAGACTCGCCAGTTGGGAGTTGTGACTGCAGCCGCTGGCAAACGCTAACACAGACACGTACACAGTGGAGAGTGAAGGATAGTTTGATTAAACTGGGAGAATTAAAATTATCTGTGTCTCCATACATCGAGAGAACATGAAACAAACTGGAAAGCCTTAAGATACACGACACATGCAGCAGGTAATACCCCGGCAGTTTAAACCTTTATATTACAAGCACATCCTTTTAGTAAATACATGTAGATTAAGACAAGCTATGACAACAAAGACCTACATTTAAGTATCAGGACTTCCAAAGATTGATTCCATTTGCAGGAATGGCAGCAGGGGACTCCTATCCATTTTGGGGGGCAAGGCACAGATAAATGTTGGCCAAACAGGCTTATTTTGTAAGAATGTGGTAAACATTTATATTAAATAACCCTAGAAGGATACGGTTCAACCTGTCTACACTGCTAAAAGCATTCTTTATTATGGCTGGGTAATTACCAGAAATAACATGATGCTTCCCTAATTCCACAGTATTTATTCAGACAAAAACTAATTTCACTTCTCAACAATTACTTTAGGTATAGAAGAAGCCTTTCCCAGGGTTATTTAGCAGACACTTGGGCACTTTATACTGTAATAATTATGCTAAGTAGAAACTTTTCTTTCCACTATGGGACAACTAAAATCCACTTTAATTATTACTGCTGCTGTGAAAATTTTAATGAAAGGATTACCAAAAACATCAAACCACTCATTACATATAAAAAATGAGTGGTAGAAAACGGAGTCCATTACTCCCGTCACCTTCAACTACATAGCTATAGAAGAGGAAAAAAACAGCACATTACTGGAATAATCTTACCACTTAGACCCCCAGATTTCCAGGTACCTAACCTTATAAAATACATTTTACACTTATGATACCCACAAAAAGTTCATTTATCAGAGGGAACGTGTGACTTTTGAACTCTACAAAACTGCTAACGATCTAACTTTTTTGCTTTTCCACAAAGTGGTACCTATGGATTACCTCACTAATGAACTTAAAAAGGAAAAATGCAGTACCCCCCTCCCCCCCCCCTTTTCAATTAGAGTACACCATCCTCCTAGTTCAGGAATGGCTACTATCAATCATGTGACAATATTTTTGTTACACACTTGTTAAATTCATCCAGAATAACTCTCCTTGGTTTACCTTCAGTATCTAATGCTTTTACACAGAATCATAATGAAAGATACTTGTGAGTGAAATATGAGGAGATCTGTAAGATTTAGCAGATAAACTTGGAGCTACTGCTTTCTCCCTTTCAGAAAACAAACCAATGGGGATATATCTTTCCTAAATTTCCTCATAGTGTGACCTTTGGAGGTACAAACTTTTGCATGGACAGCAAAAATGGCAAAGTCAGTAAAGAATACAGTATTCTATTGTGCAGAACACTAAAGCACAACAGGAGTAGGCTCCTCTAGGCCCAGCACTAAAGCAACAGGCCTCTCATAGAGAATAGTTTTGCTTTTTGGCCTTTTTTACTCAGTTTCCACTCTGTTATGCAATGAATATACCTCTATTTGAAAGATTAGCCATCAAAGCAAACTTTGATACAATAGTTTTGGGTTTAATCTATCCTCCTGTTACAATTCATCTAGCTGAAAAAGTGGGCAAATCATAACCTGGTGTGCCTCTATGAGGGAGTCATCCAATTTGAAAACAACTTATCCAGTGTATTACTACAGGCAATTAGAACACAATAAAATAGAGGGTCAGGAAGTGACATTATCAGCACTGGCCCTATCCCTTATGTACAATGTTTCTGGGCCTGATTACATCTGTAGGAATGTAACCATCACTTCATGTTGTGATTCATTCAGTGTCTTTATGTTACATCCACATACTAAATAAATGGAATTTCTATCAAAGTTATATTCAAGCTAAACTTCACTGACATTCCATGGAATTGCATTTAATAAACATTAATTGAAGTATTTCTCTTCCAATTGAAAATATGACTTCCTTGAAATCCAAGTGTAATGCCACCCAATTTCCATTTTTCCCCCTTTCCCACCCCTTAATTTCTTCACAGCTATCATGGTTCCAACTACAGATCCTAACAATATGCAAGTCCCCCCTCCTCCCCCAAGCCTTCACCCTACCCCCCCCCCCCACGCAAACCTGACAAGCTGGCTGGTAGTCCAGGTCCCTCCCCCCATCACCCAAGTTTGAATGACACCATACACTACACAGGGTTCTAATGAAGCAGTCATCTGCTTGTCCAAGATGACCATTTTTTTCAGACTTAGACTTGTTGATCTGTCCTAGAGCAATTAATTCTATTGCATTATTGTAACAAGTCTTTAACACCTTCAAACTGTTGAATGATTGCCACAGCATCAAACTGGGACTTCGGCTTGCTTGTCAATTCACGGCTTGCACAACCCCTCAGCCCAATTTGGCCTTTTTTCACTCTTGTAACACTGTAATCCTGCTTTGCACACACTAAATGTGTGTATGTGATGAAGGGTACATCTAACCATCTTGAGAGGTATCCAGATTTTAAATTTGGCACAAATTTCCAAAAATATTGGAGGCAAGTGTAAAAGATTCTTAAACAGCCATTCGCAATATTTTTGAAAGGTCTGCTGTCTTTAGTTTTCTGCGCAAAGCTCACTATGGTTATGCCACATATTCAGCCATTTCTGTTTAAGAAGAGAATGGTGCCATCCCTTTAAGCTAAGTGCACACCCTTTCCCACTATTTGTGAGACAAAATTTTCCCTCTAGAACCTAATGCCTTTGTGCTTGGTGCTCAGCATAAGCAATGGAGTAGGGAAAACAAGCCAGTGAGCCACAACTGGAAAAAAGGCCGTAGCCGGCCGACTTAAACCAACTGGTTAGAAACTGAGCCGTAAAACCTCATCTTACTCTCTAACTCCCTCTAGAATTTCATGTACATGTATTACATCTACCTAGCTTCCATACCTTGAACACTGTATTTACACCTTTCATACATACTAGGTAAAACAGAACTCACTGCCAATGATTTACCATTCTAAAAGCGTTCTAAAAACATTGCTGTCCAAATGAGAGAATGTTTCCTCCGATAATATTTCACACACATCAAAAGTAATGACATAATTATTCTGCAGATGCACAAACAGGTAATTTTATGATCGTGCAAACATTTCACTACATCCTCAATACTGCCCGACTTGCACATTTCTCTATTCTACGTTTTATACGTGATCTTCACTCCACTCAAATCAGCTCTTAGCATTGAGGTTTTTCTCTCTTCTCAAATTTCACAAACGTTCCAGGAGCAAGTGAAGATGTAAAGCAGGGTTTTTAACTTCACCTTTTATGGGAAACGACTAAAACATTATGCAACGCGTACAATGAGCACAATATGCATTTAATTGCTACACTAGAAATTTAATACTGACATTCTGCCAGGGAATTAATACTTTGACATTTACAGATGCTACTGACTTCATAAACAATAAAGTTTTACCACAAGAGTCAGCTCTTTTTTTCTATTAACCCTATATATATAAACGCATATTTCTTTTTAACCTGTGCTTCTCCAGAATTACATACTTACGTGCCTGTGACATTATCAAAAGTCACGAGTATCATTCACTCGATATAGCTATGACTGTCTTCACTTTTTCTGTTCTTTTTTGAACACTGAGATGCATCTCACATGTTAAAACTTCATTTAAAAAAATGTAACAGGTATAGAAACCCATCACTTGGCAATCAGGCCAGCAAATTAATGTTTACTCTGCAGCCAGAACTGTGAACTAGAAAAGCTACCCACTAATCGTCTTCAATCATACACAGGTCACCCAACGCAGGTCAAGATCTTGCAGTCACGTTTGCAGCAAACAGTGAGAATGTCACATAGATGCAAATCACCCAGAAATGTAACTTTTACCAAGAATGTTTTCTTTTCATTTTATTTCTTAATGACATTTCTTATTTCTTCATGCTGTCTTTGGTTTCTGACAGTCTTTTCTAAAATTCCATGTCTTGGTAAATATAATGTAGATGAACATGGTACTTCATCGTATCTTGAAATAGAAATATAATGACATTCTGCCACTAAGATTGATTTTCCTGAAAACAACATGACTTTCTAAAATATTGATGCCATTTTTATTCTCTTTGAAACTACCTTTTTTGGGGGGGTCAGGCTTCGATTTTAAAAGGCTACTTTTTATGCTATTATTTTGATAAATTGTCTGATTTTATGCCATTGGGAGAGGCACTATCAGCAGTTCTCTCAATTCAAACATTTCTGCCACTTTATGCAATTACTTTTCTCATTACAAAGATGAACACTGTGCAAATTCTGAGAATTATTTATAGAATTCGCAACTACAGATTCCTTTCTGCATTTCAGTTCTTTCATAATGATGCACTGACTATACCATCACATATCTTTCTCATGAATATGGAAATTTTTGTGTGTGTGTGCTTTTTTTCAATAAAAAAAGCACTACAAAATCTCATAAAAAAGAAACTTGTTAAGCCAGACTGTCCTAAACATAAAACCCCAAAGTCCCAACAGCATTAAGCAGTAACCCAAGACACCTATAGAGTGAAAACTACTCCCACAGAGACTGCGACGATCCTGTGTCAAGGAAAAAACTGGGCAAAGCCATCAAGAAAATGAAATGTACCAGAGACCAGACTGACCCATACACAAATCACTATTAAAAACAATAATTTTGTAACGAAGACTGCACATGCTCTTACTGTCAACTTTCTGTCACAGAAACCCCAGTACCCAGGCATCCTTTAGAGAGAGGACTGCTGCCATCACTATTCTATGTCTACCTCATTAAAACTATGCACTGCTCAATGCCATTTTTGGTTTTCACTGGCAACTTTAACCGTTTTTTTTTTTTTTCATTTTAGTTGGCTTAAGAATTATCTAAATGTAAAATCAAAGCTGACCCCCAGAAAGACTAAGCATCCCTTATTGAGACTTAATTATTGAAACTTGCAGAGTTTGTTAGCTATTGCACAAACATAACTGAATGAACTGGAATTTAACTGAAAACATGTGAGAGATTCCTGCTGAAAAAACTTCAAGGTAGCCCAAAGAAAAGAGAAGAATCCAAAAGCAGTTCACAGCTCTTTAGCATTTTCCTCCACCACTTAGAACAGTTCTGTTTCCTGCAGCATAACATGCAAATATTCATGTGCAATACATGTACTTAATACCCAGAGCAAAAGCTTTCTTTAACATCCTAAATTTTGCTTAAAGAAACCAACATCTGAGGGCAGCATAAGTTTCTACGTTACACTGTACCTTTAATCATCCCAGCTGCATGAGAAAAAAAGAGCTACACACATTGTTTGGGTTTGTCTTGCTTTGTAAATTTTTGTTTCTTCTGGAAGGGTTTTGTAACCAGGAGCTTTAAAATTAAGTCGGTCTGACATTTTCAACTTCCATTTACTCAAGCTGCCTGACGCAAGCTTTGCATTGAGCTATGTTCTCAACACCTTGAGGGCGGTGTCTCCTGCCCTAGAAATGTAATGGAATACCGTGGCCTCAAACAAACACTTAGACACCAGAGTACACACTCAATACCTGTCTGACATTGCTACAGCAGAATCATCTCAAATATACTTCCTGCAGGAATGATTAACTCCTCTTTAACAGGATATAGCATTTAATACCAACCTCAGTCTTACAATTACTTTTCACTTGTCGCTAAACTGGGAGGAATTATCTATGTCGAGTGACAAGGCTCCACTGAGGCCATTTCCCTCTTGTTCATTTCAACGGATGCAACTCTGGCGATAATTGTGATCAAGAAGGAAGGCAACCAAGCACTGATGTCACAAGACTCCGGTTATTAATTTGGAGATTGGCATGCACATTTGCATGTCTTAAGAAGAAACCATTCCTGTCTCCACCCACAATGTGTCAATTGACATAATAAGCTTGTACCTGGAGAAACTAGGGCGATTTGACTCACTGTCAGTTTAAGGGTATGACAAGAGTCGTCAAAGAGTATCACTTTCATAAACGGCCTGCTTACAAGTCACTGCTGAGAGTTTGAAAGAGCTTTACACAAATGCCAAAATATGCCCCAAACATGACTGGCAGGGTTTGTACAGTATTTACTAATGAAATTCCTTGGCTTTCTGATGAGAAAGTATTGGCCAGGCGAAGTTAAATGAAGTTTTTGACGTGAAAATTGAAAAACTGAATAGGGGCCTTTTGCTACAGGGCCCTCTTCCACTGTGCTATCTTTTCATGTGTCAGGTTCAACTGCCAGTAAGTCGAGGTACCGTAACTAACCAGGGGCCCGAGTACAAATTTTTCAAGACCCCCACTTCTCATCCTGTTCTTTTTTTTTCTTTTTTTTTATTTCAAGGGTCTATTTAGAGCGCGCTGATCAGTTATCACACTAGCAATATCAATAGCCATGTAATATGCATTACCATTCACATGATGGCCTCCACCTACTGTTACTACCATTCAATCAACCTACTTTGTTGCCATGACACAAAAAAACTTTGATGCGATTATTTGGGCTCATTTTCACACAGTGATTATAGCCAAATGGTATTCACCATTATGTTAAGGTTCTACATGATTCCATGACATTTCTATAACTTTCTTTGATTCAGTGACTATTCCATCACTTTTTCATGACTTTGCATGACAGTTTAAAATTCCAGGATTTTTCTTGACCGTACAAACCCTGATTAAAGAACATTCAAGGTTTACTCCTCCAACAGCAAATCTTCTGAAATTCTTTCATTAGATGAGATGCTTAGTTACTGTGCAATAATAAATGCTTAAAATGATTATCCTGTATCTAGGTTTAAATAGCACTTATGTTCTACACAACAGAGGAATATCCCTTCCAAATCATATCCACTTTTTGTTCATGCTGAACATCATTCTCAATACAATATCAGGTCAATAACACATTCCATCCCAAATGTTGCATATAACTTTGTGTTTGAAATTATTACAAATTATGTCTTGTGTAATGAGAGGCATGATATTACCCCCACAATCATGGAACATAATTTTAGTACTATAAGAGTTCCCTTGCTGCTGCAGGGAATTTTGAAACAAGAATAGATGAATGCTGATAATCATGATAACACTGATTAGCACTCCCAACATTCTCTGAATGCAAATCGTCACGAGAATCCAGACATTTCCTGCTCTGGACTGTAAATAAATCTCTGTCCAATTAATCCAGCAGCAGTATTTATATCCAAACAACCTTTTTAAAGGTCATCTCACCTTGAAAAGATTCTAGCTCATCAGACCTCAATAAACACATCTACGAAATGCTATTTGTCATGACACTTATGGTATCATTACACAACTAGGAATGTTTACATTCCACTTTTACTGCTGTCTGTAACTTCTGTACATAATACTTCCCCTGATATATAAACACTGACTTGTAATCAAACCCACCACCAAAACCATGTCATTAATAGGACATCTCAATGAATTTAACATCACCTTGCCTCTGTTTGACCAGGGAGTTGTCAGGGCTGACAACTCCCTGGTTTGACTGGTGATGATGCACGATCATGCAACCATGAAGGGTAAATGTAAGTTGAATAGGAGTAACCCATGGAGTACATCACCAATGACCGTTGCAAAAAATTGGTAGCACTGAAAGTTCATGTGTCCTAAGTGACTCTGGTTGGCACACTAGTGGCATAGAATCGTTTCTGTATAGCACATAAAGCCAAAGACTCATTATTCACTCAGCTCCTCTCTTGGGGAAGTTTTGTTATTCACAGGTCATATGACATATATAATCACAACAAGCAGATTACTTTTGACAGGAGAAGACAGTAATTGCCACTTGTAGTACCAAGCAGGTAACAACCCATACAGTAGAACCGTTTCAAAGGGGGATAGGGCATCTCCCACCCGTCCCCCCCCCCCCCCAAAACCATGGAGATGCTAGCAACTCCCTGCCCAAACGTGTAGGAATAGTCCTAGAGTTCTAAATACAGTTAGTGACTGCACTTTGACATTCATTTAAACAATATACTTCATTCTGTTTGGTCAACGATGACTTGTACAGTCTGCTGTGTTCCCAATTAACTTCACAGCAGTCACTGTGTGGCAATATAAATGGCCTTGAGCAAATTAAACTGAGTGCAGACTAGGTACTGTGCTTCTGTCTAGGAGGTGTACTAGACAGGTGGTCTTTTGTTTAAATTGGAGGAGGGGCAAAAAGTAAGCTTAGTAGGGGGAATTTTACTGTCTGGGCTGAGATCAGAGAGCCTTTAAAGGGGATATGGCATCTCCCCAACCAGGGAGTTACTAGCAACTCTCTGCCCAAACATATTTAGGAAGAGCCCTAGAGTTCTAAATACAGTTGATAACTGCACTTTGGTTGACATTCATTCAAACAATACAATTTCACTCTGGTTGGTCAGCAATGACTTGTACAGTCAGTTGTATTCCCAATTAAGCTCACACACACTGTGTTTGACAATATTGCCTCTAGCAATTTGAACTCAGTGCAGGCTATACTGTGGCTCTGTTTTTAGTAGAGGTGTGCTAGATAGGAGGTTCGGTTTAAATTGGAGAAGGGGCTATAAGTTAACTTAGTCTGGAGAATTGTTACTGTCTGCGGTGAGATTAGAGAGCCTTCAAGGGGGTTCACACCTTCCCAATTTAATCACTGATATAGGAAAGACCACATGCACAACTATGCAGGCTAGTGAAACCTTACTGTACTTAAGATGAATTTCAGGAAAACATAGCTGCACTGCAATGGCAATGTCAGAGTTTGCACAAAAATTACAAAATGTAATTCCAAGACCTTCCATGACAAACTTGAGTTGTCCATGACCAATTCTAACAGCTTTTTTACTTTTTATAGGTCTTTTCATAAATTTGTTCAGTCGTCACAAAAGATTATGGTACCCATGTGTAGTACCATCAACAACATGGCCTCCACGTTCCCTTATAGCAATCTGGTCCACCAACACTATTAAAATGTCATCAACACTTCCAAGCAATAACCTGGTTTTACAGCAATAGTCAAACACTTTTTGACATCTGTGTAAACTTTCCCGACTTCTTCTAATAAAATACTAATTTTCCATGACCGTCATATTCTTTGACATTTCACTGTCATTTTAAAGCAGGATTTTCCATGACTATACGAACCCTGCAATTTGAATGGTTTGCCTCAGAAAAGTTACCAAATTTGTTCTAATTCTGCAGCAAAAATGAACAGAATTTCTCCATCAACATCAAATACAATCCATCTCTACTCAACTCCTGAATGACTGGCGCCAACATTTATCCATCTCCAGACAGCACAACAGTTTAATACTAATGAAAACAACATCCTCAAATATAATGTGAACTAATAGACACTGGCTTCTTCTAGAAAACAAAAATGACAAAAAGAAAAAAAAAACAATTTTAAATAGAAATATGATCTATCTTTTCCAGCAGCCTACAGTCAAGTGTCAATTAATAGCCTCTTTTTGGGAAAGCAAGAAAATCTTTTGAAGTGGAGGCAGCTCAAACAAGACATGGATACACGAAGAGGACGTTTATATCCCATGATGCATGGGAAGATAGCTCTATCTTGCAAAAAAAAAAAATAAAAGTTTGCAAATAATGTGTAATAATCACAAGCTGTAAACAAAGGGAACCAATCCATGTTTGCTATAACAAAACTAGCAGAGGAAAATCAAACCTACCACGAATATAAAAGATTCTTTGTTTACCAATTTTGATTTTAAACCATTACATTTTCAGAAAGGAAAATCATGAGTTGTGGGAGACTGGGAATGATCTGCATGGCAGTTTGCTTTGCTGTACAAAAGAACTACCAAACAGTATTAGAATGTTTTATTCTGAAGGAAACAAATCTTGATACTATTTACTACCTACCCCTAAACTAAAGACAGATTCTTTGAGGTTGGTTTCCCAGATATTCACATGAACACATTTCCTGAGTTTCCCTTAAAATTTTCCACAATTCTAGGTAAATATTTTTCAAAACTCTAAGTGAAATATTTTCCACAATTCTAAGTTAAATATTTCCACTTAATGAAATAAATCTAACACTGTACTATAACAAGTCCTTCAACGGGCATGAACTAGACACAGAGACATTTTCTTTGCCAACTTAAAGTCCCTGTTTTCGTTAATTCTGTTTTGGGGTCTTTTTTTATTCATTTTGCTCCAATTCCCTAAGTTTTACCTATCTGGAAAAATGAATTGTTATTTTCCCTAATTTCTGTAAGTGGATGGGAATCTTTCAAATTAGTACAAGGGAAAGTACCAGAGAAATCTTGAAAATAAGATGGTGACACCATTTTCAAATTGCCTGATACTTACTGGTTCAGGTATTTGTTAACAGTGGTAATATACTTACACTTTCCTACATCCTAATCTCACCAGCAAAAAAGTCATCTAAAAGAGAAGCATGACATTCGCATCTTCATTGTTTGTGACGTCCAACATCTTGCTGGCTAGATCACCATCATTTTATCTTCCACACAAAAGATTCAAATAACATGTAGCTAGGGGAAACCCTATGTTTGACATGTAAACATGCATTTCACAACAGTACAGAACTATCCTCAGCTGGCTAAGAAGAAAAAGCTAGTAATCACATTGACCTGTACTGTAATTTAACTTTGGTACACTAATACAACAATGAAAGGGTTTACAGCACAAAATACATCACACCACAAAATGAATCCTCCATTCCGCCTTCTTTCAAAATATACAGTGAGCATCTACATTAACTCAATCACAAAATGTTGACAAAAAAGCAAAAACCTTTCGACCTACTACATAAAATCTTGCCACTAAATTACTCCATAAAATTTTAACCCAACTGCGAAATCCCATTCACCTTCAAAGAATACTTTTTATCATTCCCTTAAAGGAGGACAAAATAGATGCCCTTTACTCGAACAAAAATAAAATGAGGGAATGAAGGCTTTTCAAGAACCAAAGACTGCCAGGAATACCCTTGTCGGAAACAGACGTATCAAAGACAGGAGTCACACGCTATGACACAAACACAGACATTCATCACCATCTAATGAAAGCCATGCCACAACAGTCTCCTATCTTGTGTTAAGTCAGGTCCTCCAAAAATACACCTATGAGATTGCAAAGCTATTTTTCACTCTTGTGAAAAATGGTAGCTCTGACTAAGACTTAACATAATAGACAAGCCTCACAGTAGATCAAGGGAGTATGAGACCAACGGCATTTAATCATGATAAGTAGAGAACTTGAACTTTCTCGTTTTAAAAATACATCCAATAGACAACAAACAAAAAGAACTATTTGCAAAAGAATTTTCACTTTTGTCAAAGATGAAAAGGACATATGCCTAGTAACAGGCTGTATGGCAATTCTTACATAAATATATGATGCTCTTAACTTGGAAGGAGAGAATTTCCTACACATCCAAGTATCCTTGTTAAGGAAACACATGGTAGGCAAAGAATAAAACAATGAGAGACAGGAGTAAGGGTATCTTTACAGTTCTCCTGCAAATTTTCAGGACCTTACCCCCTTCTTCCTAACCAGGCCATTTACAGTATAACTAAGTTTCTCAAATTTTCAATGATGAAAAAGTTTGAAAAACTTCAATGGACAAGAAATCTGCCAAACATTTGGACAATTTTTATCCTTTCATGACTTAAAATCCCCCCTTTTTTATAAAGACTTCATGAAAATTCCCTGACTTTTTTAAACTTTCTAAGAGTCCTGGAAACCTATTCTCTGCTCAGCCTCATAATCATTTCATCTTTTCTCTACCATGAAAGGCTGGGCGGAGATTCCAGGGAGATTGCTGATAAAAAGCTTACCTGAAGGATCATCTGGATCTACACAGCAAACAGGCAAGGAGAAAGAGAAGAAGACGATAAGAATCAAGCAATGCGGCAGCAAACCAATCTCTAAAATTGCTTTTACAATTATCAAAGGGAAACTTAAGGCACAATGTTTAAATACTTGAAAATATCTTCACAGCAGTCATGCCTAAAATGAATGAAATCTAAATCTTCATTAATGGTCAGGAGAGAGTTCATGAAAGTTCATCTTCATATTTTGTAAATAAAACTTGTTTGTATCAGAGATGTTAAGATATGAGAGGGAAGCAACTCAGCCTAATGATTGCACTTCATTTCCAGTTATCTATAATTAACTCATTTAATCCCTTATTGTAACTTTCCAAAATTTGCAAATCCAATTCTTGCCGGCATACAGTACCTCCAGATTTGGAATGATTTATACAAATGACCCAACCAAACTATAATGTGAGGGAATCTTTATGGCCTTCAAACTATGAATATCATAAAAGGCAGACTTTTATATCAACTCGCAAGTGATGTTGCTTGCATATCTTCAATATAAAAACATAAAACTGCTGCCTCATTAAGAAATGCTAGACTTCCTTAAATCATAACATCTCCAGACACCATGAAATGAATATTTTTAATTAAAACAGTAATGACTTTTCATTTCCCTTAAAGAGATCAAAATTGCAGCCTTGAGTTCCCCTTTTCACAAAGTGGCAACAGCATGAGATTTGGGGCTTGCTGTTTTCCTGACAAGTATGTACTAAGTTAAATAGATCAAATTCACATCCTTGTTAATGACTTGCAAGTAACCTGCCTGACAGAGTTAGGAAACAAACCTGTTCCCTGCTTGGGAATATCTCAGTAAGGAGTAGATTCAAGTACATCTGAATTATTCAATTTAAAGGACATCATGTAAGGGCACTGATACTTCTCATATTTGGGCCTTTCATAAAATAAAGCCAGGCCTCGAGTTTAAGAAAATTTTATAGTCGTCCACTGGACAACCCTGATTGCCTTTTTTGGACACCTGTCCAAAAGAAAATTTACTAGTCCACAAACACTAGAAGCAGTCTGTTAACTTGCTGCATGAACTCTGGTTGTCCACCATTTTTGATTTTCCATCACAAAGTTTTGGTTGTTGTGGGCAACCGGACAACTGTTAAAATCGAACCCTGAAAGCTCTTTGCATTTTACTCCTTTTAAATAAAGTGAAATCATTTTAAGACCCTCCCTTAAAAACATCTAATTTCTAACCCTCAAAAAAATCACTTCCATAATGAATTCTGAATACTGGTCTCTTGAGAGAACTTAAGGAGGACATCCCTACAGGATACTCTGGGACATGTTTCAGCTCCAGCCAATAGGTCTATAGCCACCAGTATGCTGTTTCCTCTTTTTAAATTTCCTATAACCTTTTGCCACCCTTGACAAGACCCCAAATCTCAACTGTGAAGCCACTATGCAAAGACAGAAATTAATAAATGAAAACAGTAAAGCACGCTAAGTACTGAATTAACAAAATGTGCACCGTACATAGTTTCCATATTAGAAGCAGTCAAGATACTTGGGTGCATGTTTAAGAATATGTTTAATTGTTCAAATCAAAACCATTCTTGAGTAATTAGTAGTACTTAGAATACATTCAAACTAACAGAGAAATCCATGCATTGATGTAATGAACTGGCTTCCACAACAAAATGCTTGGCTAATGGTTCTTTAATAATTCTGAGACAAACAATGACACATGTACATTTCAGATACTGATGTGGGAGAGGAGGGGTGGGGAAGGAACAGATTCTCCAACTTGGATAGCTTAATAGATACTACTGTAACAGCCCAAGTGCAAGATTATTGCAAATGAGTAACTGACAACAGACCCAGATTATTGTCATGATCTCACTGTATTGAATTTAACACTGCCAGAAAGCTGTTCACGTCATGAATTCCACCAAGCTACCTGGGGGTCCCCTTTACACCACTCATGGGTAGTAAACCACATTTTCATACAGCTGTCATTTGAAAGAAAAAACAAATGACTTAGCTCCTTGCTTCCAAATATCACAAACCAATCCCTATTTACGTTTCCTTGGACTTACAATGAGCTCAACTAATTCCCATCAAAAATTACCCAAATTGTCACTTTGTGCCCAAATTTTGGTTCTGACTACAATACTTTTCTCCAAAAATTTTCCCAAAGAAAGAAAATATTGATACCACTTGTGAATCGTGCAATTACAATCACAAATGTTGGATAGCTTTCATGCAACTCCTGTATTATGTGGCTTACATATCAAAGCCTTCCCCATTTCAAAAGCATGAATAACATGGACAACCTTGCATCTAATTTCAACTTCAAAGCCTTTTTCCTTGAAAGGTTGATAATAATTCTCTAGGCAATCAAAATGTCAAGGTAATATTTTCATTCTATCAGGAGCAGGAGGCAGCAGCTTTCTAATCTTCTGATTAACTACCAGTTTTTTAAATAGTATTATGACTGATAGATAAGTTCTTGCAAGGATGTCTGAATAAAGAATAGTGTTCTGCTTTGCTTGATATCATCTTCTCTCTGTTTTACTCTTTTCTGGGTAAAGACAAAGATATTAAGCATTTTCCTTGTAGATTTAACATTGAAGAGGGATCAGCACAGGAGAATGAGTCCTCTGCGAAATTTCCTACTCTGCTACACATTTCTATAATATGCTCATCATCCTAATGCACAAAATATTTAATTAAAGCATACCTACACTAAAAATATAGTCTGATGTCTTTTTTTTTACTTTTAAATGATGCCAGATCTAGAAATAGGCCAAGTAGCAGTTACAAACTCTAACTTTCTACTGGATAAAAAATATCTTTACTGGTTTTAATTTGCATCTGACCTTCGTCTACATAGTTCTAACATTTGGGGAATGCAAGCTCCCTCCTCCCTCCCCCCTTTCTTTTTTTTCTTGATTTGCAAATAAAATTCATCCATGTATTTTTGTGAGGTACACTTTTCACTTGACATTACCATGTTCCTATCAATGGTAATGAAATCAAACTTCATGCACGTTTTTGTAGACTATTCAAATTTTTCCCCAAGAGGGGCCCTGTATTTTAAAAACAAATTACCAAGTTCAAAACATTTGAACATGTTTATACCCCTTCCCTCTAATTCTTTCTATGTTATCTTCAACTTTCAGTGCTACTCATCTGGCCTTTTTATTGCCCATATGAAGTCACTGTTACAAGTGAGTTTACGTTTCCTAATTTCTCATTTAGTGTCCACAGCCACTTCTACTTATTTTGAGAAATCTGTAAATATCTGTATTTTATCTAAGTTGCCTAAATACTAATGCTGTTAAAAGTTTTAAACCAAAAAGGAAGAAAAATTAACTTTTCCCCTTCTTTTTAAGCATTGTGCCTGTTATTTATTAAAGACAATGGTAACATAAGCAGTTCTTCCTAAAGTGGCCCGACTCTTTATTTTAGGTTGTGTCACTGTTTATCTCAGACCAATCAGGAATACGTCTGGCTTTGAGCAAACACATAAATAATGCAATGCTTCAACACTGCACAGTAAACAACCAGGCCATGTACGCATGCAAAGTAGTCAAACAAATCTAAAAACCAACTGATCAAGCTACAGATTTGAAGGACTAGAACCTGGGTTCTCAAGTGGCAGCCCCCCACCCCACCCCCACCCCCGGCCATTTGCAGCCTGCAACATGCACAGAGATGTGCCTATGCTGGGCAGCCCTGCCTCTCCCCACACTTCAACTTTTCACCCAGCACTAATTAAAATCATCAATACCATCTGGCACAATATGCCAATCTGATACAGGCAAACCTTCACCAAATATCCCCCCATGAGACCATTCCTTAGACCCTTCCCCTAAGAGGACAATCAATGTACTCCAAATCTCAGAAAATTTTAAGTACAACCCTATACTTCAACATATTTATCAGACATTTTATAAAATTTCTTGTTTGTCCATTATCCTAAATGAAACCTTTGGAATCATAACTACAATTGACACAGCATGAAAATGAAACTGCAGGCAGCAACTTTTGTAAAATGTCAGGAAAATACACCAATAATCTCACATCATTTCTTAATGATCTTGTCATACATGTCCCAATGTAAGTGACACTTGATGGAGAGATTGCGGGTCTTTAAAAATATCCCAGCTTTGAAAATGATGACACAAAGAAAAACTTTGCAAATCTGCAACTGAAAAATTTGAAAAGCTTCTGCAATGGACTTACTATCATAAATCTCTCCTAAAAATGTTTCCAGAAAAAATAAGTATACCCATGAAATCTCACTTGTAATGATCTTAGGTGCAATTTGAAAAGGCTTCAAAACTTTTAAACTAGCAGCTTATGTCCTGTTTCCTCTTTCAACATCTATAAAAGGTATTTACCCGCAGTTTCCTTTTCACTACCTGATTCAGATGTTAAAAGTGATCACAAATGAGCGAACGTTAATATACAAAATACCTTCGACTGCATCATCCCCTTCTGCTACAAGTTCCTCATCTGAGCAAATATTGAGGATATTCACCAGCATTTCAGTAACTTGAAGAGAAAAAAGATAATTTAAGGTTACAACACACTTCCAAACAATTGACCTGGAATGTAAACTTCGTAGGGCAATTATCCTAAAAGATAAAAAGCTAGAGGAGTCAAGTGAAATGGACAAAGCAGTGCCCCTTAAATGAGTGTGCGTGTGTGGGGGGTGAGGGGCTTCAAAGGAATACTCATCGTGCATATCAATTGCATCACTATATGCAGACTGTGGTTTTGTTCTGTTTTTTTTTTTAAACTAAGGGACTCTTGTCATATCTGCACTTGGTGCTTGATCACCAGTGCTGAAGTCTTCCCATTGTTAACTGTTCTCACTTGAGTGAGCATCATCTTCCTGTTAATGAGGAGACCTGCTTATGACCTCACAGACAATCACAATAGACCACCTTGACTACCAAAGAGAGTGACATAAACCATGAATAGGGATTAACGACCACAGACTGTCAGTGCCTAACAAAAGGTTCTGCAGCTTGGTTAAACTTAAACAGGAGTTCCCAGTATTGATTTACGAATTAGTGAGACTTTTATTGAAAATGTAACAATAGCCCATGACAACCAGGAACTGACTGGGTTGCAGCTTTAATCCCCACAACTTGGCAATGAGCCCTCCCACTCATGAATATGCCTGCAGCTGGTAGAGGAGCTTCTGTCACAGTCAGTGATTTCAGTGAATAGGTCTGCAGACAGCGAGTACTGGTGAGCACCACGTGCAGATAACAGTCCCTAAGACAGTTTAACCAATAGCTATCACATATACATTGTACAATCAGTAATCAAAGACACCCCCCACCTACCCACCTTACTGGTGTGGGTATTCACGAGCACCCCTTGCTACATTATACTTGCCTTATTCTCACACGCTGTGCATAACTCAGAGCAATTTTGACACAACAATGTCCCTCATTCTGATTAGTAGCCAGCCCGCATTCCCCTTCCGCTGCAAAGCTTGCATCGCAAAGGTTTTGGAGCTCTTAAAGTGGTTGACTTTTCCCTGCTTTCTTTGCAGTATTTAATGCTAGGTACCTTGTAACTATAACTATATTCATTTCTCTTCATAGATTTACCCTTGTCAAGTTCCTCATGAGTTTTGTTTGTGAGGTTTGAGAGTGTCATATCCACTGGTGTTGTCTCACATACTTCAAACAAACTGTTCACCTTTTTAAGGCAATCAACAACTGCATTGAAGGTGTCATTTTACCCATTGCAGACACTATAAAGGGGTTATTTTAAGGCACAAATAATTCACAAAACCCAAGTCCACAAAAGACTAGCTAACATTTTTTTTTGTTTTGAGGAGGGAATGCCTTTAGCATGGAAAACAACCATAACCTGGCAACTACTCAAAGAGGCACCCAACCATCCTTCTCAAGGTTATGTCTACATGTTATTTATTGTATAACACCATAAAGGCAGAGTTTACATGCATTTTCAACTTTTATTGATACGTTCACGTCTACACTAGAACTGCCACCTTAGTTTACCCAAAATGAACTATTCCTGAACTTGCGGTAGATACATAATATGCACTAAACTGCAACATGGGTGACTGGAGGTTACACTGCTACAGACGCGTAGGGTGAGTACACTGTCGTGTCTTTGAGTACAGTAGGGCGCCTGTCGACTGCGGGGGCCTGTCGAGAGCACGTCTAGCCTAACATTCAATGTCACAATCTTGGGATGATAGATTTCTTAAGTGCGCATTCGACGGTCACCCCATTATGTAAGTGGAGTGTCTCGGGTTTGTGAGAATGAGTATGCATCTTTTTCATGAGTACAAGTACAAGTTATGCATTAGCCTCAGCTCATTACTTCCAAAATCTGTGAGTACCAGTACAAATTATGCATTAGCCTCAGCTCATTACTTCCAAAATCTGTGAGTACCAGTACAAATTATGCATTAGCCTCAGCTCATTACTTCCAAAATCTGTGAGTACGAGTACAAATTATGCATTGGCCTCAACTCATTACTTCCAAAATCTGTGAGTACGAGTACAAATGCAAATCCATTCTCATGAGTATGAGAACAGGCAATTGTGCAAAATCCCCAAAACATACCTGTTTTGCGAATCTATGAGCCCTACTTACCTCCCCTATCACTACTATTGGACAGCCCGTATACCACGGAATGATCACTGGCAATGAAAATCCCACCCTCGCTAGATGGCGCTCTATGCATATCCTCACTATTCCACTGTAACTCGCCCTTTTCATTGCCAGTGATCATTCTGGGGTATATGAACTGTCCAACAGTAGTGATAGGGGAGGTAAGTAGGAGCGAAATAGATCCATGTGTCCTAGTATGTACCCCTACAAGTCTGAACTGTTATTCCAGTTTGGTTAATTTGCAAGCCCTAACTTTAAGACTAACAAAACAAACCTCCCTACCCCTGATCAAAACAAACTTTTTGTCTTCACTAATAAATTTATCTTTATCCCACAAACACGGTCCATGATGCACCTCACAAGGTTTTGATACACACATACATCTACAGGCATCAAAACATCAGACAATGCATCCTGTACCTAATAATGAGTTGCTGCTCTGAAATCATTATATACTGACCCCATAAAACAGAATCAACCCCTAGTTTAGACTAGCATAAATGCTCAGCTACTTACCTTTTTCACCTACAAAAGGCAGAGACCATGTAAAGACATCCATGAAGTTAGGTAACCAGTAAGGATGAGGGGAACAGTTGAATTGCCTAATATTCATCACATTATTCTCATACTTCAGTACTGCAGCTGTAGGAAGAAAACACAAAGACTTTTTAATGCCCTGTCATCAAGAAAAGCAAGGATGCCAAAGTCAATGGCGACAGATCCCCCTTCCATAAGGGGTATGAAAGATGACAAGTGTTTTTTGAAACAACTCTAAGCACACCTTGAGATGATTTAATTGCAACAAAAATCAGTTTTTAGAAAGACATGGAAAGAATGACATCCTTGCAAATTTCACATCAGTATAATTATCTCTTAATGACACAGTCTTTGTACCATCTTTCCAGTATGATGTTTCAGGGTACAAATTTGCAGCTAGGAGAAAAACGATTTAGAGAGGGGCCAATTGATTAAGTGTCCTAGAAACATTCACTTTCCCTCAAATGGTAATTATAATTTCAGTAACCTTGATCAATGACCCGGAATGCTAAAAGTCTGAAAACAGCTGATATGGCATTATCGCAACAATAACAAGTGGCATTTACATAGAAAAGGTTTCAAGATTTTGTTGACTGGTTCCTGGCACAGCAGTTAATTCTGCTGAAGATTACTTGCATAGAATACTCTCCTCCTCAACAAAGGTGGAATGAAACAAGATTAGCCAAAAAGACAGCAATGCTGACACACATACACAGAAGTATAGTGAATACTGTTGGATCAACTTGAGATGAAACAAAAGTTAGCTTAACCACGTTAACAAGCACTTAAAGCAACAATCTTCGATAAGACTGTCAACCACTTCCTCTCAAAACTGTTATGGTCTCCATCTAACACACCATTCTCTTCCTCCCTTAGTCTCCAAAAGCTCGTCCATGTCTGGTTGCCTTTTACAAGAAGAAACAATATCTCGAGGCCACATGACGGCCAAGCCAATACAACACTTCAAAGAAGATTTGAGTCGGTTAACGACCTCAGGGTGGATAATGCCATTTGTACAAATCCAGTATACACACAAAGATGTCTTGACAGGAGGAGACAAAAAAAATCACCTGAAACCCATGTTTTAAAAACAATTGAAGGAATCACCATGATTCCTGGAAACCTAAGCAAATTTCTTACACAGTTGCACCTTTATAATGTTTCAAGAAAGAGTACAGGTACCTCCCCTCCAGATATGACACTCTTATTCGCCACAGATTCTAGTAAATGTGGATCGCCAAGCCTTGTATTTAATCTGTTTTTAATCAATCAATTGATGCCATCTTGACTTGAAGGTATTTAAGCGTGAGGCACTAAATTGGACTGGGCGAACTATCAAAGGCAGTTTGCTTTGGTTCCTTATTAAAACTGATGTACATCAAGTTTGCTCCCAGGAGAAATTAAGTGTCCCCCTTTGGTTTATTGAAAGGACAACATTAGGGGGTTCACCTGTCAATGACATCTGCAAGACATGGGTAGCACCATTCCTTGAAGTGTCTTCCAGAACTTTGTTGAACTGCAGCCATGATTGAGAAGGAACATTACTGCATGATACATGAAGCAGAAGACAGTCCATGACAGATAACATAGGTATGTAGAATTTGATCTATAGCTTGGTCATTTACCTTTAAAGGCTATGCACAAAAGCTGAACATGACATATTATACACCTCGCTCTTAAAGGTAATGGAAACATCGAAAACCCCATCCAAGTACAGTAATAAGATGCCTTTCAGGACAAATACCTCTGCACACTACAGTTTTGACATAAAATATGACAAGAGAAACTATCAAAATGCTTGTTGCATCCAACCTGGCCTTGGTAACTCTTAATATGTACATAAAACTGTTATGGCCAATATTCAAAATCAAACACATGATCAATAGTACTGTATTCTTTCTAGTGTTCGACTGATTATGCCATAATCGGTAATCATCGATTACCGATAATTCAATTACACAATCGGGCCGATGCCGATTACCGATCACCGATTATTTACATGTATAGGAAGGTCATGTTTTCTCGCCGTCTGTCGCATATTTCTAACTTTGTACACACACCATAACATAACCTTCACACTGGAGATGAACGATCAAGAACAGTTCCCTACGTTCCACGAATAGAATATTAAACGTTTCTGAAGGATTTCCTCTCCAAATACTATGATAAAAATCAACCATAAATACATGCTTTCGTACGATGTCACAGGCTTAACGTTAGCCAAAGAGTCTGTTGGCTTACATACGGCTCTGCCTACAGTGGTTCAATACACCGATCATGTCGAAAGATTCCGTGTAAAGGTCTGTACTGGACTGTAGTAGTGCTATATAGTAGCCTATCCACCCCAGTTTTACGCAAAACTATCTACCTTGGCACTTAAGGGCCACTAAACATTCCACTCAATTTACTTGATTTACTCATCTCTTGGTTCCATAACGATATGGATATATATTTTTTAAACCCTTTTTAAAGCGTCTTGCCCAACACTTACGTTTAATGTAAAAGATTCTCCAAATGAAATGTAAAACTAATTCCCGATAAATTCCCGTAATCGAAAAACTGTTGCCGTTCCAGCGTGAATTTAACACGGGCCCGTTTCCCTTCGTTCATCAGTTAGGAGCACGGAGTAGTTCATGACCAACGTGCTACGTAAAAAGCGCGGGCAATGCACTTAGCTTGTATTATGTATTACACACTGTTCTGGGGTGCTTCGTAGGTGAACTTCAACTTCGCAAGAACTGTACGGCAATTACGTGTGCGCATGTGCGGGTAATAGGTAATTAAAACTTAACGAACGGAATGTGGGAAGTGGCATAATTTATGCAGGATAATGAGCCTCGAGTTTCCGAAGTTGCTACAGTACGTATGTGCACCAAATGTGTACAGATGATGTGGTTAGCACTGAAACTTGAAAAAACGTAGCGCGAAGTCATTTCTTCCTGTAGTACAATTTGTATGAAGATTGTGGCATGGTCCGTGGCATGCACACCTTGTAGGTAATACTGTGTGCCCATTCACGCACCTGAACTGTGCTGCACTAGAGTTACGGCACCAATTACGATGATCGCTATCATTTATTGGAGAGCTTAAAATATTGCAAGTTATGTGAGTATCAGTGCTGATATTTTTGGCGGGAACTTAAAGAAATGCGTGTTTTGGTGAATTATAATGATTTTTGCAGAAACTTTGAAGTGTATTTAGCCCTGTTTCCAGTTTTCAAATAATCGGTGGTGGTAATCGGTTGAATGACAAAATTTTACCGATGCCGATTATTTACCGATTGTGCGATAATCGGCCCGATGCCGATTATCTAACAGATGATCGGTCGAACACTAGTTGGCTTACACATGGCTCTACATACAGTAGTTCTATCCACCGATCATGTCGGAAGATTCCGTGCAAAGGTCTGTACTGGACAGTAGTAGTGCTATATAGTAGCCTATCCACCCAGTTTTCGGCAAAAATATCTAACTACCTTGGCACTTCAGGGCCACTAAACATTCCACTCAGTTTGCCTGATTTACTCATCCCATGCTCCCTTAACGATATGGATATATTTTTTGTAAAGCGTCTTGCCCAAAACTTACGTCTTATGTAAAAGATTCTCCAAATGAAACGTAAAACTAATTCTCGATAAAGTCCCGTAATTGAAAAATTGTTGCCGTTCCAGCGTAAATTTAACACGGGGCCCGTTTCCCTGCGTTCATCAGTTAGGAGCACGGACGGAGTTCATGACCAACATGCTACGTAAATGCGCAGGCAATGCACTTAGCCTTGCATTACGTATTACACACTGTACTGGTGTGCTTTCGTAGGTGAACTTCAACTTCGCAAGAACTGTACGTCAGTTACGTGTGCGCATGTGCACGTTATAGGTAATTAAAAACTTAACGAAAAGAATGTGGGAAGTGGCATAATTTATGCAGGATAATAAGCCTCAGGTTTCCAAAGTTGCTACAGCACAGTACATGCACCAAATGTGTACAGATGATGTGGTTTGCACTGAAAACTTGAAAAAACGTAACGCGAAGTCATTTCTTCCTATAGAACAATTTGTATGCAGATGTGCGGCATGGTCCATGGCATGCACACCTTGTAGGTAAATACTGTGTGCCCTTTCACGCACCTGAACTGTGCTGCACTGAGAGTTACGGCAACAATTACGATGATTGCTATGATTTGGAGAGCTTGAAATGTTGCAAGTTTTGTGAGTATCAGTGCTGATATTTTGGGCGGGAACTTAAAGAGATGCGTGTTTTGGAGAATTATAAAGATTTTTGCAGAAACTTTGATGTGTTTTAGCCCTGTTTCCAGTTTTCAAATAATTGGTGGTGGTATTCGGTTGAAGGACAAACTTTTACCGATGCCAATTATTTACCGATTCTGCGATAATCGGCCCGATGCCGATTATCTAACAGATGATCGGTCGAACACTAATTCTTTCACAAATTTTCAGAGTAGCATTCTTGCATATCAAAGGTAAACAAAATGGCAGAATTAAGTATGAATTAAACATCTGAGCAACAAAATATTGACACATGATTAGCAAGAGCCATACAGAAATTAGAACACTGGGGTACACTTATTCAAGTTGGGGTAACAGCATTTTCCCTTCAGTGAAATGAAAGCCAACTACCTAACGGAGAAAAACATCCTTCATTCTATGCTTGCCATAATTATTTCTACCTGATTTTAAAGAGAAAATTCCAGTCATAGTATGACTGGAGTTGAAACGAATTCATCCTCTGGTAGTCTTAATTATGGTTTAAAGAGCCAAAGCTTCAAAGCGTTAAAAGTGATTACACTACCACACCTTTCCATCAGCAAGCAAACTGGACTTTACTTTGTAAAACTGTGCCTGTGCAATAAAGTTGTTAAGACACATGTGGACATATTGCCCTAGGGCTGTGGCTGCGAAACACTATCTATTTCTGGAATATGTTTTTGTAAAGCACCAATCACTGTTCTGAGACACATATGAACAAACCTTTCTCCAAACAGTAATAACAAAGGATTATGGGATACTGTTTTGGTGTGTGTAGCTTTCGTAAATGGCATTTTACTATGGCCAAAAACATCGAAATGTACCAAAACTCCATTCCGTATAAATCCTTTGTATTGTTACTGGAAAGGGTCTATTGTGATAGTTCTGTTTAATTCCTCACTGAGAAATTACTTGCTCCTAGGACTACAAAGAAACTTCACTAGTCACTACCGTCTCAAACTGACATTCCCATGACTTCCTGTCTAATCCCCCTGTCCAGTAAACAACACAACACAGACTGCAAAACCTGCAAAATTTATATCCCTTGTCCATTCTCTACACATCTGGACTAAAAATTAAAACAACTTAAGAGTGGATAAGCAGCTGTAAAAGACATGAAAGCAAATAAGTCCCAGATTGAAAAGTTCCCTCAGGATTTAACCATCACTTTCCAAATGGTAAATCAGTGTGCTGCTCACTAGTGTAGCTGGTACACGTACACTCGTACTACACTTCAGTAAGTCAAATTTAACTAATTTAAGTATCTCTTCTCCAAAACCCATTCTGATGATCAAATTACACAGCAGTCGAAATGGAAAAAGACAGAAAGATATAATTTAAGGCGCTATGCAGAACTTCTCTGCCGACTTACTCCTTAGAATAAACTGCCAAGCATCCTTTCAATATCACAGTGCCAAAGGGTATAATTGAGGGATGCTTTTTAAATGTCACCAGTTGAACACTGTCTGGACAGTTGCGGACTTTGAGAGGAAGAGAGAGAGAACGAGAGAAAAGCACAGCGAGAGCTTTTTTGTGAGAATAACGGCAGGATTACTTATCTGCATAGTAAACGAATCTTTAAAGTCACTTATAAAGCTCTTGTAATAGGCAGCTGACAGAACTTCTAAGCTGGGATTCCATCAATAAACAGCAACTGGCGAATTTTAACATTGCAGTCAGTATTCCAAATGTACAGTAAGCACGGTACAGCAGCTGCAATTCTAACACACTGTGTACATGAGTTAACAACAGTGTATTACCTTGAGTTATGTGTAAAACAAAATGCTTCAGCAAAATTACAAAACTGCCACAGTCTGTGGCAAATGTAACTATTAAAGTGATACCAACTTATGAACACTTCAACAAAGACAAAAAAAAATATATCAAAAGAGGAAAACATCCCATCTAGATTAATGATTTGGAATTTGTGTGACTTTAAATGCACTTAACTAAACATCTGTAAGTCAGTCTCAGGATTAACAATTGACTAGAACAATCCAGCTTTGATAGATTTGCCACAACATACATCCGAACCTTACTTGTGTTAATTTATACCAAACATATAATATTGGAAGCCTGTCTGCTCCTAACAACAAAAGTGCTGTCACTGTAACAGGTGGTCAACCATGAAAATACTACTTCTCTTTGTACAACATTGGCTGAGCTTTTCATGTAATTTTCTATATTTTACCACAGAATAAATCTAATTTCAAGCCTAGACTGTTTCTTGGTCTCCAACACAGCAACAGCATCCTCTCAGTGAAATTCAATGTCAATAAGACAGGAACAAGGCTACTTACAACACTATCAAATTTACAAAACTCATTTACAGGACTTGCCTAGGACAAGGACACTCACAAAATGAATTTATAAATCAGCAGTCTTGAGACAAGCACATTGAGAAGCAACTGTGAACCATTCATGATGACAACTGTGAAGATCACCAAATTCAGATCAATACAAGTTACTTAGCCGGGTAAAAGGATCACCTCTTTTTGTCATTATTTATTTCCACAAGTGTAGGATGTACACAGGGGTGGGGAAACTGGAAGGGAAGATGACCAAAGACTCAAATAAGCTTTTCAGAATGTACTTAATGACCAAGAATATCTGAGAAAAAAAACCCATAAAGAGTACTCTTGAGGGGAGGAGGGGGTAAAGAAAGTGTACTTTGTACCCTTGTTCTAAAGTTCTAAAGTTGTTGCAATCCCTGCCAAGGTCAGCCATCACAAATGTCCTAAGATCGACCACAGGAGGCATGGAGAAATGGGACATTTATGGTTCTCTATACCTTTCCACGAACCTTACATGTTATGACAACTATCTTTTCTAGCCTTGACCGTGGATGCTAATATTACATGGGGGGGGGGGGGGGTTTAAAAGGGGGGGATGAGTGGGAGAAAGCTGTGCCTCCTCTCTATCCATGGCCAGTTGGGGGAAATCACTCAACTGGGAGGCATAAGGTAAAGGGGAAGAGAGGGAGATTGGTGAAACAGGAGAAGCACTTGAAATTCAGAATTAGCCTACAGAATAGTATTATTTGGTCGTTAATTCAAAGTTCTCATCACGTCTGGTAAAAAATCAGTATTGATATCCGGCCTTTGGCACTATATTTCCATGCTTAGTAGGGGTTCTTCTTATAAAGCTCAAGGGAAGTTACTGCTTTTGAGGTCAAGAAAGGAAAGCACATTACCCTATTTGAGACCAGGCGAAGTAAAGACAGCTCAGCATTAAAAATGCCGACAATTAATTGTGATTTTTTGTAAATACTACACGTAGATGACAAGAGAAAACAACAAACTATATAACATTTAGGGAAACACTGAAAAGAGAAGCTACTGATGTAATGCTGGTTGAGAAAGAAGTCGAACTCCCATCTTGCTACAGTTGTAATGATGTGTATTTAGTGTCACTGTTAATGAAAGTCTGATTAATTTCGTGGGTTTGTTATCTCTTTTTCCAAAATCAGAAGACATTTTAGGAAAACTGGGAGCCCTGTAAATCTATACATAAACTTAGTGTAAAGGTGCTATGAATTTGTTACGGACTTACACTTTCTCGCTTCCAGTCTGGGGATATAATCCCAAGAAAGGGCACTGACAACCTGCCACACCCTCGGTAGTAACAAACCCCTATTTCTATGACTATTTGTCTCATCTGAACAGAGACCGCAAAGGTTTTGCTTTTGCTCATTACCTAGGGCATGAGCCACTAGAGACAAGGGCACTCATCAAGTCTAACTCATTTTGTAATGTACTGATAACTTTAATAATTATTTTCGAGATAACTGCAGGGTTCATTAAACTGAGCGATTTTGAAGTTGGAATGTGGTACTGACTTTTATAAATGGCAATCCCAAACAAAGTGAACTGAAGGGATCAGAAAACTGAATAGTTTGGGACTGTACCACTGTGAAAACCAAAAACAAAAGGGTAAATTGTATTTAAACTTGTCACACAACAGGCCTGATTTTTAAGGAAATTTTCAGGTTGCCCATCGGACAACCTGAAGCTAAATTTAGGTTGTCCGAAATAGTTTTTGGTTGTCCGAATGAAAGTGACAAACAAGAGATGAACAATTCTATTTCCTGTCTCTGCCATAGAAAACAAACATTTTACTTTAAATTCTGCATTTTTCCATATTTATTGGCATGGTAGAATGATGAATGGTAGTCAGTACCATTGTCTCAATACCACTTCTTAAGGGATTTTTATGACATACTTCCCTGCTGATGTAGGGAACTATTCACTTACAAATAAAATCTACTCGTCCATCGGACAACTTCAAAGAGAGAAAGTGGTTGTCCGATGCAAGTTTTACCCGTCACGGACGATCGGACGAGTGCTAAATTTCAGCCCTGCACAACTGTAAGCATTTGTCCGTATATTTTGAGGGTGAGAGTAACGCCATTACAGAATCTTTATTCATTTTCTCTTCACCACCAATAATCTCTTGTCTAATTGTATTTTTTTAAGTTGTGCATACAAGTAACTTATTATGTATATACTGCTGATGCATCCCAAAGAACCAAACTGTCACAAGATTATATGTAACACTGTACTTTAATAGCAAGTTTGTGTTAGAAATTTGGAATGTGATTGCAATCTGCAGAGTTTGCTATGCAATTGTCTCCTGGCAGACAGTGATGACACCCTATTAGGCCACAATAGGTTAGAGAATGGCCATAGCAGAACTGTGGTGACAAATTCATCATGGTAGCTTAGAATGCGGTTTGCTACAGTCTAAGGCATTTGGGACACCAAATATTCTCTATAACTGGCAACCTACTCATGGTAGGAGACACACTCAAGTTAGTTTGTGTTTACAGTGGTGTTTCCTGCGATCTGGAGCATTTTGTCAAGTTTGTTTTATCTCAGTTCCACCAATAGTGGGGCTGAGGTCAGCCCATTTTGGTCCCGTACAGCTCCAAACTTGTAGAAATGGTCCCAATGACAAACTCCTGAGCCTGCCACTAATCGGACTATGGTCGGTCCAATGGTTCCTATGAATACAATCAATGAAGAGTGACATATTCAATGTGTAGAGTACCTTCTTCCTCATTTGCAAAACTGATTCACTGCACCTTCATCAATGCCTCTTGCAGACTTTCTACCCTAGCGACACCATTATCCACACCATAACCTGTATGTTTGTCCTTTTGCAATCAATTAAGCAAATTCACCTGAAATAACTCTAGGGTAGGGTACAAAGCTTGTTGAAACTAATAAGTTTGTGAATCGCCCTACTCCCGCCATACATCTATGATGCAGAAGCCGGCTCTTCAATCAGAAAAAATAAAGGATAAAGGGCGATGAAGAGTAAACTATACCAAGAAATGTTCGCTTCATTGATATGTTTTGCAAAGTTCATTTGCCTGGTTTATAATTAACCTGCACTCTCAGTAATTAACAAAGAGTTTCACAAAGTCTGAAACAGAATAAAACCTAATTAACAGAGTCCACTGGAACGTATTTTTGCGTTACTAATATTTAATATTGTGGGACCTTCTGGGGGCTTCATCCCCTGGACCCCTCACCAGAGCTCTGCATGCAAACTCGCTCTTTACACTTGTGGTGCACCTTCAGTGCACTTGTTACACCTGCTCCCCTTAGATCAATCATCCATGTTAGTCTGGGGAATCACCAGTCACTGCGCAGCTTTAGCATAAGGCCATGTTCATTTACTTCCTACAGCAAGGTAATAAATGCAACTAAGTCATTTACTCTATGATAATTGTTACCATGACAACTAAACAATAAAACCATCGGACAAAATGCAAGTCCATTATTTAAAAGAAAGAAATGCGTTTCATTTAGTATCAGTGGGAGTGCATGGGGAGGGGTGAGAGACCACTGTCCTCTTGAAACTTCTGAAATCCTACATACTTCATTGCCATATTAAACAAAAGCCTTCAATAACTATGATCCATGATGTGGATACAGCAACAAGCAATTAATAGTATCCCAACTTGAAAGCGGCAACAGGTCAATACATTTTCATGTATGTCTACAACTCATGCAAAAGGCTGGTAAGTAAGCTTCACAACAAACAATGAGATAATTTATAAGGCATTCAAGTTATCACCCCAACCTTATTTTGAAACACCAGATAAATTTAAAACCTTATCTTACTTCCAATAACAAATTCTTTCATGCTTTTTAAGAACATAAACACTACACTGAATGTAAACCAATGAGTTGCTCTGCATGGGTTTTAAAATCCAGTTACAAAAATATTGTCACATGATTGAAAACAGCCATACACGTATTAAGAGTCCAGGGTATATTGATTCAAAATGGGACGACTGCGTTTGCCCTTCAAAAAACAGAATCAAGGGAAAGCAAGTTACTCACTATCTGTCCTTGAAAATTGGAAAGAATACATTAAACTAAACAGCAACAGCACATGGAAAAAAAACTTAATTCATGACATCTGTTTTGGCTAATAGCTTACAATAACAAAGCAAGCATCTGTGAAAATGTAAAATCCTTGAAGCACTTCAGTTTCTTCACGATTTAACTATCATTCTGGCTATTTTTAACCTTTTTTAGTTCCATTCAATCAACAAGTGATTGACATCTTGAGTATTCCTTTCATTACAATAGAATGAACATAACTGCCTATCCCTTTTATTTTTTTTTTCTTTCTTTCTCATGCAACTTGTTGTCATGGTTAATGGCAGCCACATTCAATCAGGCACACTGAATACTGCCTGTCTGTGACAATCCGTACCTTCATTGAATTAATTATCTGCAAACCTAAGATGTAAAGTTTGCAAATACTGTAAGTTCAAGCGCAAAATCAGATTATGATCCATCTATTCTCATTCTGTTACACTCTGTTCCTTGCTTGATGCCCTTCTTACTGTCGCAGGTCTTTATAGCACGAGATTTCGCTTTCAACATTTCGTGAGAGCTGAGACTTAAAAGGGTGTTCTCTCTGCCTTGCAGAAAACAAATATAGCTAGCAGAACGTGGGAGTTACAAAACCTCATTCTATATTTGAAGCAGATTCAATCTAAGTGGCTAAGCAGGCATAAACTGAAGCACGGCAAAAGCTGTAGCTGCCGGTCTTTATTGTTTGTCTCGTTGTCATAGCAGCATAGCAAAGAATAATTAAGATCTTGTCTCAGAAGGTCTTATTAAAGAGTAGAGTTTTGGAGGTTAAAACCAGTGAGGGGTCATGTAATGCGCACTCACACGATTGAATGAGCTGTAATGTTTGAATGTTTCCAGACAAAAACCATACAAGTTTCCAGCAACATACTAAAAATGCAACAGGAGGTATCTCACTAGTGCTTGGTTTCCTGGAATGAAATGTTACTAAAATTACAATCTGAACCACCTGTAGGCAAATGACATTTGTATTACTTGAGAAAAATATGCAGAGCTCTGCATGCAACACGAAAATGTCACACAAAACATAAAACCCCCCTAATCCAACTGTCGGATTCATAGCATTACCAAGACTTAGCTTGTAGTAGATGGGATTGTTCAAACGTATAACAGATAAAGTAAGTAGGAGTAATCTAAATTACAACTTGAGCACCAACAGTGCAAAAGCTTCAGACCTGTCCATCTTGAATCCAAGCTAACATTTGTTACAGGAAGGTATGGTAATACCTTTATTAGCATTTTGGAATGTATTATTCCATGACCCCAAGCAAACATGGAATCCAGTAACAGAAGGGCTCAATTGTGAGGTCTTACTTACAACCAGCTAACTTAATACTTATGTACAAGTAATCATGAGCAAGGACACTAATGTTCTGTTCCCTGATGGACCCTGAGTGACCTTTGAAAATCTCAAAACTTCATACGGTCATTATCATCAAAGTTTCTGGCACCCAAATATGTAAATCAATGAATCTTTAAAATGCAACTTTGAACAACCCCTGTGACCTCCACACTACTTCCATACATTTGGCACAAAACAATGAATATAAGTTTCATGTGTCCAATGATCTTTGCAAATATGACCTAAAATGACCAGTGTTGACCTCAAATTGACCTCCAAACTTTCTGGTGCTTAGTGGTGACATCTTCCAAGTTTGAACTAAATCAAACAATTATTTCAAATTTGACCTCCAATGACCCCCGATGACCTCCAAATGACCTTTACATGGCACTAAATGGTGATTACACACAACAAATGTGGATTCCACCCTACTTACAATTACAAAGTATTCCAAATCAATGATTCTCTCTTTTGACCTCTAATGACCTTAAATGACCTTGTATCCAAAATATGTGTACACCATGAAAGAAGCACTACTTGAAAATTTTATGACCAACTTTCAAGACCATAAAGTGCTCAGTGAGATAGGAGACACATTGTGGAGATTTTCACATTTAGTAGCCTGTATTGACCCCTAAATGACTTTTGACACCCAATTCCTGTTGGTCACAAGGGTCTCCCCATACAACAATCAACTGTGTCCAAGTTGTATCGAAAAATGAATGTTAGAGACTCCCTGACAATTGCTGACAGATATGATAGATAGAGTGACAGTGGCTGACTGCCATTTAGCCCCAACAGCTATAATATATATATATATATATATATATATATATATATATATATATATATATATATATATATATATATATATATATATATATATATATATATATATATATATATATATATATATATATATATATATATATATAATATATATATATATATATATATATATCTATATATACACATATATATAATATATATATACATACACATACATATATATATATATACACATACATATATATATATATATATATATATATATATATATATATATATATATATATATATATATATATATTTCACTAATTCCCACCTTAAAGTGGCCATGACACGTAAATTGGAGTAACGGGAGACTAATTTAGCCTAAAGTACACAAAAAGCTCTTTCTAAAACTGTTTTCATCACCTTTACACCCTTGAACATTAAAAAGAAATTAATGTTTCAAAAAATTGCACCAAAAAATAGACTGTTGAAAATGAGATTTCAAGCCAACACAATAATGACGTCATTTTAGGAACACCAGCCTCCGTATACCGAACCTGGCGTACAGCATAGCCTATACATACGTAAGGGATAGTAATGATTGTAATTCGCGGCATGTCTTGAATTTGAACTTTTTCTGTCTGTTTGGAGAGTGGTGTCGGCCTGTTATATTTTGGGGCTGCAGTAGGCTATTACTAATAATTACAAATACTCTTGATTCATAACCGAAGAACGAAAAAACTCGGCAGTGTACTGTTCGGTTCAGTCTGCAGTAATACGTACAGTGAGTGACTGGCAGCAGCCAGCGAAATACTTTGCACACTCGATCATAGGCTATAGTTCCACGATTTCCACTGACCCTTGCACGAAAGTAACCTAAAGTTCATATTTTGACCGCCTACATAAAACTTTCCAAGCTTAAGTCCCTTTCAATTGCTCCAAATGCTCCTCATGCTAAAATTGTTGTGGTGTTGTACTTTCACCTCACCTAACAGTCTCAAATCGATACGGTTCTATGCGCCGTAACGAATTACTCAACCCATCTGCATCACTGACGTCTTGTTCAGTATCGCCTTCACTTTTCTGATTTCAAATCCAAGAAAACTCACTTTACCGACAGTCCAACATTCCCGTCCGATCAGGGAGTTGTCATTAGATGGCAACTCCCTGGCTCGGATCCGTCATTCCAAAGAAAGTATTAAACTTGATTTCACATAGTACCTACTACGAAACAGTGCTGGTGATACATTGTGTAGTATCAGGTATGTTGTGTACTGTACCATGCTGTACCTATGCTGTTGCATTGTGAATGTTTGTGCATGCAACTACTACTTATCATGACACCAAGAGGAAAAACCTGCGTGAAATGCATTTAATTGACTAAACCAACTAGTAAGCACGAGAAAAGGGATAACAATTCCAAAATTTACAACTTTTCACGCAGGTTTTACATTGTATCGACCTTGGTAACCGGTACAATGGAATGCAAACACTGTATCAAATGTCCGAAGGATATCACGGCAAACAACGATCAATTCCTAAAGTGATGTCACATGATGTAACAAGATTTTGAAAATTTACGGGAAGACTAACTTTTGAAGGCTGGAAGAGGGTGTCTTCTTTCTCAATTTTCGAACGGAAAAACAAGTTGTAAACAAACAGAACGGTTGATTTTTGTTGTAGAAACCGTATTCCTGAAGATACCAAAGGGTTTAAACCATTAATTTACACGTGGCATAGCCACTTTAAGGGGAAAAAAGGTGTTGAAAAGTCGACCATAGGGCGAAGAAAAAAATGGGGCGATATATATATATGTATATATATATATATATATGTATATATATATATATTTAGCTGGTTTCAGCTAAAAAATATCCCATTAAAACAAGAGCATGAATGATGCAGTAGCTCAACTACAATTTAATCTGCCGCACACACAATTTCTCTTATGTAGTTCACAAAGGATCCAAAACAAAAAAATCTGAAGCCCCTCAGGGGGTGAACATAAACTTGTTGAATGAGATGCATTATGACAAGTTACGTGGACAGCAATGATCTAGCACCTTCAGTACTATGGATGCTAATGGCCCACAGCAGTGCCAGATCATAACTGCTTGGTCAATTTGTATCACCCAGCTTGAGACAATTTTTTTATGTTTGTGGACTATAGGAAGCTCAAATGACAAAAATGAAGTGTTTACCCCAATTTGCCTATACCCCATCAATAAATGATTCCTTTGGAAAAAATATTATATCACAAAAAACCAAAACCTCTCAAGGGAAAGCATTGGCATGGGTTTTACCATTTGACCCTTAGTGACCCAAAATGATATTTAACATACAGTATAAACACAAAATACAACTATGATGACCCATGTTCTACTGAACACTCTGGCAAACTCTGACAAGATTCTGACACAACCCACAGTAGCTGAAGGCTTTTGCATGATTTCACTGTTTGACTTCTATTTGACCCCAAACAACCTTTGACCTACTTCAAAAGACA
Source organism: Holothuria leucospilota (assembly GCA_029531755.1). Classification (NCBI taxonomy): domain Eukaryota; kingdom Metazoa; phylum Echinodermata; class Holothuroidea; order Aspidochirotida; family Holothuriidae; genus Holothuria; species Holothuria leucospilota. Next base: position 15,772,650 of record CM055980.1, on the reverse strand, counting down.
ACTCTGATGACCCATCATCTAGTGAATGAACACTGGCCAAATGTGGAAAAATGCAGACATAAACCCTAGGGGTTGAAGGCCTCAGTGTGATTTCACTGTTTGACCTCTTTATGACCCCAATGACCTTTAAGATACTTTGACCTTTGACCTACTTCAAAAGTACACTTTTGATGACCTATTACCTTCTGAACACTCTGGCCAACTTTGATAAGATTATGACAGACCCCCTACGAGTTGAAGGCTTTTTCATGATTCCACTATTGTGCTTTGACCCCACATGACCTTTGACCTACTCCAAAAGTAAAACTTTGATGACCCATCATCTACTGAACACCCCTGCCAAATTTGCTAAGATTCAGCAAAACCACTAGGAGTTGACGGCTTCTGCGTGAGTTCACTCTTTGACCTCAAACGACCTTTGATCTACTTCCAATTACCATAATTATCAAGCACTTGATATGTGTTATAACCTCACCAACTTTGACAAGGAATAGTAAAGGAACCTGCAGACAGCAGCCCTTCAGCCAATGTTGACAGACTGACAGAAGACGGAGATGCATTGCCATGACGATAGCTCAAATTGTTAAGCTAAAAACATATGGGTTACCCACTCAGTGAGCACAAACTAATATATTACTTATAAATATAAGATTGTAACATGAGTGTGAAATGTTCTTCTCCTGAGATACAGGTTGTTATAGAATTGGCTTTCAAGAATGACTCAGTCTAAATTGAGCATATCACCCTAGAGTGGAAAAAGAAATCTGGGAAGTTCCTCAGGGGGGAGGGGATTTTGTATTGGGAAGAAAATTTGGGCAATTTGAGGAAAGTTGGCTTTCTAGAACATGACAACAAAACTGTAGGAAATCTGACTTGCCACATAATAGAAATTTTTCCAACCATTTGATAAACCTTTGAAATGATGAATATGCGTGACAAGATGTGTTTTCTTTGCTTCACTGGCAGTTGTTTACAGAAGGTATCTATGCTTTAAAGGTCAATGGTCATCATTTCCTGAGCAGCTTCAGTGATTATCATTGGAGTTAGTTACCTCAGTCTTCAACAAAATATTGATCATGGGCAACACATCATTTGTGTTTCCAGCTAGAGTTTCAGTTTATACCGTTCATTTTGTATGGTGTCCTTGTACGAAGCTGTTTAATATTTCTGTTATGCCTGTCAACAGAAATCAAATGATCAGTCCCCTGTTAACACTCAGCAACATCATCAAGAGGAAAACAGTTACAGTTAACAAAGCCATAACGGATAAAGTGGACAAGAAGAAAATCATAAAAACTGTTACTTATTTGTTAATAGCTGGGTCAGGCTTATCCACCAATATTACCAATCTTGAGCCAAGCTTTCAAACTTTATATTGTGATATTAGATTATGGAAGTTAAAAGGTGGATAATTAGTATTCCAGAAATTGCCCTTTTAAGAAATTGAACAATTTTGTAACATCCACAATACCATTATACCATAACATATATAAATGTAACCTAAATAACCAGTGCCAAGTGTTGTCTACAGAAAACCACATCTTCATGCTGATGTGTACGTACCCTACTTTTCCATTCCAGTGTCTCATAAAGTCTGTTGTCAACACAATATGACAGATGCAGGCTATAGTGTTGTACCGATATTGACATTAGCCGATATTAGCAATACTGATATTTCAATTCTCAATATCAGCTGATACCAATCCAATACCAATTCTTGGGAAATAAGCAGTCTGCATGCTGATCACAGGTTACTGGGCACCACAACTAAGTAGGCTTTCACGATATTTCCAGAAAAGACAATCGAAATAATCGGACCCCTAATAATCGAAATTCGATTACAATCGGTTTTTTCTCCACATACTTTACTTTTTAATAGTAACCCATTGCACTGAATACAGCGTCGCCAACAGTGTGTACTGTACATGACCTGTACATGAGTGCCAAATTGGGGCCCAGTCTAGCCTTGCAATCTGTCACAAAATCTTTAGTTTTTTGGTCTAAGAGATGATTAATATACCCTCTCTCCACGACTTTTTTTCAATTATTTAACGATCACTTTGCTTTTCACAATTATTTCAATGTTTCGTTTTCTCGATTTTCTTCTCATGCTATAATCATACCGAATCTAAACTGGTTAAAAGCCATATCGATATAATAATCAGTTTACCATGAAAGCCTACAACTAAGTGTCATTTCATCTGCCGATACCGATATTTAATACCGATAATCGGTCCAATACTAATAGGCTATACGTGATGCAATGATGGTGGCAGTGTTTTACTTACCCTTGTTGTTATACACATCCAGGTAATTAGGTGCCGAAAACAGTGTAATCAGTACAGGAAAACCTGTCGTGAGACTCTTTCTGTACATGCGATACCTATGGCAGGAGGAAAGAGAAAAAAGAAGACGTCAGTTACAAAAATTGTTTCCTAAAAATTTTAAACTTTTGGCATCTTTCTTAACGTATTCATGGATTCCATGCTCCAAAGCCATGTAATCTGAGCCAACCTTTATGTGGAAACCTATGAAATGCTTCAAGTCTAAAATGACAAAAATTATATCCCACTAAGACATGTTGAAATGGATGGCCACCTTAGTAGACATTGTGATGCAAAAATCAATGGCCTCCATTAATGATGTAGTCACATTATGTGATCAAATACACTACACCACACCACACTACACTACACTTTTTTAAAAAGCTAGAGACAAAATGTAAACCATGCTTAGCTTACTACTAGTGTGACTTTGATCAATTATTGACAAAAGAACCCCCATCTCCTGATCTCTCCCTACCCCTTCCCTGTCTAACACCATGTTTATTAACTACATACATCACAAACTCCTGCTTTGCCAACGCGTTTTCCTCCACCTAATGCCAAAACAAAATTCTCTTTACCGGTGACAATGAGCTACTTAATTCCACCTCCTGCGTATCGAATGCCTTTTCTACATATTACATTCACAAAGCAATAAAGTGGCAGCTCTCGGATAAGTGTAACCGCAGTTTCATTTTACAACCACTGCAAGATGCACACAAACTTACTCAGCCATTACCAGGGTACCTAATTTATCTCCCTTCTCTCTTCAAACAATGAGCTTACCATTTTAATTGTCAAGCATGCTTGAATAAACTTGCAATTTGGTGTCATGTCATACTCCGCCTCATCTGTGGAGCTTGTTACATTTGCTACTGTACCATTCGTTCGTTCATCTCATACTTAAGAGGCAAATTAAACCATCACTTGCTACAACATAACCAATCAGAGAACAGAAGGTACATTTCATACTAGGCACACACAAAGAATGACTTGTCAATACCACTTCATGAAATACAATACATGTACGCATTATATGTTGAGACTACGTTGGCTTCCCTCGCTGTCTTCATTAAGTCTATTGTCAATAATACAAAACATGGGACAAAATCAAGGGCAAACAGGACTGAGGCTCTGTTGTAGCAGTTTATTATGGCAGTAGTTACACACAGCAGCTACTGCAGAGAAGACTTCCACTGGTATATGTCATGTATGCCTTTATCCAAGGGCCTGCTGCCTAGTCAAGGTTCACCAACCTTACAACAAGATTCACTCCAGGCAAATGTGTACACACAGATCTGCCAATGGCTAGACTTTTACTAAAATTGGCAGAGAGTTATTACTAATATTGGTTTAAGAATATGTGTTTGAGAAACGAATGAGTGATGAGAGTTATGTCCTCGAGAAATCTAGATGGTCCACAGATCTGCTCGCCACTAAGGTATCAACTGTAGCTTGGTTTACTAGAGCACAACAGGATGGCTCAAAACCAAGCTTGACATTTTTATTCAGCTAAAATATCAAATACTTAATATTAATCTACTTTAACTGGTTTCCAGTGCATGGAATGCACCCACAATTCCCAAAGACTTCAGACAAGATGGAAAGACATTTACTTTGTAAATGAAGACAGAGAGCACACCATTAGGAATTGGTGATATTTACTACCATGAGTAGAAAAGTCTGTTATCTTGGTACTTCCTTAGCAGAGATATTTTGATATATGGAGAAAAAAATTACATGATTGGAAGGAAATTTAGCATTTGGAGCATAGCAACATATAAAATGTGGTGGGAACTTTGATTTCCTATGTAAATAGGATGTAAGCAGGAGCAAAACAGACTATACATTTTATTCTATCCTGTTTGCTAAGTCTGTTCAATTTACCCTATCGGCCTGTGATATTCCTTTAACTATATTTGCTGTCTTCGAAGTGAGCCCCCCCCCCCCCTTTTTTTCCCTTTTTTCATTTCTTTTTTTTTTAATCAATTTGGGTATGCTTAAGCTGTCAAGAGCACATAAATTCATAATCTTTGAACTGGCAAAGTGTTGTTCTGTCAGTTGCATTGCAGGAATAACATGAAAGGAATGATTACTGTAGCAATGATACTGTGCCTGACAAGCCATGAATTAAAATCACCAATGGCAATGAGGAGCGAAATAGACTAAACAAATGCTAGTTTTTCTTTGCCTTGAGATTTAAACTCTGCCCAACGCAAGTCTGATGCGAGCTTATTCCAAAGCAGTGGTAGCAGGTACAAATCTAACATTTGCTTACAAAAACACCTTCTTTCTTTACATGTAAACGTATCGCTCCCATGAAAGAATTTTCAAACTAGAAAATGGCCTTCATGTCAAAAATATCAGCACTTTTTTATTTATTTATTTTTTTCTTTCACAAATCACTTGAAAGGATTGTAAAGCTCTTCAAGGACATTTGATGGTTCTGACGTTTCATGTTAGATGTGGAAACATCACCTCAAAGTGCAAACATGTTTTATATAAAAGAAAAAGCAAAAAGAAAAAAAAAAAAGGCGCAATGTATCGCAGTCACATGCTTCCTTTTGCAGACATTGGTGTGAGAATGAGCTTGTGACAACAAGATCTATTTGTTGCTTTCACAAGATTGCTGCAATGAGATGGTATCATTTCTTGCTCACATGAAATCAATACTGCAGCCGACTAGATGATACTGGAAAACTCTATAATCCTCATGGTTTAATACCAAAGGTGAGAGTGATAATCAATAACCATAGAGTTCCAATAAGATGTCAGATTTGTAGCCACAATTGATTTCAGTCTTCCGATACTAAAACTTGCCTCACTATTTGATCAGACCCAAACTAATTGTATGTAGAGCCGCATTCAATATCTCATCTTTGCTCAAACTGCAGTCTGTGTCTTATATCTTACATTGAAATAGACTCTTAAACCAGACAATTTTGAAGCATCAAAGAAGAGCACAACACCTTTGTTTGGAAATAGCACAGACAATGAAAGAGTACATGGCAAATATGGGAGAAAAATGGTCTTTACCTGGATAAAAATGCTTTGTGGAAAGGCTTTCTATTTCAGAAGACATAGGCCTCTCCAATGCTATAAAATGGTGCAGTATAAAGTCATCCAGAATAATGGACTGAGAAAGATTTGATAGAGTTGGTATAAACCAATTTTTGTCTTCCAGAGTTGGTAGACCAATTCAGTTCAACAATAGTTAACAATGGTAAGTCAACTGATGCGGCAGTCACAAAGGTTATCTTTTAGGTTTGTCATCTATTGTTTGAAAACAGTAAACAGAGGCAGTCTGTATTCTCTTCAGAAGTTCAAAACTCTCATAAAAGCTGTCAATCTTAAATTACGAATGTGTATGCTACACTTCTAACAAACAAACCTTCATGCTCTGACATTTACAAACTTGTATCACAGAAATAGTTGTGAGGAAACTAATACAGAACTACGCAATCTGCTCAGGACCCAGTAAAAATGCTCCACTTACACAAACGATGAAATGCAAAGAATGTCAGCATTGTGAGTACCCAGTAACTGTTAAGTGAACTACACTTCTTACTCCTGACAATATAGAAACATCAAACATCAAACCTAGCTATAGTCTTTGTGTCTTTTCACTGGGAACTTCCGCAACTAGCTCTAGCTTTTATGTCCTTCGAGTAGAAACTTCCACAAGCATACATGACTTTCTAACATTACACGACTTTGCACGAAGCAACTCAGTACCAACATCTGCGTAGTCTGCATGGGTCTTTGACTCGAACAGGCAGTTTTAAGACCACCTAAGAAAGTTTTAAGTTCTGTCACCTTCAGTGGGGAAAAGGAACCACAGGAAAATACCACAGTGAAAACATGCCCAAATGAACAGCCTGGTCATACCATTACTGCAAGTGCAAGTTTTGCAGACCATTGGAAACTAGGTCATACATCAAGAGAGCTCAGTTACATCACAAGACGTCATGTAGTGCTCTAGCTTTAGGAAAAAGCTTAGTTATCCAAAATACAGTCTGTGCAAGTGATCAACTGGCATATGTATGTGGGCAGCCAGATTCCAAACACTTTAAACTCTTATTTTTCTTCCGATTTTTTTATTTTTTTTTTCATCCATTTCTTCAAAGAACCTGCTCTATCTTAAAAATCTTCAGCTTAATCCTATATTTAATCATACCTTAGTGTACACCACAAAAATGTGAACATTATTGTTCTGAATGTAAACAAGGAAGGCCTGAAAGAAGTGACGGAAAGGGCTGAAGAAGTCACAGCCATAGACTCTTTTATAATGCCAATACACTGTGCTGTCAATGGCTCAACACTGTCACGTAAATGTTAAATGTTAAATGTTGGCTCATGAAGCCAATTGTTTCAGTGATGTCATGTTTCCTTTGCAGAGAACTATATCAGAGCATAAAACTGGTATAAAAAAGATTCATCCCCACTTGACACAAATGCAAATAACAGTGTTTTGCCTTGCATTCTATTACTTTGTGTATTAAGACACAACAGGAGAATCTATTTCTCTGGTGAGATGTTTATGGTTGTGATGCTGTCATTTGGTGGCATTGAATGCCACCTCAGATTCAACATTTACATCTCGCTTCAAAACAGAACTACTCAGACATCCTTTAAATGCAAATTAAGGTGGATCTAGAGAGCATGTTTACCATTCAAATATGTAAATAGCTCAGAAATGCACTGGCATTTCACTCATTGTGTTTCTGATCTTTGCGCTCAAACTAAAAATAGATTTGGAGTCTTGTGTGACCATTCGATATCCTACAATCCAGCTGGAAAGCCTCATTTTATGGAGAGCAGGCTTTATACACATTTGTGATCTTGGAAGGTTCAAGTGAAGAGTTATGTCAATATTTATGTCCTACCTTTGGAGTTTGATGAAGTCCTCAGTTAGTAGATATGGGATTTCCTTTCATTGCACGTAAAAATGGAGGGAGTTGATGATTTTCTTTAATCTCTTGAATAAAAGTGTACTCATATGAACTTTCAAACATGACACAAATAGGTGTTAATTTCCTAACCATAACGATAGACTCTACTCTGAAAAGTAAAGATGCAAATGCAAGGTTTCCCCAAGTGGCATTCTTCGAGGAGGCAGCTTTCTCTTTTTAAAAAACCACCTCACAGAAATTTGCTGTACTTGCAGCATAAGGTTTGCAGACTAGGGTGAGTTGAACACTTAATTCTTGCACACTGCATACTTCTATCACTAGATAGTAATGTGATCTGGAATTAACACAAAGGAGTCTAAAACTGCCTTCACATAATAGACTCTTTTCCAAATAGGAATTACATAGGATTGTGGGATAGATTTGTGGTGGGCATCATTTTTTGCCACAGCAAAATGCCATCGACAAAAACATCACGTACCAGAACTTATCCCACAAGCCATTGCAATTGCCATTTGGAAAAGAGTCTATGATGAGATCATGATCCACATGGACCTGCAGGTGCTGGCAGTAGCACACAGACTGGGATGAAATGACTGACACTGCACTACAATACTTGACTTTTGCAGGGAATAATTTATCTGGTATAGCATTGCAATTTGCTACACAAGCTGGCCAAATTGCTACACAAATGCAAAAATGTGTAGCACTTTTTTGTGTGTGCATAACCATAGGGTTTTCAGTGATTTTACACTACAGAAGGAAAAAATTCTCAAAACTGCTACGCAAAATTTGAATACTAAATTATTCCCTGTTTTGTACTTAGTTTGCAACAAACCACTGATCCAATAAATCTTGCTTCATGCATCAATTTCACTGCTCTAGAAAACTAAATCTACAAATTTACTGTTCTTCCATACCTTCAAAATATTTTGCCATTAAAATGGGTACAATAGAAGAAAACACCACCAAAACAGGCAGACCAAAGGAACAAACACTTTTCACTAAAGGAAGAATCTCAGGAATGACCACTGCTGCCATATAAAACTGACACATCACTGACATTTTGACAAAACTTCACCGTTTCTAAAAGATATGCATTCCAAGAAAGCCATCCATCAGAGAAAAAACAGTTTTACTTCTTATGTCCTTTCACTAATGATTCCATTTTGCTAAAATTCATGGCATAGACAACCTGAGAGTATGCCTTCTCAACTTCCCTCTGGAAGATAAAGTGGGAGGTTCTTCAAGAGGATATAGCATCATTTTTTCCCACCGAACCTAACAACAAATCTAGGTGAAAATGTCCACATCCCTTGACTTATTCCCCCTCACAACACAGTTCCTGCCATCCAAGCACCAAAGTCCCAAAGCTGCACATCTCAATGTCTAAATACATCCATTATCTAGCCCCAACTGCCGACCGAGGAGGCACTTCATGGGCAATGTTTTAACATTTACATGCCGCCTACTTGACAGGCACTTGTTTTACATTTACACGGTAATGGACTTACTCCTGGAGGTAAAACTTGTAAACTGTAAGAGCAAGATCACAGAAGGTGCTTTGTACATTCCTTCTGCTCTGATACTTAAAAGGCTATTCCACCTACCATCACTAGCTGGCATTAACATTTCTACCTAGTGGCCACTGTGGGTGGCCAATATTAAATGAACAGCACTAACATCTACAAAGTTACGTGCAAGTGGCTTAGTTGCATTGTCACATAAGGATAAAGTCAATTTTCATGGTATAAATTGTTGTGGGACAAATACATTCCATCTTCAGGAGACCACCCCCCCCCCCCCAGTTCCCTGCCACACTACACCCCAATGCAAATGAATGTCACTATCTAAAACCAAACACGAACAATGAAAAGTGCTTTCACACCATGACTTTTATACATTTAATTTCTTCCGTGTAAATCCCCATTTAAGAACTTCTCACAATGACCTTTGTCAAAGAAATCAAATCATATCTAAAAATCAACTTTCATTTTCCCTTTCAAAATTTTAGAACTTTCTGACATCCTACTCCTTCACAATTATGGGAAAACTCAAGTAAAAAATATCACGATTTAATTGTCGTCAAGGTTGGAACTTTGCACTAAATGTTCAATCTTCATTTTACCAAAACTAACTTTCTCTAGGAATAACTTCTCGTTACCAGCAAAGTTACTGCCAAAGAGATTGATATCATCACCAAACAAGAGCTATAACAACCTCTCATAAAGTGAAAATGGAAGTGCAGTGATCAAAATTTTGGATCGATTTTTAAAAAAACAACTGTCTTCTCTCACAGGATTATTTCTGCTAAGGAATACTTTGGAAGATGAGAACTTTACATTTTGATGCACTGATCAGTCACCACAGAGGCAGTCAATGTGCTTGTAGTCAGTGGTACTGTACTCTCAGCATTTCACAGAGAAATGTTTTGCAATTGTGGGGCCATCAATCGCAAACTGCAATGAGATACCACTTGATCTAAACCCTGCTTTAGTATTATACTTAACACTCAATTTATTTAACATCCTGTTTCTCATTAACTCAGACCAAATGACTCTGGTAACATTCAACTTTCTTCAGGGGCAAGAAAGTCTAGGAAAAATGTCCGTTCTCTCAGGAATGTACAAAATGAAGAATGCAAGAGATCCTTTTCCAGGAATGAAACAGTTGTAGGCTTACACAGAAGGCAATCTCTCTGGGCTTTCATGGTAAACCGATTATTATATCAATACCGGTTTTAACCAGTTTAAATTCGGTATGATTATTACACGAGAAAAATCGAAAAAATCTAAATAATTGTAAAAATCAAAGTAATCTTAAAAATAATTGAAAAAAATCGTGGAGAGACGGTAGATTAATCATCTCTTAGACCAAAAAACTAAAGATCTTGTGACAGTTTGTAAGGCTAGACTGGGCCTCAATTTGGCGCTCATGTACAGGTCACATACAGTACACACTGTTTGGCGACACTGCATTCGGCGCAATGGGTTACTTTTAACAAGTAAAGTATGTGGAGAACAGAACCGACTATAATCGAATTTCAATTATTAGGGGCCCATTATATTGATTCTTTTCTGGAAATATCGTAAAGCCTAAATCTCGGAATGCAACTTTTTCAGTGATTTTAGCAATGTCTGGATATAATGAATATTCCACTTTGTAGACAACACTACCACAAGGCCTGAAGAGTCAGGACTTCCACTTGCAACACAACTGAAAATGTAAGGAGCTTACACAGCTTAAAGTTCCTGCAATAATACATAATTCTTGTCCGACAGAAGAAATGCATGATTCATTCCAATCTTCTGACAACATGAGTTATCAAGAAATTACACTGGTAAAAACATGAACTGATCTCAGTCCAGTGTTCAAAGTAAGGCATGCACATATGTACCAATGCAACTGTGCATGCAAGTTGCATGCGTGCGTGCACGTAACAGTGAGTTCAAAGAGAGATTTCAACCAGATGCAGATGTAGGCTTAGAAAATTAAGGGTCTTCATATTGCATTAGGCTAGATCAGGTTCGCACTTTGCAGCTAAGACATAGCAGACGTGTGATTATCTCCTAATTGTAACTGGCCTTACGCTATCGCACTTAAAAAAATCTTCATGTACGTACACAGTTTGTACCTGTAATGGGTAATGAGAATCCATACAGATTTTTCATATACTGTATAATGCAAGTACAAATTTGTCTGTGCAGGTAATGTTTTCAAGTTGCATTTACAGGTGCATGTAATTTTTATTTTTCTAATTCAAACACTGTGTCAGTCACCAATCAGACCAAGTAAAATGAAGATTAGTCCTCTTAAAAACACTTTGTGGTATATTCAAACCATCCAACTTAGATGGCCACTCCTGCCACCCCTATTCCATCTAGCTATCTCCAATCTTTAACACATAAATATATTGAACCTGCCCGAATAAAAGATTGGATTCTCACATCTAAAGCTCTAGAAGTTTCAGAAGGGTGAGAAGGAATCCCAGGGCTTGATATATACAAAAGAGCACTTCTACTACATAGTTTTGCCCCTTTGTCTGGGAAGTGCCACAAATTATGTCAAAACATTACTTTTTCTCCAGCCAGATGTATGCCATTGCATTACAACACACCTCTGGAATAAAGCATAGTCACCGTCAACAATTTTATCTGTATCACTAATCTACGAAACCATCTATTCTACTATTATTTTCCCAGTAACAATGACATTATCCGCCTGTAGAAGAATTACAACCACAGCCTCAACTAGGCCGCCTGTTGATATCCACTATTTATCATATCCTGTGATTTATCATCCAGAACAAACCATTACCATCATTTAGGTGCAATCCCTTCTAACTTCACTGTACAAACCCTTCCACCCCTAATGATAAATGTTGTAAATCTAAAATAATATCTCCTTGTTTTGTTTCCCCTAACTTGTCTGCATGGCAGAGATCTGTAATATTTCACTAAGAGTATTTACACGAGAAGAAGTTAAACATCCCCCACAGCTCTTTGGAGTCTGCAGGCAACATCAAAAAAGTCTATTCATATCTCACGAAGCTAAAGGGATCCTGTCTCCATATCTTTGGTTCACAGCATGACTGCACACCAGTGACTTCAATATTGCCACATGCAATGAGGCATGGTAACAGCCCTGGTCTGATAACCACCAAACCTATGTTTCATATTTACACAAATTTCACCAACACCTTGTTTCAAAATGTCACACAGTTCTTCACTGTCTGAGACGTACATGCTGACAATTCGTAGCAGCTACGCATAAAAAAAATGACTACCACTTACACTAAATAAGTAATCATAGTACACTCTCTGGAAATATATTCCAATGCAAAGATATGCTGTTCCCTAAAATATTTACAATGAATCTCTCCTACAGTACATTATGAGGGTGATGGCTGAGTAGATATGAGAATTGCCACTGTGAAGCATGTATACGTGACATGCATGGAAGTAACGTATAAAGTATATACAAATTTTCCAAGAACATAACATGAATATGCAGAGTTAGTGTGTTACTATAGAATGTCAATGAACAGCCATACTCCAATAGCTGCAAGTATACCTGAAATGTATGTACACGGTACCCATCTTTGATAAACCAGGAGATGGTATAGCTATAAAAACACAAATCCTGCAACCTAGTTTAGATGCAGGGCATGCAGAGTGTAAGGTTGACTACCAGCAGTAAGTTGAAAAGTGGTAAATGCATAATTATATGAAGAATTCCTTATGAGCAAAAGGAAAATTACAATGCTATCTACACCTTAAACTGTCTTAACAGCAATACAGCATTTCATAACTTCCTTTCAAATTTGGTTACACTCATTCTGGACTTAAAGCCAAAGAATCAATCATCAAATAGCCCAAAGAAGCATAGTTTAATTCATATGACTGGCTTGAAGCAACTCACTAGCCAAAGAAATTTATTCACATACCCTGTCAAACCGTAACCTCTCTGATCCTCAATCTTACAGATAAAACGTCCCATTCACATCCCTCCCCATTCTTGGGAGAGAAATTTGGACTTCTTTTGCTTCTTTACACCTCATCTCAGTCAAACAGGGTAGTTGAGATATTCTATCCCTTCTAAAATAATTACTAAATTTCAAGTATTCTTTAAAAAATAAAAAATAGGTAAGTTCATTTTGTACAGTCCAGTCCAAATACAATTTACAGTTCTAAATCCATCAAAACCCATAGATTTGCTGGAACAAAGATTGTTTCCACAAGAAAATTGATGTAAAACATAAATTTACTTTAACCCTTTCAGGACCACACACTTATGTGCTGCCCTTACACCTGAACCAGACACTTTATGCAGAGCAGTAATAATACAGGCATGGGATTTCAATCTTTGCTTTTCATAAGAAATTACCTTCCTACCAAAAAAAAACAGGAATCTTTCATTTGATACCATAAAATCTGTTGTACTCTGATCCCCCCACTCCAGGGCCACTAACAAGCCTTGGTCTAAGCCCCTCACAGTCATAGGCTCTACTTCACATTACACCACAGAACTGGTTAACTAATTAGGCCCTAGCCTGGTCTCATTACCCGTAGAACCTACTTGAAGGCTGGTACAGTAAAACCCCACTTATCCGAACACATCTGGTCCAAAGGTAGTCCCGATAATGGAAAAATTGGGATAAATGGGGTTTCAAGTTTGGGCTTCAGTATCATACACCAGGTACACAAGAGTGTGCCAAAACATCTTCCAAATGTTGAGTGCTACTCAGGTAAAAAGTGTGATGCCAGTTCCAATAAACAGGGTTTCTGACAAACAGGTTTGGATAAAAGTTGTTTTACTGTAGTCCTTTCTTCCCAAAATTTGTTAACATGGCTTCTTAAAGTTTTTGTACCACGGCCCTGTATCAACATCAGGTTCCTGTATCCATACATGCAAATCAGGCATGATTTTAGCCATTTTGCACTGTTGCAATTCAAAGCATGTGATCTTGGGAAGTTTCGATAGCAACATGCATCATGTGATACATCAGATGACAGCTAAGATCTGTGTTTAATTCAGTGAATGTAAATTCCACAGTGGCGGTGTTTAGGTATAATATTCACTTTCTCCAGAGTAAAATGTCAAGTGTGGCTGTCCCCAGTCGGCAACCATGGTATTTTGCCAATGGCATCGGCCAGCAGCACTGGTCAAAGGGTTAAAACCTTCATCAGTCCTATCGGAGATGAATCAATAAACAGAAATGTGCCAACTTACCAATGTCCATATCAAACCCTCCCATGCATGCACTTTCTTTGCATCTCTGACTAATCCACCCTTTCATACCAGGTGACCTTATTTATCATGGTCACATCCAACATCCATTATAATCCCTCAAATCTACTTACACGATCTAAAACAATTCTGATATATGTTAATCACACAAGCAAAATGCCAGATTTGATAGACGTGATGTTAATCTTGACTAATGCATTTATCCAAGTGAATTCCACTCTCAGTAGTGGTGCCACAGCACACGAAAGCGCAATTCATTTCAAGCACACATATATAACTAACTGAATGAATGGATATTTAAGTTAAATAACCAAAGGCCCCAGGCATATGTCCTTGCCAATAGTGCACATAGTTATTCATGTATCAAAATGGCTACACGGAGAATTTCAAACTATAACCAATTTAAACAACTCACATGCACTTTGAGAGAGTTTAAAATAAAAACTTAAATGATACATCAAAATGCAACTTCTTACTCATTCCTTACCTTTTGCACTTTATGATCTTTGTAACTTCACTTCAGTCAAATTTGTGAGTTTCTAGCTCTTGCTATGAATTTCATGCTTGATGTACTTCATAGCATGCTTTACACAGTCAAGCTTTTAGTTTACCTGCTCTACTATTTCAAAAATAGTAATATATGACACAATGTTACAGTCGCATGGATGACAAGTAAACTACTAAAATAAGCTCATCTGACAGAAGTAACAAGAGAAACTTACCCAGCATCCTGTGCTTCATGCGCTCTGATTATTGACAAAAGGTTGTTTTGCTGAAGGAAGTCACAACAGGCAGCGTAACTGTAAGACAAAAGCAAAAAATAAAGACTTGTTGCAGAAGGACAGCTCTCCGACTTTGTTACGAAAATGCCCCCGGTTGTGCTATGTACAATACAGTAACTACCAGGTTCATGGAATTTTCACTCACATCTAGGCAACTTATCCAATGTCACCAATGTCAGTCTTGACTGAATATATACACAAATTATGCAACTGTCTCCCTTCACATGATCTGTGAATTTGATCATGTGACCAAGGGAGGTCATATTACCCATATGATACACACTCTGGAATCCCACACTTGGACCAATGGCCTACCTCTCAATCAATTGCACAGTGTATTAAGTTATGACTTCTGTAGATAAAGGCTTAAAAAAATGTCTAGGAAGTAATACCCCAGGACATGACAAAAAACAATGAAATATAAAACAATATTAAAAAGGTTCCAAAGAGGAACGAAACCACTCTTGCATTCAAAGACTGAAGCATATGATTTGTAGATCTTTCACAACAATAGGTGGGATTCTTGAATTTCAATCTTCAGACCTTCTATGGGTATTCGGAATTTATATTCCACACATTGGGGAGATCCAAAGCCAGAAAAGATACCAGTAGACACCACAGGCATCAAGACATCCAGAATAAATCAGATTAAATGGAATCAAACAAGGAAGAGAGCAAGGAAAATTTTGAATATGCATGGTTCAAGAAGTAGAACCACAGTGGGTGAAGAGGGTGAAACTTTTAATTCCTTCCAACTGGACAAAGCCTGTAAGGCAGTCAAGTAATGCAAAAATGCACTGGGATTTTAGTGAACACAGACTGTTGGGTGTGTATTCTTCTTCAACGGGATTTCTATCAACGTTGTGTGATGGGAGCAAAGCTTTCAAAAGCCACATACACAGACTTGTAATTCTCAAAGACCAAGGAAGTTATAGGAAAGTTTTACCAAAATCATTGTTCTTTTCTTTTCTTGCAACAAAAGTGTTACAGTGCCCGATTATGAAAGGTCTAAAAAGATTATTAATGGAAAGCCATACAAATTTCAGTTGAAATTTCACAACAATGATCAAGATTTCTCAATGAATGAAACTAGAACTGAAATTCATCAAAATCACTAATAGGAGGATAAAAATTTGCATCAAACACCCAACACAAGTTTCAACATACCTTTTATAAAACATACAATGTAAGGGGGGTCAAGTGACCCATCTACTATGGATGAATTTCTAAAATGTGTCATAATGGCTGAACTGACATTAAGGCATGTCTAAAATATGTTGAGCTTACATTCTGCACCTAATTCTCATTAAAGTTTTGAAAGCAACTGCCAACTCACCACCTCTACCCTCACCCCCTGTCCCCTCACCCCTCCCCTTGCATGGCCAGTAGGCTGGCACCCATTTCTTCAAGCTATGACAAGTTTATCCACAGATCTGACTAGTGTTCGACCGATTATGCCATAATCGGAAATCACCGATTACCGATTATTCAATTACACAATCGGGCCGATGCAGATTACTGATCACCGATTATTTACATGTATAGGAAGGTCATGTTTTCTCGCCGTCAGTCGAATATTTCTAACTTTGTTCACACACCAAAACATAACCTTCACACTGGAGATGAACAATTAAGAACAGTACCCCACGTTCCACGAATGGAATATTGTTTTTTGAAGGATTTCCTCTGGAAATCCTGAGATAAAAATCAACCATAAGTACATACTTTCGTACGATGTCACAGGCTTAACGTTAACCAAAGAGTCTGTCGGCTTACATACGGCTCTGCCTACAGTGGTTCGATACACCGATCATGTCGAAAGATTCCGTGTAAAGGTCTGTACTGGACTGTAGTAGTGCTATACAGTAGCCTATCCACCCCAGTTTTAAGCAAAACAATCTACCTTGGCACTTAAGCGACACTAAACATTCCACTCAATTTACTTGATTTACTCATCTGATGGTTCCATTACGATATGGATATATATTTTTTAAACCCTTTTTAAAGCGTCTTGCCCAACACTTACATCTTATGTAAAAGATTCTCCAAATGAAATGTAAAACTAATTCCCGATAAATTCCCGTAATCGAAAAACTGTTGCCGTTCCAGCGTGAATTTAACACGGGCCCGTTTCCCTTTGTTCATCAGTTAGGAGCACGGAGTAGTTCATGACCAACGTGCTACGTAAAAAGCGCGGGCAATGCACTTAGCTTGCATTGTATTACACACTGTACTGGTGTGCTTCGTAGGTGAACTTCAACTTCACAAGAACTGTACGGCAATTACGTGTGCGCATGTGCGGGTCATAGGTAATTAAAAACTTAACGAAAGGAATGTGGGAAGTGGCATAATTTATGCAGGATAATGAGCCTCAAGTTTCCAAAGTTGCTACAGAACGTATGTGCACCAGATGTGTACAGATGATGTGGTTAGCACTGAAACTTGAAAAAACGTAGCGCGAAGTCATTTCTTCCTGTAGTACAATTTGTATGCAGATTGTGGCATGGTCCATGGCATGCACACCTTGTAGGTAATACTGTGTGCCCTTTCACGCACCTGAACTGTGCTGCACTAGAGTTACGGCACCAGTTACGATGATCGCTATCATTTATTGGCGAGCTTAAAATGTTGCAAGTTATGTGAGTATCAGTGCTGATATTTTGGGCGGGAACTTAAACATATGCGTGTTTTGGTGAATTATAAAGATTTTTGCAGAAACTTTGAAGTGTATTTTAGCCCTGTTTCCAGTTTTCAAATAATCGGTGGTGGTAACCGGTTGAATGACAAAATTTTACCGATGCCGATTATTTACCAATTGTGCAATAATCGGCCCGATGCCGATTATCTAACAGATGATCGGTCGAACACTAGATCTGACATAACCATTGCTACTTGACACAATCCATGCATTCAATCCATTTGGATTATATATGAATTCCATTAAGTAAATGCTTTCTATAAATTTTTCTTCTCCCCTCCCCCTATCCCAGACCGACAAAACACACCCCATGCCTTCAGTTTTGTCACTTCTGTCCTTTTTTTTTTCTTCCCTGCTCCTCACTACAGCCTCTTTCTAATCCTTTATGTGATCTATCCTTCCTCTTCTACAGGTTGGTTCCTTGCACCAGTTTTATACAAAGTCCTATCATTTAAAACATACATGTGCAGAAGTCTTCAACAGCATTCTAAATATCACATTGTCAAATT
This sequence comes from Holothuria leucospilota, assembly GCA_029531755.1. Classification (NCBI taxonomy): domain Eukaryota; kingdom Metazoa; phylum Echinodermata; class Holothuroidea; order Aspidochirotida; family Holothuriidae; genus Holothuria; species Holothuria leucospilota. The sequence goes on along the minus strand of CM055980.1, from coordinate 15,754,677 downwards.
TAAAAACACAGCAACTCATCTTCTAATCCAAGCATTACTGTCTAACAACTGTCCGTCTCTTCCACCAAGACTTCCCTCTACAAGCATCCCTGCCAGCACAAATGAAAGCAGTTTCCAGTATGCCCAGACACATGCCGACCTATTTTTTGAACTTGACTTGCCAAAATCTCTCAGGAGCTTTCTCTTCACAGATAAACATGTAGGTTTGTTTTCCAAACCCTTAGGAAAAATATCACCACTCTTTGCGAGTCATTTGACCCATTTCTTCCCCCCTAAATGAATGGAGAGTAAATCAATGCCCATCTTTTTCGGCTGAGACAACAACTGCACATGATAGCCGTGATGATCTAACTTTCAATAGAGATGTGACATTTATGATGATTGCGACAGAGCCATCATGCAATCACATGCATGGTCATTAGCCAGTATGCTGCACGACAGATCAAAAAAAAAAAAACCTTCACACTGGGAGCTCAATCATTCAGAGCTGACAACCATCATTCAAATCATCTTTTCCCTTGCCTGTGCTTGGACAAGAGAGATATCCAAATGTCACCATATTTTCAACTGAGAGCGCTAAAACTGATTCACTGATTCTTCCATAACATAATCATCATAAAAGACTCCACGAAGATGACAAATTAACCAGTTGGGATTTTAAGTAAATGCAAAACATAAAGACAGGTCATGTGAAAAACAAAGTATGACATATAAGATTTAATGACTTCAACACAGTAACATCATTTACCTCAACATTATGAAAGTTCATCCACTGTAGGCTTAGTATGGGTACTATTCCTGACTACAGCATATATAATGAAAAACTAACAAAATTAGTTAATGCCTCCCAGGAGGAGACAAAATACCCAAGGGATTTAATTAGCATCGTGGCCACAGACCACTGAGGCAAAGATGACAAATTTCAATTTGGAAATAACATTGCAGTACTTATTAACCATGCGTACCACAAACCCACACAAAATTTCATAGGGAGTACTTTACGTAACTCATGATACCATGTCACACATGCCATTAAACATTCTGCTGGTATATGAGGGAACAGTTGACAGTTGTAAGATTATACAGTACAGTACTCATGAAAGACTGATTTAGATGTCATTCTAGAATGAAAGGGAAAGAGGAATAGAATAATGGTTGTAGTATCCGGTAACACTGAATGGAAGAGTTCTGTCTTCACTATGGGTCATTTTACATTTACTTCAATTTTACAGATCTACAATCTACTTTCACAGCTCTAGTAATAACATGTGTCCACTGTTATTATTATATTATTGTTACAACTGTGAACACAAACATAATTGTGAAAGTTAAAATATTTTTCAAGTCAGAAGGGTACATGAGAAGCAGACCTCATTCAGTTATGGTGTGGGTGGACCAAGGATGTTGTGGGTGAGCCAGGGAGGACTTAGTTTCGTTTTATAAATAAACAAGTCACATGTTTATAAACTGTACTTTGGCTTGGAGAGATAGGTACAATGTTTGCAACTTTAAATAAACATGTCTTATTTTAGTATGCAGCTACACTGCAGTGTTAGACTGATTCCCACTGTCTTGCCACACCCCAGTTTACTTTCATAGCAGGTGTCCAATATGTATGTCTCTTTTCATGTTCATACTCAATCTAACACCCTGTGAGCAATGACAGAGATCATCCAATTTCACCATATTCATTATTATTATTATTATTATTATTATTAAAACTTTATTTCACGAAGGTGACTCGTTTAGCCGTACGTGGCTAATCTTCCACGAGGCCTTCAAAAAAACAACGTAACAAGCAGAGAATAAAAGGATTACAAAAAACCATAAAAACATAAGAGTATAAGATAATAAGAGAACTTAACGAAATTTAAAAGGAAATACTGTAAAAAAATGCTATGAAACTTAAAAAAAAAAAAAAAAAAAAAAACTTAAAAAGAGATGGTAAAAAAGGCTCATGAATATTAAGTAAGTAATCAAATGGGGATAAGACTTAAAACACATAAAAAGTAGAAAATATAAAAACAAAGGCTATTAAATAAAATTTAAAACTTGTCTTTTAAAACTACTTAAACTGTTTGCATTTTTTGTCTCATTTGGTAAAGCATTCCATTGTTTGGCTGCAATATAGGAAAATCTTTTTCTGTGGAATTCAGTTTTTCCACCAGTCATAAAGAGTCCTGATGACGTGGTTGACCTTAACCCATAGTTATGTATTCCATACGTATAATCAAACATTTCTTTCATATAAGGTGGGGCAAGTCCATGGAGGGATTTATATACCATAGCAAGTCTTTTCATATTGATACGTTGACAGAAAGTATGCCAACCAAGTCGAGCAAAAAGGTCACTTGACCGTTCGTCATAGCTCGCACCTAGAATAATTCGGGCCACACACTTCTGAAGCTTCTCAATACGGTCAATGCTTCCCTGACTACATGAACCCCATTCATGAGCTTAATTTGAAGTTATCTGTTGACTGTTGATTGGTTTCAATATAAATATTCATATTGTATGACACACTTCACCTGTAACATTGTTTCATGACCTCACTTTTACAAAGTAAGTCAATGAGACTTCTTCACTGAGTGAGTTTTACGTGACAGAAATCACTCACTAAACCCCATTCACTTGGTCTCATGAAGTGCATGGTACTTAGACTTGCTTTAGTCAATTTTTACCGAATACTCATGATTTGTGTTTGTTGTGATCGTGTATGAATAGTTAAAAGTGTACATATTGTACATGTATCAATGAAGAATTCTTGCAAAAAGTTTGCAGATGTTGGTATTACGAGTGCAGCCAAGATCGGGGGCAAGGGTTATACATGTCCACTGGGCAGGCAACACCAGTAGATAACTGAAAGTACCATGAAAGGAAAAACAAAAAAAGTAGGTCAACTCCATCAACTTATACTTGTTAACACATACAAAATTCTTCCATATTCATTTGAAGTGAAGACAATTATTATACATGGGGCATACGAAAAAATTTATGACATGGGTCACGTTCTCACACCCTGTTTCATTAAGTATTCTGAATATAGCTACCAGGGAGCCAGTTAGCAATTCAAGTGTAGCATCTTGATCTGATTATTAAAGCTGAAGCAATAAACCTACAACTGAAGAAAGGAGCATATACAACTCTTGAGTGACTCTTGACTCCTTTGACCAGAAAGTAGTATAGCAAGTTTTCCACTGAACTTTCACAAATTTATACTGTATTACAAAGAGAAATCACATTTTACACAGTTTAATCTCTCTAGAGTGCCCCTTTTTATTTTTGTCCTTTTTTTTTCACTTTGGTTAAGAGTGTGTATGATATCAAGCTCGGAAACAAGAAACCCAACCAGAACACCCCTTCTTGAAATGCTCATTTCCTTTAACACTTCTACTGGACACATTGCAACACCGTGAATCCCCACTATGACTCCATGGCTCCAATAAATGGAAATGGGCAACCTTAAACTCTTTTTTAGTTGGATGTGAGGAGGCAAGCTGACTACTTCCATGCATAATTCAAGCATCGTGATTACAAGCCTTATGGCTTCTTCCATCAAATGAGGCCGTAGATGGGAGTTTTGGATCCGAGGGAAAAATGAATTTTTAACAGACCTAAATTGCCAATTCTCCCCCATGGATGTGAAATCTGACATAGATCAACAAAACTGCTACCTCTCATTGTGGTCTTTATATATTTATGACTGGATGACACAAAGCAACTGGACAATCATCTTTCTCTTTTTTTTCTATTTTTAGGGGGGCCTTGGTATCTACACCACATTTTAATTTTCTCTCACATGGAAATGCAATTATCTTACCAAATGGTTTGAGATACATGCAGTCTACATCAGGGTACAAGTGACATTTAGCCTGGCCTCTGTACTTAAAATTAGATTTTACTACACATACCTAAATCAAAGTTGTTTATCAGTAATGACACTTCAAAACCCAAAATGACTTCCTGTGGGGCTGGGCTGTATTCTTACAATGTGTAGATGACAGAAACGCTACAAGGTCAATTACGACAGCCTTCAATAATTGCAATTGCCTCTCATATGGTACTGATGTCACCCATTCACAGATATTAGCAATATTCTATATTTCACTTCTATAAAGATTGACAGAGACCTTTTGGAATACAGGTATTTTAGACATACACATGATCTGTAAGAGTGTACATAAAACCGTGAACTATGGTGCACCATGTGTGCCATCACTGCATTTACATTTACAATACAGTTGAAGAACAAACATTCGAACACAGAGAGCAAAAGTCAACACCTCTAGAAGATAACACCATACATTTAAAGTTACAAGAGGAAATACCAAGAATGTCCTTTCACTCATGTGATATAACAATGAGGCTTTTAATGTGCGATAAGTCAAACCACCTTTTTTTGAAGTATTCACATCAATTCAGTAGTATGGACAATTTTAGGCAAATTTTCATGATACTGATACTAGACCAATATGGCTACCATCAGTAGTAGATACTGGGACAATAACTAACCCAACACTCAGTCTCCACTATATGAAATGTCAATTCACTTCACACCTGTCCTTAAAGCAAAACAGTCAGTGTGCTTCAATCCACATGAGTGAACAGCACAGTACTGCAGAAAAACAAAAATACATGTAGTACCTGCAACTCAAATGAGAGGTTACCCAAAACTCCCTGGTTAACATAGAGAAGGCAAAAATGGAGAAAGAGTTACGCACTAGTGCATTCTCTGTAGGAAGAGGAATCCACAGTGGTTTTTCACCACACAGCTATTGCAGGCAATAATGATATACATATGTAAATTTAGGAGGTTAAGGAGGAGCAAAACAGACTAGTGTATTCCAAGGTACAAATGGAAAATCTGAAAGGTAAAAAAGGTCTACACATTTCTTGTAACATTTGCTTGAAATTATTCCTTCACCAACTTGAGGACATTCTTATTGAAATGAATTTTCAATTTCAGATACTATTTAAATTGATGGAGCTATTACCCAGTATTTGTTACATCTTAGAGACAGAAGTTTTAAAATCTGATTAGCAAAACTGCTAAGTTGTACAAGTAAGTGATGGATCTGCATCGATTGCAGTTTGTGACACAAACTATGTTTTGTTCATCTCAGTTGCGGTTACAACTTACAAACTGCAAAGCAATACTACTTCATGTGTCCAGTTCCTGTAACCACTAAACTGAGCGGTTGATGGGCATGGAACATTGAAACTGACTCCCCAAAGCTTGCATGTTTAAGGACTGCAAGCCAGAAAAGGACTAGGGAGGCCACCCTCATTCCAGAGGGCACCCTCCACCACTGTGCTATTTGCGAGGGTCTTACTGAGGGAAACTGGGGATTACACATGTAAATAGGAGGTAATGAGGCACGATGTAGATTCCACTATCGTGAAAAAGCCCAGTCCCCTCCCTGTTGCTCTACAAAGGTACTTGAAAAGAGTTTTGTAAACTAGGCCTGCTTACTGCATCAATTGTTTGAGTCCATGTCAACTCCATACTTCCTAGACACTTTTTGTCTAATTTTTGTCAGCATGGTAAGGAACTCTTTTCCAACAGTTTCTAGCAAAAGGCAATATTCAGAGTAATATGCATGAATGCAACTTGAAAGGACTAAGTTTCACAACCTGTTGCAACTACAAGGACAACACATGTGGGGCTAAAGGAGGAGACGTGTAAATCGACTGTAAGAAGAAGCTCTCACAGTGGAGTCGGAACTGCATAAGGGGAAAATTCAATATTGGAACACCTAACATTATAGTCACTCAAACGACATTCAGCGACTGTTTTCAAGGTAGCCTGCCTCCATCGTAAAAGCTCAAATTTCTGTTACCCAACAGCAGCAAGCCCAACAACGAAATCAGACACCTGGCAAACGTCTCTATTTTTCCAAAATTTGTGAATGTCAATCAATAAAACAAATCTAGAAATGTAAAGACAAAAATGCTAATATCTGAACTTGCTGATATCAGGAAATTCAAAGTCAGTACCGGCCAGGTAAAAGTGAAAAATTATACAAAACAGTCAGTCAAACAATTTCCAAAAAATTGAAAAAATATTACTTTTAAACATGAAAAAGGCTTTGAAGAGACTTTTCTACCATGCGAGGAAATTAACAAAGCCACTTTTTCCTGTGATGAAAAATAAAAGCTCAAACTAGTCTTTTTATCACATTACACTACAATTACTGCAAATACTTTATACGGTATTCACAAAAACTGCCAAGGCTTTACCTTACTCCAACCATTTTGTGCCAAAATAATATGTCACAATTGCTTAAGTTCTTTATCACTCTTCCCAGGGAAGCTGCATCTTAAAATAATCCATTCTGATTGCCATTTCCATCAAAGCAAAACAAACCAGTTGCTGCCTCATATCAAGATAGGAGTTTTTTTTTTCCTGCTTATTTCTGTGGCTTTTGTTCTATCAATGAAAGTGTGCATGTACTCTTAACACACATCAAAAGCAGCACTCGTAGAAAATTGGCGGGCATATCCTGCAGTTGGCGAATCAATCCACTTCGCTGGCAAACTTCCCCATTTTTTCAAAAGGCAATTGCGAAAATGTGCAGCAAATACCTTTTTGATAAATGAGCCAAATGAGATTTCAATGATAATGAAAATAAAATTTGGGGAGAAAAAGAGGAAGAGACGAAATATGTTGGTGAGGAATTTGACAATGTGTATGAGGCCTTGGGTTGTAATTTCCATCTCAAGGTGCAGGTAATAAAATCTCCTTCCACAGAGCATTGCCTCCCCTCGTCAATGTTAACTTGCTGTTTCTCCCGTCAGATGAGGGAATAATTTTAACTCAAAAAGAATAAGTACATGGGAAGCATAGTAATGACAGCCATTAACAACTGTGGAGAGACAGAAAGTCCTCACATATCACCAAAGAGAAGAAAGATCCAGCCACAGAATTTCATGAGTGTGAAGACGACGTATGCATAACCAAAACACGACATGACAATCTCATCATGTACTAGGAAAAAAGTGGGTGTTAGGCAAGGCCATTGAAATATCAAATTATTCTATGAAAGGGCAAGTATGTCCATTTTATTCACACACCATTGCATTCAAAATGTCCTCTGGAAAGGAATGTGTTCCACTGAAAGCAAAACCGAGCTCTAGCAAAACCGGACAGTGATATGTTTTCAGCCTTACCATTATTTTAAGTTTCTTTAACAGAAAGAAAGAAAAGTATCAACATGATTTTGTCTCCAATTTCCAATTTTTCTTTATATCTGAAAAGCATCATATATCAGGTTCCTTGGCTGAATTTGGACAAAGGTACACTGCATCAAAAGTTTTGTTAACTCGTGACATTTTGTTCATTAATTGCATTGAAGGTGGGTAATAAACAGTGCCATTTAGAACCATCTAAGGCTAATTATACTGTCCAGTGCAGACTGGGAGGGGTAGGTAAATAGCAGTGCAAAGGGGGTTCAATGCCACCCCACCCCCATCCCTTGGGTTTTCCACAAAGACCAGAAGAAAAATGTGTTATACAACAAAATACAAAGGATGTGTGGAAATTGTCATAAGGTGGAAGTACACAATAGCAGGCACCTTTCAGTAATTACCTTACCTCCTTCCCACACAAGCAGCCCTTAACCCCCCTCGCACCCCCACAGCCCCCTGCCCCCAGGTTACAACGGCTTAGTGCTGTATACATGAACTTCAGGAGGTTTAAGATATTAAAGGGATACATTTTATAAATGTAACAAATGAGTTTGTGTGTTACTGCAATGAACTCACCTGTAAAAATAGGAACAGCCTCGAACAGAGTTGTGACTGAAGTGTTCTGCATTAGCTTCATTGCCAAACTCTTCTAGTGGATCGGACCACAAAAGATCACACATTGGACCAAAGGCTGGTGGCTCTTTGAATCTATCCAACTACAAAATCAACAAAAACAAAAGAGTGACTATTTCATTATGTACACTACTACAGGTTGCAGTATAATGGAAACAAATAATAACTGGAGTACTTAGTAGCCTAAACCATTTAAATATCAACTTCCATTTAATTTCTAATTGTTGAAGGGTCGAACAGTTGAATCAAGCCAACCTGAAGAAGCAAAAGAATTTCCCCCGGCACTCTCTTGAGGAGAGAGGGCGCCACTCCTGTGATAAAAACTGCTAGATGTGCTAGATAGTTACAGCAAGTAATGAGGGGCAAAGTTATAAACAAGAGATAAGGAGGAATGAAGCAGACACTGTTTTTATCCAAATGTCTCACTCAGTAAAAAATGGACAGTGGGGGTTAAAGGGGAAATCCAGTTCCAAGACAAGGGCAGCAAACCATGAAAAACTTCCAAGATTTGCACCAAGCAGAACTGGGACTTGACTTGGGACTGAAGGATACACACTGTACCCTGTACTAGGGGACACTGTCCACTGTATGTACAACTTTCCCAGAAGGTGGCTGCTGGCTAAGTCAGGGAATACATATGCCATTGCTGTTGGTTAGTATATACTAACCAACGGTCGAGCACCACAATCTTGATGAAAGTGCCGAATCACGCATGGCATGTAACCACCAGCCTTTCACTCAGATGTAGAAAGATTAATAAGGTGTTATATAATATGAATTATTTCATGAGTTGAAAGATTGAACGTTCTATTGAACGAGGCAAAGCCGAGTTGAATAAAATGTTAAATCTTTCAACGAATGAAATTATTCATACTATTGCACAAATGAAAAACATTCATTATTTGGTTTATATAACATCTTATAACTTTGATCTAGTCATTGGTTCAGTAAAATTGTGTTTTGGCAGTCACTATGGTATATGTTTGTCCGTGCGGTAGCTCCATGGTTTGTCTTTTGCTAGCCGCATCTATTTCTTACCCACATACGATGCAATGTGCAATCCCCAAAGCTGCACTGATTTATTGAGTTGCAAAACAGTTTGTATGTACCGCAGTGACAGCTGACGTCACCGCCGTATGTTATACTAGACTATTACACGATGGATAACATACGACCATGATGATAGGGCCGAATCACCCATGGCATGTGACCACCAATCCTCCAAACAAATGTAGAGAAATTAATAAGGTGTTATGTAAAAATTTGTATCAAACAGTACTCAGAATGAATCACATGTGATACACTGACCAGAATTCTATACGTGCAATAAAATGAGGATGCAGAATTAAGCATCTTAAAACATGTCACAATGATGGACTGTCTGGTGAGTAAGGTGTAAATTACTATTCAAGAACTTGGGATGTGGGGGATTGCTTGGATTGCATCTTCACAATGCCTTACACATTTAGGTGTTTATTTCACTTCATCTTAAAATATATGTATGTATTCCCAACTTCCCTAACTTCATATCGACCTTATGCATATGATGTCACAGAACAAAAAGTGCCCCCTCCAATAGAGGCAAGTGCATATCATTGCAACCTACAACAAATGTAGACAGTTGATTTTGTGTTCCGGTGGGATACCCGTATAAATCTACTAGGCACGCGTGTGACGTCTACCACGTGCATGCAGTGCTCTTCATCGTTTAACGTCAATGCATAAGGCCTAATGTGTTCAGAAAAGGTACATACTACACTTCTTACAAAGCGCACCATTCTGCAAAGTAAACCAACTGGATTCTATTTGTGGAGCTGTGTAATGCATGTAAAAGTACATACGTTTCAACTGCTGAACGGCATTATGAAAAGCAAAACTGCAAACCTAAATTACTTTCCCATAGCCACTACCAGACTTCAAAGGCTTTATATCAGCTTCTATGAGTCAGTATCATTTTTTTTTTCCTCATGAGAAACAAAACAAGAGTTAATTAGAAGCCTTCAGTACTCATTTCTCTTCCTTTTTTAGTTATATTGAAATAATTTGTCATAACCAATTACACTTTCTTTTCATTTTCTAAAAGCTGCTTCACTATCAGCTAGAAAATATTAAGAGTTTTTTTATATCTTACAAGAGATTAAAATCTATCAGGGTGAACTAATCGCTCTACTTTTAAATTACTCCTCAAAAAGCCAATATATGATACTTTCATGGAAAACCATGTCAATAATGTCACCAAGTCTGTGTAAATGAACAAGTTATTGCAATAACGCTTTTTTCCCACAAAAGTGGCGTCGCAAATAAGCAATATAGCAGTTGACAGGGTGATTCATCATAATTTCAGTTTGTCAAAGAAAGATGTTAGGAATCACAGTCAGTCTTTGACTAAGCCTGAAGTTTCAGAAGTGCGTGCCACTTTATTTGTAGATCTGTGTGCCAAACACCCTTATTACTGTAGACTAGACAGTTTACCAAAGACGCAATTACTTCCCTAAAACTGCATTAAAAGTGGCATACTGTAGAACATGTGCACTTGAATGTAACCCTACTTCTCTGAACAATTATTCATATGGACAGTTTCCCCAAGACTCACTGATATGAGGATACACAGTACACTAAAAAAGATCCAAAAACTTAAGCAGAGAAAAAATTTGTAGATACTTAATGTAGGCCTAACCTAAGGTGAATAGATACCTTTAGGGAAAAGAATGGACTGAATGACCTAAAACGAATGGCATTGCCTATTCACTGGAGCGTGAAGTTAGCATACATGGTAAAATTGCATTGAGATCACAGTGACAAAATAAGACTAAAAAAAGGAAAGGGCAAGGCAAACCCTTTTATCACATTCCTGCATTTTAATCTAAGAGTGGTAGGTGCAGACTGTGTACTGTTACACTAGACTCCCAACATGGAACATTTTGATGAAACTACCATAAATTCCCTGGAGATCATACATTTTTGGCATCATCTTGACAAGCATACAAAACATAGTATAGGATGGAACCAGAGACTCATACACTTTTTTTGAAATATAATATTTAGATAACAGGATTTTTGCCTAAAAACATTTTTTTCAAATTTTTCAAAGTATCCTACAGGACTAGGAAAGAGGTCTTTTGTAAGATCACAAAAATGATGTAAAATGGACAACCCCCTAAAGATGGGTCGGGTGTCACCCTGTGTAAAGCCATTCCTATAACAATAGTAGATTAAGACCAAAACAACTTCATTCACTGCGAATTCAAAGAATGCTGACAAGTTCAATTTGAAAATCAAGTGAATAACATCAGGGAAAGAAATTACAAATCTATAGACCAATTTTACAAGACTGTTTTAAAATTGTACTGGAGAAACATCTGGAGAGGATATATATGGTGCACTTTATGCATATGCCTGACTTGAAATGATTTGCCAGTTTTCATGTTCATTTGTATAAAATTATAACCCCCATATATCTCCAATGTGCCAGCTTCTTGGCCGCTGTTGGAATGTCAGCAAATGATTCTAAAGTAGACATTCAAAAACCACTTGTTTGTAACATTCTACAGTAACAATGAAATTAAATGAATGTTTGGAAGTCAAACAGTAATAATATGGTCAGTAATGGTAATGCACAAACGTGCATGTAGAAAGTTAATATTTCAAATGTCACTTTCACTGTAAAATGTCACGATCATTTTAATATGTTATTATGGTGAGGAAAGTCAAACTGTGGATGTGAGTTCATGGTATTTCAAATGTCAATATAGTGAAAAAAGGTCAGTAGGGTGATGAAAGTCAAATACACATTTATGCAGAGTACTGCAACATCAAGAAAAGAAGGAAAGAAGACTTTCACTTCACTTAACACTTTCCTTTCATCCTCAAAGGACACACATCACCACAAGGATACATCTCATCCTGACAAACAGTAAGCTAACGAAAGTATATTGCTACCGCACACTGGTGGAAATTCTGGGGAATCCTGTAATAATGTACACAACTATAGTGAGAGTGCAGTGTCACTGGTCAAGTAAAACAATACGATACATTCTAGAAAAATTTGTTTGTGAGTCTGCATCTTGACTAATTACTTGTATTTCAACAATCAAAATATCCCTTAAGATTAATTCAAACCCTGAGCAAAACAGCAATTTTCACAGCCTTCAATATTATCAGTGTAAACAGCTCAGCCAGCCTGACACATCATATGCATACAACTTCTACACAGTTGAGATATACATAAGAATTCATTTACTAGTACAAGAGTCACTTTCAAGATGCATGAATTCGAAATTGGCAACTCCACATGTTAATTAAAACAGCTTGATTTTCTCTTCTCTATGGCCTTCGGTGTGTGTTTCGAAAGCTGTGCTGGCATGAGGCATAACTGACACAGCAAACGAAAGTCATTTCTTGAGGATGTGGTTACAGTATTGCAAGATGTTTACACAGCCGAAAAACTTGCTGCACAAGTTTCGTTATCAATGTTTTACAAGAAAACTTATGTCAAAGTGTGCACAAAAACACCGAACCCTGTGTACAGCAATTTACCCAAAATAAAAAAATTATGGAATTTGCTAGTTTCATTTTTTCCTGAATTTGTGGAAAGGTGTAAGACCAAATTTTTGTGCTTGCCATGGTGCCCCTTGAATCATTTCAGGGCAGAGGTAAGTGGGTCCAGAGATACACTACAGTAAATGCATAGTAAACATAGAAAGGGGTAGTGCGGTAATGTCTGAGAAACGAATAGAGAGTGAAAAAATCTTGAAAATTTACTTGCCCTCTGTTTTAATGCCTTCATGCTCTGCCTTTGCTGTCCCCATTCTTCTACCTGCACCCTTCACCCCCTCTCTCTTTCCTCACCAGCATTTCTAAAACATTTCTTATAGTGAAATTCAATTGATAGTGCAGTCCGTTTGAACCCTTATCAGGTATGTATCTGAAGTATGATGCTTGAGTCAATCAACTTAAGTATTACTACTAGGTAAGCAAGGGGGTAGAGAAACTCCACCCTACTATGTTTTATGCAAAGAAGCAGGGGACAGGGTTTGGGTACTAACTGACAAAAAAGTTATTGACCACATTGTTCTAGAGATCCCAAACCTTCCCAAAACTTGAAGGATAAGGATTATTACAGATTAAACCTGAAAACAACTTCTCGAGTTACCAACTGCGCACAAGACTGACAGTGTCAACTTTTCTATCTGTGCATAAATATCCTTCAATAAAAGATTCACCACTAAATATACCAGCAAAAATTCAACTTATTAGTGGTTCAGTCAGTGAAGCCCCTCATCTGATTTTCAAATGCTCAACCAAATACCAAGAAATCTACTATTAAGTTTCAGTTTACAGCCATTCAAAGTGCTGGTTTTGGTATGCAATATTACTCTTTAAATGTCAAATATGAAAGAACTGTACTTTCAATATCTTAGAGGGTGATGTGTGCAATAACAGCATCAATATTTTAAAGTCAAAATAAAATGAAACTGAAGTGACTTAAAAGTTTCAAGGCATTTAATGCATATCTCAAGTCTACAATTCAACACTAAATGTTACAATAGTTGACAAATGAATTGTGTTAGTCCAGCTTTAACATCCCTGAAGTTAGAAATCAGCTGCTGAGATATCAAATGCTGCAATTTATTCACAACGTGTGAAATAGCAGATAGTACAAAAATTTGTAATTTGTGGTGTCTTTCTTATGCCACTCTAATGGATGTTGTATGGTTTTATACTTAAAGAAAAGAGGACTAGGGCACTCTCTGTAAGACGGTGCCTTCCTCATTGTATGATCAAGACTTGCCAGGACCGTAATAGGCTGAGGGTTATAAATGTAGACAGGAGGTAATTAGGAGGTGACATAGATTCCCCAAACTCCCTGGTTTGGGGATCTGTGAGCCCCATTACTTACCTCCTATTTACATTATGTAACCTTACTTACCTGCGGTAATCTTTTGGCAAGTTGACTTGCCAAAAGATTACCGCAGGTAAGTAGGGTTACATAATGTAAATAGGAGGTAAGGACGGGCGACGTAGATTAATGCAACTGAGATTGCACTGTGGAATGAGGTGCACTAGGTGGCTTTTAAAAAAACAACCGGAAAGCAAAGATTGCAATGCCAGTAATTTGTAAAAGAGAGACCTCACAACTTATTTGCATGATCTATCTGCCCATTTCAATGGAGTAGGTGCAATTTAAGATATTTTCTTCATCTCGCCATACATATCTTGTGTGAAGATTAAATTCTGACCAATGAAATTCATTTTCCATCCTCTGTAATACCTATTTTGAAATTAATGACTTGAGGGACTTGTTAATGATCGTCAGATCTAATGAAATCGGCTAGGCTTGGTCGCAGAGGTATTACAGATTATCTCAGGGCAATCCTGAACTTCACAACAGGGTGGGCTTAACCCCTTCCAGGAGAGAACCATGGCTCTCTCATCTGTAGCAATAATTACCAAAAAATCAATTTTATTGGATAGGGAGTTCAAAAATAAAAGTAACTACAAGTGAGACTATAGTTTAACGTTTTAAATAAGTCAATAACATTGTAAATACCAAATAATTCTCTATCTTATCATTTTCACATTTTATTAAAATATTGTTTTGAGTCATTTTGCTTGAATCCATTTCATCACATTTCTACCTTCTAAAGTTTCGATCTTTCTACATTCCTGTCCTCTTCCTTATGAGCATATACTGAAAAGCACTTTTTGGCATTTAAATGCCACATAAATTAAGAAATTTTCAACAATACTGACACTGTTTTGTCCTGAAACTTTTCAGTGTTACACAAGTTTTACATTTCATCAAATAGCTTACCTCTGAGACCCTTGATTAATAGCCCCAAGACTGGGCATTACTAGTCACAGATAAACAAGTCCACAACTCCAGACAGGCTTCAAAGTGACAATAGCAATGAGCCATTAAAAATTTATAACATTTTCAGCAGTTTTGGAAAAGAATACCCTTTTGCTATTTTATCACTGTTCTCCTCCTCAAGTTACAAATTAATTGGAAGGACATTTGTCAAAGACCAATCTCTACTCCTTTTAATCCTAGACAAGAAACTAAACTGATGTATCTCCTTTCACATTAGCAGTGACTTTATTTGTACCCTTGAGAAACTGTTAGACTTGACTACAAAACCTGATCTCCCTTATTTAAACTTGCATTATCATTTCACACACCCTCTTTGTGTATCCTTCCATATCCTCATAAATGTCACTCACATTGTTAAGTCAAATCTTCACACACTAATGATAGCTGACATATAATTCAGGGTACTATGGCAAAATTTGATTTATTATTTTTTACCAGGACAACTTTTTTTTTCTTTCTTCCCTCTAAATGATGGTTAGGTACATGATAAGAGATGAATTCTGGTGACAGCAATTGTCTGAGTCAGAATATAGGCCATTAAAATCGCTTCTTTGACATTTCAAGGGTTATTATTGATTACTTGCTCTTGTGGACTTATTGGGCTAGGAAAAGTTCAAAAGATCAAGCATGCTAGCAACACCCTAAGCAAATGGCAACTAAATATTTGCACATATTTATTGAAACAGGCCATCCAAATCTGATCTGCATTCCATCTGACCAGATATGAAGTCTCCATAAGTAATAAAAGAAGAGAAGTGGAGACTCAAATCCAATGCTGGGTAGCACTGCAACATGGCAACATGCAAAATAATGCAAATATAGAAATTTAACAAAGGGGGACAGCAAATCACTCAAGCGGAGGGTTAAAAATGGACAGACTGAAGACTCAAAAATCACCATTTATCTAGACCTCCTGATGATCGTTTCACCATGAAACTCTTTGAGTGAGGTTTTTTTGCTTTTACGCCATAACTAATGAACTTAAAATTATCTTTTGTTCGGAAAGTCAAGCAACTTGGAAAAAGGAATCACAATTACTAATTGTAGTGCCTCACTTTACTCACCTGAAGTACACTGTAGCATTTGAATATAACTTCCAGTCATACCAAGGATTATGTTTTACATGAAGAGTCCCTTTTTCTTTCTTTTTTCTTTACTGGTTTTGTTGCAGAAAGTACCTTTCTACATGCCATTCTAGAAAAACTACTCAGAAACAACAACACTAATGACTTAGGAGCCAAGAGTGATCATTCAACACTTGGCAACATCATCTTCTTGGGGCCTTTTCACTTTATGGCAGCTAGAGTAACACTACCTGGGTCACTGAACTCACTGAGCCCAACAAGTCCACAAGCGCACAACTAAAGTAGTCCAGCACCAATTTAAAACTGCTTACAGGTTCCTGTTAGATGTATGAATTCACAGAAGTCAGATCTAAGAATACTATGTCAGTGATATAACCAGAATACATTCTCATGTGGGAATGATTCCATTAGCTTGTAGTGTTAATTCAAGATCATTCTGGTTACTACTCTGATAACATATCCTTGCATTACACATCCTTCTTCTATAGATTCAAAGCAATCCCTTTTGTAGTTAAAACAGTGCATGGTTGTGTGGCTGGCAGTAATTCCATCACTTTTCGTGCATCTCACACACTCAGCCCAGCTGCTTTAAGCACGTCTTCAAGGTAACAGAAAAGAAATCTCCACACAAACAACACAAAGACCAACGTCTCATGAGTGCCATCCTTGACATTAAAGACTGCCCTGAAGATATCTTTTCAGTAATGAGATATACCAAACCAACAGTTCCACGATCATTTACCATCGCAGACTGATGTTAAGCCTTATAAGTGTTCCTTTCAACATGTACATGTGAGTGAGAATTATTCAGTGAGAATGTCACTCTAAAATAGTCAACTATAGCAGGCAAAAGAAAGCTCATAGTCCCATAAGTGTTGGATGTTCTTAGAATTAACTAACTTATCATTTTTTTTTTTTTTTTTATGACTTATAGTGCATTAAGGGTAACTTAAGGGAGGAAGAGACTTCAACCTCTGTTTACAAACACAACCATATGCGTATTATATATGTATGCAGTACCTCCAAATAATATCTAGACCAGCAGAGCAGAGTTACAAGACATAGTACAACATCACAATAGCAAACTCTTTACGACTGATAACCGACAATCAAAGTGTACTGCTCTTTACCCTACTGCCATTCTTCCTTTCGCTTTGTCAAACATTTGGGAATTCATAAAAACATCTCTACAACATCTAATGATTCAACCCTGAAACCACTACAAGAAAACAGTTCATTTTCAGTGAGTGTCCAATAAATCATTTTTAATAAAACTTATGCCAAGCCACACAACTACCATATATATTGCCTTTCTACACCGAGGGATTAAGCGTCCAAGACTGGTCAATGCACTCACGGATTCTGGTCCTTTTAAACCAAAATCAATTTTGATGGATTTCATCATATATCAACTCATTTGATAAATCAGGACAGTGTCACATATGAGTGCTACAGAGAAACTTTGTCATCATCATCATCATGGACGATCACAATACTATCCCCAAATGCATGGCAATTATTTATCATAAAGCTGACGTCTTGGATAATGCTGAAAGCATTGAGAACTATCATCACCTGTTACCACTGTGCATGTTACTTCCTAATCATTAAATGTTATCATCATGGACAGTGCTATCAAAGAGTTTCTATTGGTATCACTATGGATACTATTATCATGGAGGTTACAGTGGTTCTAGTCCTATCACTATGGTATGTTACTTTCATAGTGGCTAGTTTGATAACAGCTGTCATTTCCTCCTGTAGAAAATGATATAGTTTGCTGCCTCTGCAATAAGTCATAGTACATGGACATCTTAATTTGATGGCTTCTAAAGGTCATGAGGCAAGATACTTCAAACTTCACTTGCTACTTGGAAAGGAATCAACAGACATTCCACTCCGATGAAAGGCATTTGAAAATATTGTCAGTTTCTGGGTCAAAACATGAACTTTGCAGTGGGGAGTGACATGTACAAGGAGAATACCAATTAAAACTAAAGGGGGAGCCAAGGGGGGCCAATATGAAAGTAGTTTAACCAGTTAACTGCAGAATTACTTTCTTCCCACTACAGAATTTATTTTCGCAAAAATGTCTTTTTTAGCATATTTCAACTTTTCACAGGAAAAATTATACACTCCTTCTGTTCCTTCTTTTTTTGAAGCAAAAACAAGTAATGGCAGCATTTGTAACACAGTTTCGATGTCTAAGTCACTTGCCCTGTGCAAATATAGGCTCCCTCATCCTTATTTTCTGAGTCACTATCTGACTCCATATACCCCAATCAAATAAACTCTGCAAAGCTTCTTCGATGGCACCTTAATGTTTCCGTATTTTGGTAGACAATCGCTTCTTCTTTGATGTAAACGTAGCCATTGTAACAGTGAAGTCTGAAAGAAAATACACCCACGTGGTCCTACACTTGTAGCGGTAACCTATGAGAGATTGTAAACAGCGCAGCACGTCCAAAAACACTCCCGGGTTCAACGTGCTTGATCAATGTCTCAATATGAAGACGGATATATCCATCCTACCAACAGACAATAGGGCCAGAATGTTCCCTGTGCACAGTGAATCTTTTGAGGGTGTATCGTTGATTGACTGGGTGTTATGTGACAAAGTTTGGTGCATATATTACAAGGCGGATATACCCATCATACGCAGTTAACTGGTTAAGAGACTGGGAGGGAAGGAGTACGTGTACTGAATGCTTGAAGCAGAATTAAATACAAACTACAATCTACAATAAGAATCTGTAAGATATATTCCCCACAACTTACTGGTGTGGATGTTAATGAGTGACTGTACTTAGGCTAAGAAGCAGCAGCTACTTTACTACATAGGTTTTACATAGCTCCTTAAAATGCTCCTGATAAAAACACTTAGCAGGGGAAGATGGAGCATTAATCAGAAGATGAGTGCAAAATGAAACGAGTAAGCTTAGGGTGAAATCTGATGTGGAAAGCCGTCTAAACCTTCAAGGTAACAGTTAGTTAGATGAGGTTTTCCCGCTCAGTTTCTAACCGATTTAAGTCAGGCCGGCCACGGCCTTTTTTCCATTTGTGGCTCACTGGCTTGTTCTTCCTACTCCACTGCTTATGCTGAGCACCATGCACAATGACAGTAGGAATAAAAGGAATAAAAGTTTCAAGGAATAAAAGTTTGAGCGAAAGGATATGGGGGCAAGTTACTAACCAAAATGGCCAACAAGGTCATCCCACTGAGGGAACAATGTAAAAAAAGAACTCCATACAGACTTAGGGCTCAAAAATAAGCTTTTCCTCTCTGGAGCTAAAAACAGCTTCTGATGACCTTTATTTTCAAGCTTTTCTGGAGCTGTTTTCTATTGTCTGGAGCTGTTTTCAATTTTTCATAGAAACCACTGTTCCCTGCATGTAACATTCTCTGACCATCTCCCGAATGTACTTGTGCATTTTGTAAAAAATGTTCAAAATAACAGAGACAGAAATAAGACAAAGAGCTTTATCTGGTGCAACACCAGGCAGTATTAAGCATGGTGTGGTCACTCCATCTCTGAAAAACTTGGAAGGGACCGGAGGGGCTGGGTGCATGTATAGCCTATATATGTGGCAGGTTTAGATTGACCTCAATGGCACCTTGAATGTGGAGAGGTTAGCGGGGGGGGGGGGGGGGGGGGGGGGGGGCGCGCGTGGGCACAGGAGTTCATAAATTCTGTTGCCTTATGCATCTAGCGCTATTTTTAGCGCCAGACAAACATCCACTTTTCCATTTTTCTGGTGCAGATGAGGCAGTTTCTGGCGCTTTGGCGCCAGAGCGCCAGTCTATTTTCGAGCCCTGCAGACTCAGTGAGCAATAAAGTACTGTGCAAAATATGGTGTAGCAAGGGTGTAAAGTGTACGTGTGTGAAGTGCATACTCTGGTTCAACATGCAGAATACAGGGCAAGCCTACACATAAGACCCTATAAGTACATTAGATGCGTAACTGATATGGTCACATTTGTTTACATAGACATTTCATAAACTCCTATGAATAAAATTTGTTTTTCTTTCAACTGCTGCAAATCACCACATTTTTGTGGATGATTTAACTCTAACAGTCTGGCCCTTCAGGCATAAGTAATAACAATGATAAGAGGGAAATGCACTATACACAACAATTCTACTAGGACCTACATGAAAACACTCTTCCAAGTATCTTTTTATCCCAGCCACTGACAAAGGTAATGTATCACTCACATCAGGCAAGTATTTGCTGCATTGGCAGCAATTTTTTTCCCCCTTTCAGAGAGTGAAAGTGATAACTTACATTCTTTATATCTTCCAGTGTATGTATTTCCGGTGACAGTCCTCCATGGACACATAAAAACTGTTGGTTCATGAGAGCAGCGAGGGGTAGACAATCAAATGCTTCCATGCACAGATCGTAGACCTCTTCTGTGTATTTGATTTTGCCTGCACAGTATGAAGAAATGATAGAAAATATGGAAAATATGTAAACGAAAAAAATACCACATCAGAGAAAAAATACCAAATCAGAGAACTAGTCAACTTGTTACCCTTTTACTTTTAAGTGTTAGTAAGAGCTAAGTAATATGTCTTTTTACTGCGGTAGTATGCCTTTTTGACTGAGTAACATACCTATCAATTGGGTGAAAGCATAGTGAAGCATGAATCATTCAACAGCATTCAAACTACACTGGGTATAATGCCTAATAAAACAGCTAAATGTTACAAAATGGATGTCTGTCCAGGAATGGAGTTTTCCTTCTGCAATATCACATGATAATACATATATACTAGGTAACTAGGTAAGTTTACAGAGCAAATTCAGAGAATGATATTGAAATAGTGGCAACACTTTGCACATCATAATCCACAGAAATGAGGCAGGAATGAAAAGGGATACCAAAGACTCATAGCACCTGTAAGGCCACATTTAAATCTAAATTATGCCCACTTTCATTCAAATTTTTTGAAAGCTCCAAGCCACAACTGTGAGAAATTTAGTCAAGGAAAGACTGGTAAAATCATAGGCTTGGAACAATCGTACTCTATGAAAATCACATCCCAATGGCTGCAACTGAGCAGGGCTGTAACCAAGTCCACCTAACCCAATTCCACATCAATTCTGATCTCAGTGGCCACCACCACTCCGGGCCAATTCGGAGTCCAGTACCCTCCGATTCCAAGCCAATTACGATTCCAGGTTTTCCAATTCCGCGCCAATTCAGAGTCCGGCCATTTGACAATGTAGCGCCTCATACAAATGCTTTTTGTACTCTTTATAATTACACTTATATAATGAAAACGGGCACTTTTCAGGAGTCAACTTCATACTCTGGCTGACCCTGTAATTTAGCTGACTGTATGTGACCTTTTACTTGTTAAATTGTGCACCAATAATACCGTTGCCAGGGAACATTAATGACACTCATTTTTGTGAACTCGACTGGATCGGCTCGAAGTCCAAGGCCAACTGAGCCCATTCCGGGCCAATTCCGTGACCTCCCATTCTGGGCCAATTACGAGTCCAGCGAAAAACGGACTGAGTCTGAAATCGAGTCCGAGTCCTGACTCAAATGTTACAGCCCTGCAACTGACGTTGAAAATTGTATACATGTAGGTTTACATGTTGCTTATTTGAGGCTACTTTATTGGTGCAAAGAGGTGTTACGGGTGGGTCTGATCATCCTTTCAGACAACTCCACTGCTACGCTGCAACCACAGAACTTCAATAAGATGAAGCTTGCTTTTAGAATGGAAGTAAGACCCTGAGCCCAGGTTCAACATCCTGCACAGATTAAATATTAAATTGGCCTGGGGGGGTCACCCAACTCTTCTTCTCTTGGCTGCACCTTTGCTGCAGAAAAAAAAAACCTACAGTACAGGCCTACTGGTGTATCAATGGTAGGCTGACAATTTACACTTCAGCTGCTGCTATACCTTTAGTATTTATGACATCATTGTAGAGTCTCAGACTCCTACCACCTGGGTTAAATAAAGCCTAAGATAATTGGGAGTCTTCAAAGCCTAGAATAAATTGTCTGTAAAGATCCAAGTTTGGCAGCTCATCCAACTCCTAAAAAAGCACATGCAAACACACTCAGCAAGATATCTCATTCTCTCCTTCAAAATGCAACTGAAATTCTAGCTCACAGTAGAAGTAGTTTTACCAGTTAAATACTGTATTTCTGCTGATCAGAGCTGAGCTGAAATACTAGGATAAAATGGTTTTTTTTTTTTTTTTTTCTTCAAATTTTCCCTTCAACTGGTCACAACCTTTTCCTTTCTTTGAATAGAATACAGTCAAGACAAGTCACCATGGGTGGCACAAAGTTCTCGGGAAATCTAATTACAAGAAGGTCACTGAGGCAACACTTTTTGCTTTGTAATCATTATTTTACTCTGTAATTGCCATGTTCAAAGTTGCTTTAGTTTCTTTCATTAAACTGCAATAAAAATGGGGGAATGAACTTGCAACACTAGAGACATGCTTCGCAAACGCTTCCCTAAATCAGACACAAATTTTGAAGGCAATTAGTTACACACTGCTGGTAAATTACAGCCATTAAAACACTGGGGAATTAAGCCCAAGTTCACAGCACCAGTTTTTTTGAGTTGTCAAGCTTACATCTACCCCTGCAGCAGCTTCTGACACTTTCGGATATTGGCCTTGCTTTTCCACTGTGCAGCACCGTGCATTTTGAAAAAAATTGATAGCAGTAATAAAATATTTATAGTGCTGCAAACCTGTGGGGGAATCAAAAAGGGAAAATAGCATAGGGCTACCTATTCGTTCACTGTGATCTAACTACTGTGGGTTACAGGAGAATTACGAGTGAAATAGATTATGTATTACAATAACTTGACAAGTCCAAATAACAGCAACTGTAATAATTAGATTTTTATACTCAACATATCCCAGGCTATCTCTAGTCTCAAAGAGCAATTACCAACTGATACCATTCTCCACTGAATGATATATTGGGCTCTCATACTGTAGGTTAATTTGCAAGGGAACTTCTCACTGCTTCAGAGCAATAGTATCAACCATGGGGAATACAAGTGGATTTACATCACTCACACATCTTGTAATATAAACAAGTCTGTTGTAGCATTCATGATAACTAGGCTTCCTTTCTACAGTATTGCATTGGTTACTATTAAACCAACATTTGGAGGTAAGATTACACAGAACCATAAAAAACAACTGTTATAAGTGGACTCCTTATAAATGAAATGATTGCAACTGTGATAAATCGATCAATCCATCCCTCAATCCGTCCCTCCATCCATTCATCCATTCATTCATTCATTTAATTTTGTGCATATACTTTGCATATATGTCTAACAGTTGGTTCAATCAGTATTACCCCTAGCATAATTTAAATCAGGTTGTGCCCATCCATGTTTGACTCTAATAAAAAGTAATTCAAGAAGGGGTGGTGGATAAGTCCATGGGTATGTCGCAAAGGAAGTTAAATGTGAGGCTTGGTTGTATTAATGCACCTGTAAAACATACTAAAGATGTGATTACTAGTGTTATCCATAAAATTGTTGTATTTTGTGATGTTCTGCTTATAAGCCAAACTACAGAAGATCACCACAGCAATTCCTGTAAGTTACAAACAACTGACAATTTGCTATAGATCTGCAAAGGCAGCAATCACTGACCCATTCATGAAAGTTCTATTTTAAGGTGCAGTAAACAGAAGTGGGAATCAGTTCCATGAAAACTGATGGTACTGTGTTACCACTGACTCTTTCCATTACCAAACAACAAAACACTGAATATTGTTCACAAGGTTAGATTTGAATTCTACATTGTGTTAAAAAGGGTGTGTTCTGATGCAATGGACCATGGACTGATGCTGTTGCTGTACCAATATTACTGGTTCCCCCACCTTCCTGGTGGAAGTATTACCAGTATCCAATATTTCAGTACCATCAGGTGGTACCGTTCTAATACCAATATTTTAGGAATGAGTGTGGTGTAAACTATACACAAAACCATAGGTTATAACCACACTTACACCATTTCAAAAGCGTTGGCCAATAAATGGTCTTTCCAATATACCTCTTATATATATATTAAACTGTGAAATCTCATCAGAGCATCAAGCATAAAACCCCCAAATTTTGAAAATATTTATGAACAGAAAATGTATACATATTAACGCAGATAAAACGCCTAGGTGGAGGAAGGTAAAACTTGACAAAGATTTACATTTTGTGAGGAGAATCTGTTGTTCAACATAAGTAGGGTGTACAGCTTTAAATACGGAGCATCTCGAAGAGCCAAACAGTCCTAATTCTGCAGCAAACAAAATGAGGTCGAGCTCATAGGCCATGACCCGAAGAAAGGATGGCACCCGCCTCTGTGCCAATAAACTTTACAGAGTTTTATTCCATGGTAGATCGGATTGTTCACAAGTATAACAGATGAGGTAAGTAGGAGTGAAATAGATTAGGTCTGCCCTGGAATACATGCTGAGCTTAATTTATGTTGAAAAGTTGTAACTTTTCAATTCTTTTCTGAGAAAGAAAGATCTTGTATAGATTTCTGTCTACTAACTTGATCACAAAATGAAAAGATATTAAATTGTTGTAATATCTAGCCTACTTTAAATGGATTTTATATGTCATGTGCATTGACACTAGGATCTGCTCGTTGCTGCTGAGGTATCCTCTGAACATTCAACATGGTATTTACATGTATACCATTGCACCCATGATCGAGGTCAATACAATGTAAACCCTGCATGAAAACTTGTGGGCTTTGGAATTAGCATTTCCCCACTCATGCTTACCAGTCTTTTGAGTCAAGTAAACACATTTCACGCAGGTTTTACGCCTTGTTTGCCATGACTACCTGCACAATGACAGTACAATTCAATGCATAGGTACAGTACAAGACACATTACACAATATATTGCCAGCACTCTTTCGTACAGCCAGGAAGTGAAATCAAATTTTAACATATCCTTTGGAATGGCAGATCGGATCTAGCACCAACTGTTGCAACTGATGTGAAAGTGGTTCTTTATCAGGCAGATATATTCGACTGTCATTAAAGTGTGCTTGCTTGGATTTCAAAGCTGAAATAGAAGGCGATACTGAACAAGATTTCAGGGGTGAAGCTGGCGTGAGTAACATGTTAGGAATAGAACCATATAGCCTCCAGCCTGTCAGATGAGCTGAAATTACAGTGCCTCAAACTTTTGTACAAGACAGCCGTGTGGGAAGATTTCAAGGGACATGAGCTTTGAAGGATTTTTGTAGGGAATAAAAATATTAAGTTCAGGTTACTTTTGTGCCTGTATCAGTGACATTCACAGAACTGTCCTATGAGTGCACAATGTACTTCACCAGCTGCCAGTCCACTCACAGTATTACTGCAGACTAAACCAAACAACTGCAGAGTTTTATCCTTCAATTATGTATCAATCAAGGATATTTATCAGTAATACTTCAGCTGCCAAAAACAAGGCTAGCCACCACTCTCAATTTTTTCCAACAGACTGAAAAAAGGTTGAAATTGCTAGAGTTGTCACGAATTGCAATTGTTACTATCTCACAACAGAGTCTGTAGACCTTTGCCACATGCCAGGTACGATGTGGACTGGTATTCATAATATGACGTCACTGTTGTATCGGCATACAATCTTACTTTCAACAGTCTTCTTCCAGGAGTGATTTTTAAAAACATTAATTCCTTACTAATGCTTGAGGTTTTAAGGGTGATGAAAACAGTTTTGAAAATAGATTTTTGTTTACTTTCAAGCTACATAACTCCCACGTTATTTTACTTTCCAGAGTATGGCCACTTTATGCTTGACAGACAAAGTTTTGAATCAATTTTATGTATTATGCATGTTCATGAACATTAAAGATATTAACGATCATATTTCCAAAATGGCCGACATAGGGGGGCGGTGTCAAAACTATTCCAGGTAGGCATGCGAAGCGCGAATAATGCAAAATAGATGTAGCAAGGAGTAAGGATGAGTCTGGGAAGTGAATTAAAGATATTAGTAACAGAAACGAGACACTGACAAGCTTGAACTGATGCTTCAAAATACTTGTTGTTGTGACCATTAATATTCTTTTTAAACCATTAAATATCTAGCTTATTCTGAATGAGTTTAAGTACATATAACTTCCAATTAATACAGTTAAATAAATCAATCCCAACTACGACCGCTTCCTCAACATACATACACTTCTGCACATTCTTAATATTTGAAAATTACAATGTGGACATTGCACGTAACAAACAATAAACATATTGAACCGCACTTCTAAAACATTAAGGGCAAATGCATGCACAGGCTGTACCCCCTCCCCCAACGTATCCACTATCCTAATTCATGTACAGCTCTATTCAATCATGTGACAATACTTTTGTGACTAAACTAGTGCACTGCTGAATTCATGCAAGGTGACCCATAGTATACCTTTAATACGCAATATTATTCTTATTAAGGTAACTTCATTTAAATTAATATAATTTGCACAATTTCATTATTATCTTGTCTACAGTACACATGTGGTACTTGTTACAGTGTATTAACTGCAATTATATGTGACAAATAAAAAACCTTTTCTCCTTCATTTCCCAAAATGAATGATCGCTTAGATGCCAGAACACTCTACTATCATGGATACTTTACATGAGCATTTACAGTTACAGTAAACAGTAATTACTACACCACTTTGTTTCTGAGTCCCTTTAACAGACTGCACTAACGACAGATGTGTGTGTTTATTGATGTTTTATGTCCCTATTCTTCAGCTGAAGCAGAAAAACAAAAAAAAAGGGAAGCCAAAAAATCTATACTCAACATGCCATACACAAACACTGCTGACAAACTGCAACTCGTTGACTGTTGCATCGACTGCCCAATCATGTTCAACTCAAGACCGCACACGGTATTGATTCTATTGAGGTGAGACAAGGCCAAACATGTTACATGCTTCAAACTGAATTCATTTCGCATCAGGCAGAGCAAATAATTGTCGTAACCTTTTAACCACAGTACGGCAGCATGCAGACAACTTGATTCCTGTACGATGGCCATCTACTCCAGATGGTTACAATTAAAACAGCTAGGCAAGGCGGACTGTGGTACTTCAATGGACTGCAGTGATGAGTACTGCTGCCAAGTTCCCATAATGAAAACAAGGAATACTACAAATCTGATGACATCAAAGGCAATTTCATACATGTATTCATGTTCTTAAAATGCATGTTAAACCTATCAGGAAACTCAAGCATAACAGTGAAATTCACAAAAATGGCAATTTGAGGAGAAAAAATAGATCTGGTTCTCAAAAATCAGAAAAGTTGACATCCTTTTCGGTTGCAATCAGTTCTGCAAAAATACAATCAGCAAAGTTAGTCACCCATTTATGAGAAATTTTATGATTACTGTACTATTGAAGTGAAATAATCCTTTTTTATTCTATTATGCAGATCTTTTGTTCTCTGTACACTTTAATACTAGTCGTCATCATCATCTTCTTCATTGTTGTCTTCTTCATCATCACTGCCATCGTTGTCTTCCTTGTCGTTGCCTTCATCATCGTCATCATCCTAATAATAATAATACTCATATACCACCTCATCAGGAACAAAAGTGTAGCTGCTCTAGGTGCTTAACAAAAATACTCATTACATTTCAGAACGCAGTTATTTTTGGCAGTACTTTGGCTTTTTCTTCATGTCAAACTTTATACCTAATTGTCATATTCTGCATCTTTCATGACTTTATTACATTTTTTTTACACCTTTTTTTTCAACTTCTTATCAATTTTGATTGAGATTTTACACTTATTTCCAAGAACATAGGCACTATTGCCAGACACGGTAGTTACCGAGTACATAACCAATTCAAATCCTTTTGAATGTATCAAGGTGTTATCCTCACAACACTTTCCAGTTTAAAGTTTGCCTGAACACAACTTCCATCTCCATGTAAAATTTATCAACGAGAAAATTTAACTCTATCCATCACCCGTTAAAATTGAGATACCCTAACATTATGAAACCAGTCTGTGAATAATTCAAGGAACGCCCTGCAGGTAAAAATGGAAACACTTGAAAATCAAGTAACATAAAACTCAGTATGATGGTGTCTATCATGTATACATAATCAGCTACACTTAGTTTTACTGTAATGTATGTTAAGTTGCGAAGAAGGGATATGAATTGGCCAAGACTGCAAATTACACTTTTACATGAAAATAAACATCAGTTCCCAAAATTACTTTTCCAAATATGTAATTACAAATACTATACCAATATGACTCTTATCTCAAGAGGACAAGAACTGGCAAGTTTGCCAAACCATGAGTACTGCAGTAGTACATATCTCAAGTCTGTTGCAAACAGGTAAACATGCCAAACCATGAGTACCACAGTAGCACAAACCTCACCTCAGCTACAAGCAGGAAAGAATACCAAACCCCAAACGTTGCATACTAGTACATACCCCAAGTCTGTTACAGACAAGCGTGCCAAACCATGAGTATGGCAGTAGTACATACCCCAAGTCTGCAACAAACAGGCAAGCATGCCAAACCATGAGTACTGCAGTAGTACATATCTCTAGTCTGTTGCAAACAGGTAAGCATGCCAAACCATGAGTACCACAGTAGCACAAACCTCACCTCAGCTACAAGCAGGAAAGAATACCAAACCCCAAACATTGCATACTAGTACATACCCCAAGTCTGTTACAGGCAAGCGTGCCAAACCATGAGTATGGCAGTAGTACATACCCCAAGTCTGCAACAAACAGGCAAGTATGCAAAACCATGAGTACGGCAGTAGTACATACCACAAGTCTGTTACAAACAGGCAAGCGTGCCAAACCATGAGTACAGCAGTAGTACATACAACAAGTCTGTTACAAACAGGCAAGCGTGCCAAACCATGAGTACGGTAGTAGTACATACCACAAGTCTGTTACAAACAGGCAAGCGTGCCAAACCGTGAGTACGGCAGTAGTACATACAACAAGTACAAGTCTGTTACAAACAGGCAAGCATGCCAGACCATGAGTACGGCAGTAGTACATACCACAAGTCTGTTACAAACAGGCACGCGTGCCAAACTAAGAGTACGGCAGTAGTACATAACACAAGTCTGTTACAAACAGGCAAGCGTGCCAAACCATGAGTACTATAACAGCACATACCCCAAGTCTGCTGCAAACAGGAAAGCATGGCAAACCATGAGTACCAGAGCAGTACATACCCCAAGTCTGCTACAAACTGGCCAGTGTGCCAAACCGTGAGTTCAACAATAGTACAAACCCCAGGTCTGCTACAAGCAGGCAATTGTGCCAAAGCATGAGTAATGCAGCAGTTCATACCCCACAGCTGCAACATATTTAGGGACCAGGGATTCTAGGGGACTTACCATGTGGTGTGGAAAACAATTATACAAAAAGGCAATTTCCCCCATAAATAATTTCTGTACTCAAATGCATGGACCCTTGAGTCCAAAATCTACACGGAGCAGGAAGGGGATGACAGACAAAGCAAAAATCAGAAAGGTAAAGGGTACTCAGTGTTAAATTCCATGAAGAACCCACAAAACGGTAAAAACTTCCGAGCTCATGTAACCTCGGAGTAGCATGCTTTGCACCAGGAGAATGAGGGTGAGCTGCACACTGAGGGCAGTGTCAAAAGGGGCACGTGCTGTACATGAGAACAATGCAAAATGGAGGCAGCAAGGTTAAGTGCACTTTAGGTCTGCACAGTGAATTTATGTAACCAGACCCAAACACACCACCATGAACAACTGAATGCTCTTTTTATCCTAGCTTTACACCTGAAGTTGTCATGACAAATTACAGAAATGTGCGATTCCTTCAAAGAAGTACTTACTAAATTGCTTTCAACACAACAGATGAATGGTGAGTGACAATGCCAATGTTACTTATTCAAATATTATCGTTCATTAGAGACTGACATTTCAGAATTTTTCCTTTTGCTCTGGGCTGAAATGAAGCAAAAGAATACTACTTAATAGGCCTAACCAACGATTTACTATGGCCTACTAAATACTTCTCACCTGTTCAGGAGCATTTCCTCACAAGCTCAAGCCTATGAAACATACATCAACTTAACATGTACAGGTGAACCCACATGTTACAGAACTATTTCTTTTGCCCATCTTTTAACTATTGATGGATAAAGTTTTCCTTCAAAAAGCGCTACTGGTATATGGTGTTTACCGTACAGAGGTATAAACCAGTAAAATTCAAAATAAATGACAAAATTGCCATTTCCCCTAAGTGAATGCAGAGAAGCATTAAGTTCATTCGTTTCGTGCCATTTTGGCGTCGTAGATTCATATCTGTCAACCTCACCTGAATAAATCACAATCATTGTGGCAAACAGTTTCATGTCTGGGCACATTTTAACATGGTAATTGCCGCTGTGAACATAAATCATGTGCTTTACTAACAGCCAATTCTAGACAGAGTTACAATAACACAGAAATTTGAGTTAAAATATCAGACAACCATAATTGGAACGGAAGTAAATATTTAACTGAACACTCCAGATGATATTCAAAACATTTCCTTCTCAGAGCATTCTGGACATGACAAGGAAATGAAACAAGTGTGGGATGTATCATAGACACCTGGAACTCATTCAGATCACAGGTTTGAGCTGTATTTTTTTAATACGTTGCTTCCCTCAATTAGCAATACAGTACTATATAATAACTTCACATTGAAACTGGCTTTTCTCACATAACTTTCACTGGGGAAGCATTGAAGCAACTTAAGAAGAACATGTTGGCGTATGATCTAACTTGACAATACAATGAGTTAAATAGGAGGTAATGAGGGGCAATGTAGAAACAATAAGTGAAGAGGGTTCATGATAAGTTTGGAGGAAAATGATAAACAATAATGCCAACATCAGTTTGCTGGTAGTTATGATTATATACTGTTGTCAGTGGGGAAGTAGGTGATTGGACACTGAAGTGTCAGGACTACTGATCATAACAAACTATGCAGGAAAAGGTGAAAAAGGAAGAAATCTGGGAAGCACCTTGCCAGCAGATTTGAGTATTTAGAGTGAGATTTTGCACTTAGAGGTAAAGTGTGGAGCATGAAAACATGGAAAAAAATTGTAAGAATTGAGTTACCTCTTTGGAAATGGTGAACATTGGGGTACTGTATCAAAATTGCTTAAAGTTACGTGCAGCATACAAAAATAATGCACACAAGATGCAAGGGGAGTGTCTAAAAGTGAATATTTTTCCAGTGCTCTGTGGGGGGATAGTTTTGAATCTCTCTGTGGAAAGAAATCAGGAATCTGGGATGCTTCTTACAAGAAGTTTTAGGACTTGCAAGGAAAATTTTGGCAGTTGGGGGAAATGTGGTGCTTTTGTGCATGAAAACATGTACACTATGGGAAATTTGACTTGCTGCAGGGGAAACACACATTTTTTCAGCCCCATTTGACACCACAATGGATGGGAAAATAAATCTCAAACAGTGATACAAACTGATACACACAAACAAGGAACCAATCAAGTAGGTCATATGAGATGGTCACTGCAGGCTACAAAGCACTGTGGAATACAGAAGATACATGACTTCCACACAGTGACCAAAAACCAGACCTGTGAACTGTGTACTAACTATGAATACAAGTTATTCCTTTGCACAAATGTACTGCATCCCCTCTCCACATATATGGCTTGAAAGCTTTGATAACCAGAGACATATCATTGAGGACAGGAGATCGATGAGAGCATCATTACTCAAACCAGAATGTAGTTACCTCATAAAGGACAAGACAGGTTTAATTCTGATGCATGCCTCTACAAAGAATCAAAGCTGTCCAACTTAAAGTGATATTACCTGTTTAAGAAAGGGAAATACATAACACTGTCTTGTCCAAAGTGTTGGAATAACGTTTAAGCAGTCCACCCGAACAATAAAGATAAACAAAGATCCCTCACGGAAGTAGTTGTTCCAAATATTGTTTCAATTATCATAAGAATAACGACAAAAACTAAGAAAATCAAAAATGTGTGTACACAATATTTATTCCATTCAATCCTGCTCCTGGGTGAACAAACCAATGGGGGTGCTCTAATATATGAATATGTAAAAGGCAGCACAACGAAAGGTGCCCACGTGTATGCCAACGAATGAACACTGAACACATGATATTCACGCTGTAGCCTAAGTACTTGAAAACTGACTGTAGGCCTATAGTACCATGGAGCTGATAACCGAAAGGTTTTATTGGCTCCATGATAGTAAATCGAAAGGAGAAATTTCTGTTGAAGCCCACTCAACCAATTTCAGAACAAACTACAGTCCTTGTGAGCTACTCGATAACACCACAACTTGGGACTAAGTATCAGCAAGGGTTGCTACCTGGAAGGGAAAGGACAGTAAAATTTGTGCAGTTAGTGAGCTTCCGTGATCATCGAAGAGTGTTTTTTGCATGAGTCTGAAGGCAGACTCAAGGAAATACGAGTAGATCAAACTCAATTTACCCACGAGACTGGCCATCAATATAATATGCACGTACTACCTCCGAGGAATAACAATTGAACAGTTCTTGAGTCATTCAAATCCTCAATGGTCAACGATCATATCAGCTTGGAGTCTAACATCTAAGATGCTTACCCTCTGTCGCAAGGTCATACCATGGAGCTATTACCTACAATCCTGGACAAAATTATTGGGACACTTCCGGACCTTCCCCTCCACCCCTCGTTCAATGTTGAGAAGAAACGAAAAGCGCGCTCTTTTCTTCAGCGCTCAACTTAAATTCACCTTCAAAACCAACATTGAGGTGGGGCGCGGGGATTTGTCCCAGATAATTTTGTCCAGGATTGTAGACATACTTTCCCTGTTACATTTCCCAGCTGAAATGTGCACAGTTGCCTTGATTCAAACAGGGAGCTCTGATACAACAGACACAAATTCTTTTACATTTTGGAAACTATTGGAGAAACCATCTACAACAATCAATGTTGACCAAGAGAAATAACACATTGCTAACCGAGGATATCGAATCGAGCCATACAATTTTACAACTACGACTACTTTGATTTGGACTGTCATATTTCAGGCTAGTGCCCTTGTACAAACTCAACGCATTTTTGGTCAATTAGAGTATCGTTGTCCAGTTCGCGTAGATTATTTGATTTGTAGACCTACCTGCATGTACCTACCGCTCAAGGACAAAGACTTGGGATGTGGGGAACTAAGCAAGTGTATAGAGGTGTAACTGGTTAGCGTTACAAGCGTTAGTATGCAAGTGTCTTCTTGAATACTGTTAGGGGTGAAATTCACTAACACAGCTGTATTAAGATGAAAACAGGTGCTTTTGTTTCAAAACCTCAAGTGTGCTGTGCAGTATGCAACCTTCAAAATCACTCTACACCCAGCTAATGCATGAATAACCGAGGGAATATAAGCCCATGTACAGTACTTCAGTACATACAGCTTACAACTGCGTGATCCATTGAATATTCATATCGTGTTGTGACAGGCGTGGTTTGAGCTATTTGTAATGAGGACGTTTTTTTTTCAAAACAGCCTGCAGGTTTTGACTGTGTTTGCACTGTTTCTTTATATTTTGCCGTTCACCCTACCATTTTCAGTCACTACATAAACAACTCCATCCATGAATAGTATAGTTAGTGTATTGACAAATAAAGAAAAACATTAAGCCGTAAGTATTTCCCTTTTCTTGAACAGGTAATATCACTTAAAGGAAACATCTCACTTTAGGGGAAGTCACTGCACAAACTTCTCTCAGAACCTCAAGGTTAATTTTTCAACCAAACATTAGCCTAGTCCAGTGAGATTTTTATTAATGGAAATAATAAGTCATCCAATATTTATTTTAAAACATCAGCTAAATCTCGCAAATCACCTCTTATTTCCATAAAATTATCTTTCATGATGTTACTAGCAAAATATGAGGGCATTGTGGGCACAGTATCAAACTGCTCCGAGATGTGTGCAGCACATGAGAACAGTGCAATTAAAATGAAGCAAGGAGTATGTGTCTGCAGAGGGAATATTAGAGAATATTATGGGTAAACGAATGAGTTATTTCGTATAAATCTGACGATTAAGTAACAAAAGTATTGTCACATGACTAAAAGCAGTGATTAAAACTCCGCAAAAATTTTGAGACCTCAATAACTCCTCACCAAAGAGCTGAGCATTGAAGGGAATTGAGGACAGGTCAGTGGGTCAGAGGATCGACTTCCGATCACAATGGGGGCCCGGTGCTCGACCAATCTCTGAATGCCTAGCTCTGCTCGGGAATTAATGCATATTAGATGTAGCAAGGGGTAAGTAAATGAATGCAACGTTGAGTTATACTAATTCAAATTAGGGTAACTACATTCCCCCTTAAACCAGAAAGCCAAAAGGCTTAGTGATTCCTTGCCGAAAGGAGGGTGCTTTGCCACACTGAGGTTCATCCATCAAATTTATACTTCTCTACTACATCATTTTTTTATGATGTGGCCACAATTTGACCTCTTCTCATGTCAGCTCATGTCACATGACCTTTGAACTAAAACTTGAATAACCAAAAAAAATGAAAAAAAAGAAGGGATTTGTCTGTGCTTCCTCCCTTGTAATGACATGTTTACAAAGTTTCAGTTTTGACCTCTGATGACCTCAAATGGCTTGTGACCTCCATGAAAAACAGAAGGGTTTTTCCTCGCACCATAACACATGAACATACTCAGTATGAAATCTATCCCAAGATTCCTACCTTGAGATATCGTATAAGGTTTTCAGGGTTTGACCCCTGGTGACCCCAAATAACCTTTGACCTCCAACAAAAACAATAGGTATCCTTCTCTCACCATAACACATTCACAAACTAAGTATGAAAACTATCCAAGCTTCCCACCTTGAGATATCGTGTAAACAAGGTTTTCAGACTTTGACCCCCGGTGACCCCAGATGACCTTTGACCTCCACCAAAAACAATAGGCTCCTCCCTCTTGCTATAACACATCCACATACTTAGTATGAAATCTATCCAAGCTTCCTACCTTGAGATACCGTGTAAACAAGGTTTTCAGAGTTTGACCCCCGGTGACCCCAGATGACCTTTGACCTCCACCAAAAACAATACGGTTCTTCCTCTCACCACAATGCATCTACATACCAAGCATGAAATCTATCCAAGCTTTCTAACTTGAGATATCGTGTAAACAAGGTTTTCAGATTTTGACCCCCGGTGACCCCAGATGACCTTTGACCTCCACCAAAAACAATAGGGTTCTTCCTCTCACCACAATGCATCTACATACCAAGCATAAAATCTATCCAAGCTTTCTAACTTGAGATATCGTGTAAACAAGGTTTTCAGATTTTGACCCCCGGTGACCCCAGATGACCTTTGACCTCCACCAAAAACAATACAGTTCTTCCTCTTACCACAACGCATCTACATACCAAGCATGAAATCTATCCAAGCTTTCTAACTTGAGATATCGTGTAAAGGTTTTCAGATTTTGACCCCCGGTGACCCCAGATGACCTTTGACCTCCACCAAAAACGATAGGGTTCTTCCTCTCACCATAACGCATCTACATACCAAGCATGAAATCTATCCAAGCTTTCTTACTTGAGATATCGTGTAAACAAGGTTTTCAGATTTTGACCCCCGGTGACCCCAGATGACCTTTGACCTCCACCAAAAATGATAGGGTTCTTCCTCTCACCACAACGCATCTACATACCATGCATAAAATCTATCCAAGTTTTCTAACTTGAGATATCGTGTAATAAAGGTTTTCAGATTTTGACCCCCGTGACCCCAGATGACCTTTGACCTCCACCAAAAACAATACGGTTCTTCCTCTTACCATAACGCATTTACATACCAAGCATGAAATCTTTCCAAGCTTTCTTACTTGAGATATCGTGTAAACAAGGTTTTCAGATTTTGACCCCCGGTGACCCCAGATGACCTTTGACCTCCACCAAAAACAATACGGTTCTTTCTCTCACCACAATGCATCTACATACCAAGCATGAAATCTATCCAAGCTTCCTAACTTGAGATATCGTGTAAACAAGGTTTTCAGATTTTGACCCCTGGTGACCCCAGATGACCTTTGACCTCCACCAAAAACAATAGGGTTCTTCCTCTCAATATGGGCCATATATGTACCAAATTTCAGAACTGTCCAACTTTCCCTTCTTGAGATATCGTGTAAACAAGCAAAGCCGTCACATACGCACGCACACACACACACACGACATCACCATCGCATAGATTCCTTGCCTGCCTTCGGCAAGGAATCAAAAGTGATATTCTGTTTATCTTCCAGACAAATTGAACATTTAGAACATTTTCATGAAGAAAAATCTGTCAATAAGAAAGTTTACTAAGTATAAATAGTGTCATACTTACATTCTTGTTTGAATGTGAAATATTCCGTCAGATGGCGACATTCATGATTTCCCCTAAGCATAAAGAATGTGTTTGAATAAAGAATTTTCAAAGCCCACAAATAAAGCACACACTGTAAAGAGAAGACAAAAGAAAAAAAAAATACTTGAGAGTACAGTCTGTAAAATTTGGCAAAAATACATTTTCTTCTTACACAAGATTGCCTACAGACTTTACCAGCTATGCTTCCAGACTTAACTGCCAAACATAAATTTTACATAACCCTAGACATTGGAAAATTTCACACATAATTTGCAATCCCACTTACAAATAGTCTTTTTCTTGTTTATATTACTACTGCATATATCACAGAATCTTCACAGTAGTTTTGGCAACAATACAAAATATTATGGTTTTCTGTAAATTAGAAAAGCCATTTAAAAGATTATCCTTCAACTGAATTTCCCATCATTCTAATTCAGACAAGTTTAATAGAAATATTAAGATTTTCACTGCAAAATCCCTTCGATAGCTATTATAATACGACATGAACTGCATAGTAAGTGCACATAGGTAATGAGTAGTATAAACAGATGTACTAGGGAAAATGTTGAAGAGAAACAGGCAAGCAGAGGAACCTATCACATGGCTCTTGAAAACAATTACGTTGTGAGACACCTTGACACTACCAAGGTCCAGACATTCAATTACATCTCAGACACTAAAGTAATCACTATCATGACGAAAAATTGCATACTACGAGCTACAAATCTGCACAATTCTGATTCTGCCAAAAAACATCCATTTCCACTTTTTCCTGTTATCATGTAAGCACTTGTTACCAAACATCACTTACAACCTGAAGAACAAATATTTACTGAACAAACTTGACTTCCTTAAAAAGTAGTTTACATAACTGGCAAGATAATCTTTGCAGATTCCAGTACTATATGAACACTGATGGAGATGATTGTAAGCTGATACAGACTGAGTTTTCAAGTAAGTGGTGGCCTGCAGGCCACTTGCTGCCTGCAAGGAGATCCAAGGAACCCAAACTTTAATGGTCAATGGCTAGGAATCTCAAGGGATGGAGGCAACTTTTACTTGAATCCCAAAACTCCCTGGTTTGGTAGTTTCCTACCTGTGGGATCCCCAAACTCCCTGTATTTGGAGTATACATGCTCTGATGCTTATTCTATTTACAAATGCATTCTCCTCAACTGCATAAAAGTGCTGTCCGGCAGGGGTAAATAGCACAGTATGTGATATCAGCCCAGAAGGCCTACTCCTTGCACTTCTTATTTTTTTTTTTGTTTCTGTTTTTGTTCATTATGTAATACTCATGAATATTAAGGGGTTGATAAAATCAATAATCATTGAACAGAAGTTTTGTCTTGCCTAAACCGATTTTTCTTCTTTTATCTCCAAAAACTCACCTTAAAATCTAACCAGAAAGCCCAAAGGCTTAGTGATCTCTTGCCAAAAGGGGGTGCCTTGTCACACCAAGGTTCCTCCTTCCAATTTATACTTCTCAACTACATCATTTTTTGCAATGTTTTCACAATTTGACCCCTGCTGACCTCACATGACCTTTGAACCCCACCAAAACTTGAATAACAAACAAGACAAAAATATATCCAAATATGAGAAGTGTCTGTCATTGCTATCTTGATGTATTGCATTTTTAAAGCCATTTAAAAAGTTTTCACAATTTAACCTCCAGTGACCTCAGATGACCTTTGAACTGTACCAAAAACAATTGGGTTTTCTATCAACATGACAAAAAAATATACCAAGTATGAAAAGTGCCCTTCATTCCTATCTTGAGTATCATGATTAAAAGGTTTTCAGACAGCTGAAATGACCTTTAACCTACACCAAACAATAGGGGTCTTCCTCTCAACATGACAAATCAGAAACCTACCAAATATGAAGTGTCTGTCATTGCTATCTTGAGATATCATGCTTACAAGCCATTTACAAGATTTTCCACAGTTTAACTTCCGGTGACCTCTGATGACCTTTGACCTCTCCCAAAACACTAGGGATCTTCCTTTCAACATGACAAATCTATACACCAAATATGGAGTGTCCTTCATTCCTATCTTGAGGTATCATGATTACAAGGTTTTCAGTCTTTGACCTACAGTGACCTCACATGACCTTTAACCTCTGCCAAAAACAATAGGTTTTCTCTCAACATGACAAATCAATATACAAAATACGAAAGTGTCCTTCATTCCTACTTTGAGATACCGTGATTACAAGGTTTTCAGTCTTTGACTTCAGGTGACCTCAAATGACCTTTTACCTTCACCAAAAACAATAAGCTTCTTCCTCTCAACATGACAAAGCTATCCACAAAATATGAAAAGTGTTTATCTTTGCTCTTTT
Organism: Holothuria leucospilota; assembly: GCA_029531755.1. Lineage (NCBI taxonomy): Eukaryota > Metazoa > Echinodermata > Holothuroidea > Aspidochirotida > Holothuriidae > Holothuria > Holothuria leucospilota. The sequence continues at coordinate 15,716,098 of CM055980.1, read as the reverse complement.
GAGATACCATGATTACAAGTCATTTACAAGGTTTTTGCAGTTTAACTGCCAGTGACCTCAGATCAGCCTTTGACCTCTACCAAAAACAATAGGGTTCTTCCTCTCAACATGAAAATTTTATCTATATAAGAGTATGAAAAGTGTCGGTCATTCTATCTTGAGATATCGCGATTACAAGGTTTTGATCTTTGACCTCTGGTGACCTCACACAACCTTTGACCTCCACCAAAAATAAGAGGAATCTTCCTCCCAACATGAACTAGAACAGCAATGCTGTTGTGTAGCTCACACAATTCCTCTTGTCTGTTAAAAATAGAAACTCACAAAACCAAATTTTATCATCTATTATTCAGCTGCTTCCAAAAAAACCTCTTTACGTTACAAAGGCAAATGGGAGGGAAGAGAGGAGCGTAACAATGAACAGAAATCAAAACCCATCTCTAAAATCACAAATGTGTTAAGGAATGTAAACCTACAACTGACATAGTTTTATGACAGATAGCTACAAATATCACTGCATATTTTCTCATATCAAGCAAGCCTGCAAAGGCTGTGTACACTTTTATCAGCAGCAAGACTGAAAAAAAGTTTGTATGATGTACCTATAAACTGTTCAAGTATTGCAAAGTTCATTTAATGGCACCTTCCATTCCACAAGTAAACACTGCATGGGATTGCACTGATCAAAATAAAACAGACTCTCAAAAAGCTCCTATTGCACTTGAACTCAAAACACTTAAATTGCAATTACTTGACTTGACCAACTCAATTGAACACAACAGAATGGGAGGTATCCCCACAATTAATAAGTTAAGCCTATTTCCTTTCATGTGTTAAGCCACACTGACCACAGAGTTGCTTCAGACTGTAGAGGCCACTTGATGAACAAACATATGTGTGTTGATGGATTGAATTTCAAACAGCCTGCATATCCATTTGCAAGATAACAACTGAACATAAAACCAAGCAGACTGATATCAGTACAATGGATAAACAGCTAACTGTTCAGCAGACACAGTGAACTCAGCTCTACAAAAACGGCTTTAAAACCCAACTTAACTTTCCTATAATTGAATGCAAATAGGTAGGTGTTAATGCTCTGCTGACAAACAATCATATCCCAAAATTTCAGCCCAAAATCTCCTCACATCAAAAAGAAGAAGACTTTGTTGAAAAGTTGATGCCATCAGCCCCATTTTATAACCTCACAAATGTACTGTGTACATGTGTGAGCTAAAAATCTACATATCAAAGATGAAGTGTCGGTCTTTCCTATCTTGAGATGTACTGCGATCACAACAAGCGTCATTAACATACATACACACAAACCTACACACACAACATCACCATCACATAGATTCCTTGCCTGCCTTTGGCATGGAATCAAAAACTTTTATTTTCATACATTTCTACAGCTCATGTTTATTCCCACGTCAGGTTTCCTCCTATGTGGTACACGTCCCATTCTCAAAAGTTGTGCAGACATTACACAACATTATACATTATACAACATTTCTGAGATAAACTATCACTTGATCTTTATGTTCTGTTTCAAAATCAATGCAACTGTTTAGATCTAAACCTTCTCAAACTCACACTTCCATGACCATATTTACACATTTCTGTCATTTCCACATCTTTTTGAAACCATTCACCATTAGCCTTGAACCTTTCACTTTTCACAATCTCCTGTGAATAGTTATCTACATCTGAACAAGTAATGCTACCACTACTGCTAGTCGAACTTAACTCCTGAACTAAATTTTATTACATTTCAAGCAAGTCAACTGAAAATATCACATTACAAAATAAGCCTTAAATCCTATTTAAGGCAGTTGGCAGTCAAATCTATCTTTCATGTAAATTTTCACATTACTTCCTGTCTCACAAAACAGACATACAACCAGGGAAGGTCTCCATTTGCATCAAGTTTGACAAGCTAACTATCTCATCTCACCCTCAATATTGCACTCCCTGCGGTAAAGCCAACCAATCTACTATCTTTTCAAACAGTTTGCATTCTGAACGTTTCCAACCTATGATATTAACGAGCAGATCAAAGCCATCTCAGCCATCTTTCCACATGTCACTGCATGCAGACAGAGAAACGGCAGAAGTCCCCATAATATGACTGCCAAGTATCGCCTCCCCTTAATATTACTGCCAAGTATCACATGTTGTAAGGTTAATGAGAAATTTTGGAAACACAAGATGTTATCAACAGCTGACAGAGTGATAACCAGTGGGAAGAGGATAAGCAACAGCTGAAGCAACCAATTTAGCAAAGTAACTAGTATCAACCATGATATATGCCAGCTGAAGTTTTCTTCAGATAAAATCAACTCCAGGCTAAGCAGTCAAATCTAGTCTGCAAGATCAAAGCCTGCCATAGGTCTCAGCGAAGGCTTCTTATGAATTTATCGAGCAGTAGGGAAAATCCATGAACTGTAAGACCATTTATACCATACCTGAAAAATTCTTCGAGTAGGACTTAAAGATCCTAATGCAAAATCATGGAATGCTGTTATTGCAAAATTTTATATGACCGAGTACCAAACAAACATACAGTAAAACCCCGTTTATCCGAACACTTCGGGACCGAAGGTTGTTCGGATAACGAAAAAGTTCGGATAAACGAGGTTCCAAGTTTTTGCCTTAAGTAGGGTACACTGGGTCCATATAAGACAGTGTGTCAACACATTTCCAAAATAATTCCGAAAAGGCTTAAAATTGCAGACAAACTCCCCCAAAATATTTCGTTACTATTTTCTGTGACCGATGATATGACAAATAAATTTTAAGACGTCTAAAACGGAGAGATTTCATTCCAAAAATATGAGCCTTCGCTCGTCTGAATGACCAGTGCTTTCTACACACTAAATGAATGTGTGTGCTGAAGAAAAGCTGTAACGATCTGGAGAGGTATCTAGAGTATAAATTCTGCAAAAATTTCAAAAAATGTTAGAGACACATGTGTAGGAGACTCTCAAACAGCAGTTCGCAATGTTTTTGTAAGGTCTACTTTCATTATTTTTAGGTATGAACCTCACTAACTTTTCAGATTTAGTGAAACTAAGACTTACGCTAGCCTAACGTATTTTTGTATGAGAGGATATTGAGCCTATACCGACCCATGGCTCCTGACAAGAATTTCAAAGCAAATACGTACGATGTTTTTTCCAAATTTGACAAAGAGATAACAGATTGTTTTCTATGTCCACATGTCGGCTGTTTTAGCCATCGTGACATCTTTCCATGACTTTTAAAGTCCCGAGAAAAATTAGTACATTTCTGCAAAAATTTACGTTGAATTTTGCCTTGTAAAGCACTTAAAACTTGGTGTATACTCTTGTAATTGTGTTGACTATTATTGTTGTTAAATCTGACGGCTAGTTCGGATAAACGGGGTTTCGGATAAACGGGGTTCGGATAAACGGGGTTTTACTGTACTTAACTTCTTGTCAAATATTGAGTCACTGTGGTGGTACAGTGCTAAAACCATCTCTGAATTTTGACTTTGATAAACGTCTGGTGACATGAAAATTACATAGTTGGATATTTGATTTAAAAAGCATTAAAAATCCAGAAAACAGCCGCAATTCTCATTAAAGTCCATCAAATATTTGGCCGTTTTATGGGTAATTTCTATTCCACACTTGTATCATGAATAAACATGGCTACAATATGCGAATGTGTGACATAGAAAGATGGACATACCATATACGGCTCATGCAAGCCTTTGTTTTTTCAACCTTAATTTCAAGGACACAGGTAGTATTGTTATCCCCTGATGGGGTTTTGTACAAGAAATTCAAAACTGTTTCCTTGAGAAATATTAATATCACTCACCAAACTGTAAACTATCTGATCAGTAATTAATAAAAAAAATTTATATAGAGTTTACAAAAGAAATCTTAACACTGCAACACTCCACATCATTATTTTTGCATAGGCAATGAGTTACTTCAGAAACCATTAAACTCTGAAGATTATTGCCGGCAATAATGGTATACATATGTAAATAGGAGGTAAGGAGGAGCGAAATAGACTTTGAGAACGGTAGGCCTTAAAGATATTGACATAATTCCAACGGATCTTTCATTGGAAGACTTCTTTAGCAGACAAGTGAAACTGCTTTTTTTTCTTTTCTTGGCATTTCGCACGACCTTTATGGGTACAACACATCAATATATGTAGCAATGTGTAGTACAGAGCGAGTATGCATTGACAAATTACTTAAAAGCATGTTCTGGTGACCAAATTTGATGTTTTCAAAAAAAGCAGAAAAATTTTCTGTGTTAGGAAGTGAAAACCCCATCTCTATAGCATCTTGAATTAGGAAGATATGAATTTTTGAAGAAATGCTTTATTTTTATGTTCTGCAGTGCATGATGGGAAATCTGTGATGTCATCTGGGCAAATTGATTAGATGTAGCTTTTGTATTTCTTTATAATGTTGATATCACTAAATTGATTATTTCACAACTTTATTTGCTGTACGATAAGTATGACACAGTTTTATACCATATCTACACGGAAAAGCATCTAAACATTCCAACAGTATCAAATTTTAAGGACAAACAAGGTATCCAATTATAGAGAATAACAAAAGGAATCTGAGACAATTTGCCCACTTTGCTTCATGTTCTGTGACCTTGAGGAAATCTGGAGGTATTTCTTGTCAAAAGTAACCAGCCTTTTGGAAGGGATATCTTGAGTTAGGAATGGAGTTTTGGTATGGGGTTTGGATGACATGTAGTGAAAAATTTTTAACTTTCCTATAAGACCCCTACAAAATGCCACCAGACAATGCCTTTAAATTGCACTACAATTATCACACACAATAACTCTGAAGCTGGGTAAAAAGGAGTTCATTCTACTTCTAATGGTAAGATCTATAAAAACTTTTGGTAATTCATAATGCTAACTATTCACTAACCATTAAAACATTTAACAAACTTACAATAGTTGCAACATCTCACAATGTCTGTGTTTTGGAACATTATGTGCTGACTTTCATGACAATTGACCTGCACATAAACAATACTGGGTCTATTGTCCTAAATGTTTGGCATTTTTTAAAGTTGAGCATGACACCAGTTCAAGCTTTCTTCAAATGATTTTCATGATTTGACTTTTGTTAAGACCTTTTCTCTCCTTAGATGACCTCAGATGACCATCAAATTCCCATTTAAACAACCCATCCTGCAGATTTGATTTTTTTCTGACTGAATCCTGGACACACGGATAAAGTCCTCATTCTGTCAAATGTTAGCCAGTAAAGAAACATTGTGTTTCAAAGGATTTCATGTTTTGATCTCAACAGATCCCATGAGACCTTTGATCTACAGTACAGGGTCAAAGTCCCATACATACTCTTTTCCCAAGTGTAAGAAATAACAATGACTTTTGCCAAAGTATGCTCTGAGAAGGGGGAGGATCCAACAATCAGTATTTTGTACAGTAGCGAAAATGGTAAAAAAAGGGAATGCCCCTTAGACAAAAGCTCCCCAATTTTTTCATGATACAACATGTCCACTACCAATACCATACTGAAGATACAACACAGCACAGAGTCACAACACCCAAACACAGTGTTATTCCAATATTATACAAATAATTAATGTTTTTGAGTGCGATAGTATGAATCATTTTATGAGTTGAAAGACTGAACGATCTATTCAACGAGGTGAATGAATGGAAAACATGCATTATTTGTTTTATACGTATTTACACCTCACTTAAACAGATTTCTAGTCAACTTGACTGTACATATCGCCATGGTGGCCAACGTCACTGCTGTGGGTTAATCCATATCATATAACACCTTACCAATTTCTCTACATTTGATTGGAGGATTGGTGGTCACATGCCACGGGTGATTCAGCACTATCATCACGGCCCTGTGTTATCCATCGTGCAATATCCTAGTATAACACATGGTCATGTGTTACACTAGTATAACACATGGCGGTGACATAAGCTATCCCTGTGGTACATACAAACTATGCCAAAACTCAATCAATGCAGCACATTGCATATTGTATGCAGCTATTGCTGCAGTACGCACAAACTATGCCAAAACTCAATAAATCAACGCAACACATTGCATATCGTAGGTAACAGGTACATAAACGCATAGCTAGCAAACGACAAAACATGGAGTTACAGTACTACATGGACAAACAACAAACCATAGTGACCGCCAAAACACAGATTTACTGAACCAATGACTAGATCAAATTTATAAGGTGTTATGTGAAACAAACAATGAATGTTTGTCATTCGTGCGATAGTATGAATAACTTCATTCGTTGAAAGATTTAACGTTCTATTCAACTCCGCGTCGCCTCTTGAATATAACGTTCAATCTTTCAACTCATGAAATAACTCATACTGTCGCACTCACAATGTAAACATTCATTATTTGTACACTAACTCACCATCGTGGCTTAGTACAGAATAACCCATGGCATGTTACCACTAATCCTCCAATCAAAAGTAGAGGGATTAACATGGCATATACTAGTTAACCAATGTAATTACCAGTATCAGATGTTTCAATTCTCTATGTCCACTGATACTGATGACCCCATACCATTACCTTCAGAATATATAAACCCATCAGGATAAAATGTTTCAGTTGGCAGGGTGAGGCTGGTGTCAGCAACTGGTGTACCATACTGTATGTTACTTAAGGTCTACTACAGGCTGTCATATATTTTTACATGAGGGTCACATTATCAGGGTTTGAAATAAAAAGAGGCACCAGAGGCCATTTCCTTCTTGCCCCTTCATTTTTCCTTGATGCCTCTCAGAAATTATCAGCACCAAAGTCCATAATGGACTTGATGCCCTCTTGTATCATTCCTGCATGGTGTGCAGGTTTTGGCCTTCATTTGCCTCTTGTTTGGCCTTGGTTCCCTGGCAAACTTCTGCCAACCTGAGGCCATTTGGCCTTGCCCTTTTCAATTCTTATTTTGAGCCCTGCATTATCCTTCTGAAATTTTGAAAGATTTGCTTAATATCTCTCATACTCTATAATTTAATTTCAAAAGTTAGAAAAATGAATGGATACTACTAGTATTTGAATGGAAATTGATACACATAATTAGCAGTGAGAGATACAGTGAATTGCTGTATAGTGCACATCATTAAATTACTTTAAACATACATCTAATTTACTCAGATTTATTTAAAGTGAAGTGGACAATACATCCTATGGATATAACCCTTTGACTGGGCATCCTTCTAGAGACAAATACAAACTCTGGGAACCAAAGATCACAGTTCCTTGCATCAGCTCAAGAAGGCAGCAAAATGAAATTACTCTCAGGGCATGTCAGACTGCAGCACAATACCTATTAAAAAAATTGACATTTACAATTCACATCAAATATGCTCCAGTTGTCTTGTGAATAAATCTATACCTAGAAACATCTTTATCACTTCTGAGTCTACAATCACTTGAAAATATACACAGCATTTATACTTAGATCTTTGCCAAGAGACAGTTATCCGTTTCAACAGATAAAAAACTTTTAAAAACATGAACTAGAAGCACTGTCAATGTTTTTTTTTTTTTTTTTTCTACTAATGTAGTGTCTAATGAAATTTTTATCTCCTACTTGGAAGTACATACTGCTACATCACGCATCCTCCCCCTAGTTGTTAAAATGCATCACCCTACTCAATCATCTAAATCATTCCAGTCTTCAACATAATCAACAATGTGGTGATGCTTTTTGTGTCATTTTAGGATTCAATTTGTCAACGTTCATTTAACAGGAACAATAGAGACTGAAAAAAAGATGACATCACAAAATCTGCACGCCCAAAATCACAAGCCTCGTACATCAAATATGTAAAATCATCGCTCTTGTATTGCCTCAGTCATATCAAACAACGGTGTGTTTTACCAGCATTAAGCAAAATGACGTTATTAAATAAATGACACAGGCCAAAAAGTCATCTTTCTTTTCTGAATCTGAAGATCATAGTTTCCACAGGTTGCCATGGAAACAAAGAGGAGATTCATTTTCACACAGAGTCATTATCACTAAAACCCCAATTGTGCTGCCTTCATTGATTTCCTCCATCCAGTTCTATGAATTATAAATAAGGATTCCAGGCTGCAGACTCAGTGTGTAGTGAAGTCACTTTCAACAGTACGGTTTATCTGACTGACACAAGGTATTTAAGCAGTAATTCGAAGACTTCTTTTCAACATTAAAGAGAATGGTCTTACTGAATTGATCAACCACAAATTTATGAATTAACCATGTCTGGTGTAATGGATATTGTGTAATTTGAATCATACCAAACTTTAAACACTAATGTAATCTGATAAAAGCAAGGGCTTTGCAAATAATCGCTCCTGTTGATTCCTTCGGCTTTCAAACTTATGCTTCGTAATTTGGGTTGTTATCATTATGTTAATGTGCATAAAATTGTTTTGCTAGTTAGAAATAAGGAACTGGAGAACTTAAGGGCCAATATCGTGCATGAAATAACTGCAAATAAATTGAAAGCACTACGCTGAAATATTGTACTGCTTAGATTCACACAAAAGTTTAAGTTAATACCTATAGCACTACAAGTGTCACAAAATTTTTTTACTCTGTATTTATTTTTTAAAATATTAAAGCCTGACTACTCTAAATTGCAAGAGAGATGGAAAAAAAAAAACACCAGTGATCAGAAACTCATCGTTGAGCATCTGTGAACCAAGTATATATAAATTTAATGTTCTGCATAACTATGAGACTCTAAGATAAACAAGAGACAACTCTACAATGGTTATGATGCCACAAACTAATGTTATTTTATTATTAATGCAATTGGTTATGGTAAATTCATCACAGTTACATACATGCAATTTTCAAGCCCAAAGGGGCATTTGAACTGCACATCTGCACATCTTGTATTACACATTCAAGCATAAATACACTGCTCTGAAGAAACACAAATGCTAAGTCTCTGCTTGCATCAAGTGAGCGTTTTTGACCAGACAACATAACTGTACCTGGGATCTTTACACAGACAATCATACAGTTACAATTTGTTTTATTCAATTAGGCAATTACAAGTCATGCATGCTCAAGGGTATTTGATCCAAATGGTCAGTAATTTAGTTCTTTTCTTAAAACTAGTAACCTATGGTAGCATTCAATTGATCAATTCCAATGTCCAATTCATGCATACTCATGTGTCCTTTTCCAGGACAGTCCCATACTGCTGTTTGCCAAACAGCAATCTCACTCAATTACAAATTTTATCTAATGTTTTCCTCATGTTTTCTCAAAGTTTACTGAAGAGACAATGTTGGTATACATGTCCAAATAGAAATTCTTGACCATCACACAAGGAACTCTATTTAAAGTTTACACTAATGAACTTCAACAACACTCCTCTGCTTTGTGGACAGAGAAGCCTTCTGCGATATTTTCAAACTATGTCCCCAAATAACGCTCACCCAACCTCTGTTTGGCCTCACATGTTCCAGACAAAACAAAAAACTTCCACTTAACAGTAGCAACCCTGGTCAATGTACCAACCAAGTTCTGTGTACAGCAATACTTCTGGACTATGGGTTTGCTTGTACCCAAGCAATTCAGCCATTTCAAAATTAACCCCACCCACTCATGAATATTAATAAAGGTGATATTTTGTTCCAAAAAACTATTATGTCCGTGAACTAGATTACCCACACCAAATATAGAGATAATCCAAACAGTGAATCCTGCGGTGCTATTGGTTTTTGCCAGATGGTTATTGCAGGCAATAATGGTAAACATATAAATAGGAGGTAAGGAGGAGCAAAACAGACTCAGCCACGCTGATTCGAAGATAATTGCCATTTTATGATTTTTAAGGTTTAACCCTGCCCACTCATTACTATGCATGATATACTGGCCAAAAGCACAACTTCACACTGGGGTCATCATAACTGCCAAATATCAAGCACAGTAGACTTTTCCTACTAAGTGTTTGCTTAGTACATTAAGCATTTTCAGCCATTCTCAATATTTACCCTGCCCACTCACGAATATAAATGACAGTAATACAACACAGAAAAACAACACACCCAAGTGAACATATCTGCAAAGTTTCATACAATGCAGAAATTTCCTCTAGGGGCTTGCTTGCACACAAGCACTTTCAGCCATTTTAAAAGTTAACCCCACCCACTCATGAATATTGATAAAAGTGATGTACTGTTCTCAAAAAAACTATTACTTCTGCCCATCAGATTACCCATACCCAAATGCAAAGCTTATCAGCCACCCTGAAAAAGAGATATAAATCCCCATTTTAAGCTTTTTACGTTTAGCCCTGCCCACCCAGTACTATGCATGATACTGGCACCAAAAGCAATTGGGCACAACTTCACACCCAGATGCACAAACCTGCCAAATATCAAGCACAGCAGACCCTTCCTACTACTGTAGGCATTTGCCTGCACACAAACTTTGCTCGAACACACACACACACACATACACGCATATGCACATATGCACATACATACACACGTAGTTGTTTGCAATGGTTACAATGCTGCAGCATCGTAACCAAAAATTTGCAAGCCAGTCATGATTAAAGATATAAAACAACACAAACTGATCATCTTAGGCTGATGCCTTCACAAGTTTTTTTTTTTTGTTTTTGGTTTTTTTTTTTTTTGTTGTTTGGGTTTTAAGGTTGAAAGCTTCTGGGTCAAAAAACCAGTCAAGATCATCGAGGCCCTATACCCCATTGATTTTGGATGAATGTCAGTCATAGTCAGATTCACCTTCTCTTTTCAACCAGTGCTCATGGGGTAACACTGGCAAGAGTGTGGGCCATCCAACATACAAAAGTGCATTCCCAGTATTCAGCTACTACCACAAAGGCTGGGAGGGGTGGACGAAAGGCGTGGTCAATCCTTTGTTCAGCACCACGACTTAATTGATAGCTACACCTAGTAAAGACAACTTCATGAATCAGACTTCTTCTGCTTCAGACAACCAGAAATCCAGTTTAGGACACTGGTTTGAAACCCCATCAGCATCAACTGCGAACAGCCATGCCAAATATATTCTGAGTCATTAGAAAACTACAAGGCTGAGGTGGTTCCAACAGGATTTGATCCTGAGACAACTCCAGTGCAAGGCAGCACATACAACCACCTGGCTAATTCCACCCGAAGAACCCTAGCCAGAGTCAAAATCAGAGTATACATGAAATTGACCTAGCTAGAGGAAACAAAGGTAGAAAGGCAGGAAGACTGACTCCTGAAACAAATGGACCAAGCATCCGAACCAAAGGATTAAAACTGGGGGATTCTGCATGCTCTCCAAATCATCTGCAGACTCAACTGGGAAGCTTAAAATTCTTTCCTTACCAACAGCAGCAACAAGAACAAACCATGTACAACTGGGAAAAAGCTTTCAAAGTTTATACCCATACATGCAGTGCTAAGCATTTTCCTCCTTGCATCTGAGGTCTGGAACTTGCAAAAATTATACTGAGCTTGAGTTTCCAATCGTTATCCTGTGGTTCATGAAACTTATCTAATGAAGCCAAAAAGCGTAATGTTGGTTTCTGAATGAACAGTCCATACTAAATTCAAAAGTTACCTACACCATTTTTATTCAAAATGAAAATGATATTCAAAAATAACTATAGCCTACATAAACTTAATCAAAATCAATACAGAATAGCTTTGAAAGATAAAATTTTGCAAAAACATGTGTGCTCCTTGATTGATGTACTTTTGTTACAGTCAAAATGCTTTACAGAAATACTCTTTTGGGGCACAAATGACTAGGATAGGGTTTCATAACTGATCACCCTGTACTCATCATTTAAATATGACTTTCAGAAAAAGTTACGTTTTCTGTTCATCCGACCGTTTCAAAATTCTCACTTGAGTTTCATCGAGCCATTTGCAGTCATAAATTTACATTAATCTCAGGGTTTCCACACGTTTTGGAGGATGAAATTCCATGCATTTTCCATACCTTTCAACCCTTTTTCACCACCATTTTTGCCACATATCATCACAATTTTCAGTGAAAAAATATTTTCCTGGTACATTCTAGAACCCAGTACTATAACCGACAGACTGTACTGCATTACATAGGCTTATATCAATTCATGTTAAGTATAGGTACTGTGAACCCCAAAGAGTACCCAACACAAATGTAAAGTAGCCTATGGCAATGTTGTACTATTAACTTAAAAAGTTTATCTATGAAAGAACAAGGGCCCTATCAGCAGACTAAGTTTAGTCAACTATGTAGTACCAACATTGGTGTTGAATCCCCGGCTATAGTAGGAATGGGACTCATTGAAACTACATCTCAGTAAGTAATGTGAGGGAGGGGCATAGGATCTAATTTGGAAAGAAGTGTTCATGAGTGTCATCACATTCCCACCTTAAGGCTACAGACTAACTGCAACTAAACTAAGCAATTTCATGAGCAAGTTTGTGTCCATAGCACAAAGGCGTCAGCATACAAAACCCACCTTAACATATTGACTGTGCAACTAAATTTATGTACAATCAAACATTTACATGACCATCACTAGAGGTCCCAAGAAAAATAATTTCAACTGAGTGTCAGTCCCAAATTATTAGGCACTGCAGTATATGGGATAGAAAAAGGTGGTGCTCAGTGTGGTAACGTAGCTCAAAAGGACCATTAGATGACCACTAGATGACCACTAGTTGTGAGCTTTAGTAAGGCAAAGGTAACTACAGTATCTATGAAGAATAGGAATCGAAACACCTGAAGCTCTCCGGAATTTCGCTGTGAGACAGTGTTCCAGAGAGGAATTCAACAAATACAAAGGATCCAATACAAAATAGGCTGGGAAGCCTCTAAGCTCACCTCACTGGGGATAACTTACGTAAACCTATGCAAACACTAGTGAAAAGATGAATATGGATAATATATATATATATATGTATATATATATATATATATGTATATATATATATATATATATATATATATATATATATATATATTTATTTATATATATATATATATATACATATATATATACATATATATATACATATATATATACATATATATATATATATATTACGTTAACGATAATACACATGTACCTGAATATATCTAGATACAAGTTTGAGGTAACGTGGGCATTTGGTACCAAGGTACAAGGCCACACACAAGCGGTGCATTAGGCTCGAGAGCCTAAGCTAAACAAAGCTAAGCTAAATGTACCAAAAACTTTTAACGATAATTTCAAATGAACTCCCAGGGACTCACGAGGAGCCAATGGGGGAGAATACGATTTGAAACACAATGATACGATAGAAAGAGACACTTAGCATGAACCAGAAGAGTTATGAAGAAAACCGACAGCGCTTCTTGGACCCAACACCCTCCGAGCTGTAAAGAATTGCACGGAAGGCAAATGAGGAAGATCCTTAGGTTAGGTTAGGTTAGATGAGGTTTAACGTCCCACTTTCCAACCAATTGGTTCAGACGATCCTTAGGACAAGATGGCGGACATAGGGGGCGCAGTGTTAAAACTACTCCGGTTAGCACCAGAAATTAATACAACATAGATGTAGCATGGGGTAAGTATATGTCTGCGAAGTGAATTTAAACACCCTTTATGGGGATTTTACCAAATTATATCACAACTAACACCCAAACCTATCCCTACATCAGCTGGAGGCAAGGAATCTTTGCTTTCCATAAAATGATCCAAAAAAGACCACTGGATGACCATTGGCCTAAAAGTACTAAACACCCTTTATGTTATATCATAAGTTATATCACAACAATAAACACCCAAAACTATCCCTACATCAGTAGGAGGCAAGAGATTTTTTGTTTTTCCATAAAATGACCCCAAAAATAACTCTGAGATGACCTTTGACTCCAAATCACTGACCACTACCACCAACAGCCCATAATACGTACATTCACCATTGTGTCCAAGTCAAATTAAAAGTTGTTCAAGTATGTGTTCATGAGGTAAGCCAGAGTTTTCTTAACAAATGTTGAAAGATTTTAATAGGCCCAGAAGCTAAATGAGTACAGCCTTACGTACAGTATGTTCTGCAAAGTTTGGCAAACACACACGTGTATCTGTAGGTTACACGTTAAGCAATGGCAAAAGAGCCAAGCCTCTCAGAAGAAAGTTTCTCCACAGAGAAAAACAACCTCCAAGTGAAGCTTGCAAATATACTTCAGGTCGTTATTTGATGGTTTTTGCACATGTCAGGTTCACGTTTCGGGGTTCTTGACCAACTGGATTAAATTTAAGATACTTCCAATGATTGATAGACTACTCTCTGATCTAAGAGTTCAAAACTGCCAACAGTACGACCTGTGTGCAAGCAGCACAGCAAAACCCTATTGTACTCGTTAAATTGAATCATGTATTTTGGGACTGGAATCTCTTCTTTTTGAGAGTAAAAAATTGTGTTTCTAATCACTGATGTCAAAAAGCTATGAAAGAATAATTTTCAAAGCTTTCTAATGTCTTTGCTACTCACTACAAATTAATATGGATACTGTTTTGATTGAGAGTTCTGAGAGCATCGCCCAGTTTACTGAAGTGCAAAAAATGGTGTGTTTCTGGGAATCCAATAACTGACTACCTAAGGCATACTTGGCACTGAAAAATTAACTGACACACTTAGCCATGTTCACGTAACATTCAAAAATTTGTGCATCGGCAGGACGGCACTGCATGGCTAGTTGTTCACTATAGGCCTACCAAATGTGTACTGGTAAAGTAATGTACTTGGATTTTGGCGATACGAAATCTTGACTTTTATCAAGGACGGTTTTTGTCTTGATCTAAAATTTATTTCCTTAATATTAAAGGTTTGTATTCAGTGAAGCAAAAGAGATTGTTGATGAATATTTTTCCACACCTCACAAAGTTGAATTCAGGGAGTTTCCATGCCTGAAAAACCTCTTCATTTTCCCGACCTTTTCCAAATTTCCCCGACTGCGACATTCGTGATAAAAAAATTTTGAGGGATAGTGAAAACGTTTCAATAAAAACTTCTAAATGGCAACTAACATGCTCCATTTAATGACCAATAAACTGCACACATGATTAGAGACACAAATATTATATTCCTATTTTTTTTTTTTTAACCTATTAATTTATTACTACATTTTTAGTGCTCACTGCAGGTCCCCCAAATGGCCCTTGAGGGCCTATGCTTACTTGAAATTACAGCACAGTGGTGTGCACCCTACTTCAACCTTGTGATTTTAAGGCACAGAGCATCTACAACTGATTGGTCTTCACATCAGGAACATGAAGGTCTGTAGACATGTAACCAAACCAGTTATTTTTATCAACTATGTTTGATTAAGATCCCCTGATTAGTGTTGGGCGATATTGACTTTTTTTACGATCGCGATAACAGAACAAAATTTATCACAATAATTCAATATCTACGATAATTTTCACAAAGACAATTTCCCTTGAAGTTCGCTTCCATGCTCATGCATGTTAGAATATTCAATGATGAACTTTCATCGATTTTTCATCAGTTAAATATAAAAAAGTAATGTCTTCAATAAAAAAAACATTTTGGAGACAGCAATGAGAAGAAATAAACCATTAAAAGGCAAATTTTGCCTTTTTTTTTTTTCAATTTATTGTCATTTTTGAATTCTTGTTATTGTATTGCGATAAAAAAAAGTATTGCGATAACGATAATTTTCGATATATTGTCCAACACTACCCCTGATTAAAAATCCACTGACATTATTTGAATATCTTTTGCTGTTCTCAAGGTTTGACTATTTCTGGGATTGCTCCTTTGTAATGCAAAAAATTATGATGTGGAGTACTGCACAGTGTCTGTATTTCTTTTGTTAATCCTTTGTAAATTATCTGTTAACTACTTACTAGCAGTAGCTAGTGTTTAGTTAGGTGTTCAACAAGGACACCTTAAGGTAGTAAATAGCTACTTCCAAAATAAACCCCTCTGGGCATGCCAACATTACAACTGACTGTGGAATAAAGGCTTAAACAATTAAAGGATAACATAACACCTATCTCCTAAGTCCCTCTGTAACTCATAAACTTGCCTAAGTAGCTTATGTTTATGCATGAAGTAAGAGCACAAAGTAACTGTATTATAGAAAGGTCAATATTTGAGGGATTTTTTTTACGGGATTTCAATGTTTGATGGATTTTGATGGGATTTGCTGCTATTCTGAACAGTTTTCATGGTTTAGCATCAAACAGGCAGGATGCAGGTATCACCGCTGATGACTCAAGATGATCTTGGGAATTCTTGGGAAAATTTGCTTTTTGACTTCCCGTCAAACCATGAGACAATCTTGGGAATTCTTAAAATTTTGCTTTTTGACCATTGTGACCCCAGATGACCTTTGACCACCACCACAAAAGAAAGCATTCATCTTTTCACCACAACACATCCACATTCTGATATGAAATCTATCCAAAGCTTCCTACCTAGCGATATCATGTTAACATAGTTTCAGTGTTTGACCCCCTGTAACCCCAGATGACCTTTGACCTCCACTAAAAATGATAGCATTCATCTTCACACTATAAAGCATCCACATACTAACAATGAAATCTATTCAAGCTTCCTACCTGGAGATATCGTGTTAACAAGGTTTTTCAGTGTTTAACCCCCAGTGACCCCAGATGACCTTTGACCTCCACCAAAAACGACACAGTTCTTCCTCTTACCATAATGCATCTACATACTAAGTATGAAATTTATCCAAGCTTCCTAACTTGAGATATGGTGTTAACAAGGTTTTCAGAGTTTGACCTCCGGTGACCCCAGATGACCTTTGACCTCCATCAAAAATGATAGGGTTCTTCCTCTTACCATAATGCATCTACATAGTAAGTATGAAATTTATCCAAGCTTCCTACCTTGAGATATGGTGTTAACTAGGTTTTCAGAGTTTGACCTCCAGTGATCCCACATGACCTTTGACCTTCACCAAAAACAATAGGGTTCTTCCTCTTACCATAACACATATACATACTGAGTATGAAATTTATCCAAGCTTCCTACCTTGAGATATGGTGTTAACAAGGTTTTCAGAGTTTGACCTCCGGTGACCCCAGATGACCTTTGACCTCCACCAAAAACGATAGGGTTCTTCCTCTTAATATGGGGCATCTATGTACCAAGTCTGAGAACCCTCCGAGTTTCCCTTCTTGAGATATCGTGTTAACGAGCAGTGTCACAAACACACATACACACACACATACATACGCCATCACGAATGCATAGGTTTCTCTTATCATCGAAACCAAAAAGGTAAATTTTAAGTATGGTTTCAAATACGGTGCAAGTCCTTCCCTTTAGTTGCCTCTTATGACAGGTGGGAAATACCATGGGCATATTCTACAACCCCCAGCCCACAGGGAGCCCACGTGAGTGGAAAAGACTCTCCAAAAATCCTCAAACCAAACCTCTACAGGAGGAAATGTGTCAAGTGAGAATATGAATACAAGTAAGCAGAAAATCATGAGGAAGACAGTGATGAAAAGCCCATGACTTTCAGAGACCCATAAAACTCCAAGAAGCAGCTTTGCAACAGAAGGAGAATGAGGATGGGCAAACAGCCAAAATGACTGACACTGGGGGCATAGTGTCTAAACTGCACATAGTTGCACGAAGTGCACGAGATATTATGCACATTATAGATGTAGCAAGGTAAATATGTCTGCAATGTGAATGTATATGTTTGCAAAGTGAACTCATTTAAAGCACCAGACTAAGCTTTTAAGTTGATTAAAAATACTTTGCAAACATTTTAATGATAGATAAAATTATGTTTTGTTAAAAAACAATTCACTCATACTGTACGTAAATAGTATAACATAATAACACACCTTCTTTCTCAAAATCACACTAAAATCACCATTTCAATTTACAATACCTTGTATCACCTCTAATCTCTCAAACGTTCAACTGATAATTGTGCAAAATTCTTCTAAAACCCCAAAACATGTAATTCTGCCCTAATAAGCAATTGCAGAAAAGTAAGATACTTGGCTAAATTTGGCCACTCCTACTTTAAAGGCTGGAGTTAGACTCACTCTGGGTATTAAAATTGAGAAGGCTAAAGACCCAAAGTAGGTGAGACCCACTTAGCTACTCGTAAGAAAAAATTGCTCACTGTTCACACGATTTATCGGCCTAAAGCTATTGCCTTTTATGCAATGATCAGCTTAACAGCAATTAAAAGGGACAGCAAATTTTACGAAGAAAGATTTAGGTTCTGTAGTAAAACAAAGGCTACATGCTTAATGCCTGCCTGCTGGTGACAGGTGAATTAAATAGAGCAAGACACCAAGACCAGGAGACACAAGCAGGCTTCCCCTTGGACAAAGGGATAGCACCATGTAAAGTTTTCAGCTCTTCAGAAGCCAATGTTTCAAGATAAGCGACTTTTAAATTTCAGAGAAAATGACTCTTGCCTGCTAACTACCGTGTGTGAAAAAGGAAACAGTGAAATACTTCTCAATTTTCACAAGACTGGATCACTGATAGAAATGTTGTGATCTAAATCTTTTGTAAAACCTATGGACATCACGACAGCAGATAGTTAAGGAAACAGGAAGGAAAAAGTCACCAATAACTAACTATCTCTAGGTGACATTTTATAACCATCACACCTAAACAGTGAAATGTCAACTCCACGTTTGACCTTTGAAGCGAAACAATCAAGGCTTACAACCAGAGAGTAGAGAGAAGGGCATGAGGGAAGGGAGAAAAAGTAGTTTTTGTAATGCTTACATGCAAAAGCATTTACTTCGAATTTTACAGCATTTTTTCCATCCTTCTAGGACGATACCAGTACCAAATATGGAAGCTTCTGAAAGTCAGTGAAGTTTTGGTATTTCTACTACCTCTAGCCATCGGTTATTGAGAATCCTGCATTCTGATTGGTTAAACACTGACCTGTTATTCCACAACATACGGTCAGTAAACGTAAACATAAACACTGATAAAAATGAAGTTTTTCACACATTTTCGGTGGTAGAATAGGAATAAACCACATTTGTCGAACTATTATTGTCTCATAAACCTTCTCGACTCCAATTTGCAGAATACGAGACTTGGCTTCACCTCGTCCCTTATTTTGCCAAATTTGGAGTCTCGACGGTTTATTCACGAATAATGGTCCGCCAAATGCAATTTATTCCTTAAATGAACACTATCTAAACATCATGCTCTCAAGGTAAATATGCACAGTAGGGCCCTAGATACTTTGTAATACAACAAATGCTTGACAGCGTAAAAGGCTGGCACGAGAGAGAGAAGTACAGTGCAGTGACATTGCTGAAGAATCTGTACAGGACAAATATCCTCTCACTTCATTTTGAATAAATTTTACTCCAAACCATAACCATCATACAACACATCACTCACTACAATGTACAGGATCTCACAACAAATTCAAACTAAGGTTGTGCCACAGTTGAGGCCTTATACACTGCATTATGCATCCTCAGCATTATCAATGCTATGGAAGTATTTCAAGAAAACTGTATTATCTCCACCTTTCAAGCAAAGAGGGGCAAATGTTGCTAGGAAAAATCCTCAAAACATTTTTTTCTTTCTTTCTCTGAGCAGAAATTGTCAACATTCTGGAGAAAAATTCCTGGGGGACTATTTGGTTATCACTTCAGAAGATGTTGACCAAGTCTAACAGTCATTTTCTCTGGTGCAACATGAGCTGCAGGGTAAAAAATTATTCATGGGTGACGGGGTCTGTGTCTTGAGGTGTCTACTTGAAGATTGGCGAGAAGTCAATACTGACTTACCCGGAGGCAGTTGTAAGGTTTTATACAAGGCAAATCGAAAGATATGTCACAGGGACAGAACAGGGGAGTGGAATGCATGGTAAGCAAAGATTCCTCAGGCAACCTCAGCTTGGGGGAGAAATACCACATCCTGTTTCTACTAGAAAAGGTACATTACACAACATCTCTGCATGATCTATGTGTGAGGACACCCCACCTAAAGTAAGTTTGAAGCATTCCAAACCTTTTCTGTAATTCACTCCAAATTACTAGACTGACTACATCAGCCTTCACTTAGTCTGCCCATACACCAATGACTTGAGGAGGTCCTTTATTTTGTCAGGAGAGTGGGTGCAAATGAAAAAGCTGCCACCATAATGACTAACCTTTGACCTGCAATCTAGGGTGCCATCAGTGAGGCATTACAAGTGGAGCAAACTTTCAAGCAGCTTAGCTTTGCATGCAGCAGGAGACTTAGGATGGGCTACTTGCACAAATGGCAGACATGGGAGCATGGTGTCAATAGTTCCAGGTAGCAGCCAAGGAGCAAGATAGGCAAATCAGATGAAGGGAGGGGTGAGTACATGTCTGTGCCTGCAAAGTGAATCCAATGTTTTCCAAAGGTCTTTAGTAAATGATCCCTATTGGTGCACTTTTGGGGAACTAAAAAATGCTGCAGGAAGAGATGAACCATTAGGAGGAATATTTTTCTTAAGCTACATTTCCTTTCATGTGCTTTGCATTATTAACATTCCAAAACAGAAAAAAAAAGTATGCTTCCATAGTCCCTGACAGAACTTTCTGTGGCAATGTTGCCAACTCTTTGAAGGTTGGAAGGTTTCTCAAACTGACAAGTGAGTAGACTACACAATTTTCTCTTTAAAGAGAAAAAAGATCCCCTCTTTCAGGCAAAAACAAATCCCCATGAGAGTTCTAACTATTATACACAATGTGACCAATCATCCACATACAAAAACTACACATATAATGTTCCGTCTTGTTCCTACCACATCATATGTATACTGTGATCAGAAACATTACATACATGTCTGGATTTCTTACAGTGATGAATGTAATAAATATGTATTCTGATTGGCAACATACCAGTACCACATGAATCTTTATCCCTGAGGTAAACTCTCACTGCAACCAAATACTCACGTCAGAAGGTAACTCTAAGATTGTCACATATGTCCCTCATTATAAATATCATGTATGGAGTTACAAGAGATAGCTAGGAAAACTTAAAAGCATACTTACTTCTATACTAAAATATCCTCTATCCACATAATCACCCAAAAATAGGTACCGTGTAGTGGCTGGATTACCTCCTACTTCAAATAATTTCATTAAATCATAGAACTGACCATGAATATCTCCACACACTGTCGGAAAAAGAAAAGAAAGAAACGTATCAATTTCAGACATGGAATGTAATATAAATATTGTACACAATATAGCAATTTCTGCATGCCATAATTCCATCATACAAAACACGCAAGTACAGTGGGAGGATTTACCAACATGACACAGAAAAAAGCTTCATTATTAAACCATTCAGCTTAACGAACTAACTCCTGAAACAGCTATTACCGCAGTACAAGAGTTGTTGGATGGTTGTTTCATCATTTGAAATCTGAAAGTTTGTTTCAACAAATCACTCATGGTTAAGAAAAAAATAAAGTTAGTTCCTTCTTTGCAAATCTTATTTCCTGACAAAAAAGTTATCCAGCTACTTTCTTTTGAAATTCCTATCGTTCTGTGGTCTATCATTTATGGTTTTAAAGGTATGAAAATTTTCTGTACCAAAAATGCAATGCTTCCCTTGCGGTCCAACTCATAAAATGTTTGAGTGACAAACTCTGATAACAACACTCACCATACTATATCTGAACACAAAATTTCAAAGTTCTATGAAATTGCTTCAATACATCAACATCTTTATAAGAGTTAAAAGTAATTTTAAAAGCACTCTGAAATGTTGAGTGAGCCCTCAAGCAATACAAACAAATTACATGTTTTCATCCCCACCTGTCACCCAAATTATGGAAAGCTATTCCAAAGATAAAAAATTCAAATTCCGAAAGAAATTTCGTTCAGAATATGCATTGATGCAGGGAACAATTTATCCCGTATCGTATCACATTTTGCTACACAACATGGACAAATTGCTACACAAATGCAAAAATTATGTAGCAGATTTTGTACATACAACTTAGGGTTTTTAATGATTTTGTGATAGAGAAGCCCAGAAACCTCAAAATTACTATGCAAATATTGACTACAAGTATTCCCTGTTGATGCCCTCACTGATAGAAGTTAGCCTTAAAATCAGAATGCAAAAATGGATTGAGGTTTTGATGAACTCATTTAAGCTTCATCCAGAACTACAAAAGGCTCTACAATTTTAATGTTCTGGACCAATATCCCCACCATGTATGAAAAATTGCTATGATATCTACCTTGAAATATAATGTTGACAAGGTTTTTGATCTCTGACAAAATGTAATGACCTTTCACTGAACACATAACCATCAACAACAACATTATGGTAAATCAAAACCATGTATAAAAGTTTCTTTGAGTTTCAAATCATAAAATATCCTGCAATAAGTTCTTTAAATGTTGACCTTCAGTGACCTTATATTACCACTGACCTCTACCAAATATAGTAGGACACTTTCACTCAATGTTATGCATTTAAATGGCTAAGTATGGGAAGTAGGCTTCCTTTCTAAAAATAATTGTTTACACACTTTAAGAGTTTGTCCTCTGGTGACCTCAGATGACCTTTGACCCTCATCAAAAAAGATATGACACTTTTTCTAAGTTATATAATGCATCTACATGCAAAGTTACAATACTATCCATGCTTCCTACCTTGAGATACTGTAACAAACTGTTGTAACA
Source organism: Holothuria leucospilota (assembly GCA_029531755.1). Lineage (NCBI taxonomy): Eukaryota > Metazoa > Echinodermata > Holothuroidea > Aspidochirotida > Holothuriidae > Holothuria > Holothuria leucospilota. The sequence continues at coordinate 15,693,385 of CM055980.1, read as the reverse complement.
AGGTTTTCAGATTATGGCATCTGATGACCCCACATGACCCTTGACCTCCACCAAAATTGAAAGGCTCCACCCTCTTGATATAATGCATCTACATGCCAAATATGAGGTGTATCCAAGCTTCCTATCTGGAGATATCGTGTTAACAAGATTTTCCAAGTATGCTCCCAAGACCCTGATGACCTCTTCTGACCTCTACCAAAAACAATACAGTCCTTCCTTTTGATGCAATGCATCCACATGGTAAGCATGAAGAGTATTCATGCTTCCTACCTTGAGATACAGTGTTCACAATATTTTCAGAGTCTGACCTCCGGTGACCTTAGTTGACCTTTGAACTCCACCAAAATCATTCAGGATCTTCCACTTTTAATATAACACCTCTTCATACCAAATATGACAAGTTTCCATGCTTCCTGTCTGGAGATATCCTGTTAACAAGGTTTTTCAGTTTGACCTCCGATGACCCCTGATGACCTTTGACCTCCACCAAAAGCAATACCATCCTTCCTTTTGATGCAATGCATCCACATGGTAAGCATGAAGAGTATCTATGCTTCCTACCTTGAGATACAGAGTTAAAAATGCTTTCAGAGTTTGACCTCTGGTGACCTCAGATGACCTTTCACCCTCCACCAAAATTAATCTGGATCTTCCTTTCAACATGAGGTATCCATATCTCAAATACCAGTATGAGAACTGTCAAGTTTCCCTTCTTGAGATACTGTGTTAATGAGCAAAGTGTCAAAAACATACACACACCATCATGAACGCATAGGTTTCTCTTTCATTGAAACCAAAACAAACCTTTAAATCTGCTCTGATTCTGAACAATGTAATTTGTCATCCAAAAGAAGAGTTTGAACCAACAACCAGATTTTATGGAGTAAGTTGCAACCTGTTCCTTGAACAGAAATATTTTAACCTTTTCATAAATGCCCTTCACTACTGCACTTTCAAGGATTGTTGGAGAAGGCTATGAAAGAACCATTTCCCAAAAATGTATCTGGTTTGAGAGACTTTAATAATGGCAGGCAACTAAGAACCTTTTTTTTACAACCAGGAGGTTTAGGAGTATTACACAGAGACATCTTTGTTCCAAATTCATTTATTTCAAAAGGTTATGGTCTACTCCATGCCATTTTTGGGGAAGCATGGCACCTCTATTCTCTGACATAACTTCTAGAGATAACCATTTTTTGTGCAAAGTGTTAACATTTCTGAAACAAGTGCACAGTCTGCATTAACCACCTACTGCACCAATAACCATTCATAAATTAAATATGCTTCAAACTGAAACGGTGGTCGAACAGTATGTCAAATTTAATCCACTCTGTTGGAATCGCTAGCCAGACAACAATTTTTCAATCTCTACTTCAGCTCCAAAATCCCCAAATGAAAAGTTTTCCCAGGCGAGCTACGGTGTAGGAGTCCTCACTAACAATCGTGTCCTGTTTCAATACTGTGCAATGGATAACCTTATGTTGTGCTATGATACTTGTGTCATTGCCCCTCAGGGCTCAGCTACAAAATTAGCCAAAGGATCACGCTATATAAGGCAGCACCAAAGCGACCATTCTTGCTTTCATTATCAGGCTACCCTAAGAAGACTTCTGTTTATCTGTAATGACAAGTAATGCAGCTGTCCAAGGGTTTTCCCTTCTTATTGCATAAGATCATTACAGTATTACAGCATTCTACCCACAAAATTTATGCTGCATGATCAGGTGTCATTGACAAATGAAGGTGTTCCTGCAGTATTTTGCAATATTCAAATTGGTAACATCCATGAGAGTGCAGCCCCATGAGGATAACAGTATTAGATTAGAATTCTTCTAAGAAACGACACATTACTGGCTTTAAAGTTTTGTTCTGAAATTTTAAGCCAAACACCCCTCCCCCTCCTTTTGTCACATGAGAAGGAAATAAAAACCATCAAAATAAGCTAAGAAAACAATGATATTGAGAAATGCTTATCAAGAAATTTCATTAATCTAATAATTTCTACACACAACTGACAAGTATGTAAACCATTCACGTCATACGAAGCAAGCTGCTAAAGGCTGCAAAGACCTTACTGCGACCCACTAAAAGCCAATCAGGTTGCAGTCCAGTTAGTCGGTCCTCACTGTGACCAAAGTGGGCATATGGTTGATATTCGACATGGAGTCTGGGGCAGTAGTGAGGCAGTCGAGTGGGTGTTTTGTGATGGCATTCTTGTAAGTTACTCAAACTGCAGTAATTGTTTTTCTTCTTTGTTTCGAGAGCCACTGCACCTTGTGCCAAAATGTGATCACTGTCATACTGTTATAGGGTAATTGGCTATATAAGACCTATCCCAACAACATGCTATGCAAGGGAACAGTTAATGTTTGAAGGTCATATAAACATCTTAGTTTTAAAAGAAAACAAAAGCAGGTAATGTGAGTTGTACAAGAAGGGCATCTAAAATTATTTCACAATCGACTATCTCAAATTAAGTGAATAAATTTCAACATTTTATATCTGAGCAATGGAGTAGGCTAAGCTAACAGGAGATGGATGTATGGAATTCACTTTCCAACCTCTAAAATATATGTGTAAGGATACAATACTGGGACACAAAAGTGGGACATTTGGGTCTAAAGCAAAAGTTAAAAAGAATAATGATTTTATTGCTGCAATTTGTTGATAAAAGTGCTGGGAAATGTCATCAAAATGTAAAACATCATGTTTGTTAGATGACAAAAATTTTTATATTACAAAAACTGGTTCTAATGTTTTGTTAGTTACAGAAGACACCAAAGCAGAATTGGGTAGCAAAAATAAAGTTAAAAGACTGAAATTGGGTTTGATTTCACTGTAGATTTGTTCACATTACAAGTTGCAATGATATATTAACATCTCTTGACTAGAGATCCTCACATTCTGCATGCCTGACAATGTAAGCACCAAATGTTATGTTAGTTACACAAGACACCATTTTGTCCCATTTTTGGTGTCCTCGTAACCAACGTTAAATTTGCATTTAAAATTTCCTGGTTGGTCACCCACTGCAAAATGTTAGGGAATAGTAGTTTGCAAACATGTTTAATTTCTATTCCAACATATTTATAAACAATTCACATCAAATTACATTATCGACAAGTTTTTTGGTGCATAAATATGAACTGGTGCCTGTTTTGGTGTCTTCGTAACTAACGTTAACATTTTATAACCAACCAATACAGAATGCAAAAGGCAAGGCAAACATTTATAATGTAGAAGTATAGACCAGCATATACCCAAATCACAGCATGAAAAATGAGCCATGAAATTATGAGTCAGTCACATTTAAGCCCAAATGAAGTTGGGGAATACTATGTTTGTGTCCCAGTACTGTATCCTTGCACGTATAGTCTTGTAATTCTAGACTTAAAGGGAAATACTGTGTTTAAAATGCACCAACATGGCATACAAAGAAAACACCTTAAACCATTATTAAACTGTTCAGTCTCACCAAAAAACTCTAGCAACAGCTTTATCTCCTACAAATTTAATGCATTACAAGAGTAACAGATGCTGCATCATTTGAATTTTAAAAAGTATGGGTGAACAAATTACTTTTGTGCAACAAATAACAAAATGTCTTTCTGTAAGAGTCTTATTTCTTGAAAAGAAAGCTACCATTCTGCCTTATTTTGAATGGTCTATCATTCTGTATCTATTAATATTGGTTTTAAAAACATGCAAATTTTCTGTGAAACAAATGCAATATTTCCCTTTCAAGTCCACTTTAACCTCCAAACTGCTGCCCTCCATTGCTTTGAATACCACTGACCTTATCCATTCTGCCAACAGGAATAGATACCACCTCATGGGCTCTTAAAATTCATTATTACATCAAGGTTTTCATGGTTTGTTTAGTACTAATGAAGCATTCCATTCACTTGCCCTAATGTAAGGTAAATCCAAAATGGAAAGAAAGTTAAACAAACACACCCAAACTGGACATTTATCAAATAAATTGTGGACAGTTACTTTACACTGGCTTCAACTCAAGCAACTTCTGCAGTCCGCCCCCCATCTGACTGATAAATTCATTACGGTTTTGCAGAATCACAATCAAATAGGTTAAGACCATCTACAAATTACCAGCAATTACAACAGAACTTTGCTGTGCAAACAGAACACCCTCCAATTTCTGTAACCATCAAGAAAAGCTTAATGAATCCAGTTCTTACCAAAGTAAACACTAGAATTCATTTTAAAATCACCACTGTGCCCTTCTTCAAACAGAGCAATCATTAATGAACAATGAAGTGAGGACCACTGTGAAATCAGTGGGTAAATAATATACTGGAAAGGATGGCATTAAGTTGATTTATGTCAAACCACTTAAATAAATCTAACTGAATCTTCATCATCAGTCTTTTGTCCAGGCTAAAGCAAACAGAGCCTGAGTTCAATTTTCTGAACACTGGAAATACTGAGCACGACTAAATGACATTCTACCATTACAATGGTTCGAAGTTAAATATTTGAAACATTAATTCTCCTTCAAGTGCAGATTGAAAATCAAGATGACAGAACATCTTACTGGTGTGGGTAGTCATGAGTGACCATACTTACCCTGCTAAACCCAACTGACCCTCCAGGGCATCTTCCATCTTGTAACAACTGTGTAAATACCATACTTCTGTAAATAACCACTGCATTATTAACGAGCGACTATACTAACCCCTTGCTACATCTTGTTTGCTTTGATCTTGCACACTGCACCTAATCGGGGCAGTTTCGACACCTCCCCACAAATGCTCGCCATTTTGGCTAGTAGCCCACCCTTATTGGCCTGGAGAGCTAGGCACCATCAGAGGCCATGGTCAAGGCCAAGAAAAAACATGTAAATACTAAGTAATGAATAAAATGAATGCTTACAATGATAAAGGTAGCAAGACTAATAATAGGGACTGATCATAAGCACCTATGTACTGAAAGGGGGAATACCTACCAAGAATACAAGGCTAGGATAACAAAGGTGAAATAAAAATAGTAACAACAGAACAAAGTATTTCACAGGGGGAGGCCACGGTGTGAAGCATGTACAAAGGCACAAAGTACACTAGTCCTAATACACTGTCACAGCAGGAAAGAGTAAGTAACACGGGAACCTCATTTCCAGGAAATTTTCATCACTGGCGGGAAATTTTTGAGCAAAGAAAAAACAGACAGCAAAAAGATGAAGAGGAAAAAAGAAAGGTGGAATGGGGAAAGGGAAATATGACAAGAAATGAGACTTATCTAGCAACAAAACGTATGTGAACCACTGAATACGCACATTAAACTATTCTATTACCGCTGCTGTCGGGTCTATGTAGGCCTACATGCACTTGTATGGTGTGCACTTGCATGGTTTAACACATGAGTAGTACAATGGCAGTCACTGTAACTAGAGCACCAATGGTGCTGAAGCTCATACCTTCAACTAATTAAGGGTCCCTGGCTTGTAGTCTTTGTTAGTACAAGCATCGTATGACTTTAAATGATGTCAAATGGCTTATGACCCCAAATCTCACATACCCTGATGGCACCTTCCTGAATGTCACAAAAAATTTGTCATGCTATCTTTGCTTTGTAAGTTGTTTCATGAATACAATTTAAGAAAGCAAAAGCCCCTAGGGCCCATCTTTGGCCTTGGACCCCAAACTTTGGACCAAAATTCCACAAAACCAGAAACAGATCACTAACCAAGCATCATTATAACAGACTGTCAACTCTGTTAAACATTAACTGGAGGAAAAGTTAACCACTTGTAATTCTACACAAAATGGACCCTATGGTCCATCTTGTGCCTTAGACCCCAACTTGTTAAACACCCTGAAGGTACCACTACCTGAATATAATTATGACAAACCATCAACATTGTACAAGAGAATCTGCAGGTGTAAGCAATTTGCAAAATGTCACAAAAAGGGCCATAGGGCCCATATGGGACCTTAGACCCAAACTTCCAGAACACCATAAACAGATCACTAACCAAGCATCATTATGACAGGCCTTCAACTCTGTTTAAACATTAACTGGAGGAGGAATTGACCAGTTTGCAATATTTCACAAAATGGACCCTAGGGTACATTGGGCCTTGGACCCAAAATTTCTGTACACTCTAAAAGAACCATTAACAGAGGATCACTAAGACAAACACACCCACGTGCTCTGACAATGCACACACAATGGAAATTGCCAATGGAAATCCCATTAAGCAGTTCCCTTTAACCTAACCTAAACAACTGCACAGGATTGACCTCTTCAACACAGACAGTTTTAAAGAGGTTGCAGCACAAAGAAAAATAGGTAGTTAAGTGATTTTGTGAGACTGGTAAAATAGAGGGGTGGCACAAAATTGGTTAGAAAGGTATCAAAAGTATTCTTCATCCCAAATTGGAGAAGTAATTTGTAAGGACCATTAACAGAACTTCATTATGGCAAATCATCAACACTGAACAACACAATTTGTAGGAGAAAAAGTATTTTGTAAAATTTCATACAATGAGCCATTGGGGCCCACATGGGACCTTAGACCAAAATTCAAGAACACCATAATGAGATCACTAACCAAGCAATATAATGAGAGGCTGTTACCTCTCTTTACACATTTAATAGAGAAGTTAATTACTTTGCAATATTCCACAAAATGGACCCAACGGTCCATTTTGGGCCTTGGACCCAAAATTCCTGAACACCCCGAAGGTACCAATAACAGAGTAACATTATGGCAAACCATCAACATTGTACAAGAGAATCTGTAGGAGGAGAAGCATTTTGTAGAATTTCATAAAATGGGCCCTAGGGTCCACATTGGACCTTGGACCAAAAATTCCTGAACACCCCAAATGGCCCACCACCCAAGGAACATTGTGCCCAAGTTTCAAACAAATCCATGAAAGCATGTGGGAGGAGAAGCATTTTGAACAAGTGTGGACAGATAGATAGATAGATAGATAGATAGATAGATAGATAGATAGAGTGACGCCGCGTGATCACAAGAGCTCACACCAGCATGCTGGTATGAGCTAAAAATGGGCCATCAAATCCCGTCAATTGGGTCTTCATTTTTCAAATAAGCTTCAGCCTACCGGGGCGGGAAAATCTGACTTCGTCAGATTTATGTTCCCGGGAAGTAAACATTTTTTCTGATCATGTAAACTGTACCAATAGACTTGTAAGCCTAAGCTACAGGAAAAAGCAAACCCTCTCATGTGGAATAACACTCTCTTAAAAGCCTGTCTAGACCTCACAAGGAAGTGGAAAGAATCAATGTGAAAAATAAATTTATATAAGAGATATAAACAACATTTACAGTGCATCCTTGCAAAGATAATGATGAAAAGTTGTCGACTTCTAGATACCCATAAACTTCTGAGTAGCAGTTTTGCAGGGGAAGGAGAATGAGGGCAGGCTACTAGCCCAAATGGTGGACATTCGGAGCACATTGTCAAAACTGCTCCAAACTGTGCGCAGCACGCAAGATTAATGCAAACATGATATAGCAAGGGGTAAGTCTATGCCTGTAACAGGATTCTGCAAAATTAATATTGCATCCCTCCACTTGATCCCATAGTAAACATCAATTCCTGACACCAAACAAAGACTAGCCAGGGCTGTGATCTTGAGGTCATGTGCAATGAAGTATGAACACTGTGAATGCACCACCTTCAAATTCATGGCAATACCAGCAGCTTAACATTCCCCTTATAATGCAGACACCCAACATTCAATGGTGATAATGAAACCTGGGCAGGCATATGATTGACTGGCTAATCAATAACAAGGGACTTCAGCTGTGTACACAGTCATTTTAACTGTTTGAAGGTTGAGTGTGAAAACTCTGTAAAGTAGCAACATGAACATAGCACAAACTTCAACAGAACAACTTTATAAAGTAAAAAGAAAAGAAAAAACACTTAAAGATGGCCGAAGAAGATGCACAACACCTTTTGATGTTGTAATAACAACAGCTACATGTATGGCAGTCCATAAGTGTGGTTTGACACAATAAACTCTTGGAAACACCATCCACTAACATTAACAATGAATTCAATTGTTAAAGTTGGTATTGTAAAGGTGGACTAGAGTAGCATTGTATAGGCTTTCACATAGTAAAATGGAATTTTATGGCTCGCTTTCATATGCACTTCATTGTTTGTAGAGTTCTCTGCACAGGCACATGCTTGTGGACCTACCCATATCCCTTCCATTTGTGCACAAATTGAACCAACTCACATAATTCATATAATGAATAAAAACTTGATGCCATTTCCAACTTCAATGGCACAAGGGCATGTGCACATTATATGGCAAATGTTTCACAAGGAAGACACCAATGTTTGTGCAGCATAAATTAGTACTTTTCAGAGTGGTATACCACAATCCATTATTCCCTGTACTCTCACCCATGGAAAATACATGGCTCCATCAAAATCTTGCTTTTGGATGACTTTGAAAGCAACTGTGCATTATGCCTCCTACACTCTACAGGAAATTGTACCGTCGCTTTTCTGCACTCTACAGGAAATTCGACCGTTGTTCTGCAGTTTTTGTAAGACACTAAATGAAGGGGACACTAACTGTAATCCCCCCCCCATGAGCAACTTTTCACGTGCGACTATACTTACCCCTTGCTACATCTAATTTGCATTATTCTTGCATGCTGCTCCCCCCTTCGGGACAGATCTGACATCGTGCCTCCTATGTCTGCCATCTTGGCAGACAGCTCATCCTCATTCTCCTTCTGGGGTTGGTATATGTCCGGGACATGAATCCAAAGAAACCATTAGATTACAAACCCAACTTGGACTTGCAAACAGATGAAGCAACTAGCAAACCTTTGCTTACCTGTTACAGGGGCTTCGATGTCTAACATTGTATTTTCTTTTCTTAAAAGTTCCATTCCTTCTCTAATTATTCTGAGTGCTACATCTTCTTCTATCCTTCCTTCTTTATAAAAGTGTTGTTTGAGAACTTCATGGTTTGGTTTACTATCTTTATAGACCTCTTCCATTGTGAGTCTCTGTGTTGGTGGACATGGTACAGCTGCAACAGTAAACACATGAAAACAGTCAAAAGTTAGCTGTACACTAGGTAGGGTTGGGCGATATGAAACAATCCATATCGATATATCGCGACATCGCCAAAATTTTCACAATATACCGCCAAAACGGATAAACCTGTCACAGACGAGGATAAATGTGCCGAAATAATCCTAAAGAAGTTTTACAGCTATTTTCTACATCAGGATGAAATCAATGAATGAATACTGAAATTATAAACACTGTTTCATCTTTAAAATTTTAAATTATAGAAATTTCAGTCCCCCACCCCAAAATTTATTTTTTTCTACATCGTCATATCGTGATAATGGTATTTCGTACCACATTTTGCGATACGGACTTCTAGCAATATATATCGATATATCGTATATCCCCAACCCTAACACTAGGATATACAGTGATACATAGCCTACTATGTGCCATAAAGAAAAGAGTTAAAAAGCAATTCTTTTTCATCACCCCTTGGGAGAAAAATAAACCCTCTACCTGTAGTTGAAATGCAGATGGTTCATGTACATAACTTATCACCCAAACTGAATCCTGATTTCCCAAGAAGTTTCTACACAGTTTGAAGTGTTTTGAAACTTAGTAGCAAGAAACACGTTCGCCAGTGTTCATGCTAGTATGCGCGATTGCACAATTCCCCCACTATCTTTCCAAGTCTTGCGACAAAAATAACTGTCTGAGGGAAATTCCCACACAGACCTCGCAGCCCACACTCATTTCGCTTATTTATAATTTCTGGACCCCCCCCCACCTTGAATTTGAAATCCTACCCCCAAAAATTTCATAGGGGTGAAATTCCCCTTCAGTTTCTGAGCCCTAGCGTAAACACTGATGAAGCTACACCTGATAAAACAGGGGTCTAAGTCAGGTTAATAAATTTACATCTCAGGAAAACTGTTTAGGAAATGTCAGTTATAGAAATTGAAAATGAGCAATGTGAAGAAAAAGGCTTTCTTAATGGTAGTCAACTCATCAGTGGCATTCCCACCTCCCCCCCCACCCCCCACCTTACTGGTGTGGATATTCACAAGCAACTATACTCACCCTTGTTACATCTATTTTGCATTTAATTCACACTTCAGGCGCTACAGAAGAAGGGGCGTGGTGCTAAAACTTTTCCTGGTACCATGCGAAATGCAAAATAAATGCAAAAATAGATGTAGCAATGGGTATGTCTGCAAAGTGAATTTTCATTTTTTCTCTCTGTCCTGTCTCCTCCCCTACCTATCCCCAACCTTTCTACCACCCTATCCCCATCCTCCTCAGCAGAACTGGGTCACAAGTTGGTTGCTAAAATTGATTACCTCCTCCATCTTTTCCACGTAAAATCAGGGGTGGCAACAGGTGGGAGGAGCTTTGGGCTGCTGTCCCTCCCCTTTCACCAAACCCCTTCTTCCCCCATCAGGAAAAGCCTGAAACCACCCTTCCTAAGCTTCAGAGAAAGTTTACACCACTTTTTGCAGATCTTCGATAAGAACTAACTTTTTCTAATGCATTGTTAAGAAACTTCCACAAGGATGGACCACCAATGGCTTTAACCTCTTTTGCTACAATAAACAACACTTGAAGTAAAGCACTAAAATACCCGCAGGTACCTTGACACAAGGTAGAAACAGTTCTCAAAAGTTTTCTCTTTTTAATGGTCACTGTATTCAACGTTCAAGTTAAATGATCCACATAGTAGCATGACCACACTGCTCTATAATAACTCAATTACTATAGTTATGTGTCTTAAGAGAACATCTTGACTTGCAAGGACCAGATTACCACTTTACATCATAATCATGAGAGGGATTTAGCCATTTCACCCATCAATGACACCATCCCACAATAACACTTCAAGAGGCAAGTGGGCACCTTTTCAAGGAGTAAAATCATCAATGCAATCAACTTGTCTCTAGGGATTACAATAGAATTAACACTAACACCAATGTAAAGCTGCAAATCCTCTTCACTGTCTTCATTTTATTGACCCCTCCCACCACACCTATTGACAGCAATTGATCTTTCAACACCAAAATGGCCACAAGTGGAGAAACTTGGGACATCTGAAAAGCGAGGACTACAATAGAGTAATGCAGGTGAGACAGAGTAGTGTGGATTAAATAATATCTCAACAGCATACTACCCAAGATACTTCAACTTTAGTGCAAGATACTTCATCTTCAGTGTAAGAAAATTTGACTACAGGCCAATTATACACGTAATGGCTAAAAACAGCTCTACCCACTCCACATCTTCAGGAATACATCTGATAGCCAAATTACATAATTCACACAATTCACACACACAGTTGTAATCAAACACCTGTATTATAATATTTAAAGTGGCGTGACTTCACGCCACATTGAAATCAAAGACTATGCCATTTTCTAATCATTTATAACTTGGAAAGGCAGTTGGCTTTTACTATGTAAGTTTAAAACTACTTGTTGGAAAGACAGTTGGTTTATACTATGTTAGTTTAAAACTACTTAACAAAAAAAACTTTTGTTTTAATAAGCGAGTTCAACATAACAGGATCACAATGCATGCCAAGAAGAATTCCACTTTTACTGTACTGTATAAATGACAGACACCAGCAATAGTATTTTGTAGAATTGACAGACACAATTTTCACATATGAATCATGGTTCAACATCTATTGCCTGGTAAAGTAATCGGCTTTGAAGAGAATGTTACCTTAAAAGTAAATCTTTTAATTTCTAGTGAAATGTGGTAACATCATACCACAGAAAGAAATGAAAATGTAGACTCAAAGCATGTGTTAGCATGCAAACATATTTGCAGAATCTGTTGGCACAGTAAAATTCTTGAGTTACATGGCAAGTCAAGTCTATAAAATATATATCGCTTACTGATTCACCTACTAGATAACCTCTTTGTTTTCATGAAATATTGTAAGTGGTATCAAGTGTCAAGAGAGATACTTGGGGTGGGAGGAGTGAGGGATTCAATAGAAATTTCATGCCTCTGCAAATCCAGTTGGTCTACTACATCTTTGCCCTTCATCTGCACATAGCTGGGAGCCATGTGGATTACTTCTTTCACTTTTTTTTCTTCTTTTTTTTTTTTAATTCCTACATTGTAAAGGAAAATTTATGATTAACTACTACAATACCTTCATTTTCATAATTTAGACACACAGTTCACTGTGCTAACAGTGAATACAACCTTTCTACAATATTTGCATGTTTTGACATGCCTCCCATAGCTCCATGATGTCATAATCCCATTACTTCATCATACTGTGCACTGGATGTATGCTGAGAATGACAAAATTGCCATTCACACAGGTACATACAGTTATGTTTGTTAATTAAATGAATGCAATTCAACTCCCACTCCTTGACCTTCTAAGTCCAATTACAACAGAGGAAACACACTGTGGCATGGCATTGGTGTATTCTCCTACATACACTGTTGTCGCTGGAGACATCAATCACATGTTAACTGGTTAAGTACTAATGATGTATTGCAAAATTAATGTTAGTAATATGAACATCTATTAATACATGTGACTATAGCAAGAAGCTTAAAATTGGTGTTAACACACACAGATAATTGTCTGACATTTTCTTTCTTTTTTACTAAATTATACCCACATCTTGTGAAGGTAACATCCTTTCTCCTCTGCAAATTTGATGAAAGGTTTCCCCACTACTTACAGTAAAAGCTATACACAACTAGAACAGCAATGCTGTTGTGTAGCTCACACAATTTCTCTTGTCTGTTAAAAATAGAAACTCACAAAACCGACTTTTATCATCTATTCATCTGCTTCCAAAAAACCTCCTTACCTTACAAAGGCAAATGGGAGGGAAGAGAGGAGCGTAATAATTAATAGAAATCAAAACCCATCTGTAAAATCACAAATGTGTTAAGGAATGTAAACCTGCAACTGACATAGTTTTATGACAGATAGCTACAAATATCACGACATATTTTCTCATATCAAGCTAGCCTGCAAAGGCTGTGTACACTTTTATTAGCAGCAAGACTGTAAAAAAGTTTGTATGATGTACCTATAAACTGTTCAAGTATTGCAAAGTACATTTAATCGTACCTTTGATTCCACAACTAAACACTGCATGGGTTTGCACTGATCAAAATAAAACACTCTCAAAAAGCTCCGACTGCACTTGAACTCACAACAGTTAAATTGCAATTACTTGACTTGACCAACTCAAGTGAACAGAACAGAATGGGAGATATCCCCACAATTAATAAGTTAAGCCTATTTCCTTTCATGTGTTAAGCCACACTGACCACAGAGTTGCTTCAGACTGTAGAGGCCACTTGATGAACAAACACATGTGTGTTGATGGATTGAATTTCAAACAGCCTGCATATCCATTTGCAGGATAACAACTGAACACAAAACCTAACACACTGCTGCCAGTACAATGGATAAACAGCTAACTGTTTAGCAGGCACAGTGAACTCAGCTCTACAAAAAAGGCATTAAAACCCAACTTAATTTTCCTATAATGGAATGCAAATAGGTAGGTGTTAATGCTCTGCTGACAAACAATCATACCCCAAAATTTCAGCTCAAAATCTCCTCACATCAAAAAGAAGACTTTTTGTTAAAAAGTTGACGCCATCAGCCCCATTTATAACCTCACACATGTACATGTGTGAGCTAAAAATGAACTTTCGAAGAAACTGCTCATCCAGCTTGCCAGCGATTTGATGGACCAAATGCAAGCCAAAATGCCTTACTTCCAGGTGATATGCCAATTGATAATTTTTAGTCAACTTGTTTTAAGCTTAGGAAAACTGTACTGATCATGTATCTGCATTAAGGTACTGTAGAGACTGATTTTGTGGGCAGCACTATTAATTTGCTAGAATATTTCAAAAGGCTTTGAATTAGTGACTACTCTGAATATTGTACTTCCTGGAGTACTTTTTAAATGTAATTTTAACATTTACCACTAAAAATCCTTACATAACATCTAAAAATTCTGAATAACTCACATGAGCTACTGATCAATCACAAATCAAGGTAAGCAACCAGGCAACTATCCAACATCTGACATCCATTTTGGGACCACAAGAAACCTACTATTTGCTTCTTCAAATGACCTCTGCATTACCTTTCACCTGAACCTTCTCCACACCCCATTCAAACTCCATCACCCAACAGCATCACTCTGCCAAAGTTCCATCAAAATCAATTGCGTAAAAATGTATAGGAAGAGGCAGTTTGCAGACTGAAAATGCAGAAAGACTTTCCTCAATGACATGAACACTGATGACAAACATTGATGTATCTCAAGTTTGCACAAGACACTTATCTCACTATTGTATGTTTCACTTCCTTCCACTCGTCATTATTTTCAGTGGTAGATGCCAACATAAGCATCCACATCATCCATCACTTCTCATGCACTCTGAACGCTGCCAAATCTGCTGTCTACAAATATGATACTACCTACAGAGCAATACATGAATCTACACCAGTGGTGTATTTAGGGGCCATTGGGCCATTGCCCCCCCCTCACTGATGCTGATTTTTTTTTTAAGTACAGTACCTAAAATACATAACTTTTTTAAAGTGATGCCGTGAGATTGCAAAAAGTAAAAAACATTAAAAATCAAGTTTAAAATTTCAGTGATTCCTTTGAGTGACCCATATGAACAGTAAGGGAGAAAAAATAAGGCCTGTTGTGCGAATTCCGGCAACAGCCTTAAAATTTTCGTAAAAATAACGACTAAACTCGAGGAAATCAAAAATGTGCTGCGGACAAACACTATTCAGTCTCCTAACGAACATCAGTTGAGCGGACCAATGAGAACGAAGTACTAACGCATATTCACTACATGTAAACAGCTGATCGATTTAGCACAACGACACAAGTGAACAAGACGTGTGTGTGTGATCTTGAAGAGGTAACGTTGATATTGCAATGTACAGAGTGCACGGTAATACCACTATAGGCTATACTATCCCGTTCTACTGTAGTAGCCTAACTTAGGCTATAGTATACTGGCTAGTGGTACCTCTGTGTAAATTAAGCCTAATTTAGGCTAACGTTAGATGCCCTGTCTTGTATGTGCACTTACCATCATCTTTGACGTTCTTAATCATGGCGATAAAAGACTGATAGTATTGGTGTAACTTTTGTTGTAAACCTGTAATGTCCAACTTCAAATCGGTACTGTAACGCATACCAAAGAGTGAAAGACTGTGGCCTGTACTACGTAGTAAGAGGAAGCTATATTGAGTGTTTACAAGTAAGTTTATGAAGCAATTATGCAAGAACATGCATTCTCTGGTCGTGAGCCCTGTTACCGTATAGTAGAGATCAGTGGTCGTGAGCAAACAGCTGTAGGCTACCGTAGAGCTAGTCAGGCTGGAGTGGTATGGTACATCTTTTTTAACTTGGTGACACCTCAACAACATTGCATATTCAACATCAGGTTCGTTGTAGGTGTGGTTAAATGCCGTATAATAAGGACCGTTTTTTGAAAAAGACCTTCAAAAATTTACCGATTCTATGCTGTTTAGGTTACTTCCAGAGACTATCACTATCATTTTGAGCTTTCAAATTGTGTTCTTCAACACTGCAAAGCACTCGTGGCATTTTTAAGAATAAAGAAAGACATAAGAAGAAGCAAAATCTTATGTTTTTCCTTTTTGCAAACTCACGGCATCACTTTAACACAAATTTTACTTCAAATGGTAGCATACAGTTTGTGGCACCAGACTGCATGTATGGACAACAAAGTTTTCAAAAAATTTTCAAAGGGGGAAACCCCCTCCTCTCAAGTCCCTCCCCCAGGCCGGCAATAAAACAATACTGCATGGTCCCCCTTGAAAATTCTGGCTATGCCACTGGTCTACTCTCACAATTGCATCTGCCCACCCCCCTCACTGACCTACAGAGCATATTTAGTGCTTTAACATACGACCCTCCTCTGATTCCCTAGTGTATTGAGGATAAGATCCTCTGCACCAAATCACGCTGTAGCAGTAGATCAGATCCTAATCTATTCCTCCAATTTTGATCTTGGTAGAAGATGAGTAAGATCTGACCTGAGCAAGAGATCAAGTTGGATCAAGGCTGGAACAGAAATGCAATAGGGGTGTACAGCATCTTTGTATAAATTTACCTGTCTTATTCTAATGTAGTAGCACTGGCAAAGTTTCTTAAAGGAGATATGCCATCCACCAAAATATATTTAGACATATTTAGACATATCCCCATAGTTCTAAATCCAGTTGGAGACTGTACTTTGATTGGCATTCCTTCAAACAATAATAGCACCACTCTGGTTGGTAATGATGACTTGGACATCAGTTGTGTTCCTAACTAGGCGCACAGTCACACACAGTTTGTTTTTCAATATTGCCTCGAGCAACTGAAACTCAGTGCAGGCTGCTGTGGCTCTGTCTTGGAAGTGTTCTACTACTAGACAGTTGTTTCTGTTTAAAGAGAGACTTGCATCACCCCAAGTATCACTTTTACAAAGGGGTAAGCAAAAGTCTCAATTGGTGACTTCTCTCTGATTGACATCAGAGTTGCAAAACTCAAAAGATGCAGAGCAGCTCACATTACACAGCATGCACAGAGAGTGTTCTGATTACATATTAGGGCCTTGTATACTCACCAGGATGTGGTCCTAGGCAATAAACCATGTTTGTGTCTTCACATGGAGAATCTAAAGACAGTTATGGGCAGGGCTAGAACTAGCATAGTTGGGAGAATTGGAACTGTCTGGGATGAGATGTCCCCTTTAAACTGGAGGCGGGTCTAGAAGTTAGGTTAGTTGGAAGAATCGTTATAGTCTGGGGTAAGCTTAGAGGGCCTTTATGAGACTTCCATTGCAACATGTCTGGCAATCACTTCAGCCCTCAGCATACACATCAAGGATCACAGTATCAGTATTACACAATATGTGGTGTGGTTCAAAGAACCAGCAGATAGGCTACCTGGCAGTCCCAGGCATACAGCTTTGATATTGAATGAAGTCTCCCAAGCTTCACAGAATTCTAATTTCACTACTTCTCCATTTGGCCAGCTGTTCTGTAAATCTACTTGCCAGCATGAACATCTACTCGTCGACTTTGAATCTGCCTAATAGCTTTTGGTCTCGTTTGTGGAGAAGACTTTGTTGCAGTGCTTACCCGCAGGCTACGATTTTTAGCAGTGCACTCACCCGTGTGTTAGAGTTAGATGAGGTTTTATGGCTCATTTTCTAACCAACTGGTTTAAGTCAGGCCGGCCACGGCCTTTTTTCCAGTTGTGGCTCACTGGCTTGTTTTCCCTACTCCATTGCTTATGCTGAGCACCAAGCACAATGGCAGCAGGTTCCATTTTTAAAGTCTTTGGTATGACCTGGCCAGGAGTCGAACCCCAAACTTTCTGGCTGCAAGTTGGATGCCTCACCCCTGTGAATTTTTCTTGCTCCAGACTATCAGGAGGGGGTATTGTCAAGCCCAGCAGTCCTAGGGTGTCCCTGCCCAACATTCCCAGCACAGAGCTACAACTGTTTGTCATCAATGTTCTATCATACAACAACAAAAGTCAAACTAGAACTACACTTTTTTTTTTAGCCTTGAATGAAATCTGAGATGAGACATCATGGAGAACATTTCAGAGTCTTGGACAACTGCTTCTTTGGTTGAAATTTCCTAAAACATTTCATCTGATAAACAGCATTCCCTCTTGACTGTCATTACCTGCAAACTCAATCAAATGAGGCTCCATCATGTTAGAAAATGCTCTGCCTCCAACTGTCAATGCTGCTAGTACTGAGGCAGGATGAGCTGCATGAAATTTTCAACATTGTTGACCCCTCGAAAATCTTGGGTATTTGCAGTACATGATTGTACTTGGAAACAGACTGGTAAATGTCAAGTGTTCACTCTAACAATGAAAACTTTTGCCAGTGTACAGGGCTATGTAGACTAGACAAGGCTAAAAGCACAGGCTGTGTGCACCAAAATGAAAAAAAAAAGTCCAGTCCAGCTAGCTCGCTAAGTGCAACAATAATGCAAAATAAATGTAGTAAAGGGTAAGAATATCACTGCAGAGTGAATACAAAACTAATTCAGGTAGCATGTGTGAATTAAGCGCAAACTGGTCAGTATGTCTGCAAAGTGGATACAAAACCAACTCCTGTGAATTAATTCATTTTTAAATACCATCACATCAATGACAATGTACAGAAGTCAGCTCTCTATCTTGATGCAGTTTGGTTTGCTTGAATCTTTGCAGAGCGGTTCAAGAAGAAAAGTTAGAAAGGCAATTCTTTGAGCGAGAGAGCTTCCAGTTAATGCCAGTTAGTATTCATTTACTTTTATGTGTGGCAGGAAGCTCGCATTCATGTTTGTTCCACTGACAACATACTACAAAGCAACCAAAAATTATCCATTACGACTGTTTAAAAAGCCAACTGCAAATTAAACGAGTTTGCATTCAATTCAACTGTCATATCGATAAGAGACTTTGAGAAGTGTGTATTGGTTAACGACTACAAAGGACAGTTTTTAGGTCAGTTTTATGCTGTGTCAGCCAGTCAGAAAACAGACCAAGTTTAAATTTCCCAACTGGAATCATGTGATCTTAAGCAATTCAACCAATCAGCTATCAGAGATTGTTCATGGAGCTGTAGGGAGGGTTTTCAAATATCATAGTGCAATCTTAGTCAACATGGGTTCATCAAGGCTAATCAGTCATACAGTGTGCGGAGGTCTGTCGTACAACTTGAAACAGTGACAGCCCATATTCAAAACTGTCACAACAGTTAAGTTGCAACATGCAAACTTGCAAAGTCTTACAGAGTGTGGCAAGCTTAAATCATACGCTGCACGTTCTACGTTGACAGTGTACAGCACTTCTCAATTTACCCCTATGTGGATTCTCTATATACTTTCACTTTGGCCTTAAATCTATTAGCATCTTTTGCTACACGTTTTCCTCTTCGTTGTCCTCTTCCTCTTTCTCTTTCTTTCGCATTCAATTTAATACCTCATTACCTTCATTTATCCACATAATTATACTTCCATGACAAATTTCATTACAAAATAAATTTTTTGAACCGCATAAAATTTACTCCACACCTATCTCGCATCAGGAACTGTCAAGCAATTAAAGAAAGACAACAGCTTTCCGAGGCCATTGATGAGTTGTTAATTTCATTCCACTGAAATGTAAGGCAATCTTTGATTAGCAAAGAAGGTGCTTCAAGCTTTTAAACATGCATGTAGCAGTGTGTGCATCCAACACTTCACCTACTGTACTTTAATACTGTTTGACACTTAAGTGGTTACATAATATACATGGAAGCAATTAAAACCATCTGCTTGCTGCTAAGCAGTAGCCTGTTACATGTGCATTTGTGCCTCGCAAGTAAATTTATTCAGGGATAATTGCACTTGATATTTAAACTCTGGGAATGGAAAATGAGGTTGAAAAGTTGGAGAGAGCATACAGTAATTGGTTTGTCAGTAGACAACAAAGAGTGAGCTGCTGTGCATACACATTCTCAAGGTTTTTGAACATGGATGAGAGCTTTCGTTTCTACACTACATGAGGCTAGTATGTACATGTTCAAGCCAGACAAAAGGTGTGACATTTTCTCCAAAATATGACTGGGTAAAATGACTCACCAGCATTTCTGGAAGGGTGGGGCAGCAGTAGCAACATCACGGATGATCTTTTATGAGAGGGGTGAAGGACAAAGAACCGGGGGCTTTAATTCTGCACGGAACCCTTTTGAAGGGAAAAAGGAGTACAAAGAGAACTTTGGTTTCAATACATTTTTACACCTCTAACAAAAACAAAACACCCAGTTCCTGAAGTAAGGTGTTAAATTATATTGTGCACATCAATTTCTCCAATTTTGTTTAAAGGTACTGTAACATGTAGCAAGGGTTACGCTGATGTCTGCAATGTGAATTACATACATCACATGGTGACAGGAAGTATATTATATCTCTGAAAAAGGATTAATGAGCACCTGACACAAAAGGACAGAGATCATCCAATTTTGGAATATTCCGACGCCTGATTTGTCCATTGCTGGAACTTGATCGGTTATGAAACTTGATTGGTTATGATATATGAACTCCCCCCACCTTACTGATGTGGGTATTCACAAGCAACTATACTTACCCCTTGCTTCATTTTAATTGCATTAATTCACGCTCCGTGCGCTACCTGGAGTAGTTTTAGCACTGCGCCCCCTATTTCCATCTTGGCGAGACGATCGTCCTCAATAGGTTGAAGTGACACGGCAAAGTGAATACATATTGCAAGGTGCCACTTCCACTGTAGAAATGTTTTATTACCTTAATCACTTTTACAGAGAGAGTTCATGGGCTTTCTCTCTGAGTGGATTTTAAGTAGGAAAATCACACACTAAAACTCCATTGAACTTGTCATGTAAAATGTTATGGTTATCAGACCTGTACCTAATGTTCTTTGTTAGTGTTCATATGAATATTAATCTGTATGCAAATTACCAAAATTGCAAAATTTTGCAGACATTGGTATAATGAATCCATCTGATAGGTGTTAAAGAACTCTCCAAATTCCTTGCACCACTCAGGAATTAATGCATAGATTAAATGTAGCAAGGGGTAAGTATACAGTACGTCTGCAACCTCTGGATGAGCAATCCCAATGTAAAACAGAACCCTATGACCCCGAAAAACAACCCTACAGTAGATCTGACATAGTAATTTCCATTGGTCTGTAGGGTGGGTCACTCATAGAGGTACAGTGGGTAGATTTCTTTACAGTGCTTCATTTGCCCCTTTGACACTTTTGATAGTTCACAGAAAGTGTACCTGTCAAAAATAAATACACATCCCACATGCAATGGAAGCACTGGCTGTAACAGACAATTTTGTAATAAATTGTGCAAAAATTGAACAACCGTCATAATGTACTGTACCTACAGCACATATGATGGCAAACAGCACAGAAAATCCTTGTCTGCCTCAAGAAACACTTGTCTCAGTCTGCACAAGTGATGAGGGCCACATACATTTATAGGCTGTATAACAGGCTTCGCGTCACACCCGAAAGGCACTACAGCATTTATAAATATGCAGGATTGTGAAGTAGCACAGGTCAGTAACCTGCAATTTTTAGAAGTCTTCTAGTGTGTGCAACACTACAGTACATGCAGAAATTTCAACTACTATAGCAAATGAAAAATCATTTAACAATTCAAGTGATTACTATAATTTCCATGGAGACAAATTTTGAAGATGAACACCCAGCACCATTCTCTTTTTCTTTTAGGGGGAGGGGGCAGGGGAAGAGAAAGTGGAGAGGGGAGGTAAATGACCAGAATTAGAAAACATCCTTTGTATCATGCCCATCTTAGGACAGAAATGAAAACAAAATGTCTTCCTGTTTCCCATTTTTGATCAATCTTTTTATGAAGATAAACCTGAGGAGTCAAAAATGCTATTTCAGACACCAGAATCACTGTGGATTTTTCTATAACCAGAGAATAATTAGAGATCACCATTTCCAAGAAAGAGATATTAAGATAATGGTATCTGTATTTTCATCAAGGAAACTGCAGGGCTTTAATTTTACTGTTAGATTTTCTATGCAAATACCCTTCTTGTCCATCACAAAGTAGATTCCTCAGTTCCAGAACTACACCCACTACCACTGCAGGTAACTGACTAATACTGGACCAATTATTAGTCTTCAATATTAGTATCAGCCAACATTCCTCATTTTTGCCTTTTGTCATTTCAAGATTGACAATTCTTGAATAAAATACCGATTCTAACATAATTATATTTCTCCACCTATACTGCACACGAATGTTGCTTTATTCCCGTTTCCCCCACAAGTCCTAATATGTAAATGAAATGAATTTTAGTGGGAAAGCACAGCAGCAGATGGTTTAGTGTACAGTATGGTCATTTCTCAAATGTCAGTATCAAATCAATATGCCTATTAAGCTGATACTGAAAATGAAAATCTGGAATTGGCAAAATGGGCATTTTTGTCCTGACATCACTTGCTATACAACTACACAGTCAGTGTCTGTCCATCAATGGCTTTATTAAAAGTCATCATGAATATACTGGTCAGTCTGGCATCACACACACCTCTGAAAATTCATAACCAGTACTTAACAAATATGTTAGCCCACTAGCCTGGAGCAAGTTCAGACCACACTTGGGCTAACATCAGTTTACAGTGAAAAGCCCCTGGGGTTAGAATTAGATGAGGTTTTACGGCTCAGTTTCTAACCAATTAAGTCAGGCCAGCCACAGCCTTTTTTCGAGTTGTGGCTCACTGGTTTGTTTTCCCTACTCCACTGCTTATACTGAGAACCAAGCGCAATGGCAGTAGGTTCTATTTTTTAAGTCTTTGGTATGACCAGGCCAGGAGTCAAACCCCAGACCTTCCCGCTGCAAGTCTGATGGTCTAACCCCTTGACCACTAGCCCCTGGGCTAGTGGAAAAAGCTGTACAGCTGTACAAAAGGCAACTCCTTACCTGTACATTAATTTTACCAGTATCAATTAATACAGTTCAAGAACGAGTCTGTTGCATATGGTGCCTACTGTTGACTTCACCAACACTGGTCTTAGACATGTATCATACATCACACAACCTCCCAGGCAAATCAGGCTGCATGTACAAAGGATCTTGTTGAAACCATTATTTTCAAACTACTGATCAAACCCCCTAAACTCACAAAGTACACTACATCTACAGAAATACTGTTATCAACATTTAAGACTTGATGTTTTCATTCTTTCCTCAATAGTGCAATAACCCCATCAACCTTCCTTCTTACCGATCACCCACTCTTCTCATATTCCACACATAGTGAAACTTGAATTTGGTTACATGTTTATTTGATGAAACATAATACTTTGACAATAACAGTGGAACTGGCATAACCCTAATACCAGTGCATCCCATTTTCTGTTGCTAGTAACTTCATGGTATTATGGTTACAGTAGGTTTGGTACCATTAACCACTGCCATTCTTCAGTCAACACAGGAAACCACAAAACACTATACTGTAAAGTCTGACAGACCTGGGAAAAAAATATCCCAGGTGGAGTTCAAGGTCCCTGGCATTCCATGTCAGTAAATTCCTTGGTTTTCCTTCAATCTTCCCTGATTTTCCAAAACTCCAGGATAATTAGCTTAAAGGGAAATATTGCGTTTGTAAGACTTTTTATTTAACCTATCCTCTTTTACATACGGTCAGGTTCCGTTCGATGAAAGACAGGTAACTGGGAAAGAAATTCTACCCAGTGAGCACTGACTAACAAGTTTAACCTTTTTGTGAAAACTGATAAATTTGTTCACCCAAACAATTATGCATGCAAAACCACACCTTCTTCACCCCTGATTTGAAATCCTCAAATCAAATCCTTTTTATCACGTACGTCAGACAATAACAGACGCCTTCAACGGCATGTGCAAAATGTTCGTAGACCTAAATTACAAACTACTGAGAATTATTGCTACACTGTCTGTACTGAACACCACCTCCCTGGTATACTATTCACAAAGTAGGCTACTGCAATTCGAACTGAAGCCCTTAGTCCTTAGCAGGCTGCTTCGCTATCGAAAGATTAGGCTGTAAAAGAGATTTTTGGTGCTTAACTGGTACTATCAGATTAGGCCCTAGTAGAAAACGAAAACTACGAACCTGTGATGCCACTCAAAAAACCTTATGAAATAGCCTTCAATTGTTCAACAGATCATGGAGCTGCTGCTCTGAGGTAGTACTTCCATGGATAAGATACCATTTTTGTAACGTCCTGTGAATAGTGCTCACTGTGTGAGAGGTGAACTGTATGGTAAACCAGGGAGATGACACTGCATCTCCCTGGGTGGGCTACAATATCACACAGTACTGCAAAGGCCGTCCGGAAACTGCTGTGATAGTTTGTTGTGAGCATGAAGCACAGGGTTAGCAAGGTCAACACATATTTCATAATGAGTAAATATGACCCCACGTAACCACTCTGAATATGCAGCAATACAAAACGTTGCAATGTAGGCCAGGTGTACCATAGGATAATGAGCTGGTTCGATCAGAAAAATGTCCCTTCTTTATGTCCATATTTCGTGGGATTAGTGTTGACCTTCTGCAAGTTATTTGTGATTCATATTTGGAGAGGCAAAAAGACCACAATGGGATGACATTGGTGTCATTTTGTGGTATCTTTTCAAACGCAGTATTTCCCTTTAACAAATTTCCATTTTAACACATCTAGCCAGAGTCAATTATATTCTCATACACTGTCTGGACATGAGACAAATCCTCAGAACTTACCTGTCATTTGGGAATTCATCTATAACCCTGCTTACCTCATCTATTACATGTACATAACAATCCCATCTGCTGTAGAATGTGTGTCCAAAAGTTTATATCACACCACGGTGAGGCCAATCCTACTTCACAACTACACAACTCATAAGCAACCTCATTACATGTACCATGAAAGAGATCATAACCTACTGAACAGCTTCTCTTCCAGACAATCAATTCCCCCACTTTTCTCATCTAAAGAAATTTTTCTCAAAGTCTCTGACTTTTCCCTGCCTAGAAAAGGGAAACTCATTTTCTCAGGTTGTCCTTGATTTTCAAGATGGCTGACTAGCCCAGGCCTCAAGTTTAAGAAAATTCTATGGTTGTCCATTGGGCAATCTGTCTGCCTATTTGGTTGTCCATAAGAAAATTTAGCAGTTCACAAAGAAATTTGCAGTAACCCTAGAAGCAGTCTGTTAACTATGTTGCATGAACTTCAGTTGTCCAATGGACAACCGACCCACCATTTTTTCGTTGTTCATCACAAATTTTGGTCATCACAGGCAACCGCACAACTGTTAAAATTGAGCGCCTCAGCCATGTCCAGTAAGAGCATACTGTTGCTGTACTATCAACTTTGCTAGCTACTACTTAAAGGCTGTATCAAAAATCAATAATTTATGTAAATTAGAACATTAGGGCACATACAGTGGATTGCTAACAAACATACTCAACTAAATAAGCCATTGCAAACACAAATACTATGACAGGGAAGAAGAGCAACTGTTCCCTTATAAAAAAAATATCGATGCAATCACTACAAGTTTAAGACTTGAATGTAAAAGTCCTTTCCCTTTCACCAACCTCCCTTAAACTGCACATGGCAACTATCAAAGATAAATGTGTGACTCCTTCTGACAGCTAAACATTTGTTCAGATCTATCTGACAAAGACCATTCTCAACTCCAACTGTTTGCATACTTCTGCATGCTCTTTACCCAACATTGTCAGGTGAAGACTTGGAGCAGGGCCTACTATAGTAGACCAAAGGTCAGCCAGTCCGAAGGGCCACTCCACCACAGTCAGTTAATATACTAACATAACTTACAGCTAATTCTACAGTATTCCTATTTCTATCCTAACTCCAGGGCTGGTAAAAAATATTATTTCCTGGGAAGGAAGTCAAATTTCCCACAATTTTTATGTTCTTTTGTATACAAAAGTCAAATTTCCCCCTATCCTTCCTACCAAGGATCAAAATTTCTCAGCAAGGAGCTTCCCAGGTTCCTGATTTTTTCCACCCATGCCCATTTCACAGCTACTGTAGATGTTGGTACAGTATAACTTCTGTCTAGTGAGTACAAACCTGGTAACCTGTGCGCCTTGATAAGGTACTGTGGCAGATTATGTCTTCAAATTCCATAATAAGTGAGGGAGAGGAGAATCATGGCGCCCTCTAACAGGCACTCGTTGCACTAGCAACTGTGCCCGATGATTACTACAGGCAATCAAAGGAATACAAGCTTAAACAGGAGGTATGAGAGGTGCAAAACAGACACAACAAACTTGAAGAGGAATAAACAACTTCATGTTGACCCCTACTTCACATATCATAAAATGTGCATTGAGAAGAAACAGACATGTATACAGCACAGGCAATTACAGGAACCTACAGTAAGTCCTGCATTTCTTGTACTGTTTTAAGTTGCAAAAAAAAAAAATAAAATCACCAATTCAGGCTTCCTTTTATATTTTATTATTCCAAAATACAATACACTGAAAATAATGTCACCTCTGTCCTTGGTGACAACCCCCACAAATTTATCAAAACATTTCCCTTATCAAGAAAAGGTTACAATTTGTCAGGTGACTCGTTCATGATAACTACAGGCCTAATTTGTAGTCAAAACTCCCATTTTCTGACAGGGCTGCAACTACTGACATTAACTAAAATTACTGCTGCAGTCATAAATACATGTCTGGCATAAAAGTGGGGTGCAATAGCAATTTCCTTTCATGGACAAAAGGAAAATTAGGTTTTCAGAATGTTTGATCTCATGTAAATGATTTGTTTGTTACTTTTACCATATTTCCATTTCAAAAACAATCTTTTACAACTCTCAACAAATTTGAAAAGGCAAAGGTCCCAAGAAAACAAAATATCGCTGATGTCATCTCCTGATCTTTTAAATATGACAACCAAAACTAGAGCAGCTATGCTGCAGAATCTCAATACTTTTGTGAATGTTATGAAGGGTAATGTTGAAGGAAAAGTACCTGTATGCATCAAAGTATGATGCAACAAAAACATTGTTTTGATGAACTGGTAGCATGGCATGAAAGTGAAACATAACATAAGACAATTTCCATACCACTGCTGATGCCATTCAAGGTATAAATTCTGTCCTTCATCATGAGCTTCACATGTGCGGTTAGGACAATTGTTGTGGTATGGTTCTTCAAATCATACTTGTATTAAGAAATTATGCAAAGTTAGTGTCCTGATACATTTTATGTTCAAAATGATTATCATAAAAAATGTATACTGCAGGGTTTCTGCCAAAGGGGGGAAAGGGGGGATTTGTCCCCCCCCTTTCCAGAAGAAGGTGGGTAAAATCCCCCCCCCCTTTTCATTTCAATAAAACTTAAAAAAAATTGTCCATATCTTGGTTTCTTACTTAAGAAGAGGACACCTTTGCAGCAATGTTTGGACTTTCATAAGTAAATGTCCTTTAAAACCCTTCAAAATGCACCTTACAGGTGTCTTGAAGCAAGCTTTTGTCCCCCTGAACCCACTGGTAACTTTAGCCAGGGACAGCATCAATTTGGAGTAGGGGTTTAGGAGAAATTAATCCCCCCCCCTTTTTGCATTTCTGGCGGAAGCCCTGTACTGGGCTTATCATGAGTCGATTACTTAAGGAACATTGTGACCACAAAAATATTAAAACATTTACAAAAATCAATCAATAAAAGTTTGCTGGAAAATTTTGTTGTATGCCTTCCTCATTGTGCTATATTTTGGTGTTGTTCGTATTGCGTAATTTGTAGAAAATAAATTTTGAAATGTAGATGGCAGTAAATGCAGCAATGCTTTTCAAGGAATCTTGAGTCAATCGCTACAATAAACAAGCAAATAAAATGCTATAAATCACCTTATTTAAGAAAACTTATACAACTACAGGGTTGGAATTAAGGTTGGAGGAGGGTACGGCCATTTGGCCTTGGTCATTCATGAATTTTGGAGGCATCGGGTAGGGCACCAAGGCCAAAAGTTTTTGTATGGCAGGGCACCCAGGCAAGAGATGAAAATCAATTGATAACAGTACTAGGTTTCACAGTATTTTTGTATGCGGCCTGCATGTACCTGTACTGATACGGTACCATATCACCAATTATAAAGTACTGAAGTATCGCCGAGAACTGCACCCTACGGTACCCCGAAAATATTTTTTAAAAATACTACAGTTGAATGAAATGATAAACTGAAATATTAATAGGCATACTATACCCATTAGATAACCTGCCTTGTGTTGTTTTATATTAAAACATAAACACAAAATGTTCTTTTGATAATCATTTTCCACCATTTCAGTCACAAATTTTTCACCTGGGAAAAAGCAAATTGTAACTGCTATCCTATATGGTTAATGAGTACACTTGTGATGTTTGTTTTAACTTGAAGGAGAACCAAGTTTGCAAACAGCTTTGTGTTTATTTGTAACTCATCTAAACTTAAAACTACCATAGAAAATATTATTAACCAATGAAGGATTACAACAGTATATATATAACAAATTACCTATGAAAACACAGGCCTACAGCTTTGTCATGATCTGACGTCATGTTTTGATGTTTATAAATCAGTGAAAAATGAAAATGACTGCATCACAATTGCCACAAACCCCATAAGCAACATCATGGCACCCTTAAGGGTAGAGTTGGCGCTCTATTCCCTTCTACCATACCACCACAGTGGACACAGGTTGGGCCAAGTCCGGGGGAATGTATGGCGGGGTCACTCCATGAAATGTTGCCAATAAGGGTCCAAGGAACCATTAACTGACATCCATGTACCAATATTCCATTTTCAATAGTACATAGTCGGGCCGAAGCCAACAGTCGGGAAAATGGCAGTGACAAGATAATGCAATCTAACAATTCTCACATCTTTCTGTTCCTATTGTGAGTCAAGTCTTCCCTTCTCTTATTTTTTATGTGCGCAAAAATCATGGAATTAATGATTTTTGTATGACGTATTTTATGTCTTGTGTGACATTCATGCAGAAAAATATGCTGGGTAGAACTGATAAGATGAGTAAAAATACTGCCGCCACACCCCTAGCCAATTTTATTCCTTCCCAGTTTAGACCGTCATTGTAACCAAAGTCTCTCACACAAGTATAAACGTAAATACTTCGAAGCCTTCAGTATTTCAATGTAGCTACTTGGCTATTTCACACCATTGTAGCTTGTATTACTTGTACATTGAAAGGGTGTGGGCTCACCACCTGTTTGTTTTCATAAATCATAAATGTACAAGGTACACTTTCACCACCACACAAAACATGCATGTTTTATAAAAGTCTCCCACCATTGCTACTGCTGCATATTAACTAACAACTGGAAATTAATCGGCACAAGCAGCGATCGAAAAAATACTGAACTTCCATTATCATGTCCCATCCCGGACATGTTCTTGCGATGTACGAGAACTTCTCTACGGAGCAGGTGTGTAGCCTATGTACAGTAGGCATATGGGTGTTTGCATACAGCATACAGTTACGGACCTACACATGCACTTAACTGTGCTGCGCTTTCATAGTGCTTCACTTGAACTTCTGTACAGAACACGGACATGGCGTACAGTATCGGAGTTTGCATACATTACAGACCTAGGCCTTGGCCTATAAAAAATATACAATTAATACCTGCACGAATTCATTTTGTGCTCTTCTCGATGGAAAAATGTGGAATGAAAAATTATTCTCTGATATTGTATGGTCTAAGAATATTGTGCATCCAGCTTGGGCGGGCATGACGGCCAACATCAAAGTTATTTTGCCTGATAAATGGACCCAGCCTAGGCTAGGCCAGGCCTAGCCTAGGGTACCTAGGCCTAGTTCTGACGTACACTTTGTTCCCTGAACTAGTATGGGAAGCCCGAAAGCTTCCCAAATACTAGGTCAGCAGACTGCGGACTAGGCCAGGCCTAGCCCTAACTTAATTTAGGCCTAGGCCTAGGCCCCTAGTCAAGGCAAAGGGTACAGTGTAGGCCTAGTGGCCATGATCCAATATGACCGTAATTATAATCAATCTTTTATCGACCAGATAGGCTACAAACCACAGGCATTCGAAACATTTACGTACATATACTACACACTATATATATATAATAAGACAAGGTAGGACATTTCGATAGGAGAAGACTTCGGCCCAGTGACTGCACTGCCACCCAGTGCTTCCACACTCTAAATTCACTTTTCCTGAAATGGAATCTAAAATTAACTGAAATCGCCCATTTCAGGAAAAATGATTTTAAAATGTGGAAGCACTGGCTGTGCGACTGGGCCGATGCTCTTGGTTAGTTTTTATTCTTATTTTTATTTTATTTTGTCACCTTTTTTTACTGTTTAGAATTTATCTTATGCACAAAGTTGCATCCGAAGAGGTGTTGGATATTCTGCTGGAACAGATGACGTGATCGACCAAGTCTTTTGAGGTTCACAGTAAGAGTAGAGTGTAAAAATTGGCCAACATTCGTGCTTCGTCCTGAGAAATGTCCTACCTTGTCTTATTATATATATATATATATAGTGTGTAGTATATGTACGTAATGTTTCGAACGCCTGTGCTACAAACAAGCAAAAAAAAAATGAAAAATGATCAGAGCTGAGTACAAGACTATTAACACTACGCTAGGCTAATTTACAAAGAGTTCCCAGTGGTCGAGTTGTCCAATGAGCCTAATTGTCTCAGGTGCCGAGTTGTTTCGGGGCTCTTCATGTTCATGTCTCGGTGGTCGCGAGTCCCTAAACCCCAATTAGAAAGTTATTGTAAGTCAGATGGCGCGATTCATACCGTGGGCTAGCTCTTACGTTACTACGCTAGGTTATGCATATGGTATAACATTAGGCCTAATGTTAACGTTAGTAGGCTAGGCTATGCCGTTACTAAGTTGTTCACCTTGAAGTTGAACTTGGAAGAAATCGCTGAAATGATTCACAATTGCACCACGTTTCCAGTTTCAGGCAATATGTTTTGGATATCTGTTCAAATATTCTTCTCTATCCATGAATAATTCCACTTATTTTTAACTGTTACATTAACTTTACGAACAGCCGACAAAACCAAAACCAAAACAGAAGGTTCCATCCACTGTATACAGCGGTGATTGGACGGCTGTGTTTATATTCAAGGCATTTCATTTCATCCGGGCAGTATAACATGTCTAAAAATCAATAAAGCCCCGCATTGTACCGCCTACTTAGGAATGAGACACTTTGAATCTAACATATGCCGTGACTGAACTTGTGAAGTGCATTTGCCGAATTTTTTTTTGCGGTACTAATGCGGTACAAATAGTTCAAACCTTTGTCTCCTTTGTTTTGCAGGAAAAAACATGTGCCTAGCAACCAAATGTGCCATGTGCAAAGAAATGGACGCTTACCTTGACAACTGAGCGTTTTGGGCCAAAATTTGCACAAAAAACGTAAAAACACTTAGAAACCATCACTTTTTTCACACCAAAATGGATACCTTTTTCTGCCCTGGTCTCCAAGGGCATGCTCTCAAACTCTGAAAGACATTGACCACAGATCAAGGGACAATGTGTTGGGTTAAAGATATTTCAACCACCAGCTAGTGTGACAATATCTCAATACATGTTATGTATTGAGATAATAAAAACATGATCTTCAACAACTTTGATCGAATACTATGTATACATTAACTGGTTGAGCCAACTAAACACGGTGCCAGGAAGAAGCTAAAGTAGATAACAGCTCAAAACACCAGGAACCTGCGAGAAAAATTTTGCACATCCTGATGATAAGATTCCTCTATTAAATGTAAACTCACCTCCAATCACATAATTTAGGAGGTGTAATCTTCATTTTGTCATCAAACCTATCCTCAATATAACCCATGGTTTCATCTTCCTGTTGGCACTTACCCCTTGCAAACTGTACTATTCAGTATTTCTCAGTCATAGGGAGGCACATGTGCTGAGAAAATCTAACACCTCACTCTCAATGGTTACTACTGTAGATGTCAACAATCTCAGCAGCTGACCCATGCTCGTATTTTTTCACACTGACTATCAAGCTTGTAAATTTAGCACCCTACGAATTTTCCACAGCCATGATAATGGGACTTCACTAGATCTCATATTTTCTTTTTTTTTAAATCACAATTACACCTGTAATTACACTTTACAATGAAGTTCAAGGTCAACGAGAAATCAAGTTGTCATCTGTTAAATGTGGATTATGTACGGAGAATGTGACTGCCCTGTAACAAAATACTCAAGTCATTTATGTAATTTTCCATGTTGATCAATGCGAAGCTACTACATGCAGCCAAACCACACTGCGACATTGGCATGCAGTGCAGACAAAGCTATTCACAACACTGTTGCTCTCACTTAATCCCAACAAACTGTATACTTTATAACAAAGAGAGAAAACTGTGAGAAAAAGTATGCAGTCGAACAACCATTTTGTGAAGAAAAAAACGCTAAGAATTCCTAGGAGGCCTTTGAAAGACACTGGCAGACATGTTTCATGCTCAGTCCAGTAAGAATAGATCAGCCGTTCTGAGGGCCGACTTGGTCACATTGGAGGCTTGGTGCTAAAACAATGTCCAAAGACCTCACTGTCTCTCAGGGAATAATGAATAATAGACGTAGCAAAATGTAAGCTGAATTCCAACATGTATGTGGAAGCCTGCATTTACTTTACTCCTTCAAGTAACTGTTTATCATCAACCTGGTCCTCCTTTCAAAGGACTTGTGTTTATGCCAAGGACTTTTCACTACCTTTGGAAGTTCTCACCTAAAATTAAGCGTATAAAGAGACACATTCTGTGCAACGAAGTGTGCTGTGTTGTACAAATTGAAAAGCTTCCTTAGTTTTGTCAAAGCTTAGCCAAATTATGCTTGTTAAACCCCATGGAGATTGCTTAGAATATGTTTTGATGAAAAATAAAAGACCGTAATTCAGATCCCTAACAAAATACTGCACACACTCAATGAAGCGCCTGGCAATGGAAAATTAATTGTCCTAGCAAAGTATTCCAAATACATTGTATTCAACTACAATGTCCAAGTGAGCTTTATAAATAAACACTCAAATGATATAATAGACATGTATAATTGACAAAATGTGATGGCAGGGGGTCAATATACTTCCCAGTTCGAGTTCATGAGCACTTTTGTACACCTAATATTGGGACTAAAACAGTGTGCAGTCTAAAAATTCATGATGAAAGTACACAAGACCTGAAAATTAGTTTACCAGCTAAATGACAAATGGTCATCAAATTAATTTACAACCCGTGACTGCCTTCATTTTATTATACTTCAGGATCAATAGCAAACATTGTATACAGTGCTCATTTACAATGCTCAAACATTCATGTCACAACTTTTGCAAATATACATCTAGGTGAATCAATAGTTTCTCCTGACAGACCAAGTAAAACAAACTTCACCATTTCCTCAATCTGCAAACTATTTGTCCATGGTGAATCAATTCATTTAATCTTACCAACTTTTACTGGTACCATGTACTTGAAAGCTTTTTGTTCTTATTACTATTACAGGTTAATTCATACTTCAGTATAGAGGGATTTCACCGCATCACGTGATCACATGTCTTTTTGGTTTTGAAGGGCAAGATCATGCGTCTCTAGTGGTTTTGAAGGGCACACGTCCATTGTGTCACAATAGTATCTATAGTTATGCCATGCACATGTTCTGTAAATATGCTTACTGCATGTGTGTTTTGCCCTTCAGAGCCTGGGAATCCCACTCGTGTGACGTCACATGAAATCCTTATATAGCAATATAAAGCTATGAAAGCTGAACACTGTTCAACTCTGAGCTATGTATGTGATTGGCCAGGAAGAGCAAGGGATGACTATACATGGTTCTTATAGCTTTACATGAAAATCTGGAATTACAAACCAGCTTTTATGGTCCTTAAGGACACCATAATTAAAAGGGCAATCAAATGCCAGCTTTAACTAAACATAATTTGTACCTGAATGCTTTAAAAGGAGCATTCACTACTTTAAACAACAAAGCACAAGAACTGTACAGATCTGTGGGACTACACAAGGACATGTATTTCCAAAATAAACAATTCACATTCACAAGTGAACATTCAGCATGGATAAAAATTTGGGAAGCTGGGAGGCTCCTTCCAGGGAAATTTGGGCATGTGGAGGGAAATTTTGCTTTTTTATACTTGGAAATAAAGAAAGAATTGAGGAAAAGTTTCCTGCAAAATAAACATTTTTTCCAGCCCTTAGTAAACAGTTGACAAACCTGACATTCTCATTACTATTTCGTTTAAAATACATTTTCTCATTTTTCTCTTCACAAATTTTTGTTTCTTTGATTGTTCTTCTCAAATGTTAAACAGTGGCATATTTAGCACTGGTCCCTGATGCAGGTGTGTGACTGCGGGTCTTGGAATGGACAATAGGAGGACAATGTGAAGCCACTACAACTTTTTCTGCCAGTTTCTACTGTTTCATGACCATCTCTGGACTGGAAATAGACATCATGTGGCAATTTTCATACTAGTTTTAAGGACACATTTGTGCATCTACAAAGTGCACCAAGGCTGAACAAAAGCTTTTTTGTTATCTGATATATGTTTAGATGTGGTTAGTTAGGGAAGGCATAAAGGCCAAGTTGGCTTTGCCAATAATACGGAAGGCCATGGCCTCCGTGGCCTTCACTGCAGCCTTCCATTCTTTTTCCAGTCCCTATCTTTTTGAGGCAGCCTAATAAACATTACATTTCCACCAAGAGTGACCTGGTGGAAAGTTTGTTGCACTTTATAGTGTTCACTACACCATAACATAGAAAGGCCGAGTGGGTAAATTTTGCTACGAACAGGATACTTACTTTACAATGGGGGCTGACTTTTAGAAATGTCACTTGGTGATTGTTTATTTTACTTACTGCTATGAAATGAAATGAAATGTCAATGGACTTGAAAATTCATCGCACACAGGGCAGCTTTAAAATGAATTGTAAATACACTGCAATATTCTGCACCTCAAGGTTTACATTAATGGCCTCCACTAAGATCTATTCCACCATCTCTTGGAAACTGACATGATAAACAAACATAACACAACTCAAATAGGTATGCACAGTCCTTGCATGTGTCTCCTTAACGTGAAGGCTTCGACAGTTTTGTAGTTCAGAGTTGGGACTCCTGCCTGGTAGTCTACAGTAGTAGCATCTCTATTTCCCCAGGACTGCAACCCCTAGGGAATTATCAATACAGTCAAAAATACGTACAAACACCATACTTTGGAGTTTGCATGTGTATTGTCTTGCAAGTTTTCATGAAATACTGTAATAGAGTTGGCATTTTTTATTTTTCTCTACTCAGTCACAAATTTCATCTTCAGTTGGCCACTACAATTCTCTGACTTTTGTCAATTTGGCACCTCTGCCATTGTAAACTTCTACTTGGCCGTTTTTACTGACGTATATGTCCTGCAACAGTTAAGATGACATCATTGTAGAAGTCATGACTCCATTCAGACTGGCGACTAATTGGGCAACTGGTACACGACTAGAGAACTACTGGAGTCACACGAGTCTACTACTTGTACAGCCCTACTATAAAAAGCACTGACAGGCATTGGGCTTTTTCACACTAAGGGCAACCAGACCCCATACAATATCAGAAAAAAGCTGAAAACATTGTAACACCAACCCTTTCACACTAGGTGTGATACAACCCAAAACGATGCAATGCGACGCAATAAAAATGCAACCTTAACCCACATGTCTCTCAGCCATTTTATTAGATCACATGACGAATCAAGCATTGACATACTGTTGACAGATGAAAAGTCCCATGCAGTGTGATAAGCCTGTCATCACTTTTAGGGTATCAGGTTGCATCGCTCTGTATTGTATCCCATAGTATGAAAGGGCCTCAGAACCAACCGCCACCATACAGATCCGAAGTCAAAAATGTGGTGAGCACAGGCTAGGATAAATTTGAAGTTTTTGCACTTGCCCGATCGGGCACAGTTAGTACCATTTCTATTTGCCCGAATCTGCCCGAAAAGAATACACTTGATTAATTTGCAGCCACAATGAAACAATAGGTCTACAAAATATAATGTTGGAACAATCTAGTTAAAATTCAGTGTTGTTCACCTGTTGTTGATTGTTTACTTAAACAGCCTGCACATAACAAACTGCGTACATACACTGCATACACACTTCGTTCAGCTTTCGATGTCTCGCTCGTAGGATTAGAACAGGGTGTACTCCTAATTGACAACTGCATGACACCCTCCGAGGATAACTCTATGTAGGCTTATTAGCGGGAAGTCCCAAAACTCTGAACATTTTACAACAGCGACTTCATTCATAAACACTATTAGCCAATCAGTGAGCACAATTCTTCGAGAAAGAGGATCCTTTGACGTTCAGCGTAAAGAATATCTGCGAGGCAGCTGCATAACTATTTTCAACAAACTAGCAAATGTAACCGTATACATGTGCTATCTACGTTGTTGGTCATGATACACCGTGATCGAAACTTTTTTGACACTTTTTGCAATTCACGATTAACAGATACTCATACATGATACAAAGACGTGAATAATGTGGTTGGAAAGCTAAACATGTTCTCTCCTGTAAAATGTATATTTTGTGTACGATGTAGTCTCTGGAGTGCTTTTATCACGCCATTCCAAAATCATCGCAAAATCTTTACAAATTGAAATTTGGCGAGACCGCGACTAGTGAAGTGACAAGTGGCTCTTGGAATTGAACTATTACAGCAAAGTGCACAGTTGTACATGAGATATCTATAAGACATGAAACCCTAATATGAACACCCGTTTTTCGGAAATATTTTACATCACACACATTTTATGGCTGAAATCAGTTTGTTAAATTTGATTGCAAGTTTTGCAATGTGTGCTACACAATAGCAAAGGATTTGCAGTTTTTCTTTTCCTCAAAGCAATTGCCCGATCTGACACCATGTC
Organism: Holothuria leucospilota; assembly: GCA_029531755.1. Lineage (NCBI taxonomy): Eukaryota > Metazoa > Echinodermata > Holothuroidea > Aspidochirotida > Holothuriidae > Holothuria > Holothuria leucospilota. The sequence goes on along the minus strand of CM055980.1, from coordinate 15,656,790 downwards.
CTGTGTGATTCTGCCAGCCCGAAAAAAAAAAATCTGGTTGCCCTGGGCAATCGGACAGGCAATTTGTCCCAGCCTGGGTGTGCAGTGTATGATAAAGGTAATTTGGGACTCACTGCATCCCCAGCCCCCACCTGCCCACCCCCACCTCATTCTGTAAGTAATTTGTTTACTAATTTTAAGGGGAAGGTTTGAAGGGGTTTATTATCTCTGACGTTCAGTATCATACCAGTTTGCCAAAATACCACCAGGAACTAATTTAAAGAACATTGACAATTCATACAAACCATCAAAATTTACCTGGTTTGTGAATCTATGAGCCCTTCTTACCTCACTCAGATATTTCCATTTTCTAAATTGGGAGGTACCCGTCAGTGGCCTAAAAAAGTTCCATAAAAGTAGAGGAGGTTAAGTAGGAGTGAAACAAATTGTCAAATTATCCCAAAGTTCATTACAGAAAAATTGATTTAACTACCAAATTGTTATCCACAATACTGTGTTTATTTTGAGCATACTTTTCATGGCCATATGCAGTAAGCAGTATGCGGAAGCCAGCAATCTCTTCACACAAGGAGGGCACAACAGATTAAAACAGAAGGACACTTCAAAATCACGTGCTCTTCATTGTTACACCAAATCCCCCAAACTCTCTGGTTTGGGAATCTACGAGCCGTGATACTTACTGTACCTCCTATTTACACTGGATCCCCCTTCTTGCTCCAAAGTGAATACAATGTAAATTTCAAAGTGAAATTAAGATGACACATGAAAACATCTCCAAAAGCTCTTACTCAATACTTGCTCTGCATCAGTCTGTGCCAATGGAGCTTGGGGAGTGGTATTGGGCCGAAGGTGCGCCATTTGTTTTCGCCAAAGGCAAATGAGGACGATCGTCATTCCAAAATGGCGGACATTGGGGATGCCGTGTCAAAACTATTCCAGGTATGTGCACCAAGCATGAATAATGCAAAATAGATGTAGCAAGGGGTAAGTATGAGTCTGCGAAGTGAATACCAAAATAACCTGAGCGGAAAGAGCTTGGAAGCTGGAAGTCTCTTTCCCAGGAAATTTGGGTAATACAGTAGGAGGGAAATTTAGGCACTAGGGAGGAAACATACCTTTTTGTACATGAAAACAGAGAAGGGACTGTTAACAATTTGACTCCCTTCCCAGGGTATAAACATGTTTTTCAACCTTTCCAAAATACTTCAGGGTTATTTTTTTTTTAGGGTTAGGCCTACTGAGTATTCACATATAACCAAAAGAGACCTCTTTTCCCATCGTCATGAGAACACTGATGAAAGACTTATCGCAGCAGCATGCATGTCATAATCAAATAAAATTTCCTGTGGACTACTGTATGTATACTACATTGTGCACAAATAGGTGGCCTGAGCAACACACACTACAACAGTACATTTTACGGGTTTAAAAAATCTTAAGCTGTTATGTACATAGCATTAGAGTACTATATGTTCCTCAGGCTGCCTATTTGTGCATACAGTTGAACAGGAGTGGCCTAAGAGAACTTTGCATTGCAACTCTGTGAGTGGACCTGCTCTATATGTTATGACCCTTGGCATTTCACTAAGAAACTATTGCTCTACACAGTGCTAGTTAACTATGTTGCACTGATTGTTTATGGCACTTCAGTCCAAAGTTTTTGCAACTGGGGCCCAGAGAAGCCACACTTGACAGTTAAAACTGAACTGTGTTATTATAAGTAATCGAAGGAACTCTTCAAATCTTCCTTCATCACTCCTCAAACTCCTGACAGTACCAAATAGTTGCAAGCAACATCTGCATGGTGATGCTAAACAAGATAGAATGTTAAAATGGCAAAACAAACCTACAGTATTATGATTTACTGAAAGGGAGGTGGAAGCACAAAGTTTGCAACTATTACCTACATTGAGTATTGCCTACAGCTTACTGGTTTGCATATTTTTAACAACTAAAGAGTGCCTGTTTTACAGCAGTTTAACAGTACCCCCTTTCTTCATCTTTTATGCATTACTGTATTTCTCTCATTTAACAAGCTGAAAGCGTTCCTATTAACCTTTTTACATCCTGCCAACAAGTTGTTTGCTACATCGACCTCTATAAATAAGGGTAGATCACACTGTGAGTTTGCAATGTTACTTTACTAGTAAAAGTTTCACCAACTAAAGACCACATCGTCTAAGGCCCTAAGAGCATACTATACCATGCTGATACCTATTTCAAATACTCTGAAATATGGAACAACAATACTAAGTACAGCTCAGTACTTACCAAGAATAGTAATGTATTTTTTATTATGGTGCAAGCAATAGACACTGTTTTTTTCCTTGCAATGTCAAAGGTCACTCAGTTCTAGGATAAGCAGAACCTATGCAATGACTCTTATCAAATGTCCTGAATAGAAACTAAAATAAGGTGGATAAGCTTAGTTCACTTGTTACCAAGATACTTGCAGCTTGTAGACCAACTTGTTTTTGTTTTGCAGTATTATTCCACTGAGATATTGTTCAAAGAATAATGTCAATGGTGTCAGATCTTTTTCAAAGTTCATGGTACAGTACAAGCACAGCACTGTATACTCACTATCGACAGTGCACATCCCAATATCCTTGTATTTCTTTGGCAGAGTTCCAATTTGGTGAAATTCTTTTACAGGAAGTCTCTGACAAATTCCTCATGCCTGTTTCACTAGACTCAGATCTGCAACTTTTCTAACTGATCACATGGTATTAATTTGAGCTAAACATAACATGCAAAAAAAAAAAATAAAATAAAACTTTTTGCAGACTTCAGATAAAAAAAAACTGGTTGATGTTTTTTTTCTACAATGAGATAATATTTTCACCACTTTTGCTACCAAGCTATGCAGCTACGGTCTAGCCACACTGCAAAACAATAAATGGATTGATATGTGACAGACAGCAGATACCAGCAGATACAAGTTGGCTGAAAGCTTTACCTCCTTCAGCTACACCAGAACTTTTATTTTTCCTGAAATTTAACTCTTGAGTCCAAGTTAGTGTGATTAAATGTTTGCTGGAACCCACTGGTAATCGGTGAATGTCTTACCAGCCTAGTGGGTTTAGTTCCTATTACTCTATTGTTCTTACAAATCTGTTTAGTTTCTCTTGTCCTTTCATGTGATGTTTGCATTGTGTGAACAATTTGAATGCAAACAAAACTAAATAAAACTAAAACTAGTCTAACATTAGCGTCTATAATGTTACTTCCTATAAAAACACCACACTGCAGGTCTACCTCACTTCAACTAGACTCAAAAATTAGGATTCACACCCTAACATTTTCACTACGTACTCTGGAATGATACACACACGACAAAAATTTGCATGAACTGAAATAAAACCACCAACCTAAACTGCAATAAAACCCATTACAAGCTGTTTTCACCATTACAGAAAATATCGACCAGAACAATTGCAACTGGGTTTTCCTTAGTACTGTACACACATCTCGTACATTGAAAGTGCCATAAAATGCTGTATCTAATCCTTGCACTGGCCAACCCACTCCCAACTTTTTAAACTTCCATTACATGGTACTGTGTATCCACAGTGACCCCTATTGACCGTGTACAGTGAGTGCATCAAGAGTTTCAAGGAAACAATTTCAGCGTGCAAGATAACTAATCTCCACGCTGTTTGCCTCCTCGCGTGATCCCTGTGCAATATCAATAAGAGCAGCAGTCATAACACAGATGCAAAATAATATGCCACTCAGTCTGGGTAACCCAATTATTATGCCTCCATTGACATCACTACAGAAATGATTTAACACAGAGATACGTCTTTCACATCCCAGCTGCTTTTTAACCTTTATAAAACCCAGTGAGGTCATAATCCCATCTTCAAGCATCTGTCTACAGCTTCAAGACGTCACATCCTCCAGGCCGGCACGGACGACAGCAGCACGAAGAAAACGAGTGATAAGCAGCACTATGCATGCAGCAACTAGTAATGTACTTGAGGACACACACGGCAGCATTTAATATTACTACATGGTTGGTATAGACGTAGAGGGCATTTACCAGGAGGCAGTTACCACAACAATTGCAGATAACAGTTATTTTATGCAAGCCATGAAAGGAGGGAGGAACACTAAAGGAGTTTCGTTTCACGATTTACCATTCTCAAAACATTAGTTGAGTGAGCCATTAGCAGCAAAAATATAAAATCATGGCTGTACATGTTAATGCCCTAAAGCAAAGTAATGTAAGTGCAAACAGCATTAACTGTACTAGCACACATCTTTCAAGGAACTTGTGCAAAACAACATCACAGACAGGTAATTTTGAGAAATTTAATGTTGACCTGGAATATAACCTAGCTCCTAGGTAACAGAATTTACCAATAAGTTTGCAGCCTTGACAGAGCAGTTTTTCTCTCAGATGAAAACATAACAATTGACCTGAAAACTGATTCAGTTTTAAAAGCAGCCTACTTTATTTTTCACCCCTTTTTTTGGGGGGGGGGGGAGAGGAGGAAGAAAGAGAACCTCAACTGTAACTCCAAAATTTACCAATTATTGAAAAAGCTACACCACATGACAGAATACAGGAACAGAAAAATAAGGAAATTTATTTCCTGATTTAATTTTCATTTGATATAACATTTTTCCATATCGCCCAACCCTACAACACTGCAGCGCACGAATACTGATCCACAGCAGGGCAGTACTTCATAATTGTACTGTACATGTACATAAAATGACATTTCTCCTTTGAAAAATACTGCTCAAATCCTATGTAGGACGAAATGAGCTGGCCAACAACTTTTGCTTTCAAGGAAGTGGTACATTTGCTACACATTTAAAGATTTTTTGAGCAATCCTCGAAAAACTGCACACGACATGTATTGGAAATAATAGGCCTATGTATTTCCCAGGATGCAAGTCAATTTCCCACAACTGCTGAAAAGTTTTCCTGTACAAAATACAAAATTCCCTTCCAAGTTCCAAAATTCTACCCAAGGAGCTTCCAAGATTCCTGATTTTTCCCACCCATGTGTGTATGCCTGCCCAACAAGCCACTGAGTGGTCACAAATTTAGTCACTACTTTATTAACTACATACCAAGTTATCAACAAATGTAAAGAAGGGGCTTGAAGAGTATTGTTCAACATTAAAGGGAAATATTGCTTTTAAGGCACAGAACATTTTTGTATTTTCATCTTTCCATACTGTACTTTTAAAACCTTGATCTATACAGAAACAGAAAGATAGGTAATTTTTTCAAATCTGAAATAAGACAGCATGCTAGCTTTTTTTTCAAGGAATATGTTTCCCACAGAAAAAAATTCTGTTACTTGTATCTCAAGAATAATTTGCTGGCCCAAACTTTCAAAATTTCAAATGATGCAAAATTCGTAACTCTTGTTATTTTTGCATCATATTTGGGATGATGAAGCTACTGATCGAATAATACTTGTTAGACTGAATGGATTTTAAAAATGATTCAAAAGAACTATTTCCCTTAAACACCAAGCAGTACACTGTAGAGTAAGTCTGTTTCAATGGTATCAATATTTTCAACTATGGAAGAGGTCTCATTTTAAACATCTGTCACTGTAACAGAGACCAGGAAGAAGAAGCAACTCTGCTCCCCATGAAATTACAGAGACACTGCTCAAGACTAATTTGTGAAAAACTCAAAGTGACACAATCTGGGCTCCCTGGCACTGCCTCAAGAATTGGCATGCATGCCAAGCAATGTTTCACTGAATTATAGGTAGTCAAACATGTGTGTTATGTAGAGTACCCACATGTATTACAATTGCATGTACATAAGAATATAAAAAAAAAACAAACTGAATACATGACTACCATAGCAGACACACTCTGACAATCTCATAAATATTTGAGTACAATTCACACATCCATATGTAAAACTAATTATACCTTCCATAATCAATTTCCAATTCACTTAATTCATACTAAATGAGTCACATGGTGGCAAATACGTTGATATCTCCTCAACAGAAATGCACATGTCATTTTGGTGTCTTACAGTACGGCAGGTCTCTGGGGTCTGGAACAGGTTCGAGCCAATGGCTAGTTGGTGATAGATACCAAATAAAGAGGAATACTACTTGTAAATGAGTTTTCAGAAGCCTTAGTAATTAGAAAACTGTAAATTCTCGCAATGAAGATTGTTTTCATTCAATCATGATATCAATCTCCAGAAATCACATGGGAAGTATACATATCACAAGTGCTTCATTAGTTTGATTTTATGTAATACGGATAAGGATAAAGTGGAATGGACTCAAATGCGAAGAGCACACAGTACTGTACTGTATGTAGGAAGAGGCAATCCTGCATCACATTTCAAATTAAGCACTGGTATGGGGTCCTTGAAGAGTTCAAGTGTATTTTATTTTCACTAACTGGAACACAAAGTTCTCTTCAATCTAGGGTCAAATACATTTAGCTAAATATAACCAGGCCTCGATTTTAAGGAAATTTTATGGTTGTCCACTGGACAACCATGACAAACTGTCTGCTTTTTTTGGTTGTCAAAAAGAAAATTTAGAAGTCTACAAAGAAATCTGTAGTAACCCTACAAGCAGTCTTAACTTATTGCATGAACTTTGGTTGTCCAACGAACATCCAACCTACCATTTTTTTGGTTGTCCCTCACAAATTTTGGTCATCACAGGCAACTGGAAGACTGTTAAAATCGAGCTCTGATAACCTTCTTTGCAGTATATTCTACAGTACCATAGTCCCACCCTCTGCTGCCGTATCTCAAGTAGACAGATACCATATGTAATAACGGGCTTGGCACTATCAAAATTCAATAACCATGAAGACAACCCTTGCATGAGTTTTTCTCAACTGTCTGGACTATCATGATCCCGTCAAACACTAACATGATATCAACTTGAGTTTGAAACATCTCATAAAAGTCTGTTAAAAAAAGGAGATTGTTTTCCTCTTCAGTATTATGCATGTGCTCAAGTCGGATATTACAAATATGTGATTTAAAGTATTTTATGAAGAAAAATTAACTGAAATGCCTTAAGAAGCAATGCCACAGTATTTATTCTCATTTCATTACCTACAACCTTGCTCTAAAACCATGGCTCCATTTGTGAAAACAGCAAATAACTTCTAAGTCATAGGTGAAAATAAATGGCCTACACTGTGGTTGGAAACCTGTACAGTAGGAAGAAAACTGTACATTACAAAAAAAAAAATCTGTCTTTTAGCTGTCCCTTCTTTTCTTTTTCTTTTTCTCATTTTTACCTTTTTTTCCTCCAGCAGGTTCACTACTTTCAACTTCCATCTACTTCGCAGATTTAAAAAATTTATCCAAAATAAAAAGAACAGTGATGTTAATGACATTTGAAGCAATAAGTTTTGAAGATATGCATTTCAAAAATTCCATAAATTACAGTGAACTCATCAACAATGATACTTTGCAAACCTGAAAAGGGCAAATTTGAGAGCTCTATATAACTCTGCCTTCAATTCTTCACTTGACACTTTCTTCCTGATTATACCTGGCCATTCCAAAATTGTGCAATTTACAGAACAAGTTCTTAATGTAAAAACATAACCTTTTTACCATATGACTGCACTGATACTTGATACACAGATAAACAAGAATTTGGAAAGAACCAGTCCTTCACATCCAACTTTGTCCATATCCATATTACCACTACTGTATAAAGTGACAGACACATCCTGGTTATTTGGACTATTAAATTACAGTACAGTGACAATATTACAACCTGATTTTACTCTTCATGACAAAGGTTTTGTTCTTCTCCACTCACTGCTCTAAGTTTTCAAATGTCATGTTTTCAAAAATAGAAGTTGGTAGTATCAGCCTAATTCACTCCATCCCTAAATCAAAATTCTACCTCAAGTTCCTGACTTTTACTTTTACAGTACTTGTGAATGGCATGTCCAGGACTCTGTATCAACATATCTGATCAGAGGCAACTGGTGTTTAGATCACCAGACAGCCACAAATACAAGTTTGCATACCAAATATTACAAAAAGAGCCCTCATCCCATTTTAAAAAAATGCCAATGAAAACAGATAAAACAGCCCATGAATGTGGACCCTAAAATAACCCCTGTAAAGTCCTATGGGAGTGGTTCCCACCACATAAAATTTAATAAAGAGCCTGTGAAAAATACTTGGTACCATGCTCTATATGTTGGAGGCTGGTGCTGATGGGTGTCAATCCATGTAGTCATCTTGCACTGTTTTTTTTTTTTTCCATCTGGGTCTCCTTTTTAGTATAAGTATGAGGCAACTGTATACTCTGTCCCTTCCTGTCTTCATAATACATGGCTATAAGAATAGAATTACATCTTATGGCAAGGGTCTTAAATTTACATCAATTCTGTTGACAGACTTCCAATTAATCTTTTGCCCTTTTCAACCTACCAGGTATTCATCCACCACCTAGTGACAGTTTCTTATAAGTTATGTACTGTTATGGGGCTCCACCACCCTGGCTGGATTATTTTGGTTTGCATATGTCTGAGCACACTGTGTTCAAGCACTGAGGACTCCTTTCACTTCCAAAGCACTGTACATAGAAGACTTTGTTTGGCTCTGTAATTCTGTAAGTACTACTCATTTACATCCCCAGGACAGTTTTACTTCCGTCAAGTACAATTAGTTCAACCTAATACTGTACTACTGTAGTCAATTCCACTGCTCCACCCATAACTTTCCCAAATATGATGGGTACTCACAAGCAACGAGAGTATGATTCTCCACATGTATCATCGTGAGCTGGTGAAATTTGTGAGGCATAACCATTCCATTCAAGAATGCACTTATGTAGATATTAACTGCATGGTAGCCATTCTGATTAATTATCTTGTTCAGTTCATAATTCATTCCAATTACAGCACAGAGTGTTTTTGAAGTCAATACACTTTACGAAACAAATTAGTAACAGGTACTGTGCAGGTACTGTCAATTAAGGTAGCATATCACTGCATCACCATGGTAATCATTACTTATCATCACATGACATCATTCTCACAACAAAGTTGGTATATAGTTTTCAAGTGGAAACAAATTCATATCAAGGAGCTGCCACTTAAAAAGGGAAGCTCCCTAGTCACATTAAGGGTTCCGGTACAAATGAAGCACTGTGCTGTTGTATGTATCACGTCAGTGAAATGAAGGTGTGAAGGACAGGTAAACTGTAAATTAAAATTCTGTAACTATGTGCTTCCACCCATAAAACTATATTTCCATTTTAATTGCACCAATATATCCTAATCAATGGCAGAGTGGCTGGCAAAGCACATACGTGTATTACCCCTGATCAATAAAAAATTTTCTCAGCAACAATCCTAGTGCATCAGCAGCAGCTCTTATGGCATGCCTGATGACAAATTACCCCTCACAGGTACCCAGTTAACTAACCCCTGGGTGGAGAGAGGCAATATTAAAGCATATTTCCCAAAGACACAACATAAGGAACCAGGCTGGAATTGAACCAGCAATCCTTGACCACAAGTCCATGGCCTTAACCTGCAATAATCCACCAGGCCATAGCAGCTATCCTCCAGTCTACGGTCCAGAAAAAAATACATCAAGAGGCAAAAATAAATCAGGAGAGATGAAGCACTTGAAGGCAACATTCTAGATCATAGCAAGAGTGCACTCTTGAAAGTTTACCTACTACTAAACACTACAGCAACATTTAAGTTAAAATGAATGGAAGATACAATTAGGAGCACACCAGGGGGACACTCAACTCTCTCTCAGTAGGGGTGTCTACAGAGCTTAGAGGTGAAGATGTCCATTCAATAACCACATTCCTTTATAGTCAATGCAAAATTAGCATATACCTACAATGACCAACTGATAGGAAAAGGGCAAAAATGTAATTTGCACATTGTTATAGGTTTGAAGATTGGTACTGTACCCCACTTTAGGCTCAACTGGTGAAAATACATTATCACTGTACATTTTTAGTTCAACTGGGTATCTTTTTTAGCAGTACCTGAGTCTTCACTGCAATCAACATGACACTAACGGGCTAATAATGCAATCAAAGACCAACTGTATGGCACAACAAGTTTGTGAGTGAGTGTGTGACTGATGCAATGCAATGATCGACCACTAAGTCTAAACAGACAAGTGCTTGTACATTGTACACTTCACATGTACAGTAACATCTTTTAGAAAAATCCAGAGTGAAAATATTGTGCAGCAATTTTTGCAAATTTACTGCTTTTAGCAATGCAAACCCTAGAGTCATGCAAGAAGAATATTTTTACACTCTTCTGCATTTAGATAGCAATTCGATCAGCTTTAGTAGCAAAATGAGATACGATATTGGTTAAATTATTCCCTGACATATGAAAAAAATCAGAACCCAGCATATAAAATATAAGAATCAGCTGTGCAAATAAGAAATCACGCCATTGGTACTCCCAGATGGTAGTCTCCCTTGGGAAACACAAACCAGCAAAAAGGCTCAAGTACTACACCTGTAAATGTAAACAGCTAGGTTTACTCTTCCAGAGAGGAGTCACCTTTAAGCTTGTTTAAATATTTATTTAGAGACAGTTATGGTTACTACCTGTAAGATATTCTAGGGTAACAGGGTTACGTGTCGATGTAGGCTTTGTAACTTGAAAACGTGGAGGATACTTTTTTTTTCTACACATACAGTGGGCAATCCATCGTGACTAAACAGTGGGAACTGTAACTCTTTTAAAGCACCAGTGTCCTAATTTTTTGGGGAATAAATGTGACCTACTTTCTAACACCTTTGAGATTCCTACCACAGAACTATGCCCTCACATAGCAAGCAACTTCAGTAGATGCAATGATCACCTTCCAACATGCAAGCAGCAGATTTTTTACCCCATGGTTTCAGAGATTTGAGGGCCTAGTTTGCTTCAACACTTTGTGACCAAGTGACTTCGTTCTCATACAAAGAGCCTGATCATATCCCTCAATTTATTCCAAAACTGAGGTTAAAACTGTTTAAATTACATCTAAGCAGACATTTTCCTTGATTTGTGGACAAAAAATTTACATTGCCTAGTTCATGACCATTTTTCACATGTTTATATGTATGTTGTACTTAACCATGTAACAAAAAGGTATTCTCAGAGCTTTGATGGTGTATTATTATCATGACAAAGCATCATGAATATTCTGCACTAAAAAAAGTCTCCTAGTCATTGAAAAAATATTGTATTTTCAAAATCTTCCAAGATCATTAGCCATAACTTGGATCGGACTGACAAATGGTTCTAGCCCACGGGATGTAAGGTCTTATGATCACCTGTCTTTCATGAAGTAAGAGACCTTTAATTCTTACCAGATCAACATCCCTGCTACGTATGAAACTAACTGCTATGAGTTCTTCAAAGTATATCAACTATTGGCCTGTAGGCCATATATGTCATTCCTGTCTCCAATCTGGATGTGTTTCAACATACACTATGTACTAACAAGTAACAACATTGGTTGGTTAAACAGTGTGTGTCAATAGCATGATTAGAAGAAAGAGGCCAACTCATTCCCAAATGTTCAACTCAGTCTCGGCCTACTCCCTCGAAAGTCGAAAGGTCAGCTCAGTATGTACAACTAGAAGTGGGTCACACCAGACAACCAAGTCTCAGGCCAACTCCCACTCTGGCCATCATGGTCCCATGCAAACCCTGACATTTACCAGGGCTGTCAAAATATTAAAAATTTAAGGAAAAACATGACGACTCTGAAGGAAATCTGTAATTTTCTTTGAAGTGGCAAAATGTGTGCCTATGCTTCCTGGCTCCCTCAGCCCATAGACTAGCTATTATAGAGAAGGACCAAAAGTATTGTTATAAATATGGGATTTGGCTTACACTGTATTGTATGATGCATCACCACAAATTTTAAGAAGGAAAGAAGGGGGCAGTCATTAAGCAGTAATACCCTCAATAAGTAAGAAGCTGCAAAATTGAAATGTCATAAAAGCTCACTTAACAAACAATATCTAAAAGAAGAAAGGGGTGTTATCTTTGTGCTCCTAACCCTCCTTAGATGTTTGCAGCTAGCACTTGTTCTTCACAAGTGCTTCATTTTCTCTGTCGTTATCCGTAAACGAAAACTTCAAATAACAATCATTGCTACAGTGATGTAATTCACAGAGGTTACTGTCCAAGTGCACAAAGTTTTGAGACACAAGAAAACGTTGGTTATGTCAGTAAAGTAAATAAACGCATTTATAAGATATTCACCCCAAAATTTATAGCCGAGGCTGGAAGATATTGCACAACCAATGTGGAAAACCTTACAATGAACATACCTATATAGGTTACCTAAACGACATACTCATTCCCTTATTCTGCCCTGGCGAAACAACTGTATAGAATTTTCTGCCACAATCAAAAATTTGTTTGAAAGTGCGAGGGTGCAGTTACAGTAGCTATCTTCCAAGATGCGGTTATTTTGAGAAAGAACCAACACCTGCCTTGTGCATACTTCTCTGAAAAAATAAGAATGTTCACTGAGCCTCCAGTCTGGCATTGAGGTGCAGTCACAGCGGCCATACATGAAAAGGAGTTACTTTGTAGCACAATGGGTGTCATGTGGGCGTTCTGCTGAAACAAATGTTGCAAGTCCACTGAGCCTCCAGTCTGGAGGGAGGTACAGTTGCAGTGACCAGGGCTATTGATGTGAATGCACCCCCCCCCCCTAATAAACAAAACCTAAATTCTGACTGCATATCCTTGTAGCCTCTCAAAAACAACTAGGTACCCTGTACAAAAGCTACATAATAGGAAGTTAAATTGCAATTTTGAATGCATATCCCCATAGTCTCTTGAAAACATATCCCAATGAGGGGAACTGAACTTTGACTGTATATCCCTGTAGCCCCCTTTAAACACAAATCGTTTACTGACCATGGAAGAACTTTCATGCACTGAATGTGTACCCTCGTTGCCTAAATGTTACCAAGATGTCTCAGTCATAACCAAAAATCAGTGATACAAGACCTCAAGGTGAGTCATTCTCAACTTATTTGCTTTGATTCCGCAGCCCTAAAGTTTCCTAAACACAGTTCCAAGTGTGGGTTATTCTGCATTTACTCCAAAATAAACATTTAGTTAAAGTCCAAAGAGCTTCCTTTAAGAAATGGAAGTCACCATAGTGTATAATCATATCAGTATGCCAAAGTGTTTTATCTGTGGACTTCAACTGACTGTGCTTCCCCCCCCCCCCCCAGGGTAGTCAAAGTTTTTCTGAGTAGCAGGCTGCACAGGCTCAAGTAGGCAGCGTACCTGGAAGCACTACCTTGTGCACGTGTAGCGTGCCCGGTGAGCGCGAAGCGGGAAGCCCATACGGGTGGAGTCCAGGGCCTGTCTTAAAGCCCCTGGTGGGGCCCAGGGGAAACACTCCGGTGGGGGCCCAGGGGGCAAAGCCCCCAGAAGCTCCTAGGTTTTAGTGTTTCATAAGCCCCTAAAAGACTGTTTCTAGAGGAATATTTTAAATATTATTGCTGGTGTTGTCGACATACACTTCCAGCTAAAAAAAAAGCTGTTCTCCTCCATCTTTCAGTTTAGTTACTCCTCCCCCTGGGTTTAAAATTCCCTGTTTAGTCGATTTTTCCACAGTGATACAGTAAAAGAACAAGTAGTCGGGGCAGGATATATCCCCTTAACAAAAGGTACCAATGAATGTAAATTAACCCACTTCCAGACTTTTTTTCCCCTTCTATTGAACATAAATATCACAGCCAATGCTAAGTCCAGGTACTAGTACCCAACCCCTGTGGTTTAAAACCCAGTACAAGGCATTTGTATATTCTGAAAGGTTGGGAAGGGTCATAGGGAGAAAAATTTATTCTGTACGTTCCTATGATATCCCACCCACTTCAATAAACCAGAAACATACATTCCATACTAAACCTACATTGTGCTAGTGTGAATGCCTGTTTGAAGGCATTGATATTCTGAAAATAATAGGTTGAATTTTCCCCTTTTCCCCTATGTACACATCTATGATTGAGGCTAATGTAAAAATGCTCCTAAGTGTTTATTTTAATTGTATCAACTTCTGACAAGCAAACTGTGCTTCACAATACATAAGAGAACAAATAAAACACTAAGTAACACGTGAAAAACAAAAACATCAGGAACAGTGGGCACTGTTCTCCTGTGCACCTGTATGAATTCATGAAAATCACTACTTCAGAAATAAAGCTATAGGTAAAGTTCGTAAAGTAGGCCTTTACGCTACTCTGTGGAAAAATGCCCCGCAAAGGAAAACCTCTCTAAGTAAATCGTGCGAATATGTACTGATTGTTATTTGAGAGTCTTTTATACATGTGATATGAATCCTTTTGCCGTTCTTGGGCATACTGTGTGTGTGATAAGTGACCGATCTTTATTGTAATGACAATGTGAGCATGCAGAATGAACGATGAACTGATTTAACATTAGATTGTAGTCAATGTACCTTTCGCGGGGATTTAATATCTCTCAGTGCGACATTAGCACTGCAGTACGTACAAATACGCATATGTAGTCTGCATGTTGAAGGCAGCTGCTCGGTGTAATGTGTAGGCCAACTCGTTAGTGACGGTGCGGGAAGTTCTGTTACACGTGCGCGATCTCCGATCATCAATTCTTTTACGGGATTGTAGCTGATGTCCCTTTTGGGGGTTGGCAATTTTAGAACCGATGATATAGTAAAGTATGTGATCAATTCATGTGCAGATTGTATTTGAAAAAAAAGTGGAAGGTTGCAACTAAATTTTTTTGAGGCTGCAGGCGGCGATTTACCGCCGGTGACCGGCTACTTTTGACTACCCTGCCCCCCCCCGGAAAAGGTGAGGTTAAATATTCGAAGGGTATTCTATGGTCGAATAAGATCTTTGCATTGAACATCAGTGTTAGAATGCATGGTCACTGTTCACGTGTTCATGCTAATTTCATGCAGGGATCCTGCCTTCCAACACCTGTTTCATGCTTACCATATATATAAACGCCCCACGTGCGTTCCATTTTTGAAAAGGGGGACGTTTATTTGAGGGTACATTTTAACTAAAAAGACAACTTACTGCTAAAGCCTACACTAGTGTCTTCAAACGAGCTACAAGTTTCTTAGATGTAGTGGTGAAGGTTAACTTGCAGGGTATCTACTCCCCTGGCCTTCCTTGTAGTGTTGTCGCTTCCCTGTAACTGTTGTTGTTAAAGTCCCTTTGCTTTTAATAAACAAATTAAAACACCTTCGACTTTCCCCTCGGCAAATGACCACTGAACAACTGTTTCGCCTTTCAAAAATTTACAGGTGGCGTTTATTAGAGGGGGAGCATTTATTAGAGCATATACGGTATGTGTATACTGCAGGTATCATGAGTTAATCACTTAATGAGCACTGTGACAGAAAAAGATGAAAACTTAATAAAATGTATGAAACTATGCAGTAATATTTTCCAATGTGTCTTTCTCGTTGTGCTATAGTTTGGTGTTGTCTGGATTGAGTCATCCACAGAAAATGTATTTTGAACATGTAGGGGGAAGTACACAACACAGTGTTTATGAAGGAATCTTGAGTCAATCACTACAGAAAAAGAGCATACAAAATACTATTTCTTACCAAATTTGAAAATAAAAATGTTACTAAACAAAGACAATGTTGTCTTTGTATCAAAAGTTTAACAGAAAGCACCATTCAGATACTGTACATTTTGGTCATTATTTTCGGTAACATTTGCAGCAAATGTCTAGTTGATTCTAATGCCGAAACTTGAAAATTTGGCTGTGAGTAATATTCTGATTTGAACATGGAAAATAATGACCCGAACACTTGTTTTTGATATTGTTTTAAGTATATGCATTGTAGGTTATGCTAACTTTGGAATCAGACTGTGCCTACACGCTGTGCTAGCGTTTAGAACACAATGGTGGACTCATGATCAAATGATTACCTACAAGGCCTATACAAGTGTAAACAAAAACAAGGGACCTGGGAACGCACCCACCCTGGCCCCTGGAATGTGTGACACCCTCCTTGGCCAAGTTCATTTTGGCCTAGGTCTGTGTGGGGAAGTAATGTGAATTATGCAGCTCTGCAGGTAACTCTTTTCATTTCAGCAATACATTTATCATAGGCCAAAGCCTGCACCTAATTTCTAGGGTCTCCAGGTTACCGTCCCATGCAATAGGGCTGTCATCATTCACCAATAGCAGACTAACGTTTAGCCTAGGCTAGTATTGAAGTGGTAGAAACATGAACCTGGAAGGTTGAAAGTTCGAACGGGTTTCACTCAGTGTGCACAAATGTTTGTCTTGGGTCGGCCCTACAATCGTCATAGCCTAACTAGCCTAACTTTAGGGCTACTTATCAGGCCTACTACTTACTAGGCCTACTTATAGGCTAGCCTATGTCTCTTCTTCCAGCATTACTTCGCTCGTAAGCGACACAACCCCCTCAAATACCGAAATATATCCACACGAATTGATGAGGTTCTTACAAATGAGACAAACATTGGCAACCCAACCAACACTGATGACTGTGCTGAATTTACATGTTTTGTATACGGTATATCATAGTTACGTTACTGTTTACTTGAAACATGGCGGAGATATTTGATTCTGATAGACATCAGCAAAACAGAAGGAGGCCGATATAACACAAACTAAATTTTACTCACAAGTTACAACCCTTTCGGTCGTCGACAACTTTCCGTCAGTGGTAGCCATGGTTAAGAGTCCTGACTATCCACCAACAATGAATTAAGAACGCGATGAAGACCAATATTCCACGATATAACCAGATAAATTCCGGGAGTTTCTGCTCTTAGTTCTAGGATGTGTCTAGCAGCCCCGATAGGTGTATAAACCGCCGTACATGTAACAATACTATAATCGTATCGTATATTGCCAATTGTGTATACAGTGCTTACACTGTACGTACGTACCGTACCACACTGTGAAATTGGCTATGTCTACGTACGCTATACCTATACCAGGCCTATGTACGTGCGGTACTATGTTAAGCCTGCACAGCATGCATGTAGTATACAATGTATACAGGGACACATACAAATTCGCTGCCTAACAACTAACTTAACCGTAGACAAAACTTATTTGCATAAAGCCGTACGGGTGGGAGGGCGCTGCCAGGTCTAACGCCTTGACAAAAATGGTAACTGCTGGGTGAAGGGAAACTCCCTGATGTGACGCGTGAGGGGCGTGGTTTGTAAGTGAGTTTATTTCTTTACACTACAGAAATGTGAAAGCGAGTTATCGAAAACTACTTTGAAGAGGAAGAAGTTTTGTTTTGTATGGTAATCTTCGTTTATTCAGCCAATGATTGAACAAGACTTCACAGTACATCGTTTTATGGACACAAAGCGGACAGCCGGTGGTTTGTGGACAAAACTGAAGTAACTCCGACTAAAGAACTGAACTTCATTTAGAAATGATGGATGTCGGGGTGAGTTTGTGGTAAGGCTGAGCACTTCATGGGCACAGTTTTTGCATCTGGGCCATTTCACGTTATTTTGAAGCTGTCCGATAGTATGAACACGTTTCGATCTCGGTTTTATATTGACATCAATCGGAAAAGCTATCGGAAGCAATAGAACGACTCAACTAAGAGGCGAAAAACCACTTGAAATTTTCCTCACTGTACCTAAGCAACTGCTAAAATGGAATTATTCAGACAGGACTACATGCCTGATAGTAGAACACTGTCCGCACTAATAAAATAAGCTCAGTCTTTTTGGCTATAGTTCAAAAAAGAGTTTCAATTAACAAAATGGGGCCCGCTGGGAACAGCTTATTGTTGGGTTTGACCCATTATCGGTATTAATATCGATATCGGCCCGGAAATATTGATTGGCCTGACCTACTTTTTACATCAGAACAGTCTAGATATTCCGGTCATGTGGTGGATGGGCAAGTGTACTGTGATATGAAATCTCTAAAGTTTCGTAAGATAAAGTTAAAGGGAAAATGCAGTCACTCCAATCGGCTAGTATGCCCCCTCACTCTAGTTCATGAATGGCCTTTATTGATCATGTGACAATGTTTTTGTAAGTGAATTGAGAAATTCAAGGAGACTTCTCCTTGCTTTGCCTATTGTTTGTAATAGTTATGTTCAAAACGTCTTCAGAGGTGCTTGTAATGCAATAAGAGGAGATTTGCAAGAGTTTCCTGATTTTTCAAAGCAAATTTCGGGGCGACTGCCTATATATTGCCTTTAAAGAGAAATATTGCGTTCGCGACAAGGTGAACGTTCCTATCTTTAAATTAATGATTTATAAATATAGCATGATATGATAGACATTTCAAAATAAGATAGGCCTGCATGGGGAACTTTAGTTTCAAGAAGTAAGCTTCTCTCAGAGAGAAATTCACGAAACTCACGAATAACATGTTCACCATAACTTTTCAAAATTTCAAATGATGCAACATCCTTAGTTCCTGTTATGCGTGATATCATAAGAGAACCTTTCGCTGGATTTTAAGTGAGAAGGATAAAAGCCAGGCCTCTTTTTTTGCCTGTGCCATGTAAACACAGTTCCATCCTTAGGTGTACCCTAAGTTTACGGTTACTTAAAATATATTATAAAAGTTAGAAATCTATCGCACTGGTCCAACTTCCATCTTCAGGATCTGTTCAGTTGCTTAGATATAAAATGTTGAAATTTATATACTGAATTTGACATATTACATTGCTCAACAATTTGAACCACTCACATTAAGTGCTTTTGCTTCCTTTTGAAACAAAAAAATATTTTTTGACCTTTTTGACCTTGCTACTCTCTTCTGGCGTAGCATTTTGAACGGAAAGAGGTTGCATAGCCAATTCATTCTATAATAATAAGACAAGAGTGATCACAATGTGGAAGAAGACATGGCCATACGGCCGGGGGCTGGGGACGGCCGCCCCCAAATGTCAGAAATTTGACTAAATCGGGCAGGTATTTTGCATCAGTCGGACAATTGGGCTGTTAAATTAGGTCTGGAGTCGGGCAAAAATCACCTCCCTTCCTGAGAAAACCAGTCTCGTACGGCCACGAAGAAGACTTTGCAGCCACAGAAAACACAAACAAAAACAAAGAAAGTAATTTAAGTACAAGAGTGACGTCACAAATTATTGCTTATTCGGCCATTTTCAGTTGAGTGAGTTAACTTCAACATTTAAAATCTCAGTATTGTAAAAATGGGAATTTGACCAATGGAATCATTTTCAACCTTTGTAAGATATTGTTTTTATATTTTTACTTAGGTACAATTTTAAAAATGTACCCGGTGATGATACGTACTGTGTAGTGGTTCTCGCCTTAGTTCACATTTTCTTGCTGATATTCCAAAACTCCAAGGTGGATATAAAGAGGACCATTTATGCTATAGCAAACCATAATATAATAATAATATATTCTTACTAAAATTTGAAAATCAGTGCAACATGTCTTACAATCCCATATAACATTATTTTGCTTATAAAGATATATACGTATTTCATTCATATCAGTTTAATATATTCTTCTACCCTTGTGTACATAGAAAACCATATTTTATTGAAGCATGTCTACTTAATGTACTAGTGCTATTTCTTCATATGAGGTTCACGTCATATAAACTATAAATAACAGATGATGCGAGTGAGTAACGTTAAAGGGGCTGTTGCGTCAGTTGGTGCCCTCTTTGGTTGATAAAAACTGCCTTGGTGTCCTGCGTTTTGAACAAAAATCCAAGGCGATCGTTTATGTGCCCCCCCCCCCCCCAAAAAAAAACTGCCTTGCTCTTCTCGAATCTTAATTCGAGGCCTGTGACAGTGTCACCCGAACTACTTAGGAATTCCGGGATTTCTATTATGCTACCAGTTGGTGATTGTATTTTGATTGACATAGATTCAAACAATATCGTCACATTGATTGGTCAATGATGCCATGCAAAGGTCAAGCCCCCCCCCCCCCAAAAAAAAACCTGGGAAATCGCATTATTAGGGTCCCTTTTCCCAAAATTTTCCCAGGGAGGTCCCCGGACCTCCGCCGTAGAGGCGTTCTTCTGCGGATTTCTCTTTCCGACGAATGAACCATCTTCCTCCTACAAGATACACAGCTTCAGTGCACCAGCATATACACTGGCTAAAGATGAATAGGCTATGATTACCTTTAATTAGTAGCTAAACCCAATAAGCTGTTAAAGAAACTTTTAATTTAAAGGGCATTAGCAGTTGAAGCAAACTTATTTTGAAACAACAGCTAAATCTTATTTCACTTCAAGTATCTTTCATGATATGTTGGAACATAAATATTGCATATTTGACATAAACCAAGGAGCTACTCTATACGTGAATATCACAACTCAGTGAGAAGCATAGTGTAACATGATTCTCAAAGCCATTCATGACATATGATACCCGGGTGACACTATTTCAAATTGGGGTTATTGCATTTTCTCTTTAAATGAAATCTAAGTTTTCTTCTGAAATCTAACTTTGTTTCTTACGCATGAAATCTTTAAATAAAGAATGCTTAGGTGCAACGTTAAGGTCTAAAATGTGACATTACCCCTCATCTGGGAGAAATTTCGACCGAACATTTCCTTGCAAGTCCTGCGGTACGGTTACGCGCCAACTGATGGTGCCGCCCCCAGTTACTTACTAACAGTGGTAGCGAGAAGCCCGCACCAGGTACAAGCCTTGTAAGGGTGCCATACCACAGCCGAAATTACAATAAATATTTAAAATTTCAGATCATGTTACCAGTCCAAAGCTTTACCAAAGATAATACCATTTTGGATCTAGGAAAACTTAGTACAATAAAAATTTCTCAAAGAATAGAGGAGTCATCACTCCCCTGAGGCAACATCCCCTTCAATTACACCCTACCAAAATAGAAAAAATCAGTAAGCTGGTAAGTAATGAGGCTTCCTAAACATATAATCAATTCAACGCTTTACGAAGCTTCACCAAGGATAGCACCATGTTGCATCCAAGCCACCTCGCAAAGACAAAAATTTCTCAAAGGGTATAAGGTATCATCCCCTTCTCTCAAACAGAACCAGTGGACTTATACGCCCAGCCAAAAGATATGAAGAATATCATTAAATAATCAGATAATGACAGTTTGTAAAGATATAACCAGATCAAAGCTTTGCCAATGATAACACAATTTTGCAACTAAGCCAGGCCTTACATATTCCCTTCCCCCTCAGCACCCTCCCCCAGGATGATACTCAGTCACAGGTAACAAACGAGGGGGCTACCCGGGTGTCAACTATCTGTTTAGGTACGCCACTTGGTGCTCCGCTTATATAGTGCCATGAACTCCCTCCCCCCCCCCCTTCCCCAGGAACTTCGTCCAGGCTACGGCCCTGTGATGGCAGGAAATAAAGTCTGAACTGCCGACGAAAAGAAATCCCGAAGGGGACAGACAAAATTCTTCGCTCACCTCATCGGAGGGCGGGAGGCAAAGACGGTCCCGTGTGGCAAAGTCACGGAGAACAACTACGCAGGCCTAGGAAAAATGTCGTGTTATGTTTTCCCATGAAAAAACGAGGTCAGGAGTGGTCTTTATTTCCAGTATCAAGTATTTCAGAGCCCCGTTGCCCATTCGGTCCAGACAGGCCTATATTGCTAATATTACATAACCTAAACATTTTAAAGGGGCTCATTGAGTTGATACTCATTATTTTATGATAAGTTTGAAGGAAATCATTGCATGACAATGTTTCTAATTAGCATCATTACTCATGCATCACTTCCTATAATTGTCAAAAATTTGAGAAATAGTAGATTTTGTGGACAGGGTTGCATATGATTAATACCTAATGGTAAGAAGTGTCTGGTCACGAATTTACAATAAATAATTTTAATCATTAATTATCCTATCACTGACATTTCAGTTGTGTGTCAGATGTACAGAACCTCTTAGTTTGACCATTTAGTATGAAGGTGTGACTGAAACTCGACAGGTGTGAAAACAAATCCTAAATTTTGTGAACCAACTCAATAAGCCCCTTTAAACAATAAAAAAAAAAAAAAACCGTTGGTACTATTTGTTTTGGGACAAACTACTTGGCCAGGATTTCAGAGACAGATAGTCAACAAGTATGAATACTGCATAGGAATGCAAGATGGCCGGCAAAAAACTTCAAATGTTTATTTTAACTCATGCGTTTTATAAACCCCACCATCACCTTTGGGAGCAAAAGGAAAAAAGACAAGAAAATCAGATGAATAACAACGCTGTGAAGCCATTGGTACCAGCAATGGAAACGAGGGCGCCATCACAAAATTACGAAAGGGAAAGGTTGTGGGAAAGGGTAAACAGTGGGGTAGGTATTTATTTAGAAGAAACTGTACAGTTACGTTAGGTATGCCATAAAAAAAAAACAAAAATACATATAGGATGAACTTTGGGTGTGCAAACTGGGCGACAACATTTAGTTCAGTTGACATAGTAAACACACAGCACCCGCCGCTCTGAAAGGTCGCACAGTATTTCAAATGAGGGGGGGAGTCCATCACTGTAAAATGGACTCTACCTGAAGCTAGTACCCGTTTTCTGTTGAGTGGACTGGAGTAGGTGAAAGTGAAGTGCTTGTCCTATAAGACCGTGACTGGAACAACCCAGAAAGGCTTCGAACTTACAAACTATGAAAGTCACAAGCATGACCATTTGACTATTACGTCTCAGGGAGGAAGAGGATGGTATCACCTCCCTGTACGTCTTAAAAAGGTCGCTCTTCCACAGAACCGAATATCTCTACAAATACTGAAAAGAACTTTTAACCCCTGCATCAGTCAACAGATCCCACCCCCATGGGCCAGTGCATCTCTGTTGCTATATGAAACAACCTAGCTTTAAAATATTCTGGTTTTCCTAATGGCCATTCGGTATGATACAGCGTCCGTTTATAAATTGGGAGCAATTTATTCCACTCAATAGGAAAAAAGAAATTTACCCCATAAGATCTTACCTACGACCTTTTCTAAAAACATCGTTACTTACTTTCGTTTAATTAAAATAAAAAAAACTTTAAGGAAGGGTACTGCGTCTTCATGAAGTAACCTCAAAATAAAAGTATTCATAACGATAAATGATAAATCAGAAGGTGTAGAAAATTATTTGTTGATTTTACTGTTTTTGAAATGAAGGAAGATATTAAGGTCAACAAAAATAGTAATTGGAACCGAGCTTTAGCAGCCTTTGCAGGGTTTAATGGACAAAGCATGTATATTTCTGTAGTATTTTCAGCGTTGAAGAAGTAAGCCACATTGATTTTTAAATCAGGGTGGTATGATCCTAATTACGGAATTCATACAGTAGTGTCTTCTTAAAATAAAAAAAAAAAAGAAAAAAAAAACGTCGGAAAGATCCGGCATCGCCTTTACTTGTGTTTAATAGGCAAGAGTACACATTCCTCCGTCACAGATATTACCTCGCTGGCAAACGTATGTAATGGTATATTGTGAAGTACATGCACTCGCTCCCCTCCTAGCAAGTAATGAACACCCTAGTACCCACCCACCCCCGTACTCATAAATATGCATGACCATCTCACCTTGAAAAATAAACTTTTGTCACTGTGTTGTTAAATTTAAAGGTCAAATGCAGTAGCCCAAACTTATTTTGAAACAATAGCTAAATGTCACAAATTTCTTCTTATTTCTCTTCCTAGTATCTTTCATAATATTTTAGGACATAAATATTGCATATTCAAGGTAAACCCAGCAGTTGCTCCTTGTAAATTTTACAATTGAGTGAGAAAAATACTGTCACATGATTGTCAAGATCCATTCAGGAAATAGGATAGTCTACTATACAATTCTTTATTGGGGTGACTGCATTCTCCTTTTAAGTAAAATACCTCCTTCGTTTACCTTCAATTTGCAATACTTATCTTCTGAAGCATCTTCAAAAAGTATGCACACAATATGAAAAAGAGAATATTTTTAAGATTTAATCAGAACCGATGCTTCAAAGGGTCAGGATGCACGACTATACCCTTCAATAATTACACTCTATAAAATAAGTAAGTAGAAAGAACGTTAATTAGTCATAATTAGAAGATATGCCTATAATTTTGGAGAATTCCAGCTGCATGAACTATTTTAGTTTAGAATGTTTGGAAGGAAACACAACACTTGATTTAGTACATCCCGGTATGTAGGCTAAATTACGATTAGGGTGACTGGATATTTGCCATCTAAACAGGTGGGTGGTGTTGGAGAGAGCGTGCTTCTTAGTGAACACTTCAGCCGGTGTTATATGTGAGGAGTCAATCGTTTCACTCCTGTAAGATTTCGTGTGAAATAGCAGTTAGCTGGGGTGTATCCATGCGCATATAAGATTTGGAGTAGAGTACAAAGTTTAGAAGGTTTGTCACAGATCCCGAATAATGTAACTGTGAAAAATTTGAGGTCATAATAAAAATTTAGAATTCGAGATGACCCCCAAACAGCCTCCCACCCCAAAAGCAACTACTCCCCTTGTAGCAACGGACATAAATAAAAAAAAAGTATACTGGAAGAAACACGAATTCTTAAAAAGTTGATATCTCCCCCCTTTTCCCCTTCGTTTTTTCGTGAATGAAGATGGCACCGAGTGGTTTTATGAGAAAAAGAATCGAATTTATAACGTTAGATGTAGGCTAGATCAGTGTTTCTAAAAGTAAATTATCATAAGCTCATCAAGAAGGGGTATGAGAACGACAGCACCTCTTCCAACCCCCAATCCCCCGCAACATAAGCAAAAACTGTCGGTTTCAGTACAAAATTGTTGTTTTTAGTATAATATCTTTACCATGATTATTTGCCAATTAGGGGCAATTTCAGATAAGTACATTTTGGCCCCTAATTGTGATAGGGACTGTTCGAATAGGGAACGCGAATGTTAGCGTTCGAAAGACTTGTAAAGCAGACATGTACGTTTATGGCTCTACTTTTATGTTATTGGAATCAATCTCATTGAAATCCAAGATACTCTAAGTGCATGACGATGCTAACAATGTAAGCAAATAGTGTAAAAACAACAAGATGGTAATAAATACTAATAAAACAAGCACCATGCTAATAAGTTCTAAGAAAAGTCAGAGTTTGAATGATGGAAGGTTGAATATCGCTTTTAATGGTCATTGTCTTAACAATGTGAATAATTGTAAAATTTTAGGCGTTAGAATCGATTGTAATTTACTATGCATGTATGTAACATGATTACCACTAGACTTGCCCCTCTTAGGAGAATAAAACCTTTTTAGATCAGGATACTTCTCTTTTGTTCTATAAGGGATATATCTTACAATTCTTAGATTATTGTTGTCTTGTATGGGGAACGTGCAATGCTGGAAGCAAAGAAAGAATTTTAAAGTTACCAAAAGAGTGCTGCTAGGATAATTTTAAATGCATCATATTTAGAGGGAGCGACATTGCTCTTCGAGGAACTAGGATGGAAGACTTTTGACAGACATGTAAAGCAAAAAAGAATGATACTGTTGTATAAAATTATAAATGATCTTACCCCATTTTGTTTGAAAAAATTATTTATTCCTATAACAGATATATATATAATATATATATATATATATATATATATATAATATATATATATATATATATATATATATATATATATATATATATACCCATTTGCTACGATCGTCATAGTCGATGAATTTCTATATATCAGGAGGACACACTGAATATCATAAAATAGTTTTAACTATATTTAGCAGCAAAAGAATGGAATGAACTTAATGCTAACACGAAACATAGAAACACACTTTAACGTTTAAAAATTTGGTTTCCAATGTTTTATAATATTTTTAATTATCATGACCTTGCTTTTATGTATATAATTTTTAGTTTCATTTTAGTATTTTTCAGGTTCATTTTCGTGTCTTACTTTCCTTTGGCTATTGTTCTTTAATTGTACATAGACCCTTTTCTAAATAGCAGTTACAATGGATTGTGGGACAGAGTTTTGGTTCACATCATTTTTGGCCACAGTAAATTGCCATTGACAAAAATGGTGCACACTAAAACTCTGTCCCATAATCCTTTGTAATTGCTATTTGGAAAAAGGTCTATGCATGTTTTATTTTCGGTACTTCTGAAATTGTGAATTATGTAGAGGGCCCCATGGAAGATTAGCATTTTTGTATTGCTAAATGAGTTTTACTCTTGAAAGTTGAAATAAATAAATAAATAAATTTTCTTGGTATTAGATTCGAAAGTTAAAGCAAAACTAGTGTGACAACCTATTCAGAAGCACTTTCATGCTAACAAAAACTGTGATAACCTATTATGGGTGGGAAAATCTACTTTTTCAATGGAAGATGCATATGTTTTCTTTGCATGGTACGTATACACTTTTGAATAGACGGGAGATTTTAAGAAACCACTTACCCCTGGAGTTAGATGAGGTTTTATGGCTCAGTTTCTAACCAATTGGTTTAAGTCGGGCCGGCCACGGCCTCTCTTTACACTTGTGGCTCACTGGCTTGTTTTTCCTACTCCATTGCTTATGCTGAGCACCAAGCACAATGGCAGTAGGTTCCATTTTTAAAGTTTTTGGTATGACCCGGCCAGGAGTCAACCCCAGACCTCCCGGCTGCAAGTCGGATGCTCTGACCACTTGACCATGCAGACGGTTACCCTGGAGTGAATGCAAGCACAAAAAGAGGCGATCATTATCCCAGCTCAATTGTAAATAGTAAGCACAGCTAAAGAATAGTCAATAAAGAGGGCCCCCAGTGATGGATATATTGGGGTGGGGGAGAGGGGATTATATCCAAGGAAGGTTCATTTGTGCCCAAACAATACAGGTCCAGAAACAAGCGTTTGAGGTGGGAGTCGGGGGAGGTGGGCCCCTTAAACAAAAAAAAAAAATCGATTTTAGAGCAAAACATATCGTATACTCAGTGCAAATTCATATCATGATTGCTGCCAATTGAGGAACATTCAGGCGCGTGGCCAGGAATTGGCCAAGTAGGGGGCGAGGCCTGTAGGCAAACCATCTAAGCGTAGCGCCACCATAGGTTGGCCCGAAGCGTACAAGAAAATTCTGGGCGAAAAGGCCTCCCAGGTGGCTGGAAATGGCATCTCCCAGGCCTTGTAAGTTGCATTTAAACATTTTCTATTTTGAGTTACTTGCGATATCATAAAAAATCATTAAAAAATACAAAAAGTATGCTCAAGAGGAGGACGGCTACCCCGTCGTCCCATCCCCCTTGGCTACGCGCCTGGGAACATTTCAGGGCAAGAACGATCCGCCCCCTTTGCAAACCGTCTTCGGATCCCCTAGTCTTCGTCGAGGTGGGAAGCCAAGGACAACAAAGATGTGGGAGTGCTCTGATATTATAATCATGAATTATTGCGAAAAATCATCCAGAAAATAAACGAAGACGGAGTTCATTTCATTTCATTTATTGTTTCTTTTCACAACAATAATCATACATGCAATAACGATTTGCGTAACATCATATTAACATATTAACAATACATGTCGTGAGTTAGTCTTATTTGCCAAATCATGTTTGTTGTTTATCTTTCACTGTGTATTTACTTTATAAACCTGTTGGACATATGGGTACTGGACAGCTCTTAGTGGTAGAGTTCAAGTCCGTAGCAAGATGGGGGGGGGGGGGGGGAGAGGCATGGTATGGTGTCCATAGAAAATAAAAATGACCATTACCTCAATACATTTTAATATGTCTAGCCCTCCCCTTGAAACTAAAAACAGGAGGACGTGGAAACTATCTCGCCAGCTTCAGTACCTTGTCTGGCGACGGACCTGGGGAATAGTCTAGTGCATGGTTTCTAGAGAAAAAATACTTTGCCCATTTGGGGTTACACCCCCAGCCCTCACCCAAACCCCCGACAAAGTGACTATATGTATGTATGTATATATATATATATATATATATATATATATATATATATATATATATATATATATATATATATATATATATATATATATATATATATATATATATATATATATATATACACAAACACACACACACATACTAAAAAGGAGTCAACTGCCCGTCTAAAAGTTGTGAAGAGGAACTTCTCAACACGGAGTCTTTGTCTTTTATTTCAGACTTCTTCAGCGTCTATGTAATAGCAAGCATCCTTATGTATGTACGGTCAAAGCTTGTAAACAAATTCGATCAAAACATCTTTTCCCAGAAGCTGTATTTTTCCAACATACGAAAATTCAAATCACTTCAAGACTTACTTAAGAAACCTAACAAGAAAGAGGCCTACAGGGAAAGAGGGTGTTTTAAATGTAATAGAGTACGCCGCGATTTATGTCATTGTTATCTAAAAGAAGGTTCCCATTTATTAGTTCTGTTACCGGTAAAACCGACTCCATTAATGTGAAGGTTCCACGTACCAGTTATAATGTGTATTTTACAACTTGTTGTAAATGTAATGTGCAGTGTGTAGGTTTTACGTCAAATCAAATCAAAGTAAGATTTAGAAACCTAAGTCCGACATTATTCATGGAAAAAGTAGATGCGTGTGAACTAAGCTATTCATGTTAGAACTACAAAACACAACCTTCAAGACATTCACTTTATGGTCATAGAAGATATTACAAATAATAGTCAAGTCGAAAGTATTTTAACCAAAGGGAAGGATAAGGGCTAGCCCAAGTACAGTCTATTCACGCGTTGGGACTTTACGAGAAAAAAAAAGGAATTTAATTCTTATAAGAGAATTACTTTTTTACCTTCTTAGAATTTTCAGTTTTATTATATTTAGTTTGGTTTGGCCTTTGTTAAATCGCCGTCACGCAGACTCTTAGGGTCGTAGATTTAAGCTACTTTTAGGATTTTACCTTTTAAGGTATTTTTTAGCATTGTACTTTTAGCTGGTGGGCAGTAAGGCAACTGAATTTGAGGTGATTTAAATTTAAAGTCTTTTATTTGGTTAACGGGTGGACAGAAGACATTTATAAGACGTTATGCATTACTCAATTTTAATGCTTTTAAGATATTTTGATCAAACTTGTTTACAAGCTTTGACCGTACATATATGTGGATTTTTAATGCTTGCTTTTACATACACGCTGAAAAAGTCTGAAATAGAAGACTAAAGTTCCGTGCTGAGATGCTTTTAACAAGTTTTAGACGAGAGAGCAATTGACTCCCTTTTAGTGTCTTATTCATTTATTTACATTTTAAAAGTTGAGTCTATTGAATCCAAGTGCACCCTGCAAGATCATGGAGGAGTATTGTTGCTACCAGCCTCTTTATTCTCATATATCAGGCGCGTAGCCATTAAGGGGGGCATATTTTTGGTATTTTTTAATGTTTATTTTTACAATATTGCTAGTGGTTCCCCATTTATATGAGGTAAATAGGCCTGGGAGGTGCCATTCCCAGCGATCCGGGAGGCATTTTGGACCAAAATTTTCTTGCGCTTCGTGCCAAGCCATTTGACGGCGTGGAGGGTCTGTCTATGGTTTTGACAAATTCCCGGCTACGCCCTATATATATATATATATATATATATATATATATATATATATATATATAATATATATATATATATATATATATATATATAATATATATATATATATATATATATATATATATATATATAGGGCAATTAGTCCAAGAAGGAACATTACCCGAGACATAATGAATATAAACCTTCAGTGAAATATCAGAATACAAATATATTTCAAGTCCAGGAAAAAGGTGAACGAATTTTCGGCACAACAGTGCCTTTATCAAGTTACAACCTTAAATGAGAATGAAAAATAAACGAGACTTGAAACTCAACAGCACAGAAGAAAGCTACATAAAAGAAAGCAACAAAAAGGGAAGTCAACCGTAGCAGATGTCTGTAAAGAACTAGAAGAAAAGAAAGCAAAGCAAACCAATAAAGGGCTTGGTGAGAAAATGAAAGACCTGCTTAGCGAGCCCTAACTCTGGGTTTCCTGGTCTGGCAGTCGAAACCATTCGTTAACATTAAGACCCATAGGTGAAATTGTTTGCAATTTGTTCCACATCCAGATGTTTTCTAAATGCTTAAGTCTTTCCCGGGAATTATTCAAAATAACTATTTTATTTTCATAGGAAGCAAAATTTGAAAGAGTGGACGGCGAACCACCGTAGTGCTCTTCAGAAGGTGGTAAGGGAGGAAGGTGGAGGCTCGGGGTCCATTTTTCTCAGGTCTTGTGCTGAGTTGTACTCTCACTTGGCTTCGCACTCCCCTAGTCATTTCAATGTTATAATCCCTCAAACCTTGAACCCTCCCTTCATTCCAGAAAATACTTCCTATGAAAATAAAATGGTTATTTTGAATAATATAATTATATATATATATATATATATATATATATATATATATATATAAGGGGTTCTCGTCAAGGGGTTTAACCTCATTGCTGTGTCTGTTATTTGTAAATTAAACTTCACTTCACATTTTGCGCTGAAGAAGGACACAGAGTGTCCGAAATATACGCTATTCTGTTACCGTATCTGTGCTCTCGTATTGTCATCTTTGTGGTGTGTTCTACTTATTATTATTATTTATATATATATATATAATATATATATATATATATATATATATATATATATATATATATATATATATAATTGTTATTATCATTCGCTAGTGCCACTCGCGTCTGAAAGGTGAATATGACATTCCCATAAAGCAACACGTGTTCGATTAAGAATTTAAGATCAGTTGATGCATTACAGAATCGGATGCCTAATCGGGAGTTTTATTGGGACAACTCCCTGGCCTAATCACCTCACTGCGGCAACCATAGGGTAATGTCATTTATATACCGAGCCCTTTTAATCTCCTTCATTTAAGGAAATCTTTCTTGACGTTTGTTGCTTGTAACCTTCAGCAGATTATAAGCATAAGAATGGCGGAAGCGTACCGCATTTAATGCTCTTGCAATTCTTGTAAACTTACTTTTATATTCACCTCGACCTGGCACAGCTGACACAAGTAACAAAAGGCCCACCAGTAGACACATCTGTTCAATGGTGAAGTGCCCCTTTAGTATTGACTGATTTAAAATCCCATTTTCTTTTTCGATCGTTCAGCTCTAAGTTCTCCGAAACTATTGGAACCCCACAGCGACCGGCAATTTTGAGAGCATACCAGAACACCAAGGATTTACTTCAGTTGCGTGTGTCAAGGACAGGAGGCTGTGACTGCCTGGTACCGATGGGGGCGGGGGATGGGGATCTTATATCGAGTCCATTTTTGAGGAAACAGCTGGCTACAACCCACAGTGGATAGTCACCGCTGGTAAGGTCTAGGGCCCGAGACACCTCACAGCCTGGTGGCATTGCTCGTCCAGGGACTGAAGGTTACTGAAGGTGGAAAGATGTTTTGGTGGTTTGGGTGTACGCCTTGCATAAAACAGGCTTTCCGAATCGAATCCCTTCACGACCACTTTGGGTGGAGTTGTCTTGGTAGTAAACGCGCACTGTCTTGCATTCCACAGGTCGGCCCGGATTAAATCCCAGTGGAACCACATGGCGATTTTTCTGGTGACTCAAATATGCTTGTTCGACATGGCTGTTGGCAATGTTGCTGTAGGTTCTCAAGTTTCCGCCCGCGGGCTATTTGATACCCGCGATATCCATTAATGTGGCCCGCGATCGGGAAGATGCGAGGTCAGCGAGGAGCAAGAGCGTTGTTTTTCTTCTTTGTGCACTTTTCTCAGTCCAATCTGGAGGCTTTTGGATGCCACATTTTCTCCCAAAGGGCAACTGGGGATCCTCACATTGTGGAAGCAAAAATTTACTTCAAAATTTGTGATGAAAGTTGTATTTCCTCCAATCTAGAGCTTTTCGGATGCCATATTTTCCGAACTGGCAACCCAGGAATGTAGATACAGTACAGAACTCTAATGTCAAATTCAGGATCTTAGCCTGGGCGAAATCCATAGGGGGCAGTTCATGACAGCATTCAGTGGCGTACCTAGGATAGTTGACGCCCATGTGACTTCTTTCTTTGTCACCAAGTGCTGCCCTGGATGTTTAAAGGAGCGGTTCATGTCTAAGGTCTCTGCCGTTTGAGAATTTTTTGCCTTTGTAAGGTTACTTGGACACAAAATGGTGCTATCAATGACAAAGGTTAGAATCGATTATATGTTTTAGAAATTTTGATTATTCTGTATTTTTCGCCTGTGGCGGTATGGCAAGGTGCCATGCTACGTGACAGCCGAAGACTGATCCCCGATGCGGACCTCCCCCCCCCCCCCCTTTTAGTGCGCTATTTCGAGGGTCATCATCAGTTGATGTGTAGCGTACAGTTTATTTCTTTTTTCAAGAATGCGTCCCGAATTGTTGGAAACTGCACTTTCTAGAACTAAAAAAGTTGCATTTAAACTTTTTTAAGACTTCATGTTTTAGAAACTAAGATTCCAAGAAAAAAGTGTAACTTGAGAAACTTATTAAGTAAAATCATTTTGTAGGAGAAAACAGGACTAAAAGATACTATGCAAATTCATTGATTTTAGCATGTAATTAATAGTAGTCAACAGCTATTTTATATAAGCTTGCTGTGGCACCGCGTGAAAAACAATACCTAAGATTTAACGTATAGCATTCAGCTGTCTTGTATAAAGTTCGTCAATGTGAGTTTCCGGCATTAGTGCTCGCCTCCCCGGGAAATTTGGGAAAAAGGAAACTTTTATGTGCAATTACCCAGGTTCCGAGGGCCTTGAAAACATAATTAGAGCAATGGAGTTTTTGGTATTTGTAAAGTAGGTATTCGTCATCTTTTCCATTTACGGTTTTAAAATCAATCTCAGGGGCAACTGCCCCCCCCCCCCTGGAGGCTACCGCCCTGAAATTTGTACCAGGTAAGATTACTACAATTCTGTACAATCTAGGGCGCTTAGAGTGCCAATATCCCCCCGCCCTCATTCTGATGACACACGCACTGCAAATGAAGAACTATGTTGGCAAATTTGCCTTGTAGAGTGTGTTTTCCTGCTATCTACCGCATTAGGAATGTCGAATTTCCTCATCTCAACCCAACCTTGATGGGGCTGCGGTCGGCTTTTATCCTGTACGGCGCCGCGCCCCCATTTAGCAACCACCACGCATATTAAGAGCGCCTAGACTGGCCACTCCCTGCTGTGCAGACACGTTTGGAGCATTAATGTATAGGCTTTGCGCTAAAGAATGATCCCCTCTCTCCGAATCCTGCATTCGTCCCTGCTGGCCACAACAGTGATAAAGTGTAAACTCAAGGAAATATGGCCCTCGATTAAAAACACTTGAGAACCCCTGTGGAATAGGGTCTGTGATGATGAGTTCAAATGGCTTCCTGATCCCAAATACGTAAAAACTAAAACGTAATTGCTTTACTTAAGTGACAGCAAAAATGTTCGCAGTCGTGCTGAAGGGGTTAAAAATTGGTGAACTAAAGGGTAAATTTTGATCACTTTGATCTTTGAAATCTTTTGTTATTTGAAATGCAGAAAGATCGTTTTGATGCAAATTGCAAGGCACGTGAAGTGCCATTTTCGGCAATATGGAAAGGATGTTGGCAATCTTTTTCTTGGTACGCCGTGAACGCAAACTAATGGTGGCACTCTGGTTAGCCTGTTGTCCCCCTGCAAAACAAAACAAA
Organism: Holothuria leucospilota; assembly: GCA_029531755.1. Lineage (NCBI taxonomy): Eukaryota > Metazoa > Echinodermata > Holothuroidea > Aspidochirotida > Holothuriidae > Holothuria > Holothuria leucospilota. The sequence continues at coordinate 15,623,186 of CM055980.1, read as the reverse complement.
ACATAGAGGGAAAAAAAAACGAAAAAATTCTGCGTACGGCCATGAAAGGCATTCTGATATCTGATTTAGGTGTTGTCCTAGTCGAGTCATTGTTCATGTGGTCTCCCTGCACACCTGTGCAGCAATGGAAAACAAGCCAGTGGGCCACAACTGGAAAAAAGGCCGTGGCCGGCACGACTTGAACCAATTGGTTGGAAAACTGGGCCGTTAAACCTCATCTAACTACACACCTGTCGCGCAGCCTGTACCAGAAGGATGCCGCATACCTCCACGCTTATGGGAAAGTGGCCATAGAGTGAACAGATGGGGAGATAATTATACTCTCGTTGGTAGGATAGGGGCGCTGGACGGGTCGTGTGCAGGCATAGGAGACTACAACTCTCTGCCCTTGCAGGTCAAAGGCATCGAATATTACGGAAGGTATCAACAGCACAATTCAATGGTAGATCCGTACCCACTCCTTTCTCTTCATAGTCCTGGCTGTGGGTTATTTCACGTTCCCACTTTGCAAACTGACTAGCCCCAAGTTTCGAAAAAATGAAAGGATCATGTCTGATATTTTATTTCCGTTTATTTTGCGGTATTTACCGGAATGTGCTTGTTGTTTTTAAACCAAAAAAGCACACATAATATATATCTCGCATTAACAAACCAATCAGAAGTTGGGATTTCAACAAAGTCCCGGACTGAATCTTCTGACGAAAACATAATTACGCAAAATCTATGGCACAATGCATATTCAAAATGAGTCATGTATATTCATAGCCTTACAAAAGTTAGAAACATTATAAACATTAGCACACCAGCCAATAATGTTTTAATTACACAATTGTGCCAAAATGTACAGAAAATAAATTAATAATAAGTGTAACACAATTAGGCTACTCTTCTCACTGAAAACTAAAGAAATGATTTCCACACAAAACCACACAGTAAGTAAACTAAGAAAACTGGAACTGAGAGAAAGCATACCTTTTGTTATTACGTACGAAAATATCGTGGCACATGGAACGGGAAGCACTTTTTAAATAATAGGCAGTTATTAGCTGCGCCATTTTTTGTATAATTGTTAAAAATACTTAACTTCCGTAAGTCTATTGTTGCAATACCCCCCTCCCCCAGAAAAAAAAACCTGCATCAACATGGCACAGAGAGAGAAAAGCTTTCATTATAACTAAACCAGTCTTACCAACAAACGCTTCTTCCCAAAACATTATGGATTACACGACTAAAGAAAGGATGATGCATCATATTTCATTTTTTGTGAGAACAGGGAGTTGTTATTTAGACAACAATAACAACTCCCTGGTAAGAACCTTCTTTCTTGAAAATAAAGTTATCCAGCTACCCTATTTTGAACTACCTACTATTGTCACGATTTAGGTATAAAACTGATCCACAACACAAACGCAACATTTCCCTTAAGCGATATATTTGTCAAATAATGCGAAAGTCCGGTCTGCGAGGTGACCTCTCCCCATCTATGCGAGATCAAGCCGAAGTTTCGTGACAAAGACACAAACTTATTTTCAAATAAACCTTCTCGCTTAATCATGTAAAAGGGTGAAATTTATTCTTCGACGACTGCTTGCAGTGGCCACTCTATTTTCGAGTGGAAATGGACTGAAATTTTACTCTGCCCAGAGTGGTAATTAACTCTAAAGGAGTTGAAATGTCACTCCGAGGAGAGTGGGATTCCACTCGAAGCACAGAGTGGTCACTGTAGTCGATCTTTTGATAGATTTTCACTCTTTTACAATGCCCTTACAATGAAATACCCACACATTCACTTCCCATAATGAAACAATCAACTGACCATACCGTGCAGGAAACTTGCCAGATGGATAAACGATCAATGATCCTAATTCCAAATAGGTCTAAGCTCCTCTTTTATCCTCTCATTCATGCATCTTATCATGCATGGGGAGATGCTACTTGGACCGACAGGCAACTCCATCGTCTAGTAATTTACACACGCAGGGGCGGAATAGATGTTTCAAGTGGCCGCGGCAAAAGTTAGTTGACCAGCGGTGACTGGTTCAGGTGCATGAGGGCTTTTCAGCAACCGGTCCAAATGGTCCTAAACCCAAGCGACCCGGGCGATCGCTACAAAGGCCTGTCCGCTAATGTACGTAAGTTGTTTAGAAACGAGGACTGAAAATTGGACAACAACCAGACTGGGAAAAAGGCTGTTTTTGTTACGAAACAGTGCCCCTGTGTCCAAACAAAAGCTATATCATCGTTCATTGTAACAGTATCACCACAGTTCCACAGTTGGCCTAAAGACGAGCACTACATTCATTTATGCACGTACGGTAGGTCTTGAACATATAAACACAGCTAGATATCCAAACTTTACAGTTATCATAACATCATAACAGTAGCTGACAAATTTACAATAGACTCTTTAATTACCACATACCGTTGTCATTATTAATGCAAAAATATGACATTTCAGTTTTAATATATGTACACCCTGTTATGTTTAATTACATTTAATACTTGAGTAACTTGCACTTTACCTCGCATCGATGCCCTATACACAATGTAGCAATACTTCTGTTCCTAACTTTTGCCTTATTCGTGAGTGATTAACTCTCACCTAAATACATTATTAATAAACACGATCAATAACGATCAATCCAGTTTAACGGATCATATTTCAGGATACATATCAGTGGTAAAAATCATAATCCCCAATAAATCGTACTCCTTCTATTGTACAGTATTTCTGTGCAAGGTATTAGTACTACCATACCTTACAGGCCAGACAGGCTTGCAAACGAAATTTTGAGTACCGAAGTCATCTTTGCAAATGGATTTCAAAAAAATAAATAAATAAATAAATAAAAAATAAAAAAGGTGGTTAGATTACACATTTACTCCTCATACACAACTCTTGTTGTACTGTGTAGACGCATAGACATTTTGAACTGTTTCCAAAAATAACTTTTATGATAAGCTACGGGGATCTCCCTGTAGAAAACGGAGTTCCCCGTCTGCGGCTTTCAAAACTAGTGTTCTAGGAAACTGCAAACTGGTAAACCACAAATATAGTTATTAGGAAACCTAAGAACACAACACAACAAAGAAACTGTAAACCCGTGAAAACGGTAAACATGAGGTTGGAAAATAGATTAAGAGACGGGGCCTTGAGAAGCTTGAGAAGTTTCAGGAAGTACTGTAACTGCAGTGCTGAAAACGCAACAAAGAATACGATTTTCGGACTATAAAGAAAATGAATGAAATATATGCTACAAATAGTACTTGGACTTAAACATGATGAAAAGATTGCTTTGAAGAACGAGAAAACGATCAACTGCTACTTTCTGATAAAAAAGAACAAAAAGCTGACTTGAATCACTGAATACCTAACATTCTGAAAACATGAGGCTTAAACTTTGGAAAAGAAGTTAGTACTAACGTGTGAAGTCTTCAACTGATTCAAGGTTTGTAGAGTTAAATATCTCTTGATAGGCAAAATTATTTTTTTTTGCTGCAAATTTCGACATGAATTCAAATGTAAGTGATGTAAGTGACAAGTCCCTATATGCACAACGAAAAAGCAATACATGAGTCTAGGAATACACAGTATTTTTTGGTGGAAAAGTGGAGACATTAATGTTTCATTTGAAACGGAATGTGACTCGGAAAGATCGACTGTTTGTCAAGGTGAGACAATATTGTGCTGAGAGTTTAACGAATAAAAGAAACTAATTTCTGTCAGTTTGGCAATTATTTAATAGCCAGATGCCTGGGCTCATGGGTATATCCTTTCGATTGGGGATGGGGGTATCTTCCAAGCCATAATCATTCTGTGAGAGTGACATGACCTAGTAATTACTTTAAGAGTGCCTCTTCACATCCGAAGGAAGGCCTTCTTATGGGGGTATTTGATTTAGCATGATACAAATCCGTGCTCATTAATGATCTCAACACAAATCATGTTCCTATTATGCAAAAGTGTTTGTCCAGAAATTTCCGGCTGCTGGCTGAATAGGGGGATTATGGGTGTTGTCTACAGACCCTTTGGAAGTTAATAAGATCGGGGGATGGGTGGTGCTGAACCATTCAACTCCCAAGTTTTGACATTTTCTTAGAGTAATTTTCTTATAGAGTAATTTTGGACGATGTATGAAAAACGCTTTAAACTGACAATTACTGGGTGCCTGCGCGTGCCTGCGCGCTCAGCCCTCCGTTTCCGACGACCCTGGCAAAGGGTGGGAGCGGCGAGGTGTCAATGACTGCGGGTGGCACGTGGACCCGCACAATTATATTACTGACCTCTAGCAAATCCATCACAACGTACCACAATCTGTCCAAATTTATCTCTTTCTCAAAGATCCATTTAGGACCGATTTCAAGAAAGCAGAAAGATGACGTAACCCAACATTTCATCACAGCAATTCCCCTTGGCAGATATCTTCTACTAGGGGAAATAAATGCATTATTTCCTTTCAACCCTTTTGTATATTTGCTACTTATCTTGAAGAATCATTTGACTTATAATCATTAAAAACTCAGCCCACCTCATATCCGGAACTACGATGGGAAATTATTTTATGGATTTTTGAGATCACACATTGTCTCGCGATCAATGTAACCTCCTAAACCTTTATCTGAGCCTTAAAGGCAGTAGGCAGTCACCCCAAACAGTGAGTGTGCCCTGTTACTCTAGTTCATGATTGGCCTATTTTGATCATGTGACAATACTTTTGTTAGTGAATTGTGAAATTCAAGGATAATTTCTCCTTGCTTTCCATATTGTTTGTAATAGTTATGTTTAAAACTTTTTCAGAGGTGCCTGTAATGCAATAAGAGGAGATTTGCAAGAGTGCTCATTTTCAAAGAAAATTTTGGGGCGACTGCCTACTGCCTTTAAGTTCTGTTGAGTCGACAAGGGAATCTCAGACAACCGATTAATGGCGACTAGTAGACACAGGGGCAGAATTCCGATTAGAAACTGCTGCATCGTCAAGAACCTTCAACATGATTCAAAAAATGTTAGAGAAGTATTCAAAACTTCCAAGAACATGATTCTCAAGTCTTAGCTTGCAGATACCGCTGAACAGATCGGATTAAAACCGATGGATTTTGTTCAAATAAATGTCCGGGTAAAACTGGCGAAACGAACTGACTACGCATGCGCGAACGTGATCTCACATTATTTCGAACGTATTACGAAAAAAGGCTATATATAGAATTAAAATCCTTACAACCTTTCACATTCTTCCTTACACCACACTCGTGCACCCTTCCACTTCTTTAACCAATATGTGATTTGCAAATTGTCTTTGAACATAAATTACAAAACATAGATCTATACATGTATTTTTCAACATATGTTCTAACCAGGGTGCTGGGCCTCGTAGTGTCACTTCTCAGATACGGTAGGCGACAGCCTAACCAACACTTTCAGTCTGACACTTGTAGCAATTACGACAATGCAGAGTAAACTTTGCAACGAAAAGCGACCCGAAGCAACTCTCAGGAGAACGTGAAAGCCTCCTTGACTGTATAAGATGCCCCCTCCAGCTACGAGCAAACCACGGTTCAATGGTGCGATATTGGAGACAAAAATGAAACTCTAGACTAATTGAAACAAAGACCAGACGATTCTGCAGGCAGATCCCATCTGTCTAGCCAACTAATCTAATCACCTCCGACTGGAAACCTAGTAGATTCTTGCACAGTATGCTACATATCGCACGTCCCTCCAACAACTAACAGAATAAAGACAGTAAGTCAAGAAAGAGGTGAAGGTCGTATACAGAGAATCCAGGAAGTTGATGAATGTGATATCACTCCTGACAAAGAAGTTTATACCCAACATGGACCTCCCATGAATGAGAGAGAGAACACTTGGCAACTCTCATCGTATTGCAATCCATTTGCTCCAATCTACAGTTTTGGGGAAGACATACCCTCTGTACCCCTCCCACACTCCTCCAAAAGTTTACTAACTCCTCTCACAGTTTACTTTCCCATGAAGAAAGTAATTACATTTCTGACAGATTTCCCCACATAACAGACAGATGGAACTGAAGGAAGGAATGCTCTTAACAGACAAAATTTTCTTCTCAAGGCCTGATTAAATTTGTCTGGGACTGCATAATGTTTATCAGATTTACTTATTACTATTCAAGACTCTGAACATACCTATAAACAATGTCAACAGTGATGGGGTCTTGACACATGACTTACTCTTGAGGCTTCTGCTGCCATGTCGTCCCCAGAAATCTACCCAAGGTCTGTTTGAGGCTGATTCGTGATAGGCTTTCAAATGTGACCCAAGACCCTATGCAAAATGCATTGTTTCCTTACAGAACATACTGTTTGCAAATGTTTCTGGGTTTGTTTCATTATTTTTACACAAAGTATCACATTACATTATGCAGGCTTTAAAACAAACTGACCTGGTTGACCATGCTGTATGTCTACTGCATTGTAAATAATATTGGCATAAAGTAAGTTGGCCTCAGCATTCACCTCGGCAGCCTTGGAGTCAGCCTCTACTACAACACTGACCTTAAAGGACATAACTACATGCTACTTTGTTGAAAAAGAAATTTTGCCAGCTGGCCTTGCAAGAAACTTTAAACCACCTGAAAAGCAGATCTTTGAAATATTTCAAAGCTAGCAAATTGTGCGAGAACAGAAGGTGATACAGATTTAAACGGACAGTCAAGGTGAAGTCCCAAACGGAGAGGAATCTTAAACTATGAACAATTTGTGAAAACATCAAAGCACTGCAACAAGAATGACACCCCTATCTACTATAATACGCCACAATCTCTACCAACTGATGGCATTTTACAACAATGTACAACTAGACAAATTGCTGATGCTCACTTTTGCGACTGAACTGTACTCTCCTCTTGACCCAGATAATATACTGACAACACGTTTCCCCTTGATAGAGTAGTTTGCACCTAAATGAAGTATTGTGCCTTTTTAGGGCAATTCCATCTTCTAAAGACATCCTCTAACAAGGCCAGAGTTCCTTATAACCTGCTACATTACTGTCTTTTAAAGACATTTTTAACATTTCGTGGTTTATTTCCTTGTATTGTTCCCTCTGTTTACGATTGCCTACCAGTTTTTAATTATCACCTTTTTATTCCTTCGTAAGATTTTACTTATTCCCTCAAATCCTTTTGCTTGTCTGATGCAGTTGCCTGAAAACATTTCTGCACTTCACACATTTAAGTAATGGGCTTTTACTTCTAACAACCAAAAAGCTTTGTAAGAAGACAGAGCACTGGACACATGATAAGAGTCACTCAGATATAACATCGACTGGCATGATACTAAAATGCATATGAACCTAGACATAGGAGAAAGGATTGTGACAATCTCTTAGATAACTTGGCTCTTATAAATATTTTTTGGCATCTGATGTTTCAGCAGCATACCTAAGCCCTGATCAATGACAATCCTTCAGAACATAGACAGTCCTCTCATATTCACCTGGGTGAAAGAACAGTGTCCAGTCAAAAACTTCAATCACACTGAAGGAGTTACCCCTAAATAACAAGTCAAACTTAAAACATGAAAATTGAATGGGTAGCAGCCCTTCTTGAACAGGCCACAAGTTAACCACGATGAACTCAAAATCTCCAAGAACAAGTAAAGATGTGAGCTCCAAAAAAAAAAAATAAAACTGTGAGCATCTACTGAGCACAGCTGAAGACTGAGGTCAGAATACAAGTAGTAAAATGGACTGTTGGAAGTCTGTAAAACATTGAACAGTAAGTACTGTACTGTTGGGATTAATACTATGACAAGACACTTTAACAGAATGACAGTACACAGAGGAAAAATAGACAATGTAAACAACAAACTGTCACAATACACAACAAAAACTAGAGCACCAACGGTGCAGAAGCTCAAACTATGAAGTGGGAAATGATGCTTTGTTTATGTGCACTTGCTGTAGCTTTCATCATTTGATTTAGAGTAGTTTGTAACAGGGACTTTCGAGAAGTGGTAGGAATTCTAATTGTGGTGAAAATGGTCTAGAGTATGTTGGGGAAATATAGATCTTCAGGGCTATTTTGTGGTGAGGTCAGTGGTAGCACGATGGGGAGGGGGGTATGAGGGGAATTTATACCTCAGATTTTTGCCTTGCCCCCCCTTCCAACTCTTCTGAATTATAGTGCATTGGATGATATGTATTATGAACGAAAATGCAACTATCCTGAGCACCCAGAAATATGCTGAAACCTCGGAGCTTCCAGGGGCTTCACCCCCTGGACCCCCAGCAGGGATCTAAGGCCCCTGGACCCAACCGCTTAGAGGTATAGTGGTCTGGTGGGAGGAATAGCCTAGTACAATCATTGTAAACCAAAATATGTCCAACTTGAGACTTAATTTTTCACCCAGGGATATGGTTTGCTCACATGGCCCCACTTGCGTGAAGGTACAGTAATCTCACAGGAAGAATAGCCTAATACATTAAAATTATTTGGAATCTTTGCATTTGTTGATGAATTACAAAACAAAAATATGGTTCTGGAGACTTCACATTTTGTCTCAGAACATGAAGTTGCCAGACTGGCTGTCCAGTACCAAAGTGTTGGCTTTTGTGGTCGCTACAAGTGATTAAAATCCCCATGTCCTTCTTGACAAGGAGCAGATCGAGGACTGACCTCTTTTGTATCAACTTCTGAAGTCTTGACTACTGTCCCACCTACCTTAGAAGTGCAATCCTTGCTTTCAACTGCCAAAATGCACCATCTAAAAGTCCAGTAGCTTCTGGTTTTTACACACATTATTATAAAGTTATCAGTTAGTAAACAACCTCCTATCAGCTCTCTGCTGTCACAAGGATCTTACACCAAGAGAACAGGTTAACTTTGCATCATGGAAGAGATTGTCAATTACAACTCATGCAGGATGATCAATTATGATGCCAACAGACCTCATCACCACACACAATACAGAAATTCATATATATACTGTACTGCCCAGAAGAACTGAATACTGTGTAGTAAAGTACTGTCATTTGACCTCTTGACCTTGAGTCTTACACACATTGTGCTCTGACAATGCACACAATCTGGAAATACCCAATGTTAATGCCCATTAAGCAGCTCCCTTTAAAGTAACCTAAACAAACTCACAGGACTGACCTCTTGTACACAGACAGTTTTAAAGAGAGTGCAGTGTAAAGAAAAACAGGGAGTAAACTGATTTTGTGAGACTGGTAAAAAGAGAGGGGTGGCACAAAATTGGTCAGAAAGGTATCAAAAGTATCCTTCATCCCAAATTGGAGAATTACTTTGTAATCTGCACATGTCAGTCCTCCTTCTGAGCAATTTTGAAGAAAATTTTGTAATCCATCTTCGAGAAAATAGCATTTCAAAATATTTACAACTATGGCCTCAATTGAACGTTGGATGACCTTTGACCTACATTTTTACACCCCGCCGAACGCCCTTCAAAAATCGATTAACTAAACCATGTTTGGTAAATATTGGACTCACAGGCTCAATACAATCCCACATCAAAGATATTTCCACGTTTTGACCTCTAACGACTTCGAATGACCTTGGATCAAAAATCTGTGTACAACCCTAAAGAACCACTGTGTAAGAAATATTATGACCAACTTTCAAGAACATACAGCGCTATTTGTGGGAGGAGATACATTTTGAAGATATTCGCATAATGGCCATAAATGACCCCTAAATGACCTTTGACCTCAACTTCTTGAACAAGACGGGTAGCCTAATGTTCAACGACCAATGTGTCCAAGTTTCGTTTCATTCCGTCCACGAATGTACCCCTGAGAGAATTAAAGGCAATTGTGGACAGACATGATAGATAGATAGATAGATAGATAGATAGACAGAGTGACGGTGGCGGATCGTAATAGCTCAAACAGCTCTTTGAGCTGGTTTGAGCTAAAAACACACTCTTTGCCCTGTATATGCAGTGAGAATTTCACAGCAACTGTTGGTGTCAAGTGCAAACCAAGCAGAATTACTTTCACTTATAAGAGACTAAGCATTTTTGATTGTAATTTAATGCGCGTTTGACCCCCAGTACAGCATACTTTCCCCAAAATAGCAAAAACTCTGCCTAAATCTAGGGTTGCATACCAGCTCAGCCCCTTCCTTGTAATTTGTATGCATATGGTTGTGGGTGAAAGAAAACTTTTTGGCTGTTACTGTAGGCTGTTTACTTGCTGAAAATATATGAATATTCATGATTACACCATGAGTAACAACATCTGCACATTTTATCATTAGTATTAACCAGATGTCCTCTTTAAGGAGGTATACATAACTCTAATCCAAGTTCAGTAGGCCTACAAAACAGGTCTTAGGCCAGACAAAAGGTCTCAGACCTGAAAAAGGGCTTAAACCACCTCTTTGGTAACATTTCCTCCACCTTAGAAAACTTAAGCTTAACATACCACCCAATGACATCTATGAAGGACATCCTACCTGCTGTCAGTGTCGAAAAGTAATGCTAAAAAGAAATAAAAAAAATTTTCACATTCCATGAATTAAACATAATTAATGTAACTACAAAAGCCTTGTAATCCTGTTTAAACTTATGCCCCACAATTTTTCTATTCCTACTTAATTTTCCTATTTCATTTCACCCCTTCAGAGACATTATTACACATCTCACCCTTTCCTTTCTGTTATCTTAAGAGTACCGGTACCCAATGTTATTTTTCCCTGCTGGCAAATATGAGGCCACGAAAGTTAAAATAAGTCAGCCGTAACAATGTGGAAACAGACTAACCAATTCCTTTTTAGCTATGAAACATTGTCCCACCTCAAAACGCCCCTTCTAAATAAATTACATTGCTCTAAATCAGCCTCTATTTCCAAGAAATCGTCACTAAATGAGGTGCAAGATTAACATCAAGGATTTTTCAATTGCATCCAGTTTTGTGTGTAAGTCTACAGTCTAGCATACATGTTTTTTTTTAAACTTGCTTCTGGCAACAGAAGTAACAACTTTGGATGAAAAATTGCATCACAGGCAAATTTCCTGATAAATGGAAGGGCTGTGCATTCCTTACATTTTGCAAATAACGGCAAAAATTTCCTACTACATGTTGCAGCTTGGTTGTGACACTTTCTTTTATAAAAAAAAAAAGTTGCGACTTGGTGAATATATATACTCGTGTTGCCAAGTGATCCAGGTCCTCCCAACTACTTTTGAGGGATTTCATTCAAGGGTTAAACCATTTAAGGTGAAAGTTATCACGTTGTATTTCAATTGTTTTATCCATTTTCTGCTTTGTATATGCTTTCCAAGTTGCATACACCATGATTTTTATTACCTTCATGAGTTTGATTTACACTCATCTCTACTGCTACTTGAGAATTGGGTGTTCATTCGATTAATAGTAAACACTGAGGATTTCACATAAGCCACGAGTGAACTAGTTCTCACTAGCATGAATAAACAATGCAAACTTTTTCTCCACTTCAAAATTTACCTGTAAGTTACACCCCATTTGATACCTTCAAGATTTGGCTAGATATTTATCAATGATAGAATTTGCATAGGTTTGATCGGCAGATGAAAGCATCGCATGGACATATCCAGGGCCTCTTTCTGCCAGTGAGCCATCACAGTTAATGCTTGACAGGGAAATACCGGAATCTGCCTGGCGGATCACTCTCATGGCTACAATATCAGCTGTGTTCCTCTCTTCGTCTAGTTCAGGTAAACCACCTGCAAAGTTTTGCATTCCTTCCTTTTGAAAATTATCTGCCATAGACTTGGATTTGGGTGAGGTCTGAATACTTCTGTTGCTAGCTTCATTTGTCAACCTGGTTGTCCCAAATGTGACCTGTCTTACCTGAGCAGGATCCACTTGTAACCTTTCATTGATGGTGCCATGTGGCTCTTTCAGAGAATGCAAGTGGTTCTCATTTGAAATGGACCTTCCCTCTATGTGGGTACTTCCTAGTTTGGAATGATAGTCGGAGGCATCTGCATCTTCAAAAGATAGCCTCATTTTCACAGCAGACTCTTGTCGGTTTGTTGCTAAGGGTGATCGCTGGTTACGAGGGGGTGTGACATCTGCCAACTTCTTTGGTTCTACCAGTTGATCTGGCAAAGGCTTAAATTCATCATCATTCTGGTATGGAATGTTTAAACCTGTCTTTGTGTACATTGAATTTAGAGGCTGTTTTGTAAAACTATCTACATATCTGGAATCGGTGAGGTCCGAGAACTCATTCTGCAAATCTGTCTGAACAGGTGAATACCCTGGACTTACAGGTATCTTGCCTCTTACTGGTGGTGCTAATGGAGCCCTTGTATCTCCCAGCTTGCCTACCTGATTTGTGAAGGTTCCACTTTTTGAATCATGGAGAGACTTGGCCCTTGAGTACCGGAGCTGACGCCACCTCGGCATTCTCGATGATGCTGACCCTGGCATGGATCTATGTTCCCCTGAAATGGTATGATGCTGTGACCTTTGACCCACAGGATACACATTTCCACTTAATGTTACCTTTTTTGAATCATTTGCAGTATTCCAGGAACCGCCTCCTGCTCCACTCTCTTGGCCCACTTTTGAGTCACTGTGACCTTGACTGGCAACATGTCTAGTACTGCTTGTTGCTTGCAGCAGTGATTGGCTGTAACGTGACTTAATGACTGAAGATACTCCTGTAGAACCATACCTTGCCTCCTGGTCCCTATGTATTAAATGTTGCAAGTTATCGGTGGGTGTGTAATATACTGACTCATCCAGGTCATTGGTACGTTTGGCTGGTGTCAGTGTCTTCCCCTGATAAAGGTAAGTATTCATATCAGCGACTCTAGGTGGCAAGGTAGAAGTATTACTTATCCTTTCTCCACCTGGTGTCTGAAAAGTCTCTTCATCACTTTGTAATGATGACTCCAGTCCACTTTCTTCAAATCCCTCTGACTCCCCACCTCCCTGGCATTTCTCTTCTGTTGCCCGTGCTTTTATCAAGCTACCCAGGCTTGGAGATCGGACTCCCTTCTGCATACCAAACCTTTGTCGGAGTTCAGCGAGCCGTGAGTGAGCCATAATTGTGTCCACACTTGGACCTTCCAGCAAATGTTCAGAATCACTCTGGGCTGTTTCTGTTTCTGATACATCGTAACTCTTAAGGCTGGATGCATCTGATGTGTGTCCATTTATGGTAGACCTCTGAACTTCAGGGATGTAATGACCCTTTTCTTGACTGATATTACGGGCACGATCTGTGGTACCCCTGTCTTCTTTGCTAAGTACTTTACAAGAAGAAGTTGATTTCACTTGGTCAACTCTATCAACAGAGTTATAAGCTATTGAAGTTATCCTTTCACCTCCCTCTGATTTTCTTTGCCCCTTTGGACTTACAATGTAAGGAAGTTTATGAAATTCAGGCAAGGCACTTTCCAAGGAAGGCATACCATCCCCATCTATGAGTACCCTACCAGACTTCATCTGTTCTAGCTCCCTACTCAACAATGCCCTACCCTCTTCTGCCAGCTCTAACTTTTTCCTCACCTCCTTATATTCCTCCTTAATTTCCTCAAGCTCCATCTTAGCAACATCCACCCTCTCATCTCCCTCCAAGGGTTTCCCACCTATATGAGCAATCAGCTTTGCATTTTGCTGACGTAAGATTTCCAGGTACCGTTCATAGCGACCCATCCTTTTCTCCTTTATCTCCATGTCTACTCTCATGTCGTCTACCGATCTTTTCAACTTTCTACACTTTTCCTTCAACTCTGAATTTTCTGCCTCTGAGATTTTCAAGGCATCTTTTGTCTTATGGTACTTCTGAGAATTGTCAGCAGCATATGCTGCTAACTCCGATCGTAGTTGATGATTTTCTTCTGCACTACGCCTCATCATTTCTTCAAATCCACCACTAGTTCCAGCATCAGACATCCTCTGACCATTACCTACCAAATTTTCATTCTCGTCTCTCAAGTCCTTCAAATTCATCTCTGACTCAGTGTGACTGCCTTCTCCTCTGACATGGTCCCCACTCAATATGGCTTTTTGCAGCTCACTCTCTAACTGTCTGCATCTATTTTGAAGTTCCTCACAATTTTGTGTTTTACATGACACCTCACTGCGTGCATCTGCCAGTTCTCTGAACAGACTTTGGTTTTCTCTCCTGAGCATCTCCAGCTCTTGAATAAGTCTTGCGATCACCTTCTCTTCATGTTTCCCTGCAACTGTTTCTTGTAGTTGTCCAAGGAGATACACTTCTCTCTCTTGAGCAGAGTCCAATTCCTGTCTCATCTGTCTACCCTCCAAACCAATCATTTCAAGAAGACCCAGTAACTCGTCCTCAAAGGACTGACCTTTGGGAGACTCCACATTATCTGCAAAGAGAACCAGAATGCAAAAATGCATTGAGGTTTCGATGATACATGTTCTATTCCAAATAATGCCATGATGTCCCATATCTTTCAGTCATTGGTCAAGTGCTATCTTAACATGTTGGAAAAATAATTTTAGGTTCATATTTGATCTTGGGAATTCTTGGGAAAATTTGCATTTTGACTTCTGGTGAACCCATGAGACGATCTTGGGAATTCTTAAAATTTTGCTTTCTGACCCCTGTGACCCCAGATGACCTTTGACCTCCACCAAAAACGAAAGCATTCATATTTTCACTACAACGCATCCACATACTGAGTATGAAATCTATCCAAGCTTCCTAAATGGCGATATCGTGTTAACAAGGTTTGCAGTGTTTGACCCCAGTGACCTCAGATGACCTTTGACCTCCACCAAAAAGTGATAGGTTCATCTTCTTACCAAAACGCATCCACATACCACATATGAAATCTATCCAAGCTTCCTATCTTGAGATATCATGTTAACAAGGTTTTCAGGGTTTGACCCCCAGTGACCCCAGATGACCTTTAACCTCCACCAAAAACAATAGGGTTCTTCCTCTTACCATAACACATCTACACACTACGTATGAAATTCATCCAAGCTTCCTACCTTGAGATATCGTGCACACAAGGGTTTCAGGTTTTGACCCCTGGTGACCCCAGATGACCTTTGACCTCCACCAAAAACAATAGGGTTCTTTCTCTTACCATAACACATCAACACACTACGTATGAAATTCATCCAAGCTTCCTACCTTGAGATATCGTGCACACAAGGGTTTCAGGTTTTGACCCCTGGTGACCCCAGATGACCTTTGACCTCCACCAAAAACGATAGGGTTCTTTCTCTTACCATAACACATCAACACACTACGTATGAAATTCATCCAAGCTTCCTACCTTTAGATATCTTGCACACAAGGTTTTCAGGTTTTGACCCCGCTGACCCCAGATGACCTTTGACCTCCACCAAAAACAATAGGGTTCTTCCTCTTACCATAACACATCTACACACTAAGTATGAAATTCATCCAAGCTTCCTACCTTGAGATATCGTGCACACAAGGTTTTCAGGTTTTGACCCCCGTGACCCCAGATGACCTTTGACCCCCACCAAAAACGATAGGGTTCTTCCTCTTAATATGGGGCATCTATGTACCAAGTTTGAAAACTGTCGGAGTTTCTCTTCTTGAGATATCGCGCACACAAGCTACGCGTCACAAACACACACACACATACCACATACATACCCACATACGCCATCATGACCGCATAGGTTTCTCTTTCATCGAAACCAAAAATACACCCACAGATTTTTTGTACATCAAGCACTGAAATATACACACACCAATCCAGGCTTCCTTCTACCTACCTTAGAGGGCAGCAAATCTTGCCCCAGACAGAAAAAAATTCTCTTTTTAGGTCAAATGCTAGCACCTTCTTCAATATCAAAGAAAACAACTGCCTAGTTTATCTCCAGGATAAAGCTGCAGAGTGTGTATGGAGTTTAACCTGCTCAAGGTCATATCCACACACTACTGTATGTGAGTTGTCCAACATACTGAATAACCTGTAAAGGCACCATTGACCAATCAGAGTGATGTTATTGTTCGAATTTATATCAATCAAAGTGTAGTCTCCAATTGAGTGTAAATCCCACCATAATATTTTGGGCACACCACTGATTAATGTGCAAACCAGCTGATGTGTAACAAAGACCTAAGTTTAAGAAAAAACCTTAGTTCCATCAGTCATTACCCTGAATCAGAATATGGACATGTGGCTCCACCACATTTTCAAAACATCTTAACTTTGTCAAGGAGAGGAAAGTGCATGCATTACTGATGGAAAGGAGCTTACCTTGAAATAATAAAATACCACTTTCATCTTAAGATGCTCAGCCTTCATTCTCAAAACAAAAAAAAAACACAAAAACAAAAAAACCTAGATCCAACACACCCAGAGAGAAACACATAGCATACTTGTCAATTTTATGAATGGTACCTTCTCTTTCTCAATATTCCTGAATTCCTGTCATCGTGAATTCTGACAACATGTACTTACCACCTAAATTTCCAGTTTCATCGTTAACCAGTGCATGCATCTCTGATTTAACCATCTCTTCTTCCTTCCCTACAACAAAGCTTCCAACCTCTTCTTGTCGTCCTCCTTTTCCACCCATTATATAATCCTGTGACAGAGCTTCATCCTCCCGCAGCCCCCTTATAGGACCATTCATTTGCAAGAAGCTCTCTGAACCCATGTGACTGTCGGATTTAGGTACAATTCTTGTAACAGGAACACCAGTAGCATCGTTTGCCTTGGATGTACTCATCAACTGATCACTACCAATTGACTCATGAAATGTTTCTTTAACACTTTTTGCTGATTTCACATCACAACTTCCAGAGATACTATGCCAGTCAATATTTCCACCACTGTTCAATCTCATCCTATGCTGAGAAAGTTCAGAATGGTTGTGTGAGATTTCCAGCTGCCTTACAGTGGATGGAAACTGATGGTTTATCTGCTCAGAAACTTGATGACTTCCTGAGAAACTTTTGGGCTTGGCCTCATTTCCAACAGAGTCAGAGTATGAATCCTGAAAAAAAAATGAAAGATTTCAAAATATTAGTCTGCTTACAAAATCTACATTCTTTCTTACTACCATTAACCCTGCAGTTTCCTAATTAATTATGATACACTGTTTAGGGAGGGGGGAAGGGGTGAAAAATCATCCCCCAAACTGACACCATCCAGGGGCGGATCCAAGGGGGGGGGGGTTTTAGGGGTTTAAACCCCCCTTTGATTTTCGAGGATTTTTTTCATTTTGTATAATATATTGTTTATATTCCCCGGTATGTTTTGAAGGTTATTTTCAGTTACTACAATGAATTTAACATGCCATAATTTGTTTGCTGACAGCGTATTTTTCCTTCTATCGTCCCGATTCTCTCTCGTTCAAAATCTTTATAGAGTCAGTGAGTCCTTCAAGAGGAGGTCCAGCTCTATGATTAGCTCACCAAGAAACGTAATGTTTCCATGGAAATGACAAACATACAAAACATGAAACATGAAGATGGCCTAAGTATAGATTGTAAGGTCTGAGGAGGGTAAACTTTTCTTGGTTCACGCCGCGCCAACCGATGGTCGCGCTCCGCTTAGATAACGAGAGAACCAAAAATCCCATGCATGCGATCAAGCCTATACCAGTTGAATTTTGAGGCCCCAATATCAAAATACTTGCAGAAGATTTCAAAAAGAGAAACCAAATTTTCTTTATTGAGCACAAGCGAGTAACTTTCAGTGGGTCACTGTGAGTGCCTATAGAGAGCACAACAAAGGACTCAATACTCCTAACTCCTGACGCCCAAGATGGTTATCGGCATTGGCGTAGCCAGAGGGGGACCACGGGGGCCATGCCCACCATCGAATGCTGAAAAAAATAGGAATTAAAAACAGTTGTCGGCTCTCCAGAACTTAGTGACTTGACTGAAGTGATGATATGTCGGGATATACAAGATACCTATAATGTACGGTATCCTAGAACCGTCAAGTTACCATGTTATGATAACTAAAATAGGCAATCATGATACCAGGGATGGGTCTGGTTTAAATGGTATAGAGTGACCTTACTTGGTCAGTGCCGTAGGAAACGGGGGGCCATGGCCCACCAATGTGTTTTGACGGGGGGGGCCAAATGTCAAAATCGCCGTAGTTTACAGTTTCGTTTTACCCGTTTTTTTGTTCTCATGAGAACAATTCCTCTAATAAGAACCCAAAATTTTCGGCGCGCTACGCGCGCTATAGAGCGACCCTAGTTTCTTCAATAGTTCCATTCTGCATAGCTAGATAGCGCAAGTCCTTTCCACCTTTCCAAGAAACATGTAGAGAAAGTAGTTTATGTAGAGGTTGTAAATTCATCTCATATCTCAAAGCCTAGTTACTGAAGAGGTCGTAAAATTCATCTCATATCTCAAAGCTTAGTTAGTATTCTCTTGTGTGTGTGTCATGCGGTACGTTCAGATGGTGAGGGACTCACGGAGCAATGTTTGGCTACCGGCATTTCATCGGGTAGTCGGGATGGTTTCGATACTAATGTATATTATCTGCCATATGGTCTACAACCTGTCAGCCCCTAGAGATTTTCTTACTTCTTTTTATTCTTAATGATAACATGTGTTTTTTGTGAAAATCTACCAAAAATTTCGAGCGCTTTGCAATTTTTCACTTTAGATTCCGGTAAAAACATTTAAAGAACGCGGAACTATGCTTTTCTAGTTTACACAAATTTTATGCAATATATACATGCCCGAATGACATGGTCTTAGTACACAGGTTTTCTTCAAATTGCACCTCACCAATTCCCGACGGCAATGGGCTGTCTGAGCTTCGGGTCGCTGCCCCCCCCCCCTTTCGAGAAAATCCTGGCGCCACCTCTACTCAACTTGATAATAGACTCTGGCTGTGGAAAATCTCCAGTCCAATTAATCCACTGGAATCCATGGGGATAACTCCACTCTGAATAATTTTGAATAAATTCGGATAGATTGTGACAAACTTAATGTCTTTTTAGAATAAATTCAAATCAACCTTCACAAATTTTCTACAAAAATTGCACATCTTGATGGCTGTTATTAAGGCCGACAAGTTCCATTTCCGGCGATCTGGGCTGTATTAAAATCTCAAATTTTCTTGGTACGCTCCGCGCCAACCTATGGTGGTGCTCCGCTTAGATACTAAATGAGAGCCAACGCCAACAAAATTCCCCAGCCCTCCTTAGCCACCACAAAACATCTTAGCTACACCACTGCTGATGTGTTGTTGTTGCTGTTGTTTCCTTTTTCTTTGAATATACTACTTTGAGCAAATATTAAGTTGGAGTGTGGAAAGGGTCGAGGCTCAAGGTCGAGAAATCGCATCTTGTCTGCCCCCCCCCCCCAATGTCAAACATCTTCCTACGCCGCTGTTGGTAGTAAGCCATAGCTAGTATGCTATTGCTAGACGCGTTTCGACCATGGAAGATAAGTACCAGGTCTCATCAGTATCGGTAAGGTAAAGTCGGGGGGTCTTGTTGTTATCACGCAACCGATTTGTTTTTCTCTATTGCTAGCTGTGCACCAGCTTATCGAAAAATAGGAGAATTCAGATTTCACGATCAGTTCACCAAATTTCTACGTCAACTCGTTGGCATTCTATCGCCTCCCAAAAGCAGTACTTTACTTGATGGAATGATTTCAGAGTGTTACGATTCAATGCTTCTTTTCGGGTACTGTATGTCGAGTTTGTGCCAGTAGCGGTTAGAAATATCACGGGTGAATGAATATTTACGTAGCACAAGACTGCATCTATAAATGGTTTACAAAGGATAAAATTGCGGTGAAAGAAGCAAGGATGTAACCGACTGGATGTAAAATTATTTTTCCAAAATAGAGCTAATTCTTTATAGGTGTCGAAAGTTTTCTGAATTTACAGAAGGATAAGTTTCAGTTTTAGGAAGTTTCTCGAGTGCAGATAAACCTTGATAGGTTGGTTTTCTCCCTGGTAAAGTATAAAAAATTCTTTTGGGATTTTTATATTAGCTTTGATAATACACATGTCTCATCGGTATGACCAGAGAGGCGAAAAATACTCATGATGTGAATTTCTTCAGATAAACAAAGCACACCTCCGACACGAGTGATGTTCCCGTGAAAATAGAAAATGCCGTTATTCAGTGTATTTGTATTCGGAAGAGATTTGGTAAAGTTACTGTGGCACTTTAAATGAAATTGTTACAAACGCATAGTACGACCAGTGTTCTGATGGGATGAAAGCGTAGTGCGCGTAAGGACTTACAATTCTGTGTTGTTAAAAGGTAAAAACTTTAGCAATAGCACAATCGCATAGTCAACCAACTACATAAATTAGACCCTACACTGGTTTCCTGAAAATTTACTCCTATACACCATGAGATATAGATTGACTATTTCTATATCAAATTATTTTATCCCGATATATCATTACTTTGGTCACTTCACTGAGTTCTGGAGAGCCGACCATTTCCTCTAATTATGCTAGTGCTCAACCCATGGCTTTATTAACATTCTGAAGCGAAAACTATTGGCTATGTTCAGTTACAACGCCTATGACTTTTGGTAATTGTTTGACATTTTCTTATGACTGATTTACACCAACAGCCCCGGAAAAATCTGCATATAGGCTAGTGCCTACCTCGAGAAAGGCCTGACTACACAACTACACAAATGTACTGACAACCTTTGTTTTGCTAAGCATAATTTTTCTTATGACAGTTCAGGGCCGGATCCAGGGTGCGTACGCATCCCCCCCCCCCCCCCCATTCTTTGCAGAAGAATGTTTTTGTAATGGAACAAAAAAATGACTTCAAATGATGCTAAATGTTGCACCAGATTGCATCTGAGGGTACTTAAATATTCAAAAATTTCTCAAAGGTGGACACCCCCTCCCCTTTGACCCCTCCACCAGGCAGGCAATCAGGTCCTGCGGTTGGCCACCCAAATAAAAAATCCTGGCCACGCCAAAGGTTATCGAGCTGTAGAGCATGCATCTCACACAAGAGCTTGTTTTTATACGGATCAAAGAGCCTAGGAAACGCATGGGAAATGCCATTTCCTGCAATCTGGGGGTCTTCTGGACCAAAAATTTTCTCTGTACGCTTCGCGCCAACTCATGGTGGCGCTCCGCTTAGATAGTAACTATATCGCAAAACCCCCCCTTTGGTCAAAACCTGCATCCGCCCCTGCCATCACTTTTTTACAACAGCACACATGCATAACACTTTTTCTTTTGCATCATCTCTGTCTAACATTTCCAAACTTTTGACCAGTGTTAAATCTTGGAACTGTGGATAGCATGGAATGTAGCTACACCGACCAGCCCCATCAGGCTGTGGTGGCACCAGAGCTGGCCAGCTAGTACTGCCTCCAAGTGAACCAATCACTGCAAGCACAAAAGAATGTATTTGCTGGTGATCTATTTTACTCCAGTTTAAGTATTTCACTGAAAAACAGGAAAAAATACTAAACAATTTACTTCCAAATGTTCTCAGTGTTTTGTTAATCTAATTAGCCTTTTTCTAATAATCAATTGCATGTCCATCCACTCTTTAAACACAATAAAGTCATCTGAGTAATGATGGCATTAAGTCAGGTGATGGGCAATAAACCCCCTTTTTTTAAAATGAATTGCCTTCCAAAAGTACCATCACAACCCTCAAACTTTAATTAAGATCAATCTTTTGTCACAAAAATCCAGAAATAGCCCCTCCCCCCCCCCCCCTGCAAAGCCTGAAATTCCACCCTTTCACGTGAGACTGCTTTAGATGGTACTTGGGTTCTGTCCAGCTATCACCCTGGTGAAGAAATCAGAAAGCCTGCTGTGCAGGCTTTAGAATGTAAAGCCCTAAAATATTTGACTTTTATTTAAATGACCAGTAGTTCAATCCATTTATGCAGGCTATTTGTCTTGCACAAAGAAGGAGAAGATACTACTTTTTCTAAGTCTTATTGCTTACAAGAAATTTTGAAATTGTTACATTTTTTTGATAATCTGATGCACGAAAAATATGGTACACACTTTCTTTTTCTTTTTCACACACAGGGCCAGAATAAATGCAGATTTCCCTGCAATGCAACTCAGATTTCCCGCAAGAACTGTTGGTGATCACCGTCCTGAGGGGTGGAGATATAAGGGAAGGGGAACACGGGGAGGGCGTCTCCTCTCCCCGTTTGAAAAATATTACTTCCAGGAGGGGACTTAGATATAAAATGGTGTTATCTTTTTCATTGTTTACATGCATGCACTACAAATTATCGTTTTTGTGACGAAGTCAGTAATAATTGGTTTCAAGCTTTCAACTTTTTTATTTGTGACTATTTCATGCTATTTTTGTCTTTATTTGCATGAAGTGGGATGGGATTGAAAGGTGGAGCATACAAATACAGTATACACCTATAGAAAAAATTACTACTATTACTGTCTGTTCTAGACGCATGTGTGTTCTTTTTTGCCATATGTTTAGGAAACTTTGTAAAAATTTTGCAAGAAGTTTGAATAGCAATAGAAAATTACGAGCAATATAAAGATAGGAACCATTTTAGTAGGTAAGGTAGTACCATGATAGAAGTAACAGAAAATAAGATTTTTTTCGTGCACACAGCGCAAAATACACCTTGAAAGAATGTGTACGATTTTAAATCTGATGGAGGGAATTTTGCTTTAGAAAAAGTTTCTCAACCAAAAATACGAAGTTTTGGCGATTGATTCGAGACAAAAGAATGTCATTGTGGTTGAAATAAGTGCATACCTTATGTAGACATAACTGTATTACCAAAATTTACTTCTTTAGACCACGAAATCATGTCATGTTAATTTTACTGATAACTTGACAAGTATGAAACCTAGCAACATCGAAAGTCTAGCCACGTGCCGTATATTCATTTGGGTATGTGCAAAATTTCTAGTAGGTCTTTCGCGCTACTTCTGGGCGTTAGTTTTGGACCGTTACCCATCCACACGCACTGCGTGCAAATATTTATGAGCTGTCTTTTGACGTTCATTTCTAGAGATACAGTAGGCTGGAGGCTATTATTTATAGTAGGCCTCTGTTGTTTCGTTATCTAGTATAGGGGCGGCTTGACGTTAGAAACACGCATCGCATGGCTTGTTTCTGGTAAAAAGTGCAATTTAACAAAAGCATGGTACGGAAACAGACAAAAGCAACTCCATTTTAACATAATAGTGAATGAGATAAGGGTAAATACATTTTGTCCGTTGCAATAACCATGCTATTTCGCGAAGATCAAAAGGGAAAGATTAAAAAACGCTACCCGGGTAGTAATTTTCTACCCGGGTAGTAACAGCGTCGGTCAGGTACCCAGGTACCCGATGAAAACACTAATCCCGATCAATTTTTTTTCACTGCACTCCCGTGAAGCCAGTGAGCCACAACTGGATAAAAGGCTGTGGTCGTCTCGACTTGAACCAATTGGATGGAAACTGGGACGTTAATCCTTATCTATCTAACTAACTAACTTCACTGCACTCCCCACACTATAGACTACCATAGACAGTTCAGATCGGTGTCGTGTCGCTCCAAGATCCAGATTCTACATACTGCTGTATTAGTGCTACCAGTTATGAAACACATTATCGCGTAAGGGCGATAATATCCGATATTTTTCTTTGACATTCTTCTTTTTTTTATATGTATTGAAACAAAGTCATTGCTCTTAGATCAGACCTTGTTGCTGGTATGGCTTCTGGTGCTATGACTTGGGCATTTTTTTAATGATAATTCTTTTTATGGTCAGTGGAAATTTCCCGCGAGTGACGGCATCCACGGCAAATTTCCTGGGAATGAGCTTCCCGAATTCCACATTTTTTCCCGGCGTGTTCACACAATTCAACTGAAATTTCAAGTATACACAATTTCCAAAGACACAGAAGACTTCAAAACACAACTAACAAATAAAAAGTCATCAATCCAGAAATTTCCCAACTTGTGAAATTTTGTCAAAAGTTTATGCAAGCAGCATCAATTTGCAATTTCAATGAAACCCAAAATATCCTAACAAAAAACTATCTACCCATCTGTTTTATAAAGCTTCAACTGTGTTAGTGGACATCTTATTCAATAAAAAAGGGAGTTGCCAATCGAAAGTTTTATAATAAATGTAGATTAAATTGAAAATATACTTAATTACGAAGATAAATGACCCCAATAAGCATCATGGGTTCTGCAAATAATATGACAAACAACTGGTTCACACTTAACCTCCTTGGGAATGACAAGGTAAATTATACGGTCAACTGAATTCTCATCTTAGAACATATCTTGGCATTTCAAAATATTGTCTACTTTAAAGAGGACGCTAACAACCACAGGTGTAGTTAGTCAATCCACTATGTCTCCAGGCAAGTTGGATGGCTCTTTTTTTTTTTTTTTGTTTTTTTTTTTTTGTACGTGAGTCAATGACATGACTCCATTCCTTCTGTTATTTCACCGGGAAAAATTTTTTAGAATGATTTAAGTTAGGTCAATTTGACAGGTAGTTCCTCTGGTCATGAAATTACGACCCGGCTAACCCTTTCTAGATAAGGATCGGTAACAGGGGGAAGTGGAGCAAGTGTTCCAACTTTCTGATGATTGACAACTGTGGTCATTTTGCACACTGAACATAAAGAGCCTCTATCAGAACTACAAACTTTTGACTTTCCAACCCAACCAACCCAAGCTTGTAAGCACCTCAATTTTAACAGCTTCCTACACCCACAGCTTGTCATATTCACTTCAGTCACTGTATTACGAGTCTCTCTATTTCTAAGACATTCTGATTGTAAATAATTCATTACATCGCAAGTTTATTCTACATTGTCCTTTGTGCCCAAACCTTTACAAACACACTTGCAGTGACAAGTGTAACAGTGAGCCTCATCCCCCTGAGTAGATCATCTCCCTCACAAAATCTACTTAGGAGTGGATCATCCTTATGGGGTTATCAACCAAGAAGAGCTACATCACCCTGGCCTCCCCTCAACCCCCCTCCCGTAGCCTAAGCATGAGGAATGGTACCTTTACAAAGAGATACAACTGAGTGACAGCACAGGTGGAGAAGCACTACAACAAGTATGGCACGAGCCATAGCAACAATGAGGATATAACTAGCCCCCAGAACCCCTCTTACGACCCCCTGTTTAATCCTGTCCATTGCTCAACCAATATTTTGTTCCTCTCCTCTGCCTTAGACAGTAACAAAGTTACTTAACAAGGGAGGCCAAACATACAAAAATGTTCTTACAGGCAGAAATAATTCTCAATAACTCAGCAATCAGGGACTGGGATTCATGCATTAAGCCAGGTTTATATGCAATGATCTCAAAATAACTTTCCAATCAGCATGCACGAAATTTTGAAAATTGACATTCTAAAGATTTAAGCTGTATAAGACCCCACATAACATGTGTTCCCCTTTTTTTTTCTCCAAAATGTGAGAAATTTCATTTCCAATAAAACTTCACAAGCAGATTGAAGAGTAATGTTCAGCTTAATAAATACAGTTTATGAATCACAGATTGGTTCTTTAGGTGATTTCTGTACCTGCATAGCCCCAGGAAATTTTTTATCCAGTATTTGTCAAAAATGGTTATCTCTCTCCATGTTCCCACCTCTACATGATGGTCAATTAGTTGTGGAAACGTTCAGTTGTAACTAAAAAAGTTCATAAGTTCAGGATGGATTTTATTGTATTAACTTTACACACACCTGTCTTGTCTTGTGTTTTAACAGATTTATCTACTTTTAAGCCTTAGAGTGCCCACAACCAGAAAAATCTGGACGATTCAATCTTATTAACATCGATTGTGTCTTTCTTTGATAGGAAGAAAAAATTCAGTGGGGGGAGGAAAAGTGGTTAATTCAATGTTAGCCTGTTAACATCCTTTAAATTTTTAACCAGCAGCCTCAAATGAGGCTAGATTAAATTTCTTTAGACACAGCAAGGAGGCCTACCAGTTTCCAACATTTCATATAAAATCAAGATTTCACTGGACTTTTATCACCAGCTGGATCCCTTCTTCAAAATTTTGTCAACCTGGACACAAAAACTGTTACTGTCATGTAAAAGTAAAGAAAAGTTTAGGAAACTGCGAATGGATAGAACCACAAAAAGACAAAAGCAAAATACAAAGTTTATCAAAACTTAAAATGTAGACAAAAATGCCAACTGAAAACAAACCTTCTAAACAATTCATGCCAGGCCTTGCAGTTAATTTCTAAAACATGTTAGGTATCTAAAATATCCCAAGCTGCAATTTTTGCATAGGTTACATGATTCAAGCAATATCTTTAACACAACATGACTATCTACTACACCACTGGATACAGCAATCACCTTACTGGTAACATGCATTTCTGTGTAAAAGGGTTACCTAGGGGAAAACATTCAACCGCGTTATCACATACTTCTGAACAAAAAAATCCTTTTTCTTTCCTTTCTATTAACCTTATTTTGCCTTATTCAAACCAGGTAAGGAAACATTTCAAAATAGTGCTACATATTCTATGATATTTGTAGCTCAGCTGTAAGTCAGACTATTTTCTTCAATAATGTTGAAACCAGGATGCAAAAATGCATTGAGGTTTCGATGATATATGTTTTATTCCAAATAATACCATGTTGTCCAATTTCTTTCAGTCACTGGTCAAATGCTACAGTATCCTAACGTATTGGCAAAATACAGATTTGTGTTCATATTTGTGCTTAAGAATTCTTGGGAAATTTTGCAACTTGACCTTTGGTAACCCCAGATGACAATCTTGGTACTTCAGCATTTGACCCCTGGTGACCCTAGATGACCTCTGACCCCACCAAAAATAACAGGGGTTTTTAGTCTCACCATAACGCATCTGCATGCGAGGTATAAAAACTATCCAAGCTTGCTACCTCGAGATACCGTGTTAACAATGTTTTCAGGGTTTGACCCCGGTAACCCCAGGTGACCTTTGACCTCCATCACAACAGGATTCTTTGTCTAACTACACCGCATCTACATACCAAGTATGAAATTCATCCAAGCTTCCTACATCAAGATATCGTGTTAAACAAGGTTTACAGATTTTGACCTCCAGTGACCCCAAATGACCTTTGACCTCCACCAAAAATGATAGGGTTCTTCCTCTCACTATAAGGAATCTAAATACAAGTATGAAATTTATCCAACCTTCCTACCTTGGGATTCGAGTTAGCAAGGTTTTCAGGGTTTGACCCCCAGGTGACTCTAGATGACCTTTGACCTCCAGCAAAAATGATCATATTCTTCCTCTTACTATAAGGCATCTACAAGCAAAGTATGAAATTTATCCAAGCTTCCTACATCAAAATATCGTGTAAACAAGGTTTTCAGGGTTTGACCCCTGGTGACTCCAGATGACCTTTGACCTCCACCAAAAGTGATAGGGTTCTTTCTCTTACCATAATGCATCTACATACAAAGTATGAAATTCAGTCATGCTTCCTACCTCAAGATATTGTGTTAACATGTTTTTCAGGTTTTGACCCCTGGTGACCCCACATGACTTCTGACCCCCACCAAAAACAATAGGGTTCTTCCTCTAAATATGGGGCATCTATGTACCAAGTTTGAGAACCGTCACTGCTTCCCTTCTTGAGATATCGTGTTAACAAGGTTTTCAAGGTTTGACCCCCGGTGACCCCAGATGACCTTTGACCTCCACCAAAAGTCATAGGGTTCTTTCTCTTACCATAACACATCTACATACAAAGTATGAGATTCATCCATGCTTCCTACCTCAAGATATTGTGTTAACAAGGTTTTCAGATTTTGACCGCCGGTGACCCCAGTGACCTCTGACCCCCACCAAACAGAACAGGGTTCTTCCTCTAAATATGGGGCATCTATGTACCAAGTTTGAGAACTGTCAGTGCTTCCCTTCTTGAGATATCGTGTTAACAAGGTTTTCAAGGTTTGACCCCGGTGACCCCAGATGATCTTTGACCTCCACCAAAAGTGATAGGGTTCTTTCTCTTACCATAACACATCTACATACAAAGTATGAAATTCATCCATGCTTCCTACCTCCAGATATTGTGTTAACAAGGTTTTCAGATTTTGACCCCCGGTGACCCAAGGTGACCTTTGACCCCCACCAAAAACGATAGAATTCTTCCTCCTAACATGGGGCATCTATGTACCAAGTTTGACAACTGTCAGACTTTCCCTTCTAGAGATATTATGTTAACGAGCAAAGTGTCACAAACGCATACACCCGCACATCCATACACATGCCATCATGAATGCACAGGTTTCTCTTATCATCAAAACCAAAAACACTTGCTACAAACTTTGAAAGGAATTTTCATTCCATTCACAACAATTTTATTTCATTCACAAATACTTTAGATGGTCCAAGCACCTACACTTTTCAAGGCAGCAAGCAAAATCTAACAACTCAGAAAAACATCTTCATCAGTGGACTGAATTGCTTTACTGAAAAAGGGCCTACTTTCCTTTTGTGAAAAACACTCTAAAAGAACCTGCTTTACTTTCGCAAAAACATTTCAATCCTGTTCATTACATACTTCTGAACAAAAAATCCTACTTTTTGCTTTGGATACCTGGAATCATATTTTTCAAATGTTAATGTACTTCCTGTACTCACTGTGTTTTCAAATAAAAAATTGAAAAATATTTGTCCCACTTTTATGGACACTAGTAAATGGTGCAAAAGAAGATCATTTCACCGAAAAATCTCCGTACACGTTCCAAGAACTAAAACAAATGTCACTGGTCAAACATTCCTCATGCCCCACAGCAGAAGGGGACAGGGAGAAAATGTCAACCCCTGCCCTCATTAGATGATGTAGGTCCAGTTTCCACTGTTTATCTCACCCCACAAAGTGTAACCCTAGCCCACCCTGTCCCCCACTAACAGCCAGTGTCAGGCTAAATTATCTCTAGCTTATGATTATTATCTCTGGCTTATGATGATTAGACTTATCCCCAATGCTCAAAACATAAGTGATCAAACATATACCTATGTCTGACAAGATTTTTATGTCTTCTGTTGCTTCCCAATATCCTTTTTCACTTAATTTTTGCAGACTTATTTTTCCAAAAATTTTGAATATTCCGCATGTAACTCTTTCTTTCAATTTACTTCCAGAGCCTCACAAGTATCTAATACAGGGCGAAGGGTGAACTATTTGAGCTGAACATCAGAAGTGAGTAACAAGGGATTTAATATGAGAACATGCAATTTATACTACAAAAAACATGGTTTTCATAAAGCCAGGTGGTTTTAACTTCACACTGAAAGTACCTTTCCAGATCTGTAGTTTCCCATGAATGTAACTTAAAGTTAATTTGTGGGTTCTAACATTTTTGGAAAACTTTAAGAAACAAAGAAAATCACCCAGCTGTATTTGAGAACAATAATTTTTCATTGCATCAACATGGCAAATGCAGAAAAATATAAAATAGCTTTTATCACTATGAAACTTCAGTTTCACCAAAAAGCTCTGGTAAAAGGCTTTTTTGTCATAAAAAATTTAATGCACTTTGAGAGATCTGAATGTTACATCATTTGAAAATTTTGAAGTGTGGGTGACCAAACTACTTAAAAGTTACAAAATAATGTGGTTTTTATTTTAGATGTACCTTGTTTCAAAATCAAGGTTTCAAAGGTACGAAAATTTCCTGTACCGCAAAGGCAATATTCCATTTGTAGCTGCTGCAAGTATTGCTAATTTATTTAATAGCAGCACAGAAAATTATAATAAGTGAAGCATGCTCTTTGGTATAAATACATTACTATTCTTTCTACCCAATTCTTCTAGCAAAAGACTTTTAGCAACCTTCAGAACCATAAAATACTGCATGCATGTTTGCTATATTTATTCATGATTAACTTTTATGATTCTCAAACAGAAAAGTATTACTCCTTGTTTCAAAGATTCTACTTTATCCTGACATTTTTTTTTCCTTTTTCTGATGAACATGTTTTCTGTATGTTTGATGCAATATCACAGATTCAATATGGACATATATAATAATAGAGTAATGTAAAATGTACAACATGGTATTAGGAACAAGAGTCCAAAATACACAATAATAGCTTGCTGATTAGGCTGGGGTGACTGCAGTCATCTTAGAGTTGTGCACTCGCCACCCTCAGGAGTCACAACTTTAAATGGAGTAAGCACATACTAGCATCCTCAGGAGTTGCATTCTTCACCCTGATATCATAATTGCAGTTTGCAGCCTACCACTGGTATGAATACACCAGCAGGCCTTCACTACAGGGCATTCAAATACAAGGTACCAAACTGACAATGTCTGAGAATTGTTGAAGGCTTTTCACGGAAAAGTTCTGACAGCTGGCACTGAAAAATTACCAGGAACTGCATAACTCCCCCAAAACTAGAAGTGAATAAATTATCTTTGTTACCAGGACAGGGCTACTAGAGGGTTTCAGCCCAGCTCACATATATTGTACTTATTTTGGACCCTAATATTTTACTTAAAAAAAATATAAATGGCAATGAATATGACTGTTGTGTAAAATGCTGCAACAATAACATTGATACTAACATCAAGAATACAAAGAAAAGTAAAGGAAGCACATACAAACATTTATCTAGAGGAATTCCCCTTAAACTACATAATAGGTCAGAACACTGTAAGAGCTGGGCTTGCTCAAAAGATGGTCATTTACAGACAAATATAAATGCAGTCTTAAAATGCTAGTGAGCTGAACTTGTTAAGTGCATTTCACTGGTGGTCATAACCCATTTTGGGTGGTTTACAAGCTATTTCCCACAATCCATTTTTCAAACAGTTGGTACCTAATACTTAAAAGACCTGGCACCAGAAAACCTGCTTCTGTATAGTTGTTCCACTACTGCCGTACATGTAGGTCAGAAGAAGATAATTTTTGAAACAATACAAATCTACTCCCTCCATTCCTTGCCCCAAAGAAGGAAGATATGATTTAACTCATGAAAAGCCCATGAAGCTATTCTGTTGGTAAAGCCTTACAGTGTTCTGACCTAAAGGGTGCATGACAAGAGCAACAACAAACCTGAGGTGCATTTGAAGAAGCATTTGCAGCAAGAGAAGACTTGAACAAGTTTAATCTGTCCGACAGGGACTCAACCCTGACAAACTTAAAACTGAAGGTGTTGTGCAGCAAGCTGGCCCACTGGACGGGATCAAAGAGAAGAGTTAGAAGGTGACAACGCAATGAGAGCAAGCAAAGCAAATAAATATTCTGGTTGTTAAGTGAATTGTTAGAGTCATCTGGGTAGGTAAGGGTGGGGGCTGGGGCTAAAAATTAGCAGCTTGGCTTTGGGATATGATATTGAAGAAACTGCTTCTAGATGGGGTGGATGGTTTAAAGACAAAAAAAAAAGGCAATGTTATCATGTATTGCGACATAATTATCTTGAATAAAAATTATCTTTTAACACTGGAAACTTCCTTAGATATGTGTAATAAGAGAATAAAACAGATGGGCAGAGCAGGAGAGGTTAAGGTTTTGGGCAGGAGTCTTGGATAAAATTTAAAAGGCAAGTTTTACATGTATATAATAAAGTTGTATTATATGCTCAAACTGTAATCTTTCTATCAATGGGTGGGTATTTTACCTCTACCAAATCACTTAACAATCAGATCTCCAAAATAAGGCCCAAAAGTCCAAATATTCTCAAATTTCGAATATCCCCCAAAATGACAAGAAATTAAAATACACAAAACAGTATAGCCAACATTAAAATTAATAAACACAGTTACCATGTATGGCTAAAAAATATGTATAACAAATGGTATCCTACAATGAAAGCTTTCTTTTGACATATGAAAAATCATATTTCACAAATTTGTTGGTTCTTATTACCACTAAATGCCAGCAAGACATTAGTCTATGAAAATGGTCACAGATGAATTGACGAGATATGGAGTGAGGCTATGTTTAATATTATGTCACTTTTGTTAAGAACAATATGCTTGTTTTAAGAGAAAATAGTGGCTGACATTGATGACAACTCACTTCTTGTAAAACCAAAATATTTCTCACAAATGTGATGAAAAATTGTCAACTTTTATGAATTAATCACCAAACTGTGGCCAATGAGTCCCTCATGGCAAAACATTATTATTTTTTGAAGTATACTTAATTGCAGTTTGGAAACTGAACAGACGAGTTGGGAAGTGTTTCCACGCAATGCATTATGGTAATGAGTCAAGGGTGAAGTGTACCACGCTTGCAGTGTCCCATGCGCGGGTGTTGCATGCTGAGCACGCAGAGCTAAACACTTTGCCGTTGTCATGGTACACTTGACCTTGTGACCCAACCGGAAGTACCGAATTTCCCAACTCGTCTATTGTTTTACTCTTCCTGTAAGTCAGACCCTAGCCCTGCAATATGTCCTTCCTTAAAACAATGAAATTTTTAACTTTGTAAGCACTACTTAAGTTTATTTGAACTGTGGGTTACTAAACAATCAACATATTTAAAAATACAGAAAACAAAACCACCTCAACAATTTCATAATACAAGTATTTCTCAGGTGTACACACCAACTTGAAGATTAACATCAAACCACAAAAAGAAACTAAAATAGCACAGAAGTATGGAAAAAAAAGGTTTTTTAAAAACTTTATTAGCAAGCAAATTAAAAGAGTAATGTTCAATTACTGAGATAGCTATTAATGAGAACAAGGGAAAAACAATATCAGACATCCTTCATCCCTCCATTTGCATTTTTTTTCTTGATATAACACCAAAATAACATATAGAAAGCTTAGCACAATAATCTGTATCTATCATACAGGTATATCACTTTTAACAATAAAATGACATCTGCAAGTTGATTCACCATTCTGAAAAATATTGTGGATTTTAACATTTTGAGAGCACATTTTGAAAGTTCTTTTTTTTTTTTACCTATAATGCTGCTTAAGAAATGGGTGACTTCTTCAAAATCAAAATTTTAAGTAGGATTTTAGTAGATGAAGGAAAAAAGCAAAGCCCACCACCTCTTAGATTCACACTGCTGGATGACAACATAGGCACAAAGAAAATAGCAAGGAAATATTTTGATCTTAATCCCTTAAATATGACTTCAGATCAGAAAGTTGCTAGGAAGGAGGCACAATAACCAAATATGTCAGGCAATATGTACTTGAGAATAATTTAATCCCTTTCAGGGCTATTTCTAGATACGACTTTGAAGTGAGGTTTGTTTCTGACAAGAGACAAGATTTAATCAAGATTTTCAGTTAAACAACTGTCAATACAAGTTTACATACTGTACTTTTTTAAGGCATTATCTATTTTAACCACTGCTCAAACATTAACCATTTCTATCAATTTTGGCAAATGTCTGCATCACTAAGGAATATAGTCGAAATGTAAGTTTTGAGGAAATTCCTCAATGACATTACCTGAAATGAAATTTATTGTAATGAATAACAAAAGTTTCACATTTCACATATTCCTATGACAACTGACAATGAATAGTTCACAAGGTCTACGCAAGGAGTGATTGTTTTCATTGTCATTTTGACAATAAGTCACTGATCCTAGTTGATGCGGGTCATTTTGAGGAGACAAGCACGATTACCATCAGAAATGATGATTGCTTCAAAAGAGTCAAAAGAATGTTGGATCTCCTTCCTAACACCTTCCTGTGTTGACCACATTTGTCAGATCATCTACAGTGCTGTAAGCAAAGCTTAGCCCCCAAATGAGTAACGAAAAAAGCCCCAGCAAAAGTAAGCATGACCCTAGGTAGATTCAATACATACCACCTGGGCTGTACAAAGGACAACTGCACAAGGTTTTGTCATTATAAGAAAGACCACTCAACAGACACCACAAGCTTACAATATTGTTCTCTTTAAAGGAAGCCACCACAGACTTCTTATAATATGGACAGGCACCCTGCACTAAAGTCCCATACACAGAGTGTTGCCACATACTACATCTTAAGGCTAACCAATATGGCTGCCCCCTATATATTGTGTGTATAGTCTGGACTTAACCAAGAGGTTCAGAGTCAACAGATTATGTGAGAAACTTGAAAAATTTTCAAAGAAAATGTAGGTTTTTGTCTAAATCGATGAACAGAATGACACAATGCGATAATTTTCGTCCATTCATGTGTGTATTTTATCTGAAATGTGAAAGATTCATCATCAAATGACACTAGCGTGGCGGCCATCTTGGTAAGCCTTAATTTATTTGCATGGTGGCAACACTATTGGTCACATGATCCTCTATCTATGTTTAAGATGTCTGTGGTAGCCATGGAAATGTCATACACATTGAAAGACATTCTGTTAATTCCCCATGCAATGCTAAAAATAGATTTGACCAGTATCTGACAGTGGTCATAACTAGCAAACATTTCTCAACAAAACCAATCTTTTTCCTTTTTTCTTGTTTATTAGTAGTAAGGCCACTGTGGAGTAAATGTGTCCATGGTACTTCAATAAATACAAGAAAAGTTCTACATGTTTGCAAATGATTGCTTATGACATTAAAAATGATTTTTGAAAATAGCCAAATATGGCCCTTTCTATCACAATTGACCTGACCTTGGAAAACAGATGTCATGAATTAGCAAATTTTAGCAGAAAGCAAATAATGATCAAAAGCACAGGATGAGGATGTTGTAACTAATCTGCAAGTATCTGTTGGCAGATGTCTCTACTTACAGGTTCCGGAATGTGATCAGACATTTGGCACTGTGGGTCTGGTGAGGGGGTGGATACAACAGATGACTCTGGTGCCAACAGAGTAACCTACACACAAGAGGGGAAAAATATAGCTAATTAATATTCAAATACTTTCACTTTCATTACTTCCTGATAAATTGTTCAAAAAATAAACAATGGAGAAAGCTAATGATCTTTAAACACACAAAAATGATTGTCCTCTTGGGCTCCTACACAATTACAAAAGTTAAAACAAAAAATTATTTTCCTGACCAAGAGGTGCGAATTGAAAACCAATTAAACTACACATAAAATAAGGACACAACGTTGCTCCTTTCAACCTGCAAAATCTATTACCCACCCCTCCTCCCCTGCACCCCTCCCCCTCCCTTTCACTATTTATATCAGCCATGGGCGGCGATCCCGAGGGGGGATGGGGGGACATGTTTCCCCCCCCCCCCATATTTGAGAAATCGCCCATTGACTTTGATTTTTCACACAGTAAATTATTGGAAATTCTGGTCATGTCCCCACCAATATTGAGAACAAATCGCCGCTCTTGATTTCAACCAAGATGTTTGTGAGGCAGAAGAATTCCGTTCTGTCACAGCCTTTAATTTTTTCTGGCTACAATTTCCTCTTCATGTTCAAATCCTACCTACATATCAAGATTCCACAAAACACTTCTTGTTTATATTTCACAGTGACACTCTGAATTAAATCAAATTACTGGAGAAGCGGGTAACATTTTTACCTTAAATCACATTATATTTATCAAATTCAAAACACTCTGTCTCCACTCTTCATGCAATTTCGGGGTCTTATAAACATACAGCTCTCATACTTTAAAGTTTGTGTCACTCCAAGGCCAGGGAATATTAATTTTTATTACATTTTTCTGTCTTTTATAAACACAGACACCCAGAGAGCAGAGTAAATACAAACCTTCATCGAAATGAAGCTTACAATTTTCAACTGTGACACACATCAAATAATTAAGGTGTGATGGGAAATGATTTTATAAAAAGGAAACTTACTTTTCTTTTTAAAAGGGCCAAGAATATTATGATGGAGTATTCATTGGCTGTGCCATGAATGACATCGGCAGGACTGGAAGACAGAAGCATAGAAACAAAGATACAGAATTAAATTTACAATTTTAAAACAGCCAAACAAACCTTAATAAACATGGCCAAATTCAAGATCTGTTATACCCATATCATTGCAATAAAGGATTTTCATGGCCAGATGCATTCTTTCAGGTCTAACAGTCATTTTTTTATTGGCCAGATTTGCCATATTTGGCCAATAGAAGGCCAAATGAGAGCCCTGCTTTAAATAGAAGAATCATAATTCTAGCTCAATGACAGAATGATGTAGACAGTAGATATTTTATCTCTTGAATATGTCAGGCAGTACATACAACCAGTTAGGAATAAAATTTGATGCAACAATGCTTGGCCTTGGCATAAACTTTGTCAGGTTACAACATCACAAGGTCTCTACATTTCATCTACTTTTAGGCTTAGCAGATGACCTTCAAAAACATTTTGGGTACGATTTAATTTTTTGAAATTTGACATTGACTAGGATTTCCTCTTCAAGAATGTAATAAGCTGTGAACTTTTTGACTTAGAAATGTTGGCAGCTACACATCACCACTTAGAACTAGAGCACCAAGAGGTGCAGAAGCTCATACCATGATACCAGATAAGATTTAAGGAGAAATGTCTCCACAAATGATCTTAGAAGTGCAACCATTTTCCCAACCATATGCATCTTAACTTATAGTGACATACCACAACCTGTACTGTAGCAGCACCAACTCAGTTGGCAAAGAAAGCACAAATGATGTATGTCTGACCTATTAGAGTTTATACCACTTTAACAATCTCTCCATTGGAACTTCATGCTCTCACACAAGCTCCTGCACAAGGTTACAGTAGAAACAGCATTAAAATACCAATCATAAACAGTTCCCTTTAACTTAATCTAAACAAACTCACAAAGTTTACTTCTCATCCACTGATCACTTTTTAACATGGCACAGTGATTATGTGAGAATCATTCATTACAATGGGTAGGCCCAAATAAAA
The DNA here is from genome assembly GCA_029531755.1 of Holothuria leucospilota. NCBI lineage: Eukaryota > Metazoa > Echinodermata > Holothuroidea > Aspidochirotida > Holothuriidae > Holothuria > Holothuria leucospilota. The sequence goes on along the minus strand of CM055980.1, from coordinate 15,586,476 downwards.
CCACTTGAAAAGGCCCCAAGATCATCTTTGATCTGGAATCCCAATGTAAATAATCTTCACATGCCAATCATACTCTTGCGCAACTTTGATGATACTCTACTTCCATAATGCGTCTGTCCACGAGGAGAGAATGTTTATAGAATTTACAAAACTATAGCATGAAACGACCCTTAGATGACCTTTGACCTTAATTTTTCACACTCCACTGAAGGCCCTCATCACAAGATAATTGTAACCAACCTTCATTGAACACTGCATAGAGAGCTAATATTTAAATTCAAATCTTTCCCAACACCTGAAAGATTATGAACTGATCTTTTGCATAACATCTGCATTTCTATGTGTAGAAAGGCAATAGACGAGTTGGGAAATTAGATTCTGCTGTACCATGCTGTATCACAGATCAAGTCCAATGGCATTTTCGCACAGATATGAAGGCTTTGAGCGACTTTTGTTTTTGTCTTCTTCAATTTGCCGTCATTCTGTCCGATCTTTTCAGTCCAGGATAAGGAGATAAACTTCAAAGAGAACTTTTTTGCCAAAGAAAATTCTCTTTTACCCGTGACTGATTTCTGGAAAACCATAGTTTTCAACTAAAAAATTGTGCTTGATTGTACAAAATATCTACCTTACACATGCAGTCTCTGTTTTGGTACACTTTCCTTCCCAGCATGCACTGTATGCACTGATTGTACAAAATATCTATCTTGCACATGCAGTCTCTGTTTTGGTACATTTTCCTTCCCAGCATGCACTGTACGTCGAAGTTTCCCAACTCGTCTATTACACAAATTTGATTTCTCAGATTAAAGCCTAGATTTAACATTAGCTGTTACAACTTTAAAATAAGGTCACCTTAATTTCACTTTACAAGGAATATAAAGCAGTTGCTCCAACCTCATTTTCAAGCATAAGCTAACTCTTCCAAATCTCGTCCTATTTCAAAAAGCTATAATTTGTGGTACTTAAGAACATAAATACTGCAAATTTATAAGACTAAAAGCATGGAGATATTTCTGAACAATTTTAACGCATAAGTAACAAAATATTGTCACATGATCTAAAAGAACCATCCATGAACAGAATTACTGCTGTGTACTAACTTAAAGCTGGGGTGACTTCATTTAACCCTTAGGATTTATAAAACAAATCTGTAAGCAGAGTATAAAATGCAACTTACACACACATACACACACACACATGCACACACACAAAAAACACAATCTAATCTTAAATTTTTATTCATAGCATACATAATTAACACAAATGGAGGAGAATTGATCTACTTCTATAAAAGTAATTAACAGAAATTCATTCAGGCTTAATCTGCATTTTCAATTCTGTGAATGCTTGAGTAGGAAGTGGGCAAAGTGCACTGTACTGACTAGGGGCCTATAATACTGGTCAGACAGCTCTAGGATGAGACATCCAAGGATTGCATTAATCAGCATTATGGAGAATGTAATTTGGTTATTTTCACATGCTTAGCACAATCAGATGAGAATTTCATGTGAGTTAAGCTAACAGATAACTCCTTCTCTTCCATTCAATGGAAAGTTTTCCTTTACCTCTGCTTATAGTGAAAGTAATGTCTAGACCTAGCCAGCTTTTAGAAGTAAAGAAAAATTTATTCTTTTTCCTTTTCTACGACAATTCCATTGATGATGAACATACCGAAAGACTGCTGGCTTCTGCACTGTGTAGAAATTTCCAAAAAGCTGGCTATTCTAATAGTAACCATGGATTCAACATTTTGTAAAGGAAGTAACCATGGAAACATCTTTTAATGGTGGAAACACATCATTATATATAGCCCACTTCAAAAACTGCAGATACATCAACCTAAATTCAAATCCAGAGTGATCCTTTTCGACTCACGTGAACTCAAATACTCTTCAAGCTAATAACCTGAGTGTAATTCAAGGAGATGATTACCATAGCAACAGAGACTTTCAGCCTTCATTAGTCTCCAACATTAAAAGACATCAGTTGCGCTTAAAGATAAACTTGTCGCATCAACAGCCTGTTGTTGTCGAAATTCAATAAAAGAAAAGACCTGCTTTACATTTCTTTGTATATGATTATCTTTAATGTGTTCCATCTAAAACCATAAAAACAATGAAATCTAGCACAATGCAGGTTATGTGAAATCAATACATACATGCTTACAGGACAAGATTGCTATGCTTTATTTTTGCTACTTTCCATGACTACCCAGGCTTTAAAACTGAGTTCGGTCGTGAAAACGGAAAGGTGGGGACAGAGGGTGGGGAGAGAGGGGCATAAGTGGGTGGGATGATGATTTTACATCAGACGGTGCTGAACTGAAGTTCATTATTTTTTAAAAAATATTCTAAGGTGCTACTGCACAGTCCATCATCACTGCTTCAATATTCATAACTGAGCAAGTTTTACCTCAATTCTTTAAAGGGCTATGTTGTCACTCAAAATTACTTCACAAAATGCCACTTACAGTACATCACTGTTTTTTTTTTCAAAAACTCTTTCAAGTATATAATTATTCAAACCATATCTGTATCCTACATACAATTGAGTTATCCTATGGCCATAGACCAATGAGGCAGGGAGGGTGGGGTCAGGAAGGGGATCCATATTTCATTTGTTTTATATTGAAGGTAAAAGGCCCCCTTTAGAAAAAAGCCAGAATGCAAAAATGCATTGAGGTTTTGACAATTTTTTTACAGAAGACTGTTTATTCACAGAAGTAGCTGTAAACTAAATATTCTCAGCAAATATTTTGGTGAAAAATTACAAAATGTACTGGATAACAACAGATTATTCTACTGTGGTAGTAAATACATCCACAAAAAAGTTAGGGTTAAAAGCTACAGTTCTTGTACTCGATATGATTCATCAACATATATAGTACAAGAAGAACCCATACTTAATATTTGACCTATGTGTAATGAAAGTATCAGAAGCAAGAAACATGACAGAAATTTCCACATTTCAAGTACAAAGGAAACCATTTTATACCCATAGACAATGGGCCAATTGAACTTCAAGCAAAGAAATGCAGTGTTAAAAATATCACTAGGGCTTCTTTTTATTCAAATGTATAAGACATGAACTGCTAATACCAGAGTTTCTAACCTACAAGATGCAAATTTAGTTAATATGTTGCATTGTCATATCTTGACCCTTCCTTCTCAGAGGACTTCATCTTTCTCCACCAGTCATTTCCACTCTTTCTCATGATTTTTTACCACACTGACAAATCGTTAGCTTCATTTGTAGGTAAACATTTAATGGCCATAAATGAGCATGATGGCTTAGTGTTAACCCTTTCACTACATACACTTAGCCACAAAACCATCTTCACCCTCTGTCTGCAAAGTGGTTCCCCCATGAAACCACAGAGAATCCTACGCTTTTAAAAGCCTGCAAATATAGAAATAGCCTACTATCATACCTTGAGGATAGTATAACTTGTTGAAAATCATTTTATAAGCACAGATTGTTGAGAAAGGGTTTTCATAATACTGTATAGCAGTCTACACTGTATTACAGCAAATCTATACTATCACTAGGCTAGCAACCTTATTCTGAATGGATGCTAGAGAACATCTCATAAATTCTTTAAATTCCCCTCATTCTCAAATGGGATCCACTCAGGAAGGTGCTCATCCATGGTCCACCACAGGAGGTGAAGGCAAATGTGTTCAGCCGTCAGGACTGGAAACTGGACATACCTGGGCACCGGTCAGATTTAGGTCAGTGGATGAAACTGCAGCGATGAGGGTGCTCCAGAACAGGTGAAAAATGCAGGAAAAATTTGGTGACTTTCAGCACTCAATAAACCTCTGAGATGAAAGCTTTGCAGCAGGAGAATCAAGAGGAGGTGGAAGGGGGGCTAGTAGCCAAAATGGCAGAAATTGGAAGAGGGGTATCAAAACTGCTTGGAGCTACATGTAGCATGCAAGAGCAGAGTGCAGGGTATCACAAAAAAACAAGTACCAGTATATCGCTGTGAAATACTGGTAATATCTTTAATACCAATATATATCCAGACGCAAAACGTGTCAAAGTCAGGAAAGTCTCACATGTTCTATTTAGGCTCATGTTTTGTGTACAATAAATGAAGAAAACTAGCCTCATGTTTTATCCATATTGAAAATATATAAAACACCCCTTTTCTACTAGCTAAAATTATTAGCCCTGCCTTTGACCTATTCCTTCAATATCACACCACTCAGTTTAAGGATCACCCTTCCCTGGAGAAAGAGCTTTTAAAACTGGATTCTGTCGCCTGCTTACGTCTTTAAGTTTTCTTTAGGCTTGCTACTGTTTGCTGAAGTGATTATGCTGGCTTTCCAACAGAAGGATGAACATCTTATCTCCACACGAGACACTGGCACCTTGATGAACCTGTTAGGTCCTATGTCCAGACTGGTCTTTGACCAATAAGCAAGGATTTCCATCACAACAGCTTCTCAAAGGAGAAATCTTGTTTTTGATACTCTCACATGGCCATCTAAAGCTATCAAAAAGAAATTTACAGAGATCAAGCTTTCAGGCCAAGACCTCTTCAACGGACAGTTTTGAAGACCTGTTACAAAGTGAGGTCAAGAAACAAAGATATTAGGGATGCAGATTTCTGCCCAAAACGTCATACTATTCTCAGTCGTCTTGCTCATTGAGGAAGTATAAACAGTCGAAACCATCCAATTCCACTGCTTCCCTGTCCAGGCGACAGCCCAAAGCACCCAAGACCAATCCAGGCCTTTCCTAAATCAAGTCGGACTCATAAACATGACTTCAGACGTCCTCCGAGCCAACCAGCACGTCGCCCTTCCTGGAACCCCCAGTATCCTTGAGGTCCAATGTCTTCATGTGTTAAGTTCCAGAAGCCCTAAGGGTGCCCACCCCATCCGCCTACTCCCAGTTGTGGGGGGGGGGGGAGACTTTTCCGATTTTCGGAAAACTAGGAGCTCTTGGATCTGGACTCCTGGGTCCTTGACACTGTAACAGGAGGTAATGTCCTAGAGTTCACTATATCTTCTCTGAATAAGTCTCGCCAAATCCACTTCGATAGCTCAAGATCCATCTCAAAGACTGGCACTAGAATGGGAGATCTAGGACTAACTGTCAAAATGTGCCACTCGCAAGGCAACTCCCGTGGAGTCCCAAAACTTTACGTCCTCCTCCCTGACTACCAAAAAGCCGGATACTTGGAGACCGGTCTTAAACCTAAAACCATTGAACAAACAGTATATGTGCCCTCAGAGATTTTGTATGGAGACACTAGCTGCCATCATTCCACTGCTAAGGAAAGGGTATTGGGCAACTGCTGTAGATTTGAAAGATGCCTACCTCCATGTACCAATCCATCCCATCATCAATGGTACCTATCCTTCCATTACGACAACACCAATTACATCTTTCAAGCAATGCTTTCGGTCTTTCAACTGCCCCTCTGGTTTTCACCCAAATCACCAGGGCAATCACCTCCTTTCTCAGGTGTCAAGGGATTATGGTGTTTGCGTACCTAAACAATTGGCTAATTGCATCCCAATCTCAGGCAGAGTCCCTCAGGAACACCAACTTCACAGTGATTCTACTCAAATTCTTAGGATGGGTTATCAATGAGGAGAAATCGGCTCTCACCCCATCTCAACTCTTAACCTATCTAGGTGCCAGACTGGAGCCTTTCCGTCAGCAGATGCTTCCCTAGGGAGGAAACACAAGGCTCTATCAGGGAGTTAGCACCCTCGATTTTGACCTGTGAACAAACAAACGGCCCACCTATGGCTATGTCTTCTAGGTCTCTTGGCAAGTCTTGTGGACATGATACCTCTCTGCTGCCTACGAATTCAGCTTCATGTTCTACAACAATTCCGACTGTCTCTAGACCTCCTGTCGAAGACTGTCTCGTTAATGTTGGGAACCCCCCAAAACAACCAGCCACAGGAACCGAAGACTAAGAATTAACAGGATCCCAGGACCTGAGAACCCATGGAACCAAACCTCGGTTACCATAACAGGCCGCAAGAGAAACTAACAACCCGAGAAATCGGTGGTTCACTAGAGCACACAGGGGAACGAAGGGAGGAGGAGAGCGAGAGAACTCTTGCACGTAAAACTGTGAACCAAGGACCCTTGGAGAAACCACAGGGTAGAAGACTAAGGAAACAATATGCTACAGAACGTTTATATAAACTAACAGAAGGCTACAAAGCCTAACAAGGCAAGCCTTCAAACCCCGAACTGCAAAAAAGGCCGCAAAATGCGAAAACAAACCCCAAAAGAGATGAAAATGCTAATCAAACTTTCATAAGATGTTGGGAAAACGCTTCCAATCCCAAAGGAAGGAGGATGGAAAGTCCCGGAGGACTTTTAAAGTTTTGAAAGAGGAAAGAAAAACTGCCCAAAGTCTATCTCTCCTCCTGAAACATGCCCACTCCACCTTTGAAAAACACCTCGCCAGTTCTACAATGTGTCAGTCTGTGGGCCTGAAACATATTTTAATTGCAGCCAGAAAAGTTATTCACAGCAGAGACTCAGGTAGGGGAAGACTACCTTCATGCGCCAGCCTGTAAATTCGTCCGTAGAAATGAGGCCCACTTCTTTAATGTGCAGCTTATTTCTAAATATGATTCCTCGTACAAACCTGTAGGCAAAAGATCGACTAATGTGACACTTTAATCTCAGTTTGTAGTTCATGGCAGTTGGCTATTTATTTCCATTCTAGTCACATTACTGGGTGGGGTGTAGGCCAATAACAGAACCTTGTGCTTTGCATAGATGTATGCAGTAGAACAGAAGGTCCACATTCTGCCTACATTCAGAGTCATTCACATTACGGGAAGCACCCGAACTATGAAATATATCAGTATTTCATTCAGTAATATGTGCGAATACATTCACGTCCAGAGATACTGCCAAGCCTATATTCAGAGTCATTCACATTACCAGTAATGCCCCGAACTATGAAATGTATCCATATTTCATTCAGTAACATGTGCGAATACATTTACGTCCAGGGAAACTGCCAAGCAAACTGTTGGTATCTACCATTTGCAAATGCAGTACTGCCCCTACAGTCATTCCCCCATATTACCATATACTCGTGACTATAAAATACGTGTATATACTGTATCAGTATTCCGAGGACTCGTTCAACTGAGAATACTGTATCAACTGAGAATATTGTATAGTATGGGCCTTCAAACACGTGCAACACTAGCTACTACCTACTCATAGTACTATCTGTAATATTCTGTGCTTTGCATATGCCATAGCACAGAGCATGTTCAGTCTTTGGCACTATCGATAATATTTGTCAAAGTTCTACGAACATACACAAACGTGTATATATCAGTATTCCCACAATTCTGGAATACCTTCTGATACCGGTATTTTCAAATTACCAGAATTCTGGTATTTTTGAGGTATACTAAAGTTTTGATATACCGGCATTACAGGATTTTCATTCAGTGGGAATGCATATGTTTGGATACTCAAAATTTTACGATATATCAGTATTTGTCGAACCCTTATGAGTAATGCAAGTAAGATGTAGCAAGGGGACTTTTAATTGCAAGAGAGACAAGATTCCTTATCATCTTGTAATATGGTTCAGTTTAGGGGAATGAGTGCACTGCCACAGTGAAATGGTTAAAACATGGATGGGATGGCTTTTCAGATCTTTCATTCCCCTCTAAATGACAGTCAGGAGTTTAGTAATTGGATACAAAAGATTTCAATTTATATTAACAACCGTAGTTCCTCACAAAATCTGCTTCTTTTATCAAGAGCATCCATAAAGTCAGTAGTGGTCACAACAATTTTTCCTCATACTCCTTCCCCAAAATATTTTCCGACCAGTATACTGACTAATTTCAGCCTGATTTAAGTCAATCCAAGTTTTGATTAAAGTACTCAGTCTGCTACTAATATCTTCAAACAGATTAAAAGTATGTTGAAAGGGCTACAGGACCTGTGAGCAGGATTGTAACTAGCCCAATGTTCATGGTGAGTCCCAAATAATGAGTCCAAATCGAGCATAACAAGTGAAGCATCAATCGGTAGAAAAACAGTGGATTACTCTTAATCTAATGACCAAAAAATAGTTTGTGAGAAAAGTTCACAAAGTAGTACAAAGTTGTAAATTTTACTTCCCAATTCCTTCAACACTATGTAAAATCATCACATTTACCACACTTTATAGTGCAGTTAGGCTGGGCCAAACTGGGCTTAATGGATGTGGGTGCATATGGGTAATACAATACTACCAGGTGCTGCTCACCACAGGTGCAATCAAGCTGTGAATGCAATCAAAGATGATGAGTATGCTAATCACGTCAGCAAATTTAAATTTGAACCTACTTTCACAACTGCTACAAAAAAGAGCTGCAACAAAGGCCCTACAATCAGAACGTCACAAGCCTTTTGTCAGCATGTGCACCTTACTCGAAGCAGGACTGGATAATAAAATTCCACAACTTTTTCCTGATCACATTATAAAAAAATTTCTGGGCTACACAATCAGGGATAAAGATACAAAGTGTATGAGCATTTGATAGAGATTCCAAATCTTAAAGTGGCTATGCCACGTGTAAATTAACGGTTTAAACCCTTTGGTATCTTTAGGAATACGTTTCCTACAACGAAAATCAACCATTCAGTTTGTTTACAACTTGTTTTTCCGCTCGAAAATTGAGAAAAAATACACCCTCTTCCAGCCCTGAAAAGTAAGTCTTTCCGAAAATTTTCAAAATCTTGTTACGTCATGTGACGTCACTTTAGGAACTGATCGTTGTTTGGCGTGGTATCCTTCAGACATTTGATACAGTGTTTGTATTCCATTGTACCGGTTACCAAGGTCGATACAATGTAAAACCTGCGTGAAAAGTTGTAAATTTTGGAATTGTTATCCCTTTTCTCGTGCTTACCACTTGTTTCAGTCAATTAAAAGCATTTCACACAGGTTTTTCGTCTTGGTGTCATGATAAGTAGCTGCATGTACAAACATTCACAACGCAACAGCATAGGTACAGCATGGAAGTGCTACTTCCATGGGTACAGTACACAACATACCTGTTACTACACAATGTATCACCAGCACTGTTTCGTAGTGGGTACCATGTGAAACAAATTTAATACTTTCTTTGGAATGGCGGATCTGAGCCAGGGAGTTGCCCTCTAATGGCAACTCCCTGATCGGACAGGAATGGTCAGTGACTGTCGGTAAATTGAGTTTTCTTGGATTTGAAATCAGAAAGGCGAAGGCGATATACTGAACAAGATGTCAGTGGTGCAGATGGGGTGAGTAATTCGTTACGGCGCATAGGACCTTATCGATTTGAGACAGTGTTAGGTGAGGTAAAAGTACAACACCACAACAATTCGAGCATGAGAAGCATTTGGAGCAATTGAAAGGGACTTTAGCTTGGAAAGTTTTATGTAGGTAGTCAAAATATGAACTTTAGGTTACTTTCGTGCAAGTGTCAGTGGAAATCGTGGAACTAGCCTAGGCTATGATCGAGTGTGCACAGTATTTCGATGGCTGCTGCCAGTCCACTAACTGTAGGCAGACCGAACCGAACAGTACACTGCCGAGTTTTTTCATTTTTCGGTTATGAATCAAGAGTATTTGTAATTATTAGTAATAGCCTACTGCAGCCCCAAAATATAACAGACCGACACCACTCTCCAAACAGACAGAATAAAGTTCAAATTCAAGACATGCCGGGAATTACAATCATTACTACCTCTTACGTATGTATAGGCTATGCTGTACGCCACATTCGGTATACGGAGGCTGGTGTTCCTAAAATGACGTCATTATTGTGTTGGCTTGAAATTTCATTTTCAACAGTCTATTTTTTGGTGCGATTTCTTGAAACATTAATTTCTTTTTAATGCTGAAGGCTGTAAGGGTGATGAAAACAATTTTAGAAAGGGCTTTTTGTGTACTTTAGGCTAAATTAGTCTCCCGTTACTCCAATTTACGTGTCATGGCCACTTTAACAAAATTCCCTGACTTTCCTTTCTGTCATCTTTTTTTTTAAACGAGCAACAATGATGCTGTAGCTTAACTATGGTTTCCCTCACACATAGTTACTGTTATGTAGTTTCATTGGGGATCCAAACCAAGGAGTCACCGAAAGTCATAATCTAGCGCCTTCAGCGCTATAGATGTAAATGGTCACAGCAGTGGCATATCAGAGCTGCCCGGCTTCTGACAACTTTTTATGTTTTTAGGCATAATACTGTAGGTAATTCTCCAAACGAAAGTGAAGTGCTATTTATACCCCAATTTGTCAGGCCCATCAAAAAATGATTCCTATGGCAAAATATACCATACAAAACCAAAACTCATATGGAAAAGGATTGGCATGAATTTCACCATCTGACCCTCTGTGACCCCAAAGGGCATATAACATCACCATAAAGTACACCTATGATGAACCTTCATCCACTGAAAAACTCTGGGCAATTTTGTTAAGATTCCGTCACAACCCTTAGTATTTAAAGGCTTTTCTCGATCTACTGTTTGACTTCTCTTTGACCCCAAACAAACTTTGACCTACTTCAAAAATACAACTTTGATGACCCATCATCTACTGAACACTGGCCACCTTCATAAGATTAGAATATAACATCCTAGGAGGTGAAGGCTTTTGCGTGATTCCATTGTGTGACCTCTCTATGACCCCATATAACCTTTGACCTACTTCAAAACTACAGCTTTGATGACCTGTCATCTACTGAACACTGGCAAACTTTGATAAGATTTGGATATAACCCCTGTGGGTTGAAGGGTTTAGAGTAGTTTCCCTGTTTGACCTCTGTATGACCCCAAGTGACCTTTCACCTACTTCAAAAGTACAACTTTAATGACCCATCATTTCCTGAACACTCCTGTCAAATTTGGAAAGATTTCAACATAACCATTTGGAGTTAAAGGCTTTTGCGTGATTTAACTCTTTGACCTCTAACAACTCCAAATGACCTTTGACCTACTTCCTGTTACCATTAAGTATCAAGCCCTTGATATGTGTTATCACCTTAACAACTTCGACAAGGAATGGTCAAAGAACCTGCAGACAGCAGCCTTTTAACCAAAGTTGACGGACGAACAGACAGATACATTGCCAAGACAGTAGTTCAACTTGTTGAGCTAAAAAGATTCTGACTCTTCCAAGCCTGAAAAGTGCCAATGAAGTTTGAAGACTTTTCCAGGCTGTGGGGGCACTGCTGGAACATTGTTTTTTTTTTTTTTTTTTCTGAATACAATTATGAAAAGACATCCATAAGAAGGAAAGTGTATAATGCCTAATTTGAGAAAAATCAGAAAGTTAACTGTTTTGAAATGAGCCTTTACCTCAAATGTGACTTCAAGATTCCAAGTGTTTCTTCTGCAGCTATTAAGGCTGTTGTTAACCTTCTGACTGGTGAGTCCTATCACAGAAAAAAAGGTTCTTAAACTCAGACTTATAAATATCATTTCATTCATTCGTTCCTGTGTAAATGTGAAATTAGTACATAGAATTAGAATTAAAAATACAATGAGAAAGTTCCTTGCTTACAACAATTGCACATAGAAATGCCATATAGACTGATCAAAGCTTCCCACTTCTCCCCCCCCCCCCCACCCCCACCCCAAAAAAAAGTATCTGGTAGATTAATATCCTCACAAGATATTTGGGTCTAAGGGCCACTCTTCCTTAAAGGGAAACACTGCATTTGCAATGCAAGAAATCTTTAAAACTATGATTTATAGACACAGAATGATGGAAAATTCAATAGTGTAGCTAGGTAACTTAATTTCTAAGAAATCAGGTTTTCAAAGAAAAAAAAATTAACCATTTTCTTGCTCATGAATAATTTGTTGGTCCAAACTTTCAAATGATGCAACATACATAACACTTCAAATGCATAAAATATGAAGGAAGAAAAGCTACTGCCATAGTTTATTGGTGAGACTGAAGGGTTTACTAATGATAAAATGGTTTTATTTTTCTGTGTCATTTTGATGTTCTGTAAACACAATATTTCCCTTGAACAATACTTTGATACATATGTGTTAGCCAAAAAATTCAGGTTTTTAAAATCTCCTACTGACTATTTTAGAGCATGCCACAAACTTACAATGACCACTTGAAATTCCCCGATCTAGAATTAAACTAGAGATATTCCTTGTACAGTAAGATCACTTAAACATTGTGATACATCTTCCTGATTCATTCTAAATTACTATTGTTTATGAACAAGAAAGCTTTGAAAATCTTCAAATTTCCTCAAGATCTTATACCAACTCAATGCTAGGACCTATGCTAACATTAAAACAGTATACTGAGCAGAACAATCTACATGAAAGCTAATTAACATTTCTAAATTAGGATTCTATGAAAAAGGAAGACTACTGCTGCCAAAACTCCACTAATGAACAAAGCAAATCATGAAATTAATGTGACAATGTTTGGATGTAAATTATGAATATCAAAAGAAAAATTCATGACTCTTTCTGCATTTTATGAGCAAAGCTTTCCTCTGATGGTAAATCAATCCCTTAGTTCTTAAAAAAATTTTTTGATCATGATTCAGAAGCTGACACTAAAGCATGCATCCAATCACAAAAGCCGACAAATCTTTTATGCATTTACAAAAGCATAAATCATGATAAGACAAGGAAAATAAATGAACTTTTCCGCTTTTTCCACACTGCTTAAGAGAAAAACATAAAGAATTTACCTGCTCTTCCTCTACAGCGTCTGAGGAACTGCAAATCTCTACCAACTCTGCAAGACTATTGCTTTCCCTAAAGCTGCAGGGATGGAGGCAAATATTGGTCTTAAGATGTGATAATGTCTATACACTTGCCATATTTTGTGGGAGCAAGTATACTTCATCATTCTTAGGAAAGCTATTTGTGATATGAATGAAGCAAATGTAAATGATTGATCCTTCAAAAACCTCCACCTACTGCAGACCACTGCCCACCAAATTTTATTTTTAGGCAGTGTTTTTCAGTGGATAGAGGCAGTCATATGAGAAGCAATGATTCTTAGAAGCATGTCGCAAAAATACAGGTTTTCCAAGTCAAAGGTGGGTTTTTCATCCATGAGAAATCTCTGATTTTCCATCTGGACTAAACTTCTAAATCAATACATTGCAAGTCCAGCTAAGATATAAGTCTGGAAGATACACGTCATGAAGTTGTAGGTTGTAATGCATGAACCCTAACTATTTCCTCCTAAATTTACAGCTGCTCCACAGCATAGAACAAATGTTATCACAATCTCAATCAAAAATAATTTCATGACATTAAAAGATACAGTTCTTTTGTTACTTTCTGCATTTTACACCTTGCATAGTTTTGTACACGCTGTGTTGGCTATAGCTGGATTAACTTTGTACTTCCCGATGTGTTACCATCTGAGGTAGGGATATGGTGACATTTTGTCCATGACATTAAGTTTTCCTCAAATATGATGTGGCATCCCCCCAAATATATCTAAGAATAGCCCTACAGTTCTAAATATTATTGGTGACTGCACTTTGACTGGCATTCATTCAAACAACAACCCCACACTGGTTGGTCAATGATGACTTGTACAGGCAGTTGTGTTCCCAATTAAGCTCACACACAGTTGTGTGTCAGTATTGCCTTGAGGAATTAAAACTCAGTGCAGGTTACTATGGCTCTGTCTTGAAAGTGTACTGGACAGGTGTGTTTTGTTAAAATTGGAGGGGCTAGATGTACATACTTAGTGGGGAGAATTTTTACTTCAGTATCTGGGGTGAGATTGCAGAGCCTTTAAAAGTGCAGATCTTGTTAGATTTTCTTTCCTTTCATTTCCTTTGTTTCCATTTTGAGCTGTTTTATGCTTCTGTGAAAGTCACAAGATAATTGATTATTTAGCACCATGCTTATGCCTCATAAAACAAATTAGCACAGAACCTCATGGGGATATTTAAGTGATCCCTGCTGAAACTACCAAAAAGAATCTATCAGTTTAAAAGAATCTACAACTTACAATGTGCCAATAAAATTTATTTGATGCATACACAAACTTTATTTTCCAGACACTGTATTCTTCCCTACCACAGCCTCAAGCAATGACTCAAACCCCCACTTTATATATGCTCATGTTCCAAATGGGAGGGTTACCCCCCTTTTCAAGAATGATGACCAGATCTGATTACCTTACATAGCATTCCAACAAATTATGCATTGTAGAAGATATTTTTATGGGGGCAGGTTGGGAATGAAGGGAGGTATGAGTTACCCAATACCTGTATGTATTCTTTGTCTGCAAAGAAATTGTCCAAATGAAGGCAACAGGGGTGCATTTTGAAATGTACGTTACTTTTCCAAAATTTCTTCATGCATAGGATTGCCTACTACTTAGTCTGATTTTTGACTGTCAGGATAAATCAGAACAATACACAGCAATATTTCAACACTGCAAACATATTTCTACCTTCAGGTCTTTTTATCAGTTCAGGTTTCCCAGCATTTTATAAAATAAAATTGCCTAAATTTTTGCCTGAAGTTTCTATGGTCCAATTCAAAATCCAAGCATAAGTTCTCCAGCCTGACACCCTCTCGCTCTGTTTGAACACGAGACAAAATACAATTGAGAGTTTTTAGTGAGGGCCAATCAAACTGCCTATTTCCTGATTTGAGGCATTTTATCAAACTCCAAGACTTTTCCCTGAATTTGTCTCACTTTTCTGAGACTGGAACAAAGGAAACTATTTATCAGATTTTCCAGCATGGTTGGAAACCTTGCAGTTTCCTGCTTTTGGTGAAATGTGAAACTCAGCAAGGAAGCAGCTTTCTGCAACCACTTTGTTTCTTGGTATTTGATGAGCTTCTCATTATTCAGGATTACAGAGAAATGCATCTGAAATCAAAATATTGCTTCCTGAATTTTCCTGCTTTATTTTCATTTGGCCTTCAATGGCAATTATGCAACATATGACAATGGTTTGCTTCACAGAAGTGTAATGAGAAAAACACACAAAAACATAAACAGATGAGAGTTTTCTGTACAAATAATTGTCATGTTTTGCATATTTGAAAACATAACACAGAAAGAAAAATTTGATCACAGTACTAAATAACAATAGTTTATGTAATATCACCAGGTGGGCAGACAATGTCAACTCAGATCAATGAAAGACTATCATTAATAGGAGAAATCCTTGCATTTTTCAAGGAAATGAAATAATCAGTGTTTTCTTTGAGAAATTACTGAAATTCTTAAAAATACATTTCCACTGAAGATTATAAGTCAAAACCTGTCGCTTGCAAATCCATACACACAACGTACATGATACATGAATGACAATGTGACAAAAAAAAATTCCCTATTTTTGGGCAGTTTTCATCAAGTTCCCAGTTTTCTGTGACAAAAAAGGAAATGTGCTTTCTGCCATTGCCTTTACACCTTGACTGATGTTCTAAGTGAACAGGTTTTGCAAACCCTGTAAACATTTTGCCATCGGATTGATGTCAGTTTAAAGTCAGCGTTTATGTCACAGACCTGATTTTTAAGGAAATTTTCAGGTTGCCCATCGGACAACCTGAAGTTAAATTTAGGTTGTCCGAAATAGTTTTTGGTTGTCCGAATGAAAGTGACGAACAAGAGATGAACAATTCTATTTCCTGTCTCTGCCATAGAAAACAAACATTTTGCCATATTTACTGGCATGGTACAATGATGAATGGTAGTCGATACCATTGTCTCAATGCCACTTATTAAGGGGTTTTTTGTGACACACTTTCCTGCTGATGTAGGGAAATATTCAGTTACAAATAAAATCTCCTCGTCCATCGGACAAGTTCAAAGAGAGAAAGTGGTTGTCTGATGCAAGTCTTACCCGTCACAGACGATTGGACGAGTGCTAAATTTCAGCCCTGTGTCAGCGTTGCTTTGCCGTTTGCAAATCCTTTCGACACTAAAACCCCACTGTTCAATGTCCATTCAATGTCAACAAAAGGACGACAATATTTTCAGATCTCCATCTGATGTCGTATTTAAGTCGCAACTGGGCTGTTCCTCACAGCGATGTCCGCACGACATTCGAACGATCTCCAATCAGAGCCCGACCTCAATCCAACTACTTGGACCCAAAACATACAACAGATGGCAAAATGTTTACAGGGAATAGCCTGGTAAATAGCAAACATGGTAACTACTGCTGTTATGACCAAACCTTTGAATCTATGACTGCCCTCATCCAAAGATGTCAGTGGATGGCAAAATCTCCTAATGAACCAACGATGGAAATGAAAAGATGCAAAATGGCTGACACTACTGATGTAGTTTGATGTACCCCTATGCTTTTTACTTCTAGAAATTGTGAAGATTTATGATTTTACACTTTTATTTGCCTTATTTTTGTTAGAAATTGTGAAGATTTATGATATTTTCAGATAAACACTTACTTGTCAGTTATGCTCCAGTGCATCTTGAATGTCTCAGCAGGTAGCTGATCATGACACCATTCCATCAGAGTCAATCTCCCATTTCTGAGAGTTCTGCGAGAGGATGGTGTTTCTAAAAGCAGAAAAACATTAAGAAACTTCAATGGAATACTGTTTTTGTTACTTCTAGGCTTGCAGTATCTGTGAACTTTTTTCAGTTGAGTTAAAACAAGTTTCAGTTAAAACAAGATAATCACAGGTGCACAACCCAACTGGCTCAGCGCATGCTTGAACTTTTGCTCTGCCTGGCGTGACGAATGTTGCACAATGCAAAAGAATGTTGCACAAAAAAATCTGAAGAACAATTTCTGCACAGATGTTTTTTCAAAGATATCACATTTGATTCTGTTTTTCAAAGAATCAGTTATTACAAATTGTACTACTCACCTCATTTGCAAGGAATATTTGGGCAAATATTGTACCACTTGCCAGCTATGCACCTCTTAAATAGAACTTTTTTTCAAAGGGAAGGGGGAAATACCCTCCCACTGGACTTATTTCAAAAGCCAACCTTTCAGAATGTTACACTTCAGAAATGACCTGGCCTGAATCACTGCTTGGAATACTTGGACCCTTGTAAGACAGAACTCATAGGCACACTGGCTTCTTAATGATAAAAATTTTGGCCTAAATTTACATTATTTCATCCCGCATTTTAGCTATGCCAACTGGTGGGAACTAACAGACTTTGCAATTTGCCAACTGGCATGGAGTTGATTTGAAATGTAAAACAAACTGGCAATCATGATGTCTACATACAGAACTGCCAACTCAGAACTGCCAACTAGTATGTTATTTCTTAGTTTCATAAAGGAAATAATTACCTAAGTACAAGGTTCCCTCAATACATACAATTGAAGGGCCAACATGGTTCAGAATGTACTCCACGTAGGCCTCTACGTGAGCCCCTGAATTGGATGCTGATAAACAAGTTGTTTGGAACACTCAATTTGGGTACTACATGAATCAGCACTTATCCTGACCTAGCTGGGTGCCTGATTTCCTCAAACATTTTACACTTGAAAGAAGTGGTAAGGTTACTGTTAGTGCTGTCAAGAATTGTCCTCCAGAGATGAATTGTGTGTATCAAACAATAACCAATAGACCTTATGCATATGATGTCATAAAGCAAAACGTGCTCCCTCGTTTGGAGGAAAGTGCGGACCATTGCAAGTTACACCAACAAGTATGTACAGCTAATTTGTGGACCAATCAGATACGTGCGAAAGTATACTACACACACGTGGCGAAGTCTATTGCATGCGTGCAACGTGCTTCACTGTTTCCTCCAAAAATGATGCCAGTGTGACGTCAATGCAGAAGGTCTATACGAGGACTGCACCTTTCAGTGCTGAGACATGCACCACACAAAACTATTTCCATGAAAAGCATACCTTTGTTGTGAATTGTAAAATGAAGAATTAAGGCCCACAGAATATCTAAAACGCTCTTCATGTCACCTCTCAACACATCTGAAAGAGATTGGCAGAAAAAAGTCACATGAAAGCAACCTAATAACAAAATGCCTATACGAACAGTCAAAGCAACAATAGTTGCAACTCCTAAACCTTCCTAATTTCAGAAATTTTAAAATATTAACAGCTTACAATACTCTAATATGTTCATGCAAGACTGAAATTATTTCACGTAGGTACCGTATGTAAGGACCAATGTCGGCTTCTTAACTAGTATGATGCAGACTGTAGCCATATAGTTCCTCAAGGAGGTGGCGCCCTTTCAGAAAGCAAAATACACCATTGGTATACAGCCAACATGTATTCTGCAAACCAACAGTCACATTTTATTTCTGGAGATCTCACAGGAGCATATCACAGAGTGTTCAAAACTGACTGACAATTCATTTCTAATCAATGATTGACCATAACCATGTAGTCATGTGCATACAGTACAATGGGCAGTCTAGCTTGTTCAAAGGTCTAATTTTGTGATGTTTTCCATTTACTAACTGCAAATTTTCAGTAGTCTAAAAGCAGAAGTGCTTGATGTTCTTTTGTCAAATTCCCACTTCTACTTCTCTTTGTTTTCTCTTGTACACTACCATGGTGCAAATGCTTCATGCACTTTGTTCAGATGAAAACAAAATAGTGGTTTGCCATACTTCCTTTTGAAAAGCAACCTCCATCTTTGTGTCCAAAATTTTTTCTGTGGTTTCTTTGTTCGTTTCATTCACTTTAAGTAAAAATGCCATTTTCCATGATTTTTCTGTTTTTACTTCATTTTTCCTCCTTTCTGTTATTGTTTTCCATTTTACCATATCACAAAGAACTTGCCACTTCATAGTCAATGTACTTTTACACACAGTGCCAGGCTTCAACAAATTCGTTTTTCAGTACTTGCCTGTAGGGCTAGCCATTCTTATAACCAACTTAATACAAGAATATCAAGCTTGCCCAATCCAAACCTACATTGTAATTATGAAAGACGCTAATTGCTATGTTGCTGCATAGTCCATGAAAAGGATAAAAACGTTGGGTTTTGTGATTGCAACTGCAGGTTTTGCTAACAATACTTGTTTTCTTAAGTTTATGTGTAAGGCAAGATCTTCTTTCCCTATGGTCTACAGTATCGAGCAGGGCAATTGCCTAAGTAAGGTTTTACTTGCCTTGGGCTGGCAGGCAGGGGATTTGTTGAAGCCTGGTACACACAAGAGGCATTAACAGTTACATACATATGTATATGCCATACAGATCAAGATAGCAGATTAATAAAGAGAAATGTCATCTCTGATGTCAGATGAGGTTTTACTGCTCAGTTTCTCACTAACTGGCTTAAGTCGGGCCAGCCACGGCCTTTTTTCCAGTTGTGGTTCACTGGCTCTGATGTTAGGCATAAATATTGCAAGTACTGTAGCAACTATATTTATGCTCCCACTTGCTAGTTCTGAAAATTTCGATTGAAGCAGTATGACATAGATGTAAAGGCTAGCAGGTGCACTGAGGCTTAATAATTACAAAATTATATTGCAATATACCATGTAAGTTGAGATAGCAGTAAAAGAATACTAACAGAAGTTCGTAATGGTCTACCATTACCACATAGTGAAAGGCCAGGCCCTCA
Source organism: Holothuria leucospilota (assembly GCA_029531755.1). Lineage (NCBI taxonomy): Eukaryota > Metazoa > Echinodermata > Holothuroidea > Aspidochirotida > Holothuriidae > Holothuria > Holothuria leucospilota. The sequence continues at coordinate 15,566,933 of CM055980.1, read as the reverse complement.
CCATTGAAGTTTCTTCCATTATGAGATGAATTAAGGCTGGGCCTAAGTAAATTGTCACAATGTAAGCTGGCCTAAGAGTATATAAAATTTGTATTGTACTGCAAAGTGAGTACACACAAACTACCTGCTGTTTTGATAACAGTCAGCTAAGCAACTGGTCATTCATAATGACTCCACCCCTAACAAAGGGCAATGACATGCATAAACAATCAATGAGTTAATTTTTGTCTTGTGATTGGCTCTGTGATATTACACTATCTCAATATTATTCGAATACTAATAATACAGCCCCATGGAAGAGGACAGTGGCACGTTATAAAATCATACTTACAAGACAGAATGTCAGGAGTTTATTTCCCTACAGTTAAAGTACCGTATCTTCTTCATCCTAGGGCAACCTATAATTTTCCTACTTGAGCTGACCTTCAAAATTTTCCAAAATGAATCCAAATTTGACCTCAAACAGCAGCAACTCAATGTATAATTGTAATTCATGACCCCTTAGAGGGTTTTCAGTGTTACCCTTGCCTAGCATTTTACATAAGTGCAGCCTTCCAGGCCTAAATTACATAAATTTTCAGTTCGTCCAATGCACACTTTTACAAATTTGTTTAGAACCCTTCTCAAAATTTCACTTTAGTATTTTACAAGCGAATAAAGCTTTTTTTTTTACAAATTTTTCTTAATCTCCCTCCTGTTTAGCAAGACCAAAAAGTCTTCAAGGCTTTGAAATGGAAAACCTGAGGGCATCATTTAAAACCCTAAACATCCAATGAAAATTTAGCATTCATCTTATACCAACTGGGCATTCCTATCTTTTTTACCCAATTTCACAACAGTAAAGTTTAGCCAGTCAAATATATACGGCAACCTGCTGTACACATGTCATGTTACAACTGATGCTGTGCCACTTTTTCAGAGTTCAGGGTGAATATATAATTGACCTCCCTTTACTTAAAAAGTTTACAATCAGTGTAACCAGAGCAACTAGAGCATGTAGAGAACCCCATTTACTTGCTCACATTGTGTTGTCACCCTTTTCACCCTCTGTTCACTAAAATACCACACACATTCATCAAAGAGCTGTCCTTCTTAGTATTATTTTATGTTTCTATTGAAGAATTTCTCAGTGCAAAAATGTCCTTTCTGAGCCACTAGCCTGTCTTGAATATGTCATTTGGCAAACGGCATACACGGTTGATAAAAGTGGGCATGACCTCTGGTACAAATGATGTCACCCTCTTCCAACAGATTCTTATTTTTACAAAACTCACCTTTGGCTGATGCTTTCAAACTGATTTCTTGTTGCTGTAAATAAGTCAAGACTGCTTGAATTCTAAGCAGGTTGGTTTCTTCATCGTCCTCTGTCTGGTTGATGAAAAATGGAAAATTAAAATTATGCTTGAGTGACACCAACATTTTTAAAGGTCCAGTTGTGGAGATTCTAAGCAGATTGAGTTGTGCCTCTGCCCTATGGACTTACAATAGACTCAAGTTTGTCACTCATGATGCACATTTTAGTTTCATTCCCTTTACCTCCAGGTCAAGAAGCCCAACTCAGTCTCACCAAGGACCCAGTAAATTGTAGATAAAAAAGGAAGAACCATCCCATCATTTTGACAACTGATCAGGGGATAACATGGCAGGCAGGAAGAGTCAACCCTCCTCTCTGGATCACTATGTAATGCCCCCATCCTTTGGTCTATACTTTGTTCCCAGTGTTTAGCCACCCTTAATAAGTCTGGGAGAGGAAGAGTACCATTGTGCTATACCACTGCCCTACCTTATGCCATACAAGACCTAAAACAGACAGTACCTGAAAGGGACAACCAAATAACCTTTCAATTTCATCAGTTTTGAAACCCTCAAAGTGCCACTGTGAACAGCTTTGGTGAGCATGACTTAGGCCCAAGAAAATTTCCAAGTGTACTGAGATTTGATTAGAAGACCCTTGGATGAGGGCAGGGTGTGTGCGATGTACCTACCAACCAACAGCAACTAACACCATCTTATTTTATAACCGTGTAAAAGCAATTTTATAGACAGGTGGGCAAAATTGTGTTACTTGTAACTGTGAAGATTTAAGATTCAACATTTTAGGGTCAGGAAGCTACTTGGGGTAATCAAGGACCCAATAAAATATTGATCATTGAACACCTGGGACATTCACCTTCACTTTTCAACTATTCCTCTGAGGGTAACAAGGCAGGGGTATACTGTCCCTCTCAATCCTAATCCTAGAACCACCATTAAACTTCCCAATCCAACAGACTTGTGTATCCAGAGTCTTTAGCCACTTATCCACAGGTCAGGAGTGGTAGAGGATCCTTACTCTGCACCACTGCTAGACAGCTGAACCCAGCTAAGCAGATAACTTCTTGCATCTAGGACAACTTACTTGGGGACAACTTTTTGAGACAGACAACTTATGCCCAACTTTAAAATACTTATTAACAGCCCTTCACAGCATCAGTGTGAATCCTCCATGAATAACAGGCAAATTTTGAGTCCTCAGAAAATTTCCAAGTTGTTCTACTAGGATTTCATCCAAGGGCCTAAAGTATGAAAGGCAGTACACCCAACCACCATGCCATGTACATCCTCATAACAACAATCTAGCCACCAGAGGATTCAAACTCAATCTCAGGCTAGTATGGTGGGGTTTTCATGTAAGAAGAATTCATGGTTTCCCTATATGAGCTGTCCCTGTTGGATAAAAAATCTAAACTTTAGCAAAAATGTCTATCTTTCTTACTCCATCACTTGACATGATTCTATTAATTTCTTGCAGCGACATAAACAGCTCAAAAGTTTACATATTTCAAAACTGGTAAAACCTTCAAATACTACCACATGCCAGAGCTTCCGAGAAACCAAACTGATGGCTCAATTCATATCATCATGCAGAAGTCAAATTTTGCATAGTCTGATACTTCACAAATTTATTAGCATAAAATTGTTAGATATCTTTCCTAGTACAAAAAATTTGCTACAAATTTTCTATTAGCAAAGTAATTTGACCGACTTTATGTAGCAAAGTGAGACAAGGTGTGACCAGGGTGTCCATTTGCCCCTTTTTTTGCCAGAATGTCCGGCTTTTCGGCAGCCTGTTCTCTATCTAGCCTTACTTGACACTAAACACGGGTTTGTTCTCCGTTTTGAAGGTTTGTTAGGTCACAATGACAAATTTTGCAAATTTTGAATGAAAAGATCAATCACAAATAAATTCATTAGTATCACATAAAATATTTGGACTTGACAAGGAGAAAACTGTGTATATATCTCAAAATATAAACGGTACTCAACAGTCACACTTGAAGATGACCATATTATAAGCCTACTTGCGCAGTCAGTTTGATTATGAAGAGTATGAAGTGTAGCCTGGTGGGCTGTAATGCAACATCTGTGTTCACAACACTGGTTTGTGGCAGTGACCCGACATGGCTGAAGATGGTCACGTTCTCCTTTTGGGAATTTAGTAATTGTCACCCAAGATGTGACATCAATAAATTATTCCCAGAAATTCAGAAATTGTTGTAGTTAACCAGATTCACTTCTGTTGAGTCCAGTGGGATAAAATAAAATTCCAAACAGTTGTACGTAAAAAAAAATGACACATTTTGACATTTGTGCTGTACTCTAAAAAGTTTTGATACCGGTACTAAAAAGGGATGAAATGTCAGTTAAAATGACATCAAATTATTCCATCAGACTTACCTCTGTAAAAGTGATTTCATCACCATTAAGTACATCTATTAGTAAGGCAAATATTCGTCCATCCTGCAACTCTTGGACATCGTTCACCAGGACACCTCTCTCACAAAGAAGACTGTTGGCCCAGTTAAGGTACATCTGTAAGTGAGAAAAAAAAACTTAGTTTACATTGCACTGCATTTAAAGTTAAAGCACTTCTATGCCAACGTCTGCAGTTAAAGCTCTTTTACTAAAGTCTGCAAATTTTTTTCATTCCTTCATGTTCTCATAATGCCCTTTGGCACTATCTACCACACTGCCATTGACAAGCTTAAATTTCAAACTCATGCAACTGATGTATTTATAACTCTTCATGTCTCATTGGACACCAACAAAGTGGTAATAGGTTCCTTTTCCCAATTTGGACAATCTGGGATTCAGTCCAGGTTTCAAACTTGAAAAGCAACAGCTCTAAACAAAACTGCCATGCCTGTTTACTACACATTCTTTGGCACCTAGTATGCCTTCATAATGAGAGCTGCATTGTAAGCAGTCACTGTTATCAGTGCAGTGCACAATGGTGATGTGGTCGAGTGGAAAAAGGGGTGGCATTTGAAGCAATGAAGCTTGGCAACTGGGAAGTTCGGGCTCAATCCCCAGCCAGGTCAAAATACAGTGGGTATTTCATCCAAGTGCAATCTATGGTATTCCCATCTGAAATGGCTTTCAAATGAAACAAAATTTAATCTAAACTGTTGAGTTGGTTAGCCACCCGATGTGACATTGTAATTCATAAGCCATAAAGGTTTCTCCCACAATTGTGGTCACTTAGCATCGTAAACAATGCCCTTCAAGGCCTCAATGCCAGATGCAACCATGGCACTCATATCCAAAGTTAAAATTTCACTTTGCAGCTTTTATACTAACCATTATTTACTCCTTCATCCCACTACAAAAACTAAATTATGTGCAAAGAAATGAAACCTTTCTCTTCTGTGAGATGCTTTTTCTCTTTTCTCTTTCTCTAAACAGTAGCAGACTACGAAGATTTTACATTGTCTCCAAGCATGTGCATATGTAACATTATCACTATGACATGTGTATCACATACACTGCACTGCACTGCATTGTACTGTACACTTACTCTGCTACAAGCAGCACAGTAAACCTTTTGAGAAAGTGCTTTATTTCAAATCTGTACACACAACCTTTCTACAATAAACAAACTGCTGTACTTAACAATAGTCTACATTCATCACTTAAATCACCATGGCAACATACAATTCTGAAACTTAAGACTATGGACACTCTTTTGAGTGCTGGATGTGACAAATTATGATTCACACTTGATATTTCCTCCACCTTGTACTTGTGTGGTCTTATAATCTACAACCCTCCATTGACAATTACAGTATGAAATAATTAACAAGTATGAATACAGATGGATAGCTATATTAATTCTTCTGCTTGGCAATATCTTAAAGGCATAAAAACTTTGGAGTCATAAACACAGTTGTGACACTATCAACACTGAACTTCAGTGTAATCCTTATCACAAAGTGGCTTCTGAGTTCTGACAACTTTTGGGAGTGAGGATATTTTGCGATAACAGGACACTCTCATAGAGGTACATACACATTAATCCAACCATGACCTGGTCAACTCCCCTCCCTGACAATTCACAACCACACAATTTAATCTGGACAACTCCTTCCCCTCCCCCCACCATCCCCTCTCACCTCAGACAGCTGCCACCCATAAAACTCAGAATACTCTGGTGGGGAAGTTGTCTGAAGGGCAATTATGAGAATTGCCTTGTGGGAAGGGGAAATTTACTATAGTGGGAATTGTACACCTGGGAATTATTGGGTGGGACTGCATGACAATTTCCACTCCACACTGTGTAGGCTGACATTGGGTACACTTGCTAAAGCAAGCCAGCCCTTGCTGGAAAAACAAGTACTTGGTCTGGCCCCAAAATGTGCTGAAAGTTAATGCACAAGCCAATTATAAGTTGTAACCATGGTCCCATATCTCATGATGGCAGGGCTGTTGCAACACTGCAGGAATGTGCAATTTTTTGAGACTAGGTATACCAGAAATGTGGAAGCACCTTTAGCTGGGATGTGCAAGAATGGGCCAGAAAATTCATCCCAATATTTGCAGGGATTTTACTGAGAATATTATGAGGATTTGAAGAGGACTTTAAAAATTAATATGTACTTTCAATTCATACCAATACAAATGCTGCCCACTGTGCAGAGACTTTGCATCTACAGATATCAGCAGGCATGAGCAGCCAAATGATGCCTCATCCTACTAGGACTTACTTTTGACTTAACCAGAAATGAAATGCATCTGCTACATTTTGATACACCCTTCTCAAGTTGATATGTGCAGGTATCATGGTAAGGGGGGGTTACAATTGACAAGTGCATAACAACCATACCACAGGCTACAATCTGTTTGCTCAGCTCCTCAGCTTCCCAAATCAGCGTCCACCCAAGCGAAGAGGACTGCATCCAATTTTAGACGCAAACTTCATTACCATAATATGACTTATTCAGGTATTCTCTGATTATTCTTGCTATTGTTTTTGAGTCAGTGTGTGTAGTCCTGTAGTAGTAAACTGAAACCTAGACTGAAACCTGAGAAGTCTTATGATCTTCTCTGGTGAGTAACCACCTGTGCACTACCAGGGAGTGGGTATTACAATGGCATACCAACTCTGTGGGTAACATAGGGTACTGCATAATTTAAACAAGACCAGATATTGCCTTCTTGTGAATATTCAACAATCAACCAGTCCTGATGCCACATATTTCTATGAATATCCAAAAGAATCTGTTCGGTGTTCACTTGGACAGGCGTTAGGGATACGAATGAACAAGGAATATAATGCCATACAGCCTGCTACATAGAAAAGCCACAGGCTTGCTTGTACACTGAGCATGTATTTTCACTTCCTTGATGCACAACATGCTCATTTTCTTTAACATCTTTGAATAAATGATATGCTTTCTCTCTTATGCTCAACTCTCCCTGACCTGACTTGTAGCTTCTGAGGGTTGCGCTGGACAGGGATGCCCAGGACTGCCAATTAGGCAATGTATGGCACAGCTCCAGTAGAGCAGCCAGAAAATGTTTTATGGAAAGTGCAAGGTAGGTTCCACCAAACCAATGAGGGAGGCTTCAAATGAAAGCAGAATGTCGCTTTTTCGCTTCAATTTTTCTGTAGGGGGAGGGGGAGTACTACTGGGAGGGGGCATAAGACTTGTGGAGGTGCCAGTTCCCCCCAGCCCCTTCATAGTTATGCCAGTGTGATCAAATCACATGTTAAATGCCATACTGTACCTGCAAAACTGAGCTGTACAGTGCCATTGTAAGGTCCTCTCTGTCCTTCCCAGGTACTGTAACACATTCAACACATCCTAAGTAGTGATCACAGAATCATGGTGTCTTCAACACAAAACAGCATACATGATGGCAATGCAACACAATTAGTTCACTGTGAGAAAAAAAAAAGTGCAAAATTAAAGATGGCTGTTGAGCTAGTGTGCAACATATTTTTAGTCATTTCTAACATTTTATATTTCAATACTTTCATTCCATGATCTATTCTCATACTTACAAATTATATCATGTTGTATGCTGTTTGCACTCTGAGTTGAAGGTCATGTTCAAGGTCAGGATTGTCATGGTTCTTTTCACTATTTGAGCTTGGCAGCTTTAGTCACAGAGTTACCAGAATGTTGCTGAGATAGAATGCATAGAAAGACATGCATGCCAGGTGGGCTCAGGTACTCCATATCCAATCTAACCATTCGCAGAGTGTTATTATAATAAATTTATGCACGAGACATTGTCTTTAAGACCAATCAGTTTGTGTGAACTGTTTATGCTGGCTTTCGTGGTTTTTGTTCTTCAGAGCCCAAGGTATAATGTGTGATCAGTTTGATTTTAAACATCAGCTCATCCAGGCCCATATGAAGGGCTCTCACTTACAACTCATTCCCAACTTCTAAATTCTTCTGTATTCTACTGAAATTTGTAAACTATGAGGAAAATAATTATTGTGAATCTTCAAAGAATGCTTCTCTCCATTTTTCTAGATATTCTTGTGAACATTTCTCGGCTCAGACTCCGTAAACTTTGTGTACAGCCCCATACTATGCTTTGACTGAAAATCGGCCTTTCACATTAATAGTATACCTCTTTTTAACAATCTTGATAAGGAGTATGCTATAATTACGATAGTTGTACAATAGTCTACACGTATGACAGTTTTGAAGTTCAAGGGAAAATGCAGTGAAGCCAGGTTATAAATTAGCATAAACGACCCATATGGGCTAGAAATAAGACATCATGAAGACAACCTTGGCTATTTTCATACTAGCTGTTTGGCATATTTATGCATCTCAAAGGGCACCAAGGCCAAACAAAAGATTTTGTGTTATCTGGTATATGTTTGGAATGCATTTTATAATAGGGGCACAAATGCAAAATTGCAAATGTAGCCTTAAAAACTCCAGGAGGTGGAGTTTGGTGGTTTCAGTTTACTGCCTTGTACACTAGGCTCCCTGAGTCAAATCCTGGAGGAGCCACTTGGAAATTTTGTGGGCAACTTGCTTCAGTACTTAACACGGGGGGGGGAGGTAAACTGGTGAATCAAAATTCAGGGCTCGAAAAAAGACTGGTGCTCTGGCACAAAAGCGCCAGAGACCCCTGCAACTGCGCCAGAAAAATGGAAAAGTGGGTGTTTGTCTGGCGCTTAAAATAGCGCCAGATTCATGAGGCAATAGAATTTATGAACTCCTATGCTCCCCCCCACCTTCTCCACATTCAAGGTGCTATTGAGGTCAATACACCCAGCCTCTCCAAGTTTTTCAGAGATGGAGTGACCATAAAATGCTTAGTACTGTGTTACACCAAAAATGCTCTATTGTCTTATTACCTGTCTCTGCTATTTTGAATTTCTTGAACACTAATTGCACAAGTAACATTCAGGAGACGATCAGAGAATGTTACATGCAGGGAACAATGGTTTCTTTGAAGAACTGAAAACAGCTCCAGAAAATAGGAAAATGGCTTCAGAAAAGCTTCAAAATTAGGGTTGTCAGAAGCTATTTTTAGCTCCAGAGAGGAAAAGCTTATTTTCGAGCCCTAAAATTGGGTGTCTAGTTGTCCATTTCAGGAAGTTGTCTGACTGAGGAAAGATGTCTGATTCAAGTCCACTTTACTGTACTCAGTCCAGCTGTTGAGCAGTGGTACAGAGCAAGGACCCGCTCTACCCCTCCCAGCCTTTGGGAAAGTGGCTAAAGACTGAGGATACACTCACGTTCATCAGATGGAGACCTTAAATGGTGGTCCTCGGATCAGAACTGAGAGTGATTAGTACACCCCCTGCATCATTATACTCTGAGCACTAGTCAAAAAAGTGAAGGCAAATCTCACCAGTGCTCATCCACGATCAATCTGGTATAAGCTCCTCAATGAGTGGCTTCCTGACCCTCAAATGTTATGTCATTACCAAACATACAAAGGTCGTAATTCCGCCATGTAATTCCAGCCCTGCCCACATGCTTATTCAGACTTCATTTCAAATTTCACTGATATGCACGTCAGTCAAACTGTAATCACTAGTGTTGTATTGATATTGCAAGTAGCTGATATCACTGATATCGATATTTCAGTCTTCAATGTCGGGCAATACCAATCTAATACTGATATTTGGGAAATGTAAAGCCTTCAGCTACTAACCGTAGGCTACAGGACACCACAATGAAGTGTCGTTTCATCTTGATGAGGTAAAATATTGGATCTTGCGTTCAAAAATACTCAAATAGTGTACCACTTTCGTGACATATGGGACGATAAATATCAGTTAGGTAATATCAACATTTAACGTTAATTTTGCCGATACCAATACAGGATGAAAATGGAGAATATTGGCTGATACCGATGGTGAATACTGATAATCGTTCCAACACTGAGTAATCACCAAAAATGACACTAGTAATCACCAACAATGGTTTCAAATATCCAGGTATTACAAACTGAACCTGGAGTGATGAAAGAGCATACAGCAAGTACTGCTACAAAGAAAATCAGATACATGTACTGACCTAGAGTAGGAAACACTGCAAATGCACGTGATTAATTTGAGAACAACTCATCCTTGATTGTCACATTTATGTATCCCTTAGTCCACTGCCAACATTTCAAGTGGATGCTGAGATGTTTACGTATGGGGAGAGGGCTGTTACAATATAAAAGCATTTCTACTGGTCAGGGTCAGAAATAAGTAATTGAACCCTACTGCTTTGAGCAGAGGTCAAAGGTCTGAGGTCACCGGAGGTGAAAATACAAAATTCATAAATATTGCTTGAAAACACATTTCAAGATGGGGATGATGGATACTTTTCATACTTGATATATACATTTATCTTTAAGAGAGAGAACTATGGGTTTTGTTGGAGGTTATTTAAGTCATCTGAGGTCACCAGAGGTGAAACCAAGAAACCCTCATTACAGTAACGGAATAGTCAGTGGATGGTACCTGAGAATTGTGTCATCTCCACAACCTAAAAGTTAAGCCTGAATTTTTATACCAATCCAAAGATAAAGTTATACAAAACAACATGTATTTATTCGAAAGCATAACTTTGACAGTACTTGGTAATTCTTATTTTAATTACCTAATTATGAATACATGTAAAAGCTGCTGTGACTACAGTACAACATAATTAGAAATTAAGGGTACCGTATTTACAACGAGTTTCTCAATGGTGTGGTGGAAAGTGCTTCGTTTCTCACACAAATGGCCCTTGTTTGAATCCCAGTCTTGGACACTTTCTTTCTTTCATTTTTTTTTTTTTTTTATTCAATTTTTGGTGGAGTACAAAGGTCAAAACTGTGAAAACATCTTAAAACATGAATTCTTAAGAAGGATGAATTGAGGGATAAATCTTTTCAGCATGGAATCACTAAACCTTTGGGCTTTCTGGTTACTATTGTTGTTAAAAAGCACTGGTGCATGGCCCATTTAAGCGATTGTTTCCAAACATACTGCACTTGGTACTACTCACAGACATACTCTGAAACTTTTCAATGGAAGATCACATGTGCATTACATCGCAGAGCGTCATTCTCTAAGAAAAAAAGGGGGGGGGCACCCCTGCTTATTCTGAGCCAAGCTGTTCATCTGTATCCATGAACTGAAGAAGTGCCTTCTACTGCAGCAGGGATGTAGATAGTTACTCCCATGTCACACAGTAAAATCTCAAATGCACCCCTAAACATAAAGGAATTCACCATGGCAACACAGCTATGCTATAAAACTAGAGAAGACCACATGTGCATAACATTGCAGAGTGTCATTATCAAAAGAAATGGGGGTGGGGGAGGGGTGGGGGAGGAACTCAAACTAATTCTGAGTCACTGCAAATTCTTATCCACAAACTGAAAAGTGCCCTCTACTGCAGCGGGGTGTTCTATAGTTTCTCCAACATTGCACGGTAAGATCCAGTCCATCTCTAAAAATAAAAAGGATTTCTCTGTGGCAACACAGCTTACCTGTAGGCCTAGAGAATTCCACAAACCTACAAACATGGTGTTTGATTTTATTTCAAAATGATTTGAAAACAGTGAAGTTGTGTCACAACCATGACCTTTGTCAGCATTGAAGGTAAAGCCACTGCAGTGCTTTTCCTAGGCTAGAACTACGTTAAAACTGACACAGCCAAACATGTGAGGAATAAAACACAGAGTATTTGCAGAATACTGTACCCTGTACAGGTAGGCTCTGCTTGGGAAAAGGTAAGGCTACAGCATCCAGGCAACAAACATAATTTGGGAATGCATCTATGATTACTGCACCACTATTCTTTGGCTATGACTAAGATATCTCGCTAAGTTACCTTTTAAGAGACTATAAGGATATATATGCAGTCAGGACTTGATATGTTTTTGTAAGAAGCCAAATGGATATCATTCCCCTCAAAGGGAGATATGTTTTCAAGAGGCTATGGGAACCACTAAGTCGATATTCTAAGGCAACTTCCTGTTATCCAGCCTACAGTATGAAGGTTACCTTGTCTTTGAGAGGCTATGAGGACACGCAGTCAAAATTGAGGTTGTCTTTTACAAGGCTACAATGATACGCAGTCACTGGTCAGGATTCAAACTGTCTTGAAGAGGCTACAGGGATACTCGGTGACTGCGCAGCCCTGTAGCTAGCCCCTGAAAAGGGCACAGCTTCAACTAGGTTTTTTAGTTATTAACCCACAAGTACTGTAGCCTAGGCCTATCGTACGAGGACCTATTGACAGAGCTGGGAGTTGTCTGTTTAGGCCCATAGTGTTCTTCTTCTTCTCCTTTCAAAAGACAGCACAAATGCCAGATAAGGCTATCCCGTGCTGTTAACTACATCTTAAATTGTATGTGTGTATGCCAAAATAGCTATACAGTAGCATGACATCAGTCATCTACGGATAGATTTCCATGCTTGTTCATGACAAGTGTATGGAAATCTTTGTGGTGACTGAGTGTTGGCCATGCAGACAAATGTAAAAGCGTGTCAGTGCCATCATACATGTACTAATATGTGAAATGCAATAAATTTACGTTCTTCCAAATGCATTGTTGACATATACTGTACACGTATGCGTAACTCGTAAGAACCAAGTCATATATACTACAAGGTAGGTCAATTCGTCTCAACGACTTCGCAGCTGTTGCTGTACCTGTGTAGCTATCCATGCAGTCCCAACGCACGTAGCCTAAACGCAACTGCCGCGACGTCGTCGAGACGAATTGACCTACCTTGTAATATATATATATGTATAGTGTATTATATATGTAGGCCTATATATAATGCTCCGAACGCCTGTGGGCTAGGCCTAGGTTTAGTGGTGTTGGCCTAGCCTATATAAAGCTGGTGGTTTAGTCTTAGGAGGGGCACGGCCCAATGTCCCTCCATTGTCCCTCAAATGTTTCACTCTAGTCTAGTGCAGCGGCATCACCACCCAATGAACCTACCATGCTACACGCTCCTCTTCTTCTCTTCTCTTCTTTCGGATCACGGTGACACATCCAAAGGACATTACTACACCGCACATGCGTCAGGGGTGCCCTAATTTGCCCTAATAAAATTGGTAATATATTGAACAGGATCTCTATGACTATCTAAACCATCAATCAAAGCAGCAGGAAGGTTATTCCAATCTTTCAGAGTACTAGGAAGAAAACTAAATTTATAACAATTAGAACGAGAGTAGAGTTGACAAAAATGGAGGTTGTGCATCCCACGAGTTTTCCGAGTAGGATGACTGAGTTTGTCCATGGGAATATTAGCCTTACCAAAAAAACCTTTCGAGAAGAGAATAAGTCTGTTTTGCTTGCGACGATCAGCTAGCGTGGGGAGATCAAGGTCCTTCAAAATAGATGTCATCGACCCTGGCTCGCGAGAAAATTCGGAGCTTACAAAACGAGCCGATCTCCTCTGGATGCTCTCTAGCTTATCTTGTAAATAAGACTGATGTGGGTCCCATACGCAACAAGCATACTCCAAAACAGGCCGAAGGAGACCCTTGTAGGCAGCTAACTTCACATCGCGAGAGCAAAATGATAAATTTCTATAAAGTATGCCCAGAATCTTATTACCCTTATTGCAGATAGATCAATATGTTAGACTTGGCTGAAGTTAGTAATTACTATCACCAACGGCCTATCTTTAGTGGTTCGTTAAAAATTCTGTAGGTTACTGCTCACCTTATATGCTTTACGGTTAAGCCTAACGTTAACTTAGGTTAGGCCTCGTAGGCTAAGTTATACATACATTTAATAGTCAACAGCCGAATTCGGTAGCGACGCTCTTCCTCCCACAAAACGTACAGAGCATCATAGCACAGAGCCGCTAATTGACTCAATGACTGATTTACTCACTTTTAACAGGTTTTATCAGTTATCGATCTCTTTCTTCAAGGCCAATACTAAACGTTGACTCCAGTAAGTGTTTAACTATTTTACATGTTTGATCTTTATCACAGACCGCGGTAGCAGCTTAAGCTACTGTACTGTACTGGCACTTGTTTGACTCCCGTTCGACCTTATGCATGAACGTGAATCCAATGTGTACGGTATAATATGTCAGTACATGTACGTAAGCAAATATGTTTGAACTTTGGGACATCTTCTTCTTCTTCTTCTTCTTCTTCTTCTTCTTCTTGGATATGGTGAAACATCCGAAGACATTCTCTCACCACGCACGCGCCGAGGGGTCAAACCTTACTAAGAAACTTAGTAATAATGCTAACAGGATCCTTATTAGTAGAGGCAGCATTAATAACACTCTCAGGGAGACTATTCCAATCTTTAACAGTCTGAGGTAGGAAGCTAAATTTGTAACAATTGGACCTAGCATACAGATTACAAAAATGAAGGTCATGCATCTGACGGGTTTTCCGTAAAGGGTGATGCAGACGGTCAATAGGAATATGGGCCTGGCCAAAGACACCTTTAGAAAACAGGATGAGCCTACTTTGCTTACGTCGGTCAACTAAAGGTGCTAAATTTAACTCGTTTAAGAGGTTAGTCATAAAACCAGGCTCACTAGAGAAGTCAGAAGCTATGAATCTTGCAGCTCTTCTCTGTATACCCTCTAGTTTATTACGCAGGCAAACCTGGTGCGGGTCCCAGACAGTGCTGGCATACTCTAAAACTGGCCGTAAAAGGCCTTTATAGGCTGCAATCTTAACTTCTCTAGGGCAAAATGACAAATTCCTATACAGAATGCCTAAAACTCTATTTCCCTTGTTACAAATACTTTGGATGTGCTGATCCCAGTTTAAGTCTTTGGTGATGGTTATCCCTAAATACTTAATACAATCAACATTTGGGAGCTCCACTCTATTGAGAAGGTACTTAAAGGGGATAGGGTGTTTTTTACGAGCAAAGGTGATAATACTACATTTAGTAGGTTGAAAACGCATACCCCATGTAGTAGCCCACTGACCTAAGTGCTGAATATCATCCTGAAGTTTACAACAATCATCCTCAGTCTCAATAATACGATAACAGACACAATCATCAGCAAACAACCGGACCTCAGAAGTAACAACACCGCCAATATCATTGATATGTGCCAGAAAGAGAATCGGCCCTAAGACAGACCCTTGGGGGACACCGGACATAACATCCTCCGACGAAGAACGAGTCCCATTTACTACGACTACCTGTCTACGGTCGCCAAGAAAGTCATCAATCCACCGGAGAATCTGCTTAGACACACCAAGTGTGTGTAACTTGGTCTTAAGTAATTCATGAGGGACGGTATCGAAGGCTTTTTCAAAGTCTAAAATGAATGCATCGATTTGTTTATGATTATCTAGAGAAGAAGCCCAATCCTCGATAATAGACACCAGTTGGGTTTCGCAACTATGAAGTTTTCTAAAGGCATGCTGATTAGTAGCTAATAAGTTATTATGCTCAAAATGATTCATGAGGTTCGAGGCAATAATGTGCTCTAACAACTTACAACAAACACAAGTTAGAGAAACTGGTCTGTAGTTACTCGGTAAGGTATTATCACCTTTTTTGTAAATTGGACAGACATAAGCTGTTTTCCAGTCCTCTGGAATACGTCCATTAGTAAGGGATTGCTGAAAAAGATGGCTTAATACAGGAGCAAAGTCAGTGGCAATCTCCTTCAGAACCCAAGGGTGGATATTATCAGGCCCCATGGCCTTATTGGGTTTCAGACCGTGTAACAACTTTTCCACCCCATGGGTGGATATGGTAATATCAGGCATCTTACCACAAACAGACCTAAAAAAGGGAATGGTGGTAAAAACAGTTTTGGAGAAAACACTAGAAAACTGACTATTCAGAGCCTGGGCTTTATCCATGTCACTAACAGCTACTTTACTATTACTCTTAAGTGGGGGTATAGTATGCTTATCCTTCTTTTGGCCATTGATATACCTCCAAAATGGCTTAGCATCAACCTTAATATCGCCAATCATACCGTTAATGTAATTTTTATGGGATATGTACACTTCCCTCTTGATTTTAGAGCGAAGCTCGACCCACCTCTTACGAACATCAGCCTTTCCAGTCTTCTTAAATGGCATGTAACCTATTCCTACGTCTGACTAATCTACGTATCGTGTCAGTAATCCAAGGAAGAGATTTCCTAGATTTTGTCATTTTAGTGGGGATATTAGCCTTCACAGTTTTTTCTAGGAAGGATTTGATAAGTTGCCAATTCTCTTCCACTGTGCGCATATCCTGCCCCCCATTGAAATACTTGATACAAAACCCACGAGTATCCCTCCTCATAGTAGCATAATCTCCCTTTGAGTACTGTGTAATACGCCTACGTGGTTGCTTGAGATTTGGAAACAGACACTTCAGCTTACAGACAATGGCCGCATGATCACTTGGGGAATCCATAGTACTGACATCAGTATACTGACTAGGGGTGTTTGTAATTACCAAGTCAAGTGTGTTATTCCCTCTTGTGGGAGATTTCACGAGTTGATCAGCAGCAAAATCATTAATTATGTCCAGGAGTAATTTACCTGAATGATTAGACACACTATTACCACTATCTTTGTCTAATCTGTGAGCCCAATCAATTTGGCTAAAATTGAAGTCACCCAACACATGAAAACGGGGTAATTTAGAGTTTCTATGTGAAGTCATAATTTTAGATAACTGGTCCCGGAGCAGGGATATATGTTCCACGTGGGCATCAGGATCCCTGTACCAGGAGGCTATATAATGCCAGGTTCCATTAATGGAAACCTTTGCCCAAATAGACTCAGAACCATCAGCAATAAAGTTTACTTGAGTTGGAGATAGACATAACATGAAGTAGCCTATTACGTAACAGTTTGATCGTGTGGAGCTGCACGCTCCAACCTGGAAGGTTGTTAACACCTCGCTGCTTCCCTGCTCCATGGAGCTAGTACCCATGCTCTAGCAATCCCTGCTTCCTCAACTTGCATCAAGGGAAACGAGAATTAGTAACAGTCCATGACTCTCGGCCATTATCTATTCCACTAAGTAAAGAACTCTTCCCCATCCTCTCAAACTGTGGCATAGCTTGGAGTGTCCCTGCTCACCACTGGAAAATTTGAAAATGGATGTATATATTTTTTTTTTTTTTGTATTTTGAAGCCCCTAGAAATGGGTGGAGCTACTCCATAAAAAATTCTCAGGCAATGCCACTGCCTTCAAAAACTTGGTGACAAATGTATGAAAAGATAATATAAATAATATAAATAAAATAATATATATATATAACAAATTTTTGCTTATTCAGATTTTCTTGTCTAGTCTTCCTTGTTCTTTTTTTTCTATTTTGTTCTGTATTGGGGTGATTTACCTCTACAAGCTTTTCCAAGCTTCCTGTAGTCACTCCTCAGTCTCTTCCTATTATTTACATTTTGCATAGCCTATTTATCTTCTTCATTCTATCAAATGGAATGAGGCTGAAATAAAGGTTTGTGAAACTGAACTGAAGAAAGGGCCACAGTCATGTGAACCTGCCTGTCAACCAACATGTCATGCAGCATGCCATTCAGGAAGCCATAAGTCCCCCAGTTAGATGTTGTGCAGGGCAAAAAATACCAACTATTACACACATTACCCCTCGTACTTGTATTTAAATAATTTTCAAAATAAAAATATGACAAAAAAAAAAAAAAATAGCACTGTAGTTCCCAAAATAGCCTGATAACTCTTTAGGGGTGACTTTTTTCTAACCATGAAAAAGGCACCCATAAAAGAAGAAACAAAAGTAAAACAAAGGATTCCTGCCTTGGTGATAAAAGTGCTACACTGGGTTCCATCAAGATTAGGTAATTAACTTTAAACAATTCTGACGAGTCTTTTAGTCACCACAAATAAAATATATATTTCCCTGAAGGAAAAATGCAAGTGTCATGGTCACTTGCAATATATCAACTACAATGCTACCAATGCTGTCTAGGCAGGCCACAGGCCAGCTTGTCACTTTTGGAAGGTCAGTGTTTGTAAGAGCAGAATTTTCACTTGTGGTTTAAGCAAGAATCCATCAAAAACCATGGCTTTGAAGGAATTTGTCTATTTTTAGTGGTGCAAACTTCATTCTGTGGAATCTCTCCTTGGCTTACACCATAAATCTATGCCTATAGTCCCAGTTAGTGTCAAGCAGTTTTTTTCAAGCCTTCACATGCCTCATGCCTATGAAACTCTTTCTGGGCCTGCCTGTGGCTGGATGTTCACGTTTGAAGTAAAAGGTTTGTTTGAAGGGGCAGTTAAATAGATCATCAGCATATGCCATTGAACCACAGCTGTGGAAAAATTGTGGGATATGGAGAGGGAGGGGAGAATAACAGAAATGTGTAGGTCATAGCCTTGGGTATGCCCCCCAACCCCCATTTTTAAGGAAAGGTGAGGAAATGGGGTTGAGTTATCATTAATTGCATGATAGGATGCTACTTCAAAATCTTTCTGCTGACATCAATATATATGTTTATAGGCATAGGACAACAAATATTCCAATGATCAGGCACTGATCCAGACATTTTGAAAAGGGGGGAGGGGACTGAAAGCCCCCTTGAATATTCTCCTAGATTAACAGTATGCTAATTTTTGTGTATTTGTTATTGTTGATGTGGCAAAAAAGGGGGGCTGGGGCCAAGAAATCCCCCCCCCCCCTTGGATCCACACCTGATGATCACTGTAAAACAAGTAACAAACCAAAGAGACAGCAAAATATATGCAACTTTATGAATTTATTGTGTCTGAAAAAATTTCCCCATAACAATCTCATCATGAAATTGACATCTTGAGTGTTGTTATGTTGATATCATACCTGGTAAACAAACAATGAAGAAAACAAAGACAAGTCCCTGGGTTTATTGACCCAGTTTTGCCACAGTACATGTGGTCACATGACTCACACACCGGGGACAAAACTGAGCCCACCGACTTCCAGTCAACAGATTACAATAATTGTATGGAAAGACTTAAATGTGACACTGGGTAAAGTTTGTAAGACCAGGTACTAGAAATATTTCATCCATCTAAACAAACAAAACAACACACAAAGTAAATCCCTCAGTTTCTGAAATAATACCAAGTTTTTCCAAAGTTTCAAAGCAGAATCTGTCAGTGTTTTATGAGAGACAAGTATATGGGTTAAGTAAACCTTTCCATAGGAGTCTTACTTTATGAATTCACACTTCCAAAAGTTACCCTTATTGTTCCACTTAGAGTATCACAATCTTTTAAGCTGTTCCTTCTCAAACCAAAAGGTCAGAGATTAACTTGACAACTCCTTGGAAGTGATGACACAACTGTAAAATAGCTTTGCATACATGGAAAGGTTTACTTAATGTTTTACTGTCATAAAGAATATGGACATCACACTGTGTGACTGATCAACAGAAGTGATATGACACTCCCAAAAAGGTGGAATTTAGATCTCAGATAATATGGATCCCACAAAGAATTTTCAAACTATTAAAATCAAACCACCGAAATATCCAAAATGAAGATTTGAAGTAAGTACTAATTTATATTTTCCAAACAGGAAACCAAGAAACCCCCTACACCTTCACATCATTCAACTGATGTAAGGACAAATTTTGGGGAAGTATTTACTATCACTTACTGAGACGAGAAGACAAGCCTAATCCTCCCCCACCCCCTAAAAAAATTAAATACAGGGTAAATAATCTGTTGATCAGCACATATGTTTGTACTACAGCAGGTAATATGTGATCACACAAAAGTGTGACTTGGCAGCCAATATATAAATAGGTAAACTTGGGAAAAACTGTGGACTTTTATTTCAAAACTGAACATACATCTTATGAAATGTAAAAATTAAAGCTGAGAAAAAAAAGGAACAATGAATGGTACAACACAAGACCATAATTTAGACAAATCTCTGAACATATTCAGCAACTTGCAAAACTCTGTGGTTCTTGATCCAAGATCTTGTTCTGTGTGATTACTGACAAGCAGTTTGATTACTTAAACCCCCTCCCCACCCCTTATTTGTGCAAGTGATTGCATCCCCCTTTTATGTTA
Organism: Holothuria leucospilota; assembly: GCA_029531755.1. NCBI lineage: Eukaryota > Metazoa > Echinodermata > Holothuroidea > Aspidochirotida > Holothuriidae > Holothuria > Holothuria leucospilota. Next base: position 15,547,154 of record CM055980.1, on the reverse strand, counting down.
GCATCCAATCCTCAAATAAAACAATATGGTACTCTGCTTTTCATCCATGTTATCCCCAATATTACAAAACAATGCATATTATGTTCTTCTCTTCAATCCTCCCCGTCCCCCTCCCCCCCCCCCCTCTTCCCTACTGTTAGAGAGTACTCCAAGACTGTAACCCATTAAAGATGTAATCACAACTCTGTCTACTACAACAAAACAAGATCAATACACTTTTACCTGAACATATCTAAATATTTTTTTTCTTTACTGTAAGAAGGTCCATTATGCACCTGACATTTCATTATGACACTAGACCAGCTGAGACAGGTTTAATTTAAATATATGAAAAATGTCAACGACACCACTACACCATCAACTCACTGTATTTTGTACACTAGTTATGTCTACCAAGCCACAACAGTGTCTCACCACCCACTAATACTACACATCTACTAGTTCTGTCTAGTTAATCATTCAAGTGACCTCACTCCCTCAACGAATCCCTTTTCTTTAATGGTAATGAACAAATTTTCCTCCACCCTCAGTAGTTTCCACATTAAAAGTGAACTTCAAGACAAAACAGCTGTCTTTTGTCTCCTGCTAATGACTTTTTTTAACAGATCATAGGTTAGAATTTCAGTCTGTGGAACATGATGCATGCCTTTGATATATGCCGCCTTCCCAACACCTTCTACTCAGCTTTTCTGTAAACTGCTCTTTAAACCACTCGATGAGCTGCTACACGGTAGTTTTTCACCCCCTTGCAAGGTTCAACCTCTGTTTTGAGACAAATGACCAAAAAGTTACATTAGCTAGAACATCAACTTGCTCTCAATCCCTTCAGTGACTAATGAAGACTTGCTGTCTCAACAAGGATACCTGTATGAAACATCTTTTATCCATTGTTAGCTATCTTTTATTTCCCCAGTGAAACTACCCTCTGTGTAACTTCCTATACCTCCAAAATTCTGCTGAACATGGAGACGGTCTCTAAATGGGGACAAAAACCAGAAGAAAAACAAAGAAAAAAGATAAGACAATTCTTCCAAAATGACAGATATACATACTTCACATCTACACACTGTACATGCCATGCACCATGGTCGTTTCCACCACAGATTTGCATGCTAACACAAACCCCCAGCCCCAGAGGAAAAAATCAACAAAAAGCCATTTTCTGTTTGTGTTGAGATGTTTCACCTTGTCCGCCCAAATAGTTACTGGGTATGACTTTCTTAGACTGACTGATCAACACTACATTTGTGACTGACAAAGAAAAATATATATGTGCATTTCTCTGTCACATGTATATCTATAAACATAATAATTCACCCCTCCTCTAAAGGATTCGTTAGTGTAACCCTCTATGTGCATTTTCACATTTATCAGAGTGATGAAGTAACTTTATTCTTTTATTTTGCCCCCACTGAGGGCTGAAAGTTTCTGCACTACTCTGATTTATGACTGACTTGTCCTGCTTGCCCTTCCCTGCTGACCCTCTTTCATAACACCCAAGTAGAATAAGCTACAATTTGCATTTCAGTGCAAGCTGAAGACGTTGTCTACTGGCACTGCAGTTATTTCCGCACATAACACACAAGGAAGTGCGACAAGCGTTTGCCAATCCGCAGTACCAGTTCAACTTGGCATTGTAATATTGAGAACAACAGTATGTCTGCCTTTACAAATATATAACCTTAAATCTATAAACACAAAGTCTTCCTGCACGCTAAGTAACTTAGCATCATGTGAGAAATTCCTCTGTAGCCGTGCTATGAATATTCATATGCAACTACACCTACATTACCACATACAATAAGTGAAACTCCCCGCACGAAGAATATGGACTCCTCCTCACTCCCCTTCCCTTATTTACTGACAAATATTCTAAACCCAACATTTTGAAACCCACATGAGTGCTTTGCACATGTTCATTTAGAAACTTTAAATTCAGACCTTTACAAGTTAGTTTAAAGTCTGCAATTATTACTGTAATACTGTTTAAAATAGGAATTCAGACAAAAACATTTTAAGACTTCCACCAGCATTTCTTGTCCATTACTATGTACAAGTAGTGTTGCCCTCTGTCTGTATACCTGCTTCTCTCTGTAGGGAAAACTTTTTTAAGAGTTCATCCAATCCATTTTAAACAGTAATAATAGCTGCACATTTTCATCCTTTGTCATTGCATTTCTGATGTGTTTTTCATAGTTCACATAATCACATGAACCAAACTTTTCCGACTTGTTCACGAGTGTGCTATGCTCATCGTACAAGCCTGTCACACAAATATATTCCAGTAATCAATGTTTGGAATATGTCATCCATGAATGACCACACAGGCTTACTTCTTGGCATCTTGTACAAATTGTCCCAGAAAAAGCTTCACTTGGTCTACCTCCTCTACAGACGCCAACTGATGACGTGATTTTGATGGCAGCTCACCGAGTAATCCAATACAGAATATCAAATTGAGAAATCATTTCCACAAAAGTCCAAATCTCCTTCGTCTGTCATCGACAAATGCTCTTTACTTCATATGGTGTTTATTTTACTTCACATCAAAGTTTATTTTTTCAAATCTCACTGTGTTGAGATGGTCAACTCCACACTAGTATTGGAAATCACAATCCACTGTGAAACAAAAGTGTCCCAGCTACGCTCCAACATGCATGTACGCTTATATTCGGTTCAAATACACTTTCACCACTGTCAATGTAGTGACACCCTTTTCCCAGGCAACAAAATTGTAGTGAAAACAAACTATGTTGTACAACAATGATAGCATATGCTCTATCTATAAGCTTGTTCATACGTGCTTTAGATTTTCTAGCCAGATTTGTAACTCATTTGGTGAAAGTATTCTTGCTCCATCACCACTGACTGATACTTTCAAAATGAGAGGAGTCAATTACAGAAGAAAAATATTGCAATAAACTCTTCATTCTGTGACAACCACTGCTTGCCTCACCAGAAGTGAAGCGAGCAGAGTCTTTCAAAAAATCAAAAGGGCTGCAAGAAGAGCCACACAGGTAAGTCTCCCCAAAAAATCTGCTTATTTAAGAAACAATTATCTTTTCTTTCATTATAAATTATCTAGAAAAAGTTGTTGCATGTTCTGTTCTAACAATATGCTACACAAAAATTACCTAAAAAGTATTGCAACTTTCTTCAGTGTCTGAAAGATCTGAAGAAAACTGAAAAATCCGCTACAAAGCCCAGGTGAAAGGGATTATGTGATGCAATGTAACAAGTATTTGCTGAGGAGTTATTTACGTAAAGTTCATCACTTTCCCTGCTAAATAAAATGAAATCTAAGACAAGAGCTCTCTTTTCTAACTACTTTTGAGCCCCTTTTTCTACTTTTAGAAACTGACAAAATATCAGTCTAGTCTTTGTAATGCCAGATTTTCATAAGGTGTCTGTCATTTGTTAATACCAAAACAACCTTGCACATTCATAGACAGTTAATTAAGTTAAGTCTTAGCCCAGTGAGAGGACCATGCCTTAAGCCAGGTACATTTTTAACATGAGACAAATGACATGAAGTAAGAGCAAAGATGACCTTTCTTTCCAATGGTCAAGTCTAATTTTTGTCTTATTTTGATAAATTCTGCTCATAAAACAACACATGTTCTTCTATAATACGACAAACTTTACAACACCTACCCATAACCTTAGGAAAATTCCATTTTCATGCTCACAGCATTCTGCATAAGTTTTTCATCGTGAATATTCATCATCTAATTACATATTAAACATTATTGCAAAAACCATTAACACTCATGTCCACAAAGTGGCAGTACGTACTTCTCTTAACAAAAGGGATCTAGGAGATGTACAACCTTTAGAAAAAACAAAAAGAAAATCCCACAAAAAATGCTTTCCCTCCCCCTCCAAAAATAAACTTACCTTCTTGACTCAAAAAACAAGGAAAATAAAAAAAAAAAAATATAGCATTTTGTACACAGACTTTTTCAGACAAAATCGTAAAAAGACAAGTCTTTCAATGTTACACGTCACAATTCACTGAGTAAGAGTAACTGCATTTATAGAAGTTAGGAGACCTGTCTGATGGAAAACTACACCACCAATGATTTTTCAATGTAAGTTTACAATGATCACATCTTCATACTTAATTGACATTCTTGGCATCTTAGTTACAAATATCTCCTTCATTAGGACTAGAGGACACATAGACAAGGCGGCAAACAGCACAACACACAGAATAAACAAAATACCCCATCAACAAAGAAAGAAAACACCTTTACATTAAATCGATAAGGACTACAACCTTATCAGCAGGCAAAGAGCCCACACCATGTTTTATCATCAATGCAATGCTAAGTGATTGAACTACACCCTTTGATGACGTAACAAGTTTTGCAAAATATTGCAGTTATGCAAGATATTGCAAGTGACCAGTATTGCCCCCTTTATAATATAATAACACCCCTACCCCACCCCCCACAATACCAAAAAATAATGTACAAATATGCTGGATCCCACATGGCACTCTTCTCAAAAGTTTAGAATGTTATGTATGAACATTTACTAACATTACTTACTTATAAAGCTACTCTTATTTCACCTTACTGGTAGCTTAAAACACTGTTGAATAGAATCTTCATTGTTACGTAAGTTCACTGCTCCATACCTCACCATTTTATGGCAGAGGAGACTTGTAATAACTTTCTGCAAGACTTTTCTGATGTTCCACAAGATACACCACTCAGACAAACATATAACAAACATTTACAACACAAATAACCCAACGATAAAATGAACAAATTTATAAACATCCAGCACATGAAAATCTTGAGCCAATTTTGTTGACAGATTGGCCATGTCAGGATAGAAACCTGACATGTACTTTCTTCAAAGCTAACACCTGAAAAGTATTTTCCCTCTTTCCACATTTACAAGCAAACTATTAAACCCTTACGGCTTGTCCATGCTGTGATATATAAACTGGCTCTCATATAAATGACCTGTCTATGCTTCTACACTGTTCTATATATATATACTTTGACATTAATTTCAAGGCCTTTGGTACAAATGAATGAGTAATTAATATCTGAGCCAGTACCTAAATTAATAGAAAACACTCAAGGGTCTAACACCTGCTATAAAAGTATCACATTACTTAGAATACCACATGAAATGATGGACATGAATTAATCGAACCTAGGTCCACATTCTGAACAATTACAGCATTACACGCAACCTCCCAAACATCAAATTCAACCATAACAAACCTGTGCACTGAAGCTCACCAATTCATCACAAGGCTACTTTTTAGCAACAGGGTTTTTTTCTGATTAAAACCACGCATCACGTCACTGGAAAATTTTTACTGAGACTGTAATATGTCCTGATGTGTCAATGCTTCTAATTACTTGCAATCCTGACTTCTTTTTAAGGCAGAGCATTAACTTAACTCTGCAAGGGTGTGGTCAACTTGGAAGAGGAACAATAAGCAACCTCTTTCTTAAAACAGGACAAAGTCCTCTGACACCAATGCTACACAAACTAAGCTACAAACTTCAGCAGTTTGATAAATATGATGGAGAACTTTTACCACAATCCTCCTACAAATGTAATGCTAACATATGTAAGGAATTGCAGTAATGATCTTGATGCAAATGACTTTCTGAATGAGGTCTCAAAATATCTACGAAATAAATGTTATTCTTTTTGCATGAAAGGTCAGCATTTTGACAAGTTTTCAAAGTCCACAGAACAACTAGACACTGACAAGATAAAGATGGAAGGCACTTGACTTCATTGTGATCTAGACAATAGACACTACTTCTAATGCTACTACATCCATACACCTACATTGTGACACCACCAACTCACACACTCAAAATTCCCACTGATGCTATTCTTTCATAATATCACAATTCTATCTGTTATTATTTAAGAAGTAAAGTTAACAAAAAAAAAATGTGAATCGAAAAAAAAAAATCTTTGAGTGATTATTTTGTATACATCTGAATATGTTTCAGATCAAGAGAAAAAAATTTTTTTCCTTTTAAAGTCTACTACTTTGAGGTTGCTTTTATAAACACACACACACACAAAAAAGATCTCACAATGAAAGAAACAAACTTATGACAAGTCTTGACGAGAGCAGGTCAATTATAACTACAACAGTATACTAGTTTATCTACAGTCAAAAACAAACGACATATTAGTAAATTTGATGCTACACCAATGTACAATTCACATACAACCTATCCTTGCTTTGAGGTGGATAATTTTTGCTACAGACACACACAGAGCTGAGACCACTTGATCCAAACTTGTCGCAGTGGAATCTCATCTTTCCACAAAGGAGCCCTCCCTTCTCCTGCATGATTTAGGAGACTATATGTACAAACAGTTGACCTTGACCTGTTTAGCTTATACAAAGCACCATCCCATACCAATGTTTATACATTTACATACATGTGTAGGACCTATCAATGTTTCTTTTATAAAAAAAATATTTTTATAGACAACTAGATTTAACGTGCTGGATTAAAACCACGGCCCATGCGGGGTGGACCCATTCCTGGGCCCCCTCTGCCGCTTCCTCGGCCAGTGGATCCACCACGAGGCGGTGGACCCCCTCCACTGCTTGGTCTTCCATCTCCACGGATCCTTTGTCGTGCTTCGGCCCCTTTGGGCTTCTTTTCCTCTACATTGAGACGATACCCATCCCTGAAAAGGATTGGCTGTAAAGGGAAAACAAGACAGCCCCATCAAAAGTGTAATCACATCAAATGGACATAATTTTCTGAAAGTAAAACATTGTCCATAAACCAAACTTTTGGTCATATTCTTGACTAACATTGAAAAACATTTTTCATTGGCATTTCAAAAGGGTCCTGTGTGAAATAGAAATAATTTTGTAAATGTCCTCCAAACCCTGCAGCAATGACATGGATGGTAATGAAGTCGCCAGATAAATGGCTGGTGTACTGAACCTAGAAGTCATATTGCATGGCTGAAATACGACAAAAGTTCTGATTACGATGTCACTACATGTGGTCTGTACACATATGGTAATGAAAAGTTGCATGAGGGAATACTGAGTAAAAAAGGACAAAATATTTGTGGGAACCTGTACAATTAAATGCAATGTAAACAAACTTTAGCATAAACACTGCCCTCCACAGTCCTTTAGTTATTCTTTAAACTTTAATGCCCTGTTTGTCCTTGAAATTTGGTACTGGTGAAATGTCTAAATATCTTCCAGAGTAGATCTAGCATTTAACTATGCCATATGTAGGGCAAACTAAGTTACAAAATATTCTTTACAGTAGTGTCAGCAATGTCAAAGACATCAACATCAATGTCAACAGTATCAAAGAAATGTCACAGCTATGTCTAATTGATGTGCTGCGATGACATCACTGATTTCCCATACACTGCATCTCTGACAAAATTTCTTCAAACTAAGAGTCTTCTGAACACTACATACTATTGAAATAAGGTGTTCACCTCCTAAACAGAAAATGTTCTGCATTTTTTGAAAGCATTAAATTAAGTCACCAACAAATGCCTTTTCTTTAACCCACAACATATTAGCTAGTTCCACTATAGAGATAGATAATGCAGAATCTTTCGCACTGATTTGAAAATACTGCTACCATAATTATCTGGGATACCATACGTGTAATACTAAAGGTGCAGAAAATGGTTTTGTTTTTGTTCCTAAGCAATACTCCAGTGACAAACTATGGACATTTCATAAAATGTGGGAAACTTCTATTTTTAGTATGTGGAAACATATTCTAAACAATATGCTGCATTAAGGAAATATTCATTTTTCAGATAATTAATCTTTACAGAAGCAAATAACACTGTATAGGAAAGGAGGGAAAGCCTTAATTTGAAGAATTACCTGTTTCCTTCTCAGATTTAAGATGTTCTGCACTGGTCCTGGCTCATCAAATACGATGAAGCCAAAGAACGGTAGTTTGGGATTGATGTTCCTGTTAATCCGCATCTCAACCACTTTACCGTACTCTGTTTAAAGAAAGAATCAATATGTCATGTCCTTATCATTACAAGCAAATGCATGACTGGCTAGACATCACAACACTATGCTTTGTCAATAAATGTGAATGATTAACATTTCCCTCTTCAGAAGAGAGAAATGTGCAGGAGAAGAGGTTATTGGTGGTAGCTTAATGACCTGGGCAGTCCATTCACAGGTAATACCATGAAGTTTTCTGTTGACTGCCCTAAAAGCCATAAGTTGTCCGTAATTTCAGAATCTGCACAAAACTTACTTGAAAAGAACTCTTTCAGTTCTTCATCTTTGATGTCCTGGGGCAAGTTGCCCACAAAGAGCTGATGATTATCAGGATAGATACGTCCAGGGGCTCCTCTGCCACGTTCTCCTTCTCCTGCATCAGGTCCTCTACGGGCCCAGTTTTGCCCACCTCGGCTGCGATCCCTGCGATTATCACGCTGGGGTAGGCCCTCCTGGTTTCCTCGAGGAGCTGTTGTGCCAAAGTTATCGTTAGGCTTGGGTGCGGGAGAAGAGGTTGTTGGGGGCTGCAGAAAGAGATCAACAAATGGCAGGTGAAGCAAATCCTTCAAGTTTCACCATTTACAGCAGAAACATCTTAACTGTACTTCATATAGCATAGTGTAGTCTGTACTCGCAATGTTCAGTTAACCGACATTAAAGATACGGTGCAATTATCTACAACAATGTGAGAGGGCAATAACAATCATACCTAAGAGAGACATTACCTGAGAAGCAGGGGACTTTGTTCCTGCCGGAGGCATTGAAGGAGTCTGACGAGCCCTGTCTGCCCATGAAAACACCTTGTTCTCTGTCAAAATGTAAAGAGCAGAAGAAACAGTGACTAAATGAACAAAGGTAGGAATATACAGCATAAAGCTAAGGATGCTCACAATCATCGGACACCTGGCCATCTAAAGCCCACAAGTAAAACCACAGTCATATGTAAACACAGAACCTTATGATGTAGTCATGCATTGACAAATGTTTTAGCAATCTGAACACTGCTAGCATTTAAATCATTTGTCAGTGATAAAAGGAATAAAGTGAGGGCTAAGAAGAACCTAAACAAGCTATCGCACCACTGGCATTATGCAGCATGACTGCATCCTTTCTGCAATTTCTTTGATTTGTCCCTGAATTTGCTGCACTGCTTTTCATTGCATGCTAGCTTCACTTATATTGAAAGGTATGTTGCAACTCCCTCATTCCTCAAATACTATTTTTAAATCTGAGAACTACACCCTGAAAGGCAATAATATAAAATATATTTCTATTTTTATATTTCACAGACACGTTTCCTGACAAATTTAAAAGAAGCCAAGACTTAAATTAATCTACTTCACTCCAACATGAGAGATCCCCAATTTAAATGCTTCCCTCCAGATATGATACCTTGAGGAGGTGGTGGTTCTTTAACCTCCGGTTTCTCTGCCTCTGGAACCTCCTCTTGGTGGTTCTCAATCGTTGGTTGGGATGGAGGGGGAGTGGGTGCCTCAGGGGATCCAGGAACTGGTGCCTCCTCTGAGAGAGGTGGCTGACTCCTGTTGTCAGATTCCTCTGCTTCAGGTTCTTCCTCCTCTTCTGCCTCTACCCTGCCCTCTACCTGATGCTGGGCCTTGGGAGGGGTACCAGTAGGAGAGTCCAGATGGTTGGTTCCATTGCTGATGGAAAATAAAACAACAGTCATTAGGTCTGGCTGGTAGTAAAATGACAAACCACTACATGGTAGTCATTTCAAAACCCACTCATTATTTGTTAACGCCAGTGAAGTCCACTTCATACAATATCACAATTAAATATTAATATTTATCTCAGCTCTTTTTCCTGTAATGTTGTTTCAAGAGTTTATAAAATGCAAAACACTACAAGGCAATGTTTCAAATTAATCACACCCTGAATTTTTGTGGATGCATACTTTACCAATGAAACAATACTTATGATAACTGATATACTGATCAATCTTACGATCTTATCACTAGAATATAGACACAGTTAACCTATGTCACATTTCTGATGGTAACCCAATGTTTGGAGAATAAAAGAGGCCCCATTTGTACACCCGTACCAGTGCCGGATCCAAGGGGGGGCAAAGGGGGCAATTGCCCCCCCTAGAATTTTCAGAGCAAGGGAAAAATTAAAATCAGCCCCAAAGATCCATACTTCTTGCGCATGCTTTGCCCCCCCTAGAATTAGGTTCTGGATCCGGCACTGCGTACACCCATACTCAAAGTGACCAATAAAATTATGCCAGGCAGCTGTGCCACTAGCACACATAAAACATACTGTGCAGGTACATTGCTACACCTGCACAGGTGTAACATACGAAACATACACAAGCTCTCCAAACATGCTCCAAAATGGCTGCATAAACAAAACATCACGTGAAATGGGACTACACTACAAAAAACAAACCTACAAATACTTCTTCCTCACCTGACTGTCGATGGTGGAGGACTGTAGTAACCAGAAACCGGTGGTGGTTCCTGAGCACTGATGGTGGCAGTGTGGGATGGGGATGGTTCTTCCTCTTCCACTGATTCCACATTTTCAGGCTGAGGTTCACCAGTCTCTTCCTCTGTTGTTGCATGAGTAAAGATAAAGAGAATCATTATCTATCACTGGAATGTGGTCTTGAGTCAGATATTTATTGTGACATAAGCAACTATTGATGTGATAGCAACCCAACCTTTAAGAGCATATGAATTACAACTTCACATAAGGCAGCTTCTAACACAACACTACAATTTTTTCAATTACATTGGCCAATTCAGATGGGAACCACTGGTTACTCCTGGATGAGTCCCCAACCTCCTCAGCCTAACTGCTTCAAATGCTACCTCAAATGCTACCACTTTTACTATCTCAGCCATGACAGCAACTGTGATGCACAAAAAATGAATCAGGAAGCAGAGTGAAAGATCCACCAATTCTGCTCCACAGTCTAGATCCAAGGTTGTGCAAACTTACTCCATCAGCATACCCCTACTAAAGTATAACCTTTGATGTGTACCCTCAGACAAGGAAACTATTTTTTTCACAAACACAACTAACACAGCACTGGTACAATTTTACTGCAACTCTGTAGGCAACTTTGTCAGATGGGAATTATAATTTCAACCATTTGACTGTAGCAGGACTGAAAATGAATGAAGGGCACGGAGGCCACAGCCCTTTGTATTTTTGGCAACGGCCCCGGTGCCCCACAAAATGACATACTTTCCAATTGGCCTTTGTGCCCTTTCTTACAGAGTATAACCAAACATACACCAGATAACACAAAATATTCTCTTTAGCCTTGGTGCCCTTTGAGATGCATGAATGTGTCCTAATAGTTAATATGAAGATGGCCTTGCCCTCATGTCTTATTTCCAACCTTGCTGGTGTGTACACAGGATGGAGTGCATGTCTAGCAGTGAAACCAATGTCATCTACTGTTTTGGTGATCATGTGCAATCCATTCCTGTTCTTACAAAAGGATATTCAGCAAGGATGTTCACACACCCCCTCAAAAGATCCCCACTATCCCAAGGGGTATGCATATATTCCAGGTTGAAACCCCTGGTCTAGATGATGCCACAGTGGCATTTTGCATCTTACTGTAACCATTTTTTGTTTGTCCTATCACTTCAAAACCTATTTATCTCCTGAAAGAATTCCCAAACTACATTTAACACAAGTAGAAAATTAAAATTTCACTAAATCTGTTCTTTCCAGTCTTTTATTAGGCATACACTTCCCTGACCCCAAGAGAGATATGATTCAGCTGTGAATCCTACCACCAATGCTGAGGAGAATGTGCTCACCAGATACTTCATTCTCTTCTTCTTCAGCATCGTTGTCTTGGAACACTTCATCATGGTAACGAAAGATGTCATTCCTCACGTAATAGTTCCTTGCCGAATGAGGAGCCAGGACAAACGTCTGGGTGAAGCGGCGCATAGGCTTCCCATGAGTAGAAAGCTCTCCAGTAACCTACAAAACAGAATGCGAAATGACAAATCAAACGACATTCAGATCCCACTGTGAAGTCATGTTAATTTTACAAAGTATATTATTTATCTAATTTACATAATACAAATATACCTAATATGTAAGTTCCAATGTACTGTACAGGCAGAAGTCATCTTCCTAAACCAGTGTTTACACCAGGTCCAAAATTCGGAACCGGGTACCCAAAGTCGATGGTCGGTCGGGTACCCCGGTACCCGGTTACCCAAAAATGTAACTTCTGTTAGGCTACAAGTTTGCTGTAAAGTCATAATAAGAAATTTTGCTTTGCACATTGATATAACACCAACGTATCTTACGTATGGGCATGACAAGTGTTTTTAGGCGTGTGCGTGATAAATTTTGCCAGGAAAAAGTAACATGTTAGGTGTTCTGTCACATGTGCAATCTATGTTGGTGAAACTTTGGATCCAGGTAGCAATTTCAGAACCGGGTCCTGACATGGTCGGTTGGGTACCCGGGAACCCCGTGCAAACACTACCCTAAACTATATCCCAACACAAAACATGAACAAATTACAAGGTCATTTCATCCTCATGAACCAAAACTTTTTTCACATCACTTTATAAGAAAATTATCACAAGGTGGGAGAAAAATTCTTCTAAATGCTAGAATTATCCATAACATGTCAACTCAAGATATTTAAGGAAAAGCATATAAACTTTTCTTTGCTTTCTTTTAATTAAATCACAAACACCTCTCAGCTGATGGCAAAAGGTTAAAACAACCTAAAGGTATACAACAATGCTAACTGCCACAAAACTTGGAAAGTATTCTTTCAATTACAAAGCTTCATTAACACAGTCAAAAAATTGGTGGAATATCTTTTGTCAACAGTTTCCACTATTCCATTTTATCGTAGCTGAATTATAGTGAATGGTTGGTTTTAGACAAGACAACAAACAATGCATGTTCAAGAGGAAATAAGTAGTTTTTACTGCACTTTACCTGGACGACAACACCCTCTCCCAGAGTGGCATAGCTGTCCACCTGACGAATCTTGGCATAGCACTCCCTGAAATCCAGGGACATGATCTTCAGGTAGATTTCCTGTGAATATGAAACAATTATGTCAGTGATGTCACAAACACAGATGCAAACTACAAATCTGGAATGGTGGTAATAATTAGGTACAGGAAGGTTACTCCACTTTGTACTTTTGAGAGTGTGAATTCCAGGACTGTGAGTAGTTAACTTGAAAGACATAGAGTTGCTCACGCCAAGAACTCATACAGTAAAACCCCATTTATCCGAACTAGTCGTCAGATTTAACAACAATAATATTCAACACAACTACGGTAGTATCCACCAAGTTTTCAGTGCTTTACAAGGCAAAATTCAACGTAAATTTTTGCAGAAATATACTACGTTTTCTCAGGACTTTAAAAGTCATGGAAAGATGTCACAATGGCTAAAACAGCCAATATGTGTACATAGAAAACAATCTGTTATCTCTTTGTCAAATTTGGAAGAAATATTGTACGTAGTTGCATTCAAATTCTTGTCAGGAGCCATAAGTCGGTATAGGCTCAATATCCTCTTATAAAAAAATATGTTAGGCTAGCGTAAGTCCCAGTTTCACTTAATCTGAAAAGTTAGTATCATAGTGAGCCTCATACCTAAAAATAAAGAAAGTAGACCTTACAAAAACATTGGAAATTGCTGTTTGAGAGTCTCCTACACATGTGTCTCTAACATTTTTGGAAATTTATGCAGAATTTTTACTCTAGATACCTCTCCAGATCGTTACAGCTTTTCTTCAGCCCACACACTCATTTAGTGTGTAGAAAGCATTGGTCATTCAGAAGAGCGAAAGCTTGAATATAAGGAATAAAATCTCTCTGTTTTAGAAGTTTTGAAATTTATTTGCTGTGTCATCGGTCACAAAAAGTAGTAATGGAATATTTTGGGGGATTTTGTCTGCAAATTTTAGCCCTTTCGGAATTATTTTGGAAATGTGTTGATACACTGTCTTATGGACCCAGTGTACCGTACTTGAGGCAAAAACTTTGAACCTTGTTTATCCAAATTTTTTCGTTATCCTAACTACCTTGGGTCCCGATGTGTTCGGATAAACAGGGTTTTACTGCAGTTCAAACGATCACTTTGAGAATGCCTCTAAGGGAACAAACAGAAGACATAAATGACATTTGCTCTGCACAAGCAAATCTCTATGATCAACAATTTGACACACTGCGGAACAAAATAACAAGAAGAAAGGAAGCACTGACGGCCAAAATCGCTCTGCACAGGTAAATCTCCAGGACCAACCATTTGACACACTGCAGAACAAAATAACAAGAAGGAAGCATTGACAGCCAAAATCGCTCTGCACAAGCAAATCTCTATAACCAACAATTTGACACACTGCAGAACAAAATAACAAGAAGGAAGGAAGCATTGACGGCCAAACTCGCTACCTTACAAGGAAGCACTGTCAGATTCAGTATTTATTTATGGGAGGGGCCAAATTTAAGTTGATCTCTGATCTCTTTCTTAAGAAGGTGTGTAAGGGTATCCCCATTCTTTTTGTGAAATTTTTGTACAATTAATGGTTCTTAGTTGCAAAATGGTACTACATTGATCAAAACACTTGCCTATTTATCGGGTGAAGATTTAGGTGGATTTTCGCTCACATTTGAAAGGGGTCATAGCAGGGCTGGTCATATGACCCGGCGATCGCCCGTGCCCGCCTAAACGCCCGCCTTGGAAGCAAAGACACTTGCCAAGGTGTGCAACAAAATGCCCTCCTTAAATTGTGTGCTGGTCAACAAACAGCCCACCTTGAGAAAATATGATCGCCCGTGTGAAAATACAATTTGCTAAAACCATCACAATACATGCAGATTAGTACATTTAAAAGACCCAAAAAAGACTTTCCACGCCAAAATATTCGGCAACTTCCGTAGCGAAAACAGCCAGCTGTATAATCTGACAATGCCACACAGCTTGATTTTACATGGTTCGATTGCACAAGTAAGCTACAGCTTGCTGCATGCGTCTTGTACTGCAGAGAGTACTATTTCAAAATACATCGTTTCTGAGTGTCAATTCACCGTCAAACATTACCAACTTTGTCAAAAGTGGCAAAACCATTGTCCTGACATGTTCAAAAGACTCTCAAACAAATATCTACGTAACACTGACAATTTTTGATTGGAGGGTTTTTCACCACGAGGCACATTTCTCTAGAGGGGCTTTACAATTTTGCCGTTGCCTAACGTGTAAAATACATGGATAGGCCTACTAAGATGCTGCAATATGCAGAAGTTGTCTGCTTACTCGTAGAGCTACAGGGTCTAAAGTTTACCAATCATTTTTGTTTGAAAGTGTTATCAAATGTTGTCTGAGATGTTGGTATGAGAGTTCAGACATATTTATGGCCAGAATAGGTCTTTGCTTGTCAAACCAAGTTGAATATTTTCTAAGCCTTTTGCCATACATATTACTGTTACGAGAAGCAAATAGTTTTAGTCTCTTCAAGTCCTTAAAGTGACATGAACATAACACCACTCTAAATCCTCATTCTGTTGCTATGTGGGGGTGGAGGATTCATCAGTTACCACCAGACAAAAACATCGTGGCCCATGGCACCAACCTAGCTCCCCCACTCCTGTCGGAAGATAATGATCAAAGTATATACCCATATTAAAGGGGAATAAGTATGATTTTTGTGCATACTTCACTTAATTACTCACAAGAAGGACACAAAGCTTTGAGATCAGATCTAACTTGTCACTGCCATTTTCCAGACTGTAGGCCTGGGCCAGACTACAGCAGGTGCGGATCCAAGGGGGGGGGGCTTTCCCGGCCTCAGCCCCTCTTTCTCGCCACATCAACAATAACAAATACGCAAAAATTAGCATAATGTTAATCTAGGTGAATACTGAAGGGGGCTTTTAGCCCCCCCCCCCCCTTTTCGAAATTTCTGGATCCGCGCCTGGACTACAGTATGTACCATTGAAGAAGGAATATTGGTATAGGCCCTATGGTATGGATATCAGTTAATCCTTGGACCCTTACTAGCATCATTCATGGAGTGGCTCCGCCATATGTTACCCAGGACTTGGTCCGCCCAGTGTCCATAGTGGTGCATATGGTAGATGGGAATAGAGCACCAACTCTACCCTGAAGGGTGCCATGATGTTGCCAATAGGGGTATTTGTGGCAAGTTGAGATACAAGAGATACAATCATTTTCATTTTTTGACTGATTTATAACATGGTTTTAGAAAACATGGCCCCACTGTTTTTGTTATGAGTGTTGCATCTAAGTTTGGATCTGGCTGGGGTGGGGGGTGGGGTGCTTCCCCCTAACATTTATTTTCAGAGAGGGATATTGTCCCATGACCTCCACGATTTGTGCTCCAGGTGATTTGTGGTACGTACTGCCCACTGCTCATGTCAAAACCTCCCCTATGGTTACATGGGGCGGTTGAGCCAAGCTGGAGTTTTGTGCAGTTATTGCAGTTAAACATGAAAGTGTTCATCCTCAATCTTGTTTTTATTATGCAACAAGGTTTCTTTGTAGTACAGTTTGTACAATACTGTTATGCTTTTAGCTAAGATAAATTTAAATGTAAATTTTTTATTTACACAACTGCCCTCCTAAAATCTTGGGTGGGCAACTAATTGCTCGCCTTGAAGTGTAACAGCTAAAGCAAGGCGGGCAGTTGCTTGCCCTCCTGAAAAATTCTCATGACCAGCCCTGGGTCATAGACCCCATCCCTCCCCCCAACCCAGGATCCACCAAAGCATGTACAATTAATAGCCAGAACCTCACCAAGAACCTTACCAAGACAATGACAGGGTGAATGGTTCTTCGACAACAAGGGCTCGTTTCTTTAGTAGCAATATATTCCCAACAAAACAGAAGTGCTTAAAGGGCCAATTACCTCACCCCAGACTGTTAAAATTCTTCCAACTTAGTTTACCTCTAGCTCCTCCTCCAATTTTAAAAAAAATTCTGTCTATTGCACCTCCAAGACAGGCCTAGGATGTGCTGAGCTTAATTGACCACGGCCATATGCTGCTTAGTACACTATTGCACAGTATGTGATGCAAATGCTACTGTACTATGACACTTTCTACAGATTTGCATAAGCCATCGCTGACCAATCAGAGTGGCTTGTACTTGAAGCTACACTTTGGAATTATGTCATTCAAAGTGTCATCACCAATTGTGTAAGCAGATGTCTGGAGATTCCTATGTATAATGGGGTGAAGAAAGAGCAGCTTCCAAACTTTAAGAATTCCAACTAAGCTGCATACATCTCCCAGCCTCCCAGCTTCCCCATTTTTTCCACCCATGCTGGGACCAGACAGGAAGACTCAGCTGACCAACACTCCAAACATCTGCTGATGACTTAATCAACAAGCTTTGTGGTAGCATTAACTATGCAAACTTCCTATGTCAACCATCCTTCTAAAACACTTCATGTATAGATCTGAGAGATATGTTTACCTTTTACTCTCTATTACACCTGCAATGTCAAGGAAGAAATGCAAAAAGTGGTAGATGTGAAAACTTACATTCTGGCCATAGACAGGTTCCTCTGCATTGCCATCTTGGTCAACTTTCCCATGGACAAATGAGGAGCCCTTGGTGTAGAACCTATGCACACAAAAACAATGAGGATAGAAAAGTGGTCTTCATTACTGACCTTTTATGCCGATCTGAAAAAGCTGTATTGGACTGGACATAAACACAGTTCCTGCAGGTTCCCTAAAAAAAATATTAAGTGACTTTTCATGACTTTTCCTGGGATTAGGTCATAACCTTATGTAGATCACTCCAAATGTGAAGAAAATGTAATGGTATGACACTCACTTCAGAGATGAACAGTTAAGGAGTACAAGCCTACCAGGACAAATCTTTCCTGTACAGCCTGAGAAATTTTGCAAGACATTGGGCAGACAGAATTTTGCCAGATTCATATAACCTCTCAAAAATCTACAATAAATTTGTTAGAAATTTTGTTTTGCCTACAACATGTTTGATACTTGGAAGAACACCATATTTTTTTAGTATTTCTCAGCCTAAAAATGTTTCCAAGAATTTTTGAGTTTGCATGCTTTTCCGAGACTACCTGGGCCCTACTGATGCAGTGAGTAATAACGACTGCAACTTCATATGTTCATACTTTCAAGAACTTGAACAAAGCAACAGACTGTTTGGTACCTATGAAAAGGGGCTTTTACTCAAATAGCAAAATTTCAGAGCTATACACTGATGAACTGGTAGCATTACCATGTTAAATTATTATACAAAGAACATTCCTGGTCTGGCCCCAAGGTTGCTTTAACATGGGCAAACAACTACTGCTACGATGTAGATGGCTTCACATTTATTACCAAGCTGACTTAAAAATTCTTGTCCTGCACCTGGCGATAAATCTTCCAACACTGTCAGAACACCATGACTCTCTACCACAATTCTTGATTCTAAGCAAAATTTGGTAGGGACTGTTTGGTTATAACTTGAAACATTTCCTTGAATTCACATAACAGACACATCTTCCTCACTGCTCATATAAATACAGACTGCATATAAGACATGGCCAATTTTGGCAAAGGACACATGGGAAATGGCCTGCAAGGCATTTAACAGTTTCAATAAATACTTAATGATTCTGTGTGAATCAAGGATGTTTCCATGAATTTAATAATGTCCGAGCTCAGTGGTTGCATTAACCTGTCTAATAATCAATCATACCTGTGCAATAGATTTGGAGCCTTGTTCAGCACAGTGTAATACTGCTGAACGAAAAGGCGGCCAACGTTATCCGGACTGACAGGGGCTGCACCAGTGTTATTGTCTGATCCCTGCGGGGCAGGCCCTTGGTTAGGAGCAGGGACTGCACTCGTTGTTTGGGTTGGTGCAGGCTGAGTGGCAGCCGGATGAGGCTGGGTGGCCATTACCATCTCTATCACACTATATGAGGGTAAGAATAAAAGACAAATAATTGATAAAGTTGCAACACAAGATCATATGAATCAATTTTCTTCACACAAACCCTTCCAAACTTTGCACATGGGTAGAAAAAGGAAGGGGAGGGGTGAGCTGGAAAGCTTTCTTTACATGACAATATATAAAATATTCTGGGAAATGATTACTGTTTTCGATGAAATAAATTTTTCAGCATTTTTGTTGTTTTTTTTTTGGGGGGGGGGGAAGGGGGGGCAGGTCTAAATGCCCAAAATATTGTTTACACTTTTATGAGCAAATAGCAACAAATTTTCTGCAAATTGCCAATCGTTGCCAGCCAGGAGCTTCCCAAATTTCCTTTTCTTCAAGCCATGTTAAAGATGCTGAAAAGAAGGACAGAATCTGCTAACTACAGGTGGACAAACCTACAAACCCAATATGCGAGTAAAAGAATGAATTAAGGATGTCAATACATCAGTACTACGAGGCACAATTTTAGCCTCTATTTATAGGCATGGTTTTTCCCCAAACCACAGGACCTTCAGGTCCTTTCATAAACACCTTCATAGAGAGTGATGGTCTGCTGTTGGGATGGTATGGACTAGTTGCTGATTGTTTTACACACAGACCCACCAAGGCAGATCTATCTAAACAATACCTGAGTGGTATGCAAAGCATTTTCACCAAAATTCTGTATCACTAGGCCGGCAGCCTAACAAGTGTTCAATTTAACCTGCTAATTAGTAATTAGTACAATATGAAATACAGACAAAGTGTTGGCACTAGGTCTTTCAGTATTGCAGTTTACCACAGTTGTGTTTTCCCCAGATGCCTGATCAACAATGTTACTGCCTGCACAGAAAAATTACTGCCCCATAGCATCTGCCTACTGTTTACTTTCCATCTAAACAATATGACACAGTAAGTGCAACTTGAAAATAAATTTACAGCATACTTTTTTTTTTCCTTTTTTTTTTTTGGGTGAAAAGTTGCAAGATCCTGTTATAATTTTAAAGCCACACCTTTCTGACCAGACATCTGACTATTAGCCCACCAATAGATGAGGCAACTGTGAAAGGACAACACAACATGCACAAGGCCAGTACAACAAACAACAGAGAATACCATCTTACTTCATAGGTAATGCAGCCCGGGTGAGTCTTAAGGTACAAAAAAACTGCAGCTAGTTTCAAAATGTTTAATGCTTTTTTACACAAAGAGATAGTTATCACATTTCATTGTCCACAGACCTTTAACATATATACATAATGTGTACTGATTTTGGATGTAGTTTGATACACCTGTTCCTAGTGACTCTGGTAAATGTAACCCACTGGCTTTGCCAGATAATATCCTTTGTGCACAGGCTGTACTTACAGATTGTATAATTATTCTAGACATGTTAACCAGAAAGCCAGGAGGCTTAGTGATTCCTTGCCTCCATGGGGACCTTTGACTTTCACCAAAAATAATTGGGATCATCTACTCAATATGATGTATTTAGTAACATCCTTACAGTTACCCTTTTTGAGAGGCTGTTTTCAAGCATATCGTCACAAATACACACAGACACATACAAAATTAGGTCTAGGTACCCTAGGCTAGGCTAGGGCCTACCTAGACCTGCACTTCATTAGGCCTAACTTTTGATTAGTAGCCTATGTAGACCCTATGTGATGCAACGTCTGTGGGTCCTACACTCCTACGAGAACCCACATTGCACAACCAGCGGAAACGAAACAGCCGCTAACACAAACTCACAGACCACAAACCTCCATCTGTGGCAATCATAACGTACCTACAAAGCTCTGTCAGGGCCTAGGCTTAAATGTACATATCCAACACACTTATAAAAACACCACGAACTGCTGTAGGCCTATGCTAGGCCTAACTTTAGGCCTAGAACCTATTCCATGCATACTTAAATACTTCTTCCAAAGTCTCTTTGACTCTCCAGTGAAGCGCCAAGGGGTGAAACCAAATGTTACTCTCGAAGTTCCTAGCAGCAATGTTCAAAAAATGTCTAAAACTTTTGGTTTATACAAGCGATCCTGTTTTTATTAAACATTCTATCAATCTTGTTACAAGGGTGGTCACACTATTGTATGCTAAAATAAATAGCAAGTATTGCTGTTCAAATGTGACACAGTATACCCATAGGCCTAGCTATGGTTATGTTCATACTGTGGGTCCTACACTCCTACAAGAACCCATGTTGCAGCAGAACCAGCTGAACCGAAACAGCCGTTAAGTTGGTAACACAAACTCACATCAATCACAAACCTCTGTCAGGGTCTAGGCTTAAATGTAGGCTACATATCCAACACACTTCTTACTACACAACAAACAGCTGCAGGCCTAGGCTACTGCAGTACACATAGGCTAGGTCGAGCTTTAGGCCTTGGTTCTACTCCCTACTTTTTCCCAAGTCCCTTCCAATCTCTGGCGAATTAGCGTCAAGGGGCGAAACCAAACGTGACACTTGAAGTTCATAACAGTAACGATAGTGTTCAAAAATATCTGTAAATTTTGGTTCAGCCTATAGGGCCTAGGCCTACAAGTGATCTTGTTTTTTTTTTCAAATATTCTATCAAACTGCTAAATCTTTGATCGTGAATGGTCTAGGCCTAGTTCAGGGAACAAAATGTATGTAAGACTGAGAAACTAGGCCTGAACTATATTACTTAGGCTAGGCCTAATATGAAAGTATAGGCCTAGGCTAGGCCTAGTAGTAGCCTTGGGCTTGGCCTAGGCTGCCTTGTTGGTAACACCAGCTCACATCGATCAAAGACCTTTGTGAAAGAGTAGGCCTAAACTGGATATCCAACACACTTCTTAAAACGCAACAAGCAGCAGAAGGCCTAGGCTAGACTACGTAGTACTGCGTTACCTAGGCTAGGCCTAACTTCACGTTTAGGCCTAGGGCCTACTCCGTACTGTAACGTTACAGTACTGTAGGCCCTAGTCTACTTCAGTCTTCAGGTTGGTCCAAAGTTCCCTTTGACTCTCTGGCGAAGAGCCAAGGGAGAAACCAAACGTTACTCCCGAAGGTCTGCTCCGTAAAGGAGCTACGTCCCCGAATACGAAAACAGACCAACCTCTCGAAGGCGTAAGCCTGTATATTCTTGAATGCTGTACTGTATGCATCCATTCAGGTCGTAAAGTGGTGAATCACTGCATTTTTTTTTCTGCAGTACGGAGTAGCAGACAAAATGTTGAGCTACCTGTGCTGCAGAAAAAAGACAGACGTGGTGAATTCACCTGTCAAATGGAACGCAGCTATGTACGGCTTGTTGTTCGTATTTACTTCGATTCAGCTGCGCTAGCTACAGACGTATAGTGACTGTACTGTACCTTGAGTAGGTCGGTACCTCGAGTCGGTCACTACACACAAAACGTATACAACACAGACTTTACACGACAATTTTTAGGTGATCGACTCATGGTATCACCATGCAACTGTACGTACCTCGTACGAAATACACGTACGTATGTACTGCGCTTACAGATATCGTTATAAAGCAGCATTACGGATACGGATGTCCATGGGTACGATTACGTTTTAGAGGTTTTAGAGCGCGTGTAGTAAGTCTACATAGATTGTTATGACGTCATTTGACGTGAATGGTCCACCTAGGCTACCGTAGAATAACCGCGTTAAGAAAATGCCAATTTTGAGCTCAAATGACTTTTAATATCCATGAAATTTTAAGGCAAATATGCACAAAATAAAAGTAAGCTACACCACATGTTTCGAGTTGAACCAAGTTTTACAATCACAGATATTCTGCTTGAAAGATTTTAAACCATTTGACCTCTGGTAACCCCAAATGACCTTTGACCTTTACCAAAAACAATAGTGATCATCTTTCTCATATGGGCCATGCACATGCCAAGTGTGAAATTCTTGGAAGTTACACATCTTGAGATAGAAGTGTTTACAAGCAATTTCCAAGATATTTACCATTTGACCTCTGGTGACCCCAAATGACCTTTGACTTCCACCAAAAACAATAGGGATCATCTACTCATTATGGGCAACCTACCTGCCAAGTATGAGATCCCTCGGTGTTACCCTTCTTGAGATATCGTCTTTACAAGGTTTTGACCTTTTGACCTCTTGTGACCCCAAATGACCTTTGACCTCCACCAAAAACAATAGGGATCATCTACTCCATATGGGCAATCTACATGCCAAGTATGAGATCCTTCGGAGTTACCCTTCTTGAGATATCGTGTTTACAAGCCAAGCGTCACATACACACACACACACATACACACACACATACACACACACGACATCACCATCGCATAGATTCCTTTGACTTCGTCAAGGAATCAATAAACCAAGCAGGCTGCTTACAACCATACTGTAGCTCTACCAGTAGTATTGCCAGTGTGAGCAAATTTTTGGGCCCTTTTGGCCCTGCATATAAGTGAACATTTCACCAGACAATTAATGGTCAACTATGATAACTACAAAAACAATGGGTCCTGAGCATACTAGTTAAATATACAGCCACTTATTCTACCACATGCCATTTTGGCAACTAAAAAGTAGCTTTTCGGCCAACCCAGTCCCAATCCAACTCAATCTCAGCTAACTTGGTCCACCTAACTCACAATGCTAAGTGGAGCCACTGGACTGTACACGCCCAACATACCCAGCACTGAACACAATTTAACCCGAGTCCTTGTTCAGGAAACTGGAAAGGCATGTGCATAAAAAATTATAAAAGCCTACAAAAAATATCATGAAGGGAACATGATAAATTACGTACACAGATCCATCCCCTGGTAGAGCTATTTGATTTTGTTGCTCACGTTTGTCAGACGATCTTGTCTCTACTGGCCTACACATGACACAGCTAGGCTTAAGCTTACATCTTGGTATTAACTGTACAGTATGCATTTCCCTAACTGTATGTGTTCCATATTTTTATGAAGTAGCCTATATAGTATTAAGGTTATCCTAAATAAATCAAGTTAAGAATTTTACCAAGCAGTAGGCTTGGCTTCAAGATTCCAATGTTAAAACAGTCTCCGTGGAACCACATACTATCATCACGAAAGGTTTAAGGTCATGTCAGTTCATCTCAGAGCTCTGGACTTCCTTGGTTTACAGGGAGCTACCTGGTTTTTGTCAAAATATCCCAGTCCCTCACTTCCAGGCCCCATGCTTACACTTCTTTTTTTCTTTTTTCTTTTTTTTTAATTTTGAAAGTACTCTTTCACTTCCATATACCCAAAATAGTTCTCACAACAAAGCCAAAATAATGTAGTGTTCCACAACAACAATATCCATGTAGACCTGCCTACTTACAAATTGCTGTGGCTGACTGGTCAAACACACACTCTACGTAGAATGACTCCTTGACATACAGTTAATTTCTCCAGTCTTCAGTCCCCTCTCAGGTGTCCACTGAGAAAGCTACAATTTGTCAAATTGCCCTTAAAAAGAATCATTGATTCCATATCCAATTCATGTTACCCCCATCCTTTCATGGGAAGCTAATTCATCAAAACTTACCTTGGTTTATAAATCTATATGCCCTACCTACCTCACCTCTAACTACTAATGGACAGTCCCATCTACTGAGTATCGTTTTGGATCCCGGCTAGGGGGTGTCCTTCCGAACTTCAAACCTTCCTTGCTCCAAATTGCTCATTACAAAGCCAGGTGAATGTCAAGTCTTACATTTATTTTTGTTTTCATATTGTCATCTTTTTTGTGGATCCAAGAGCATGGCCAAAGATATTCTGTGATAGATGAGACTGTCCACCAGTAGAAGTTCAGAGGTGAGGTAGTGTAGGTGTGACATGTGATTGATGAAATAAAATTTGTACACAGAAGTGTCAATGGTACAGAATTTTTACAATGAAATTTATACTGTAAAACTTTGCAACATTATCTTAAAAGAAATTATTAACATTATTGTTAACCCAAAATCAAAACTTAAACTTTGTCCCATAAACTGTAAGCAAAATATAATGTTATTCCTACTGGCACAATGAAACCATCACATATATAGAACCACTGAACATCTAACACAATTCAGCACACACTTGAAAAAAGGACTATATTCAACATTGTTGATTAGAGAACGTGAACAGTACTGCACATATGTACGTTTAGGAAGTTACACGTAATATGCCTAATATCAATTTGAGCCTTACTAGAAGGTTTGGGCTTTTACTAAAGTGGTGTTACTGTATGTAGATTGCAATTTTTCTTTTGAAAGACAACATACTGATTTTACATTGCAAATATGTGAACGTTTCCAAGAATATCTGGGGCATATGAAATCCCCCATGTCACATTCCTGAATGGTGGAAGTCACAGATTACCGGATCATTCATGGGAGAGCTGAATTGTGATACAGTATGTACACTGCTACATGAAGGTGATTTACTGTACTAAAGATTGAATTATATTTCAAAGCAGATGATGAATTTTGTTTCGATTCCAAATGAGATGAAGTTGAATGTGAGTTAATACAGTAATGTTAAGTTAATATTTTTTTAAATGTGTGAATCAATCTGTTCACTCCATGGTAAAAGTCCTGTACCCAATTACCACTACTACAGTGCAGTATGTACAAATTAACTAATTCCTTTACCACATTGTACCCATGTACCTGTAATAACTGGGGTGACAAATAGATTGGTTACTGTTTAAGGGGTAAACAAAATTTTAAAGGGCATGAGTTGATTTAGTATTTCGCAAGGCATCTGAAGGGAAACTAAAAAAATATATTACAATTTGAGTCCTCTCTCAAACCTCAGCAAAAAACCCCAACATGTGGCCCTTAACTGGTATGAGTTTTCCTGGCCCCAAACCCCCTCATGTCCCAACTAACCCATCCCCTACCCAAAGAGTGTGAATCTGAACTGGCTTTTGAAATTTCTTATCTGTTGTATTTCACTGGAACTTAGCAATAACAACTTGGAAACCCAATGAATTTACTGCATCACTATTTCATTTGAAATTCCATTTCTTGTATTTCCTGTGTTTCCCTTTTCGTAAATTTTGACGATATACCTGGTACAAATGTAATTTAAACAGTACTTCATTTACTGTACTGCACTGTGCCTTGTGATGTTGTCTGCAGTACATACCTCATGCGTATGTGCTAAGACATTTCCACCACTGTAACTAAAGTGATATTTTTACCCATGTTCATTCCTGCAACCTCTTTAAAATACGGCAACACTGTATTTTGATCTTCTTTAATTTGCTTGTATTTCTACTGAATACCCAAGTTTTTTTTTATAATTATGTGCAGAGAGACTTCTCGATGTTGAAAACCACAATACTTAAAAATTTTACGAATGCATTCAAGCCTTTACACATTGAGTACATGATTACTTGTACAATATGTAAGTGCTGAACAATGCACATACAGTACCACGAATAATCGTTTGTGCAAAGAACACACTGCCGCACCAGTTTGTGCAGCAAGCTCAACCAACTGGTCATGATTATCTATGAAGTTCAACATTAGAATGCTCCGTTTATAAATTTGTGAAAAGAAACAAAATGGCTGAAAGTGTTTCACTCTTCTGGGCATATTATGGGAGCTAAAAACTTTCCCACAATGAAGAATTAACAGAAATTTTATGTAACTTTAGTCAGCCAAAGTGGGGAGATGTAATTGTAATTTAAAATATTTTAGTTTAAGGCACTGTTCATGGTTTAAAAGCCCAAGTTGCTTACGCACAGAACTACAAAGCTTGGTTACTATTTCGTGCAGTTTGCACTTGCACTGAGCCTGACGAACTATAAACACACTAAAGGCAGTTACGTTACCACTACTCAAATCCTGGGCAAGTTCCCGCAGTGCATTGACGATGAATGTTATGTTGGGGCATAGTATGTTTTTCTACGGACTTGACATAACTTTTAAGTCCCATGAAATTTTCAAATGAGGGGTCCAAATTCGTGCTGTTCTGCTGTTCAGAGAACAGTGTTTTTCCACAAGAAGCACATTGCATATATATGCATTTATCTTAATCTCTGAAGTAATCATGTAGTGAATATAAAAAAAATCCCTGTAAATTTTGGATTTAGTACGAAATGCAATCTCATTCCAACAGTGCTCAATTGAAGTCGGTTAGACATGCATGTGTTATTTCCCTATTACGCTGCATGGTAAACCTCTACTGTATAAACGGCGCACATACTGTCAGGTTTGCTATTAAACAGAAGAACTTTTTTATGAAAACTTCGGAACAGTACAATCTAATCTGGAAAAGTAGTTTTGGAAAAAGCGCTGTTCCATGAGGCAGCAGCAAAAAAAATCTCGACCCCTGCAGCATGTTGCATTTATATTGATGTGTATAGTGTCTAGGGTCATTCTCTGCCAACTCAACAAATTGGTTGGTCGGGCACTGACTCAGATTTTGCTGAAACTTTAATGAAGCATAGTTCCACTTATGGAAAGAACACACCGAAAATTTCAGGTCAAAATTCCAAACCGTTTAGGAGTTATGGCCCATTGAAAAATGGCCCGGACCCCATCTTTTCATGCCCAATTTGTGCGCATGCCATTTCGATCATTTTTGAGGGCCTATAACTTCCCAGAGAATAAAGATACAAAGCTATAAGTACCTACCTGGGGTATTTTCTGCCCAAATTTTCAGAATCTGGCCTCAGACACACTGTATCTGGCTTAATTATGAAGATAAAGAGCTCTTAACATTGCATTTCATTTTAGGCGTCCATGTGAGTTTTGATATTTGGACCCCTGTGGTTTAACCAACTTCTATCAGATAAGTTCCATTTTTCATATATATAATATCTGGTGGGTGCACTTTGCTCTCACAAAGTTAAGGACCAGAAATAACTTCCATGACAAAATGGTTGGGGGTCAAACATGGTCCCAGAGCCAAAAAAAAAACAAAATTTTGATGTTTTTCAGGTTGAACTTTGACCTTGTTTATCACCTTCCATGAACTAAAATTTTTTTCTACCAACAGCTCTATCCCTTTTCTATATCTGGTTAAAATTTCAGAGACAGGTTTCCCCCCATTTTTAATTAAAAAACCTTTTGAGTTGGGTAGGTGGTGCACCATTTCACATAGCAGTGTACAGTGTATATACTGTACACATGTATACAGAAATTAGTAGTGAGTGTACCACAGGTGTAGCCCAATAAGCTCACATATACCTTGTTTGCAGTGTGGTAATACAATTAATGATCATCATTCTAGTTTAAGCCAGCTCATGGCTTTAAAAATAAGTATACATCTTTCCACAAGTCATAAATGGGCACGACAGCCCCTTTGATTTCTTAGACAACATTTGTTATGTGTAAAATGCTGTATTATACAGTATCTGTATACTGTACAGTACATACAGTGCATACTTGTTAAATTTAATAGTACGATTATTACAAGTTTGTACTGTAAGTTACTTAAAATGTCTTTTCCTAGGTAGATAACTGTAAATGAAAATACTATTACTTCTGTGGTTGAAATTATACAAACAGGCCATGATATAAGGTCATGTGTGCTACACGAGTAGTTTGTACTATTATATGTATATGTACAGTAGGCCTACATACTGTACAATGTGTATGTGACATTGACCACCTTCTACCCAAACTCAAAAAATAATTTGGCAAGAATGAGGAAAAACCCCTCTCTGAAATTTTAACTAAATATAGAAGGGGGTTAGAGCTAATGAAAAAAAAAAATTTTCAAGTTCATGGGAGGTAATAAACAAGGTCAAAGGTCAACCCGAAAAACATCAAAATTTGGGTTTTTTGGCTCTGGGACCATGTTTGACCCCCAACCATTTTGTCACGGAAGTTATTAAAGGTCCTTAACTTTGTGAGAGCAAAGTGTACCCACCAGATATTATGTATATGAAAAATGGTACTTGTCTGATAGAAGTCGATTGAACTACAGGGGTCCAAATATCATAAATCACATTGACGCCTAAAATGAAATGCAATGTGTAGAGCTCTTTTATCTTCATAATTAAGCCAGATACAGTGTTTTTGATGCCAGATTCTGCAAATTTGGGCAGAAATTATCCCAGGTAGGTGTTTTCAGCATTGTATCTTTATTCTCTGTATATATATAGGCCCTCAAAAATGACCGAGATGTGGACCATGCAATTCAGGCATGCAAAGAAGGGGGTCTGGGCCACTTTTCAATGGGCCGTAACTCCCAAACGGCTAAGAATTTTGACCTAAAATTTTTGATGTGTTCTATCTACTACTTGAACTACACTAGGGAATTTTTTCAGCAAAATCTGGGTCGGTGCCCAACCATGATTTTCTGAAAATTTGTTGAGTTGGCAGAGAATGACCCTCTAATTTTACGGTAACTTCGATATTTTAATCCTTTTCAAAAATTGCTTGAGAGCATTTATTGTTACCTCATTTTCTGCAAGGGACTCACAGCTCATTGTGCAAACATAAAAAAATTAGACAAAGCTGGATAACAACGACATGTAACTGGCATTTTTTAAAGCTTTCACAGAACTTGCATCAAACTTTGATAAATTTGGGGGAAAAGTAAAAGCTACTGTTCTGGGATTTTCAGTGAGAAACTTTCACGGTTTACTGCACAAACACAAATGGATTTAGCTATAAAGACGGTACAACTGTAGGGCTGAGTAATTAGGATACAAAAATGATTATATGATATGACATAGGTCGGACTTTTACCTGGTGGATCAGTCATTTAAGCCGATCAGTCATTTAAGCCGTTAACAGTTTAACTGGGACAGCCCTAGTGGTCACCCCATTTGAGGATATATTCACGGAATAATTCAGTACATTCAAATGAATTTTTTTCCTTCTTTAGTGTAAAAACACTGAAAACCCTATGGTTTTGCACACAAAAAAGTGCTCCAAACCAACAAGGTCTGCTACAAATACAGCTTCTTTCCTCATAACGTAAGAGACGGGAACCTTCTCCCCCAGAATATAGCAGATCTTGACAACCCCAAGCAATTCAAGGACTCTGCCTTGAGCTTTCTCAGATGGGAGGACTAGCTCTTCTTGTGCACACCAAACCCTGCATGCTTGACTCCACCGAGGAGTGTTGTGCAGTATTTTTCCAGATCCAGATCCTTGAAATCTTACAAATAAAATGCAGCAGATAATTTGAAATGCAGAAAACATTGGCACCAACTTATTCCTGGTTGTAAGTAATCATTCTCCTATGCTTGCTCAAGTTTCCTTCTGCAATCACTTACAGGTGCAGGCCGACGATGTTGAAACACAGTTCACACAACAAGACTTCCAGTAGGCTTGACTAAAACCTAGGCTTCACCGTAAACTGTACGAGGCCGTCAAACATACCAAAATTTGACACCTCAAATGGTAATAAAATCTCTCATTACAATGCTAATCAGCCCTTTCCTACTTATTAAACTGAACAATCCAACAGGGGGGGGGGGGGCTACTACAAATTGTTCTTCAGAAGTAATGAAAAAACCCAAACTCTCAAAAAGCAAACATGGAAATATGCCATGTGTTGAAGCTTGCAATTGACTGACTTTAATTTCACAAAGTACAACAGGTCTGAGCAGGGCACAAGCCCTGGCGTGGGCATGGCATTGTCAATGGAACTGGCTACATAGCTGTTTCCTTTGTAAATAAACGCTTGGTGTCATTGCTTGCATACTGTATGTATTACTAGCATGGAAAAGCACATGAATATAATTTTATGACATGCAAGAGAATACTCTATGATCTGGCCCCTGATTGGTCAAAGTTGCAACGCTCCAAATATCCCAACACTCCCAGTTGGGCTTGCTCTGAATGCCAGAAAATGCTACTAAAATGCACCTCTAGCACTCTGTTTTGCCAAATAATTTTTGGTTGTTCTATTTCTTTAACTATGCATCAGAAATTCTCAAAACGAGTAGGATCTGGTCTATAAAAATCAAGTTTGAGCCCACAAATTGGTTCAACTGCAGAAAACAACATCCCTACAAGACACACCACTGAGACTCTGGAGGTGCAGTTGCAATCACTGCGACTGCACCTCCAAATTGGAGACTCAGTGGCCATAGACAAACTTCCCCTAACAATTAACACAAGACTCACGTGGATATATGTTCTCATAATTACACTACCCTCACTAAAATCCACTGTGACTACCACTGCACCTACACTCTGTCCTACAAGCTCACCAGTCAAAACATCCCTGTACCAAAACATCCCGGTACCAAAACGTCCCACTATTGGTCAAAACATCCCCGCTTCTAGTCAAAATTGTCCCCGTGCCAAAATATTCCCATACCAAAATGTCCCCGGGGTTGAATCACTGCTAGTTTTATGACTGTTTTGTAACTACTTAGTCAGTTCCTTGTAAAGTTTTATTAGTTGCCTACTTCTATTTCTTCAAAGAAAATTAAGTACAAATCACAACTTACCACACTATGCTTTTAATGCAGTGTTACACGTGGTACATGTAGGTAGGCCTAGTTCAGTGAGCAAGTACAGTGGGCACAGGTTAGATACCACTGTAAGCAGCACTAAGTTCTTTTCTTCATGTTTCGATATTACTATTCTAAAAACCAAAAGCTGTCCCTGACTTCTTTACATATGCAACAAACTCATTACAAGTAATTTTTACGTTCATGTACCATATGGGGGGGGGGGACATTTTTGTACTGCATACATACTATCATGGAGACATTTTGGTAAAAAGAGGTCCCGACGTTTTGATAGCTAACAGCAGGGAAGTTTTGGTAAAGGAACATTTTGACTGGATACCACCTATGACAGGCTCAGTGTACATAAGCTGGCTCTTGTCGGGTTGTAGGACTTACAAACTGGAAGAGATTGTGTACATGTGCCACTCCATGATTTTTAAAAGTTGCTTTTTCAGAGGGGCATTGTAATGTATTCTGCAGTTAGTCCCACAAATTTTCCTTCATCGTAGAGACTTCAAGGGTACCAAAGATTTCCAGTACCATAGCATTTAGCACACTGATTGACAGTTAAGCAATCTACTTCCTGTGCCGATAATAATTTAATTTACATGAAGGTAAAATTTTCAACACTCCTTTGGATCATACTAAGCCTTATTTAAATTTTGGTAGGCCTAACAGGTGTTTCATTAAAGCTGTCCACTTATATTTTATTACTCTGCATTTTCAGCCAACTTACATGAAATGCCTATCAAGTATCATGCAATTAACATTAGACCTACATATGTTCATAATCACTCATAAGTAAAGTATCCAGAACAAGCTTATCAGCCTACATAAAACTGGTTTCAGTACAACTAATAGAACCCCCTCCCCCCATAATAAACCTCACCCCACCTCCTGAAGTGCATTCACAATAAACTCAACGAAGAAAAATAATTCACATTCATCAATAGCCACTGGGAACTATGCCTTCACTCAAAACTGGAGGCTTGGTGGACTTTCACATTTTTCAAAATCATTTACACAGAACACGTTGACTTGTTCTCTAAAAAAAACATCTCGGGGAACCAAGCCCATTTCAACTGTGACTGTCTCCTTGTTGTCAAAAGGGTGTTTTTGACAGTGGTGGGGTATCTAGCATGGTAACTCCCTGATTTTGGCTAAAAGTAGGTTTTTGGCCCACTGAAAACCTGTTTTTTTTTTTTTTTTGAAAAACCACACAGCCTAAGCCTACCTATAATCTACTAGCCTAGGCCTAGCCTAGAAAAACTAGAAAACCACCCTGTACAGAACCCATGCCTTTGGAAACTGCTAAAACCCCAAGTTTTCTTCTGGGCTATCTCCCTTGGACTACGCCCTAGGCTAGGGTATTGTATAAGCGTAACATCAGGCCTAGGCCTAGCCTATTTATGTTTGGAAAGGTGGAATTATCCCAGTTTTATTAATTAATGTGGTCTGTCACCTAGCCTTGATGGACTCACCAGCAACTATAAGTAACTGTTAGGATACTTCTAGCATATGCCTAAGCCTAGGCTACATGCCTAAACTCAAAGTAGGCCTAAGCTATCGTGTGGTAACACTTAGGCTACTTTAGCCTAGCTGCCGTAGTATGCGAAATGTGATCAGCAGCGGAGCTTTCAAGATGGCGCAGCCCTTGTTCAGGAATTTCCTTGTGATCAGTCTCGATGCCGGTGAGGAGTTTTCGAAATTCACTTAAATAAATGCAATGCATACACTTACAGGAAAAACCACCCTTACCCAATAACTAATCCAACGTTAGATTTTTCTTAGATTAGTGGAATATTGCGTACAAGGAACAAAGACTTCATGTAAACATGAGTCATGCGAATGACGGAATGGTTTAGCCTAGCCCTCAATCTCAGTAATAAAACGTTAAGCCTAACCATGCACGGTAAAACGCGAAAAAATGAATAACCTTGGATGGAACAAGAAACTGTTTTTTCAGACCTCACCTTAAGCAGGTAGAAAGTGAAGCTTAATCCTCAGTAAGTATGCTTTTCATTTACGGTTGGCCGTTCCTGGGCTTAAATCAGAAGAAAAGTAAAAAGCTAGGCTTCTTTTTGTTCAATGACGTCGTGTTTCTCGCGTTGTATTATAAGCGAGATCGATGTTATGCTCATTGCACTCTGCTTGCACATGGATTACATGTAAAACTAAAGATGCGCAGAACGTGAGATATCAACAACGTTGTACGCAGGCTCACTCACCCGAGGGCTTACGAAAATCACCGATTGTTCTGGAGCTAAATTCTCCGTAAAACAAAGAAATTCCTATACTTCACAGTTTCATACTCACACTTTAGCCATGCTACGTAATAGAGGAGAGAAAGGTCAGTTCTTGGCATTTATTTTCTCCAAAGAAACTTTGTAGTTCATGTCCTCCTGTAAATGAAAACTGAGTGACTTCATTCCCGCCCGCCGGCTATTGCATATTCATGAGTAAAAGTTCACGTTTTTGCGTAAAACCATCTTTTGTTTTTGAAGATCGTGAGGGGAAACTGTGACGCACTTTTCTTGGTATTCAGCAAATTGAGATATATGCCACATATTTTCCGTTTGATGAGTGCTAAGTGGGCCATACTTCCAGTGGACTTCAATTAAGGAGAACCATGTTACTAATATGTGTAATGTATGGAACTTTGAAGAAGCCCGGTCGCACAGCTCCACTATACAGACAAAGATAAGCTTTGTACGGAGTTCCAATTGGATAATTTTATTCAGTCCAACGTACACTGTCTTCCGACACAACTTGAAGGCTGCGATCACTGGGGAAATGGTCCGTAAAAAATTGGTTTAGGGACGGACCCCTTTTCGACCATTATCCCCATTGGTCACCGACTGAGTAATATTCGTGGAGGTGGGATGTACCGTTTAGACTGGGTTCTTAAATGGCGGCCCGCGAGGCCATCCAATCCGGCCGCGAAGATATTGAGGTCTAAAACAAACATGAGGTTGGAAAAAAATTGATTAGCCAACACTAATCACGTATCTTTTTGAGATATATTTTGGTGAGGAAGAGTCTGTTTTGTTACTTAACTGAAGCACAGGCTTACTATGTGTCGAAAACATCATTTTTCGGGGCGCTTCGCGTGCACCTAATACTGTCAGTTGTTTTACTATTACTTCATAACAGACAGCTTCGATGCAGTTACTGTTCCAAAGATGTATGCAACCAGGAACGTGGCTAGAGGTACCCCACCCATCTTCGTAAAACTGACAAAACTTGTTAAATAAGGGTGGGAGAGTCCGGAATTTCTACTGCCGCACACTAAATTTTCTAGTATATGTCAATTAGCAGATTCCTGTAAGAGAAAAATCTGATTTTCGTGTAGTGAGTGAAATGGATGTTCCTACCACCGAAATCATAAAAAGCGCGCATAAAGGGCAAGCAGGGGCGTCAATCCGGATTCAAATGTGGGGGGGGGGCGGGGGCGGGGGACATACATGACTTAGCACAAACCAATCCCTTTGGTTTTGAAGAGGGGTGTCTTCCTACAGGCCCTTTCCTCCCCCCTTATGATGACTGACGCCCTATTCTAATAACAGGCCCGTAGCCAGGAATTCTGATATAGGGGGGCACCGACACCTCATAGAGGGGCACCGAAGAAGATTATGTTTGTTGTCAGTAGTACCACCACAGGATTACAGTTTGACGGAACTACAGGGGATTATATCTCAAGCTTACCACACATAGCATAAAGGTATCGGTTTTACGTGTGCACATACGCGCGCCGAAGCGCGCGAAAATTTCACTCTTCTGATGGAAATTTTTCCCTCCGCTTGCAATACAGAGACGTAGAAATTCTCCACAAGTGAAGGGAACAACACTATAATCACGATATATCTTCAGCTCAGCAAGCGCAGGTGAAGCCGGTTAAGTACTTTGCGAAATGCGAGGCGGGACCAGGGGCTGCCATTAGGCAGACGTGGTGTGATCCAGTATGATTTTGTTAGGACCCAGAGGGAAATTCCCCGAATATGTGGCGAATAAACAATATGGGAACACTAGCATGGAGCTTTGAGCAGGACTTTGAATGACAGTGAAAGCACACCATTGTTTTCACAGTTCACACTTCGGATGGTCATTATCGTTTTTCTACTTTGAACGAAATTTTACATGAAAAAAACATGAGAAAAAGTGAATTTTTAAATAAATTTTTGGTACGAGTAAATTTAGCTTCAACCGTATAGTCGTCCCGGAGCGAATGTTACTCAAGGTACTAGATTACTACATGAAAGCCCTTTGATGTCCGGGATCTAACTTTGAGCCTTCACCTAGCTTTGGCTGAAAGAGTTCACTTGAATTTTTGTACTAATAATGTTCACGGGTGATATTACTTCGCTTGTAAGAACTGCGCGCGAAGGGCGCTGAAATTTTGCAGGAAAATTATTTACCACGGTAAAACCTGCATACAGACTCAGCAAGGGGTGGTGGAAAGATAAGCCTGACGAAGGGCCTAAGCTCCCCTAAGAGGTCCAGCAGCCCGAAGCCCCGTCAGAAGCAATGGGTTACAGATTGTATACCGAACGCGAAGTTTTGGGCAACCGGCGAAAAATTTGGGGTTCTGTTGAAGAAAAATTGAAAATATTTGGTTCTTATTAAGGAAAGTTAGAAAATTTGGGTTTCTGTGGAAGAATCTGCCCTCTTCGTCCTAGACAGTTCCAATTCTCCCGACTAAGTTACTCCTTCTAAAACTGTGTTGAGCCCCTCCTTGTGCAGACACAAACCTAGTTTATTGCTTAAGGGCATATCCTGTTGGGCGTACAAGGCCATAATATGTAACCAGAACATTCTCTGCGCATACTGTGTGTTGTGAGCTTTGATGTTTATCAAAGAGCATTCACTTATGACCAATTGAGAATTTTGCTTTCTCCCAACCAAAATGTATTTGGGGTGATGAGTGTCTGTCTTTAAGAACTAAACCAAGACGCCGGACGACTGGTCGCGAGGGGATGCCCCCTTCCACCACCCCTGGACACTGAGACACTTTACGTTTCATACAAAATCATTATCATGATGTTGAGTCTGAATTAAGAATCTTCCCGATCGTAAGAGAAAGAGGATGGAACTTTTTATGGATTCAGTTTTGTGTTTTTCCGGGAATCACACCTACACGAAAGAACAATAGCTCAGTTGTGGAACCTGTACATTAATAAATTAAGCCAACATATCTGAAACGGGTGTTAAAACTATACGTAACTAAAGATGAAAGCGCGCGTAGCGCGCGAAAATTTTTGTGATTTTAGAACAAAAAAGTTACAGAGAACAAAATACGTTCATTATTAAACTCCTTTTGGGATCATTTTTGGTTACAAATCGCTTGGTGTGATACCAGGGCCACCGTTTACATGTACTAAAATTTTATTTTCGATCGATTTTCCGTATAGGGGGGCACAGGGGTCCGCACGGGGGGCACGGCCCCCTTGTGCCCCGGCCTGGCTACGGGCCTGTCTAATAAGAATTATCATTTCAAAGTTAACATGACCATCATTGAGATCTGCCAGGTGAAATACATTTTACCATGTCCCAAAATAGCTGAAACCACGCTTCGCAGCGTGGATCATTGTCGGAGATCATGGACCCGACCAGGCCCGTTGCTAGGGTGACATGTTTTGGGGTGTGAAGGTGACCTTCCCAAATTCCGACTGGCTGGATGTTTTTCCAACTGAGTGGAGACTTGTAAGTTGCACTTTGCTTATGAGCGCTATGCGTTTTGTATACAGCAGTGGGGATCCTTCCTTTGTCACTACATAAATGTGTCGTCCTGGGGGAGGGGTCAAAAGGGAAGGTATGCCCCCCTCCCCTTTGAGAAATTTTCGTTAATTTAAGGTTGCTTAGATGCAAAATGGTGCTATCTTTGGGATATTTTGGAGCTGATCGTAGTATAGCAAAGTTTTGAGGGACTAGCAAGGGCGTTTTCAGAATGTTTTTAAGTCGTATGTGTATTAACAATCACCATCTATACCGATAATGGCATCGGCGAAGCGTTCTGCAAAAATTTTTGAAAAATGTTTAACGGCAACAAAGTACTTTCAAACTTCCACATCATGCTACAAATTAGACTGAATGCAGTGGCGTACCCAGGATTTGTCTCAAGGGGGCGGGCATGCAGTATGTTGTGTGACCGCCGGCCTGGGGGAGGGGTGTCCCCCTCCCCTTTGAAAATTTTTGAAAAATAAGGTGTCCTTACATGCAATATGGTGCCAAATATGCTACCTTTGAAGTAAAATTTGTGTTAAAAAATTTACATATTTTGAGGAACTTAAAAAAAATCGGAATAAGTGAGGGGGCATGGCCGAATGGCCCTCCCCTCTGCGTACGCCGCTGATGGAATGATCCCATATTGATGAGAGGCCCCTTCAGATGTTTTGAGATGTATGTCTGTTTTCGGAGAGTGTTGTGATCAGAATAGTTCCATGTTTTTACCTTTTTAATGGTCATGAGAAGGAGTGCAAATCGTGACGCATGCGCGCGAAGCGCGCCGAAATTTTGTCATTATATAAGATTTCCCTGACGAAATCTGCATTCAGAATCTGCATCGAGACACTTAACGATTGCCCAACAAACCTACATACCACTCTAAAAGCCAGTCAAATAGAGCCACGGCACTACTCTTTTACGCAAATGTGGGGGGGGGGGAACATTTGATATTGCGTCCCCCACCCATCGAAATGTGGGGGGACATGTCCCCCCGTCCCCCCAGGATTGACGCCCATGAGGGCAAGAGTGCTTCACTTTACCTCACTGGATAACACGAGTGGTTGGGCATAGTTGATGGAGACCTATTGGAAAATCAAAGAAGACAGGAGCACTAGGGATAAGGTGGCCTGCATATGCCTTCGAATGATTGATTTCAACAAATCGTCACAAATTACCAAAATTTTCACACGCTTCGCGTCCTTTTCCATTTAACCTTAATTTAGAAGTTAAAATGAGTAGCTTAACGTATCCACAAGCCCACTGTATAATCAAAACGATGGGCGGTTCGCATGGGCGTCCGCAGAAAAAAAAATTAGGGGGGGGGCAAAACTTTTAATTGATCAAATCAGGGGAAAGTTTTACTCCCAGAAAAGAGCTTAATTGCTTAATGTTGGTGCCTTTTACAGGGGTGCAGGCAGGAATTTGCCAGGGCCAGGAGCGAAACCTGTAGGCAAACTATCTAAGCGTAGCGCCAAAACAGTTTGGCACGAAGCGCCGGAAAATTTTGGCCGAAATGCCTCCCAGGTCTCTGAAAATGGCGCTTCCCAGGCCTTGTGAGTTGCATCTAATCATTTTCTATTTTGAAAGATTGTGTTCTGGAAATTTTTTTAGCGATATCATAAAAAAGTGTTGATGTTACTTTTTCTTCAAGCTTTTTTCATGTTTTTGATTTCCAGGGAGCAAGTGCCCCCCTTGCCCCCTCCAGGATGCCCATTGCGGTTCGCTTTGTCCGACAATAATTGGCCAGATTAGTGAGGTGATGAGTAAGGGGAAAGTCAGCCAGACCAATTTGCATGGGCTTACAAATTTTGAGGGACTTATGCTTCGTGGTAGATGGAAGCCTAAAAGTTGCCTTTTATTTGCCTTTCTTATTTGAAGTGTGTTTTTTATTTTTTTCTAAATGATCGGATCCTGAATTGAAAGAGTGTTTAGATACATCTTCCAAGGCAAGGCTTGGTGAAAGCAATTTCCAAAAATCTGGAGGACATTTTTAACAATTATATTCTTGACACGCCTATGGAGACGCTCCGGTCAGCAAGCGTCATGATAAAGATCCCCGTCCCCACCCAAACACATTCTTTTCAAGGTACCAGTGGATATTCATCACTGGATCTATAGCATGAAGTTTATTATCCGCTTTGCATGGCCCAGGATTTTGGTTATGGCCAAAAATAATGGTTAAATTGTGATACTTTTTATCATCTGTTCAGTGCACCTCAAATGGATTTTAAGGATACCGTAAATTTACGTTTGGGTCTTATGTTTAGTTCATACATGAGAGCTTGGTTTCGTCCCCGTTGTTTCACAGGAGTGTTGCCCTGGACCCCTCTAGAGACTCTTCGACGGACCCTATAGACACCACGCTGATAAGCAGTACTGTAGTTCTCGAGACCGGTCTCGGACTCGAGGCCGGTCTCGAGTAACGATTTTAAGGACTCGGACTCCGAAAGTAAGGACTCGGACTCGGACTCGGTCTCGTACAGTCCGTACTCGTGACTCGGCTATAAGATTCCCGAGACCAGGCTCGAGACCGGCACTGACTTTTTAACACTTTTAATCCGTCGCAACATTACACTTACCTTGTACTCTGCAGTTCCTGCACAACTCCACATGGTATCTACGTCTTTGAAATATGCACTGTTTGTTGTGGAGAGACAATTCTTTTTCGAGTGCCTCGCGTGATTTTGTTTCTCCGTTTTCCTTCTTTGCGCAAAAGAACGGAGGTTACGGGCAACTTTCATCTGTCTAATAAAACCGTTGATGGAAGAGTATAGGGGATGATATTCTTAGAGAGATCTCTTTGCCGAGATAGGCTTATGCTGTAATTTTGTTAGTTGGTTTCTTGACACTTTAACATTTGATCTTATCGCATGCAACTAAAATTTGCAACTACCAAGTTCATTGAGAACACTCAACCAGCGAGCCTTGTGTAGCCTGGAAAGACCATTGATCCGGCCCGGGAGACGATTCACTATTGCAATTTCATTAAATACTGACGTTATAGCATTTAACCAGAGGTGACTCTGGAAAGGGACAAGTCGGAGAATTTTCCGATTTCTTCGCGATGTAGTCTCCAAGACAGTATTTACGATATCGTGTGAAAGGTTTGTGGTCGTTTCGCCCCCTTGCCAGTTCGCCCCCAACCAGTTCGCCCCCAAAACCAGTTCGCTCCCAAAGACCTACCAGTTCGCCCCAAGTGCTGACCAGTTCGCCCCCTAATTTATTGGCAATATACCTTTGTTATTTTGGGCGTTTTGTGCCTTTTCATTTGTTATTTTGCATCCTTTAATGCAACTATCGAAAATTACACAAGAAAATTAGCTGGAAGAGTTGTAGTGCCTAATTCATATTGGACGTGGCAGAGAATACCGCGTCAACTTGATACCTGATTGGTTGTTAGTATAGTTGATTGCACATCATGTGAGTATGGTCAACAGTATATTGTGTGTGTGTGCTAGTTTTAAATATAATTCCATGCAATTCTTATTTTTTTTTTTAAAAAAAGAAAAGTTTTCCAATAAACCTATCTCATGACAAGTGTATTTAAGTAAGATGGAAATATAATCACGAACAGAACTTAACAGCAAGAAATCCACTAAACTTCAACTAGCACAGGGAGATATGATACCGAGCTGGCAGTATATTAAATTTTGGCCTAATGTAGGTAGCGGTATTTCAGTTCAAGTGAGTCCCCTCATCACTTTCGTCTCTATAACTCATGCCATTTTGTTGCTGCTGTCGTAAAAAATAAAGTCTACATTTGAAAACTAACAGTTAGGCCTACTACAGTTAAATAGAGGGGGCGAACTGGTAGGAACTTGGGGGCGAAACGACTTCCACTTTGGGGCGAAATGGCAAGGGGACGGAACGACCGAGGCAAACCGGTTGGGGCGAACTGGCAAAGGGGCGAAACGACCGGGTACCGTGTGAAATCCTCAATGGCGACCGCTTACCCTTTAATTTTTCAAAAAGCGCCAATCCTTCAATGCGAACACAATATATTTTTGGCGCGCTTCGCTGGCTGTAGAGTTTACCAGTTGCTCTTTGTTCATAATTTGCTTCATGTAGTAAATAGTAAATAAACAGCACACCGGGCGCTTTCATGTAGTAGTACATAGTACATAGTAGGCCTAAATAAACGGCACGCCATATGGTCTGTGTAAAGTGGGTCCTAGTTCCATTTCAGCGGCGTAGGAAGATGTTTGATGTTGGGGGAGGGGGAAGACCAGATGCGATTTCTCGACCTTGATCCCCTTCCCAACCAGAACAACATATTTGCTCATTGCAATTTTTCCGATTTCAATTTAAGCAAAATAAAAATATTCAAAGAAAAAGGAAACAACTGCAACATCAATATCCATGTAGCAGTGGTGTAGCTAAGATTTTTTGTTTGGGAGGACTGGAGTTATTTGGGGGGGGGGGGACTCCCGTTTACTATCTAAGCTGAGCGCCACCATAGGTTGGCCGAAGCGTACCAAGAAAATTTGAGATTGAATACATCCCAGATTGCCGGAAATGGCACTTTCCAGGCTTGATAGCAGCCATCAAGATATGCAATTTTTGTGAAAAATGTAGAGCTTGATTTGATTTTATTCTAAAACACATTTCTGTGAGGACGGTTTTAACTGAGCTGGCCGGACTTGGGGTCCAAGGATTGTAAGTTTGAATCCCATTTATTATCTAAGCGGAGCGCCACCATAGGTTTGCACGAGTAAACCGAGAAAATTTGAGATTTTAATACATCCCAGATTGTCGGAAATGGCACTTGCCAGGCTTGATAGCAGCCATCAAGATGTGCAATTGTTGTGCAAATTTTTTAAAGGTTGATTTGAATTTGTTCTAAAACACATAAAGTTTGTTACAATCTATCCGACTTTAGTATTCATGGAGTTAGCCCCATGGATTTCGGTGGATTGATTGGAATGGAGATTTTCAACAGCCAGAGTCTTACTATTATTAAGTTGGTGGAGGCAAGATTTGCCCGACGGGGGCCAGCTACCCGAACCCCCGACAACCCCAGTGCCGTCGGGTGTAAGTGGGATTTGAAGAAAACCTGTGTACTAGACCATTTCATTAGGGGCATATATTGCATAAAGTTGTATATACTAGAGAAGCATAGTTCCGCTTTGATTAAATGTTTTCCCCGGAATCTAAGCTGTAAAAATTGCAAAGCTCGCGAAGCACGAAAATTTTTGGTAGGTTTCAAAAAAAAGACATATGTAAACATTAAGAGCAAAAAAGAAAGAAAATCTGTAGGGATTCTAGACCGTATAGGAGATAATATGCATTATATCGAAACTACCTTACCTATTCGATGAAATAGCCAAATATTGCTCCGTGAGTCCCTCACCAACTGACCGTACCGCTTGACACACACAAGAGAACAGTTAGGCCTACTAGGCTTTGCGATATGGGATGAAATTTGAGAACCTCTACTTAAACTGTGTACTTTTCTTACATGTTACTTGGTAAGGTGGAAAGGACTTGCGCTATCTAGCAATGTAGAATGGAACTATTGAAGAAAGTAGAGTAGATCTTCTGCGCGCGTAGCGCGTCGAAAATTTTGCGTTCTTATTAGAGAAAATGCACTCTTGCGAGCAAAAACGGGTAAGACGAAACTGTAAACTGACGCGATATTGGGGGGGGGGGCAAAATGACATTTGCCCCCAACAAATCATATTGGGGGGCCATGGCCCCCTGCCCCCCCCCCCCTGGTTCTTACGACACTGCATTTGGAAGGAGTTTCAGATTCCTCCTGCAGAACTTTACTTAAAAGGTGTAAATGTCCTCCACCATGGCTTACTACCTAACCGTACTTGGCTATTCCACACTGTTGTTTGTTAAAGGCAATAGGCAGTCGCCCCAAAATTTTCTTTGAAAAATCAGCAAACCATTGCAAATCTCATCTAATTGCATTACAAGCACCTCTGAAGATGTTTTGGACATAACTTTAACAAACAATAGGTAAAGCAAGGAGAAATTCTCCTTGAATTTCACTATTCATCAACAAAAATACTGTCACATGATCAAAATAGGCCAGTCATGAACTAGAGTGACAGGGTACACTCACTCTGATTGGGGTGACTACATACTGCCTTTAATGTTGGAAAAGTTTATCCTCAATCGCGTCGGTAGTTGTTCTCTTGTGAGTGGCACGATACAATATAAAACAAACTATCCCATGTCGAGGTGGGTTCTTTGTTTGCCCACCATCAATGAAGATTTTGCAACAGGTATTTTAATTTGGGCCTCCCTTCACAGTTCTACAGATTATTTTATAAAAA
Organism: Holothuria leucospilota; assembly: GCA_029531755.1. Classification (NCBI taxonomy): domain Eukaryota; kingdom Metazoa; phylum Echinodermata; class Holothuroidea; order Aspidochirotida; family Holothuriidae; genus Holothuria; species Holothuria leucospilota. The sequence goes on along the minus strand of CM055980.1, from coordinate 15,503,800 downwards.
CAATCAGTACCACACTGTAACTAACGGAAGAGGCTGTGTCAGTGGGGAATTAACAGCCCTGTCCGGTTCATGAAGAAATAGTGTCCATTCTATCATTATTCCAAAATATCTTCGCTTTGTTTCACAAAACATGTTACGGTTTCCTGGAAATTAAACATGATAAATTCTAGTGCATGAACACACGTCACAGTGACGTCAGTAAACAAAATATAAAACCCTTAGCACCATAATGCATCTAAGCTTCTTCCTGAAAAATTTTTCACTGAGGAAAAGGGGCTCACCCCTCCTCACAAATCCCTCTCCAGGGAGGGTCGACTCGAATATCTCAGTGGTCTTTATTAGGAAAGATTCCCCGTACTGGGGCTATGCCTAACAAAACATTGATTTACCTTTCTTCTAGTAATTCTCAGGTTCGAGGCCATTGTAAGAAGCTAGTTAAGTGTTTTGCAAGGCTCGACATTAGGAAGTTCAGCTTCTCTCATAGAGTTGTTAACGAGTGGAATAGTCTGCCTGAGTGGGTAGTTAACTCCACATCTGTGCACTGCTTTAAGGTTAACATTGACAAGTTCTTCCATAACTGTGGTAGAATCTAATTGGGCTGGGCTCGTTTGGTGTTGGTTGGTTGTTTGTTTTCAGTTAAGGTTGTATGGACTTCAGGGCATCTTATGGGGCCTTAGCCCTCCTTTGCCCTTTAACCTGTTCTGTTCTGTTATGTTATGTTATGTTATGTTATGTTATGTTAGTAGTCTACAAAATTTCTGCACCATGAGACACCAAAATGAGGGAAATGAAGTATACCTTCCTATATATATATATATATATATATATATATATATATATATATATATATATATATAATATATATATATATATGAATTCTTATTCTTAGTGTATTCGTCTCCACAAGCCCCTTTCAGCATCAAAGGAAACCCCGCGTTATTTATTATTGAAATACAAACTAGGCTAAAGCTGATTTTGCAATCTTTTGAGTTTGTATGAAAGGATATTTATTAGGTAATAAGAAGATAGCCAAAATTTGACCGACAATAAGTCATTCTTGTGTCAACAATATCGTAAATACGTCACAGCTTCCGGGGACGAATTCCTCAGTCGCCCACTGGGATGTTGACCTTTGTTCTCATTTTGGGGAACAGTCCACAACTCGATGGGGCCCTGGCAAAGTCAGTTAAGTACCAAAGACGTTTCTCCTCTCTTGACCTCGATCAAGCCTTCCAGCTTTTGTAAATCGTGGGTTAAAGAGTCGCCATCTCAAAAGGGTGTCAGTTTCTTAAGTCCCGCACTCCCGCATTGCTGTTTTGCTACCCTGGGTCGAACCCACACGTAAAAACGATGTATGTCACGGTAGGTCGACCCTTATTTCAGCATGTTTTGTTTTATCGTCGTCGTTTCATCCATAGCAATGGGGCGTCAGTTGCCCATCCTCATTTGGGGAAAGGGCCGGGGCGTTTCGTTGGAAAAGATTGAGAACCACTGATCTAAACAATCAAAGGCTTCCCTGCCCTCATATCATAACATAACAGTTCAAAGGGCAAAGGAGGGCCAAGGCCCCAAAATGCCCTGAAGCCCAAACCCCTATACTAATACAAACAACCAAACCCATAGCGAGCCCAGTACAACTAGATTCTACCACAGTCATGGATAATCCTGTCAATGTTGACCTTTAAGCAGTACACTGATGTATATTAACTACCTACCCAGGCAGGCAATTCCACTCGTAAACAGCTCTACAGGAGAAGCTGCTATTCCTAATGTCGAGCCTTGCAAAACACTTCACAAGCTTCTTACAATGGCTCGAACCCGACCGAGAATAACTTTGAACGTTTACGCAACTACAAGATAACAAAGGATTCCTTTCAAAGAGAAATTTGTAAACCTGGAGCCTGTCCCACTAATCCTCTTTAACTCCAGGGTAGTAAACCCAAGACGTTTAAGTCTAATATGATGAGGCACATTTCTTAATTAAGGAAGAAGACGAGTGGCCCTCCTCTGAACTTGCTATAAAAAGAAACTTGTCCTTTTCATAGAAGGGACTCTAAGCCTGAGCGACATAGTCAAGATGGGGCCTACCATCTGCTTACACAAATTTAGTACAATTTCTTTACTAAAACTACTGAAATTCCTCTTGATCAATCCAAGCACCCTATTAGCCCTAGCCGCAGTACCTGCACACTGCCGAGATGGCTTCAAATCGCCTGTAATAACAACACCCAGCTCTTTCTCAAAAATCACATCACTCAAAATACTACCATTCATGTTATAATCATAGCTGAAATTTTTAGGACCAAAATGAAGGACTTTGCAATTATCAGCAATGAAAGGCATTTGCCAAGTCTGAGACCATAAAAATAACCTATCCAAGTCTTTTTGCAGCAATGAAGCATCCTCCTTATCACTGTAACCTTTTCACAGAGCTATGGACAAGGTCTAAACAAGCCAATCGGTTCTTCATACATAGTGTCTCACGTGCTCACCACTGAAATCTATAATAAAATAGGGGCTTCCAATTTGACACTTTAATCTCGAAGGATTTTTTTTTCAAAACGTTGCCGCTACCATTCATCATTTTTGCGTTACCTGGTTACGAGTACAAGTACTCCAATTCATTTGCTTCAACAACCATATTACAGGTTGAGCACATCCCTCCAAAGACATGGTATACGGTAACATGGTAAATGTTAGGGACTAAATTTGTCGGCAAATTTTTTGACACGGAGGAAATTTCTTGAATTAATGTTTTAGCTACCACTGTTGTTCGTTCCTGAAGCCGGCAGAGAAAACGCCAAGAGGGACTTGGTGAAGTCTAAGGAACTAGTTGCCTTCCTTTGACAAATACAGCCAAGACCGTAGCCTGTGCGAAATCTCTATGGTGGGCAGTTCATGACACTAAGAGGAGCACCAAGTGGCGTGCCTATACAGATAGTTGGCACCCGGGCAGACCCTTCCTTTTTCACATGTGCATGAGTGTCACTCCCGGGGGAGGGTGCTGAGTCGAGGGGTACATGTAAGGTCTGGCTCAGGTACAAAATTGTGCTATCGTTAGCAAAGCTTTGAACTGATTATGTCTGTACAAATTGTCATTATCTGATTATCTATAGTGATATTCTTCCTATTTTTAGCTGGGCTTAAGTCAAGAGGTGCTGTTCCAAATAAGGTATGACACTCTATACTCTTTGAGAAATTTTTGTCTTTGTGAGATGGCTTGGATGAAAAATGGTACTATCTTTGGTAAAGCGTAAAGCGTTAAATTGATTATATGTTTAGGATTCCTCATTATTTAGTGATTTGTTCCTGTTTTGGTAGGGTGTAATTGAAGGAGATGTACGGCCTATGGGAGAATGTAGTAAAGTTTCTCTTTCATCCGGGGCGAAGGGACTCAACCATCCCACCCCCTCCTCTCTTGATACGCGCTTGAATGCAAACGTTTTCGTCAGGTTAACAATCACAGAACAACCGACAATCTGGCCGTCAGTAGATAGTAAATTTACCATATCATGACGGTAAAGAGTTTGGAGTAGCATTTTTAACGTTCAGCTATAGCGCATGTAGCAGCAATCGGTCCTCCATTGATTCACGTGCTTGATTTGGGTCAAAACTTGTAACATGCAAAAGTCAAACGTAAATTAAAGTAAGAACTCTACAGTGGGAAAATGGCGCCGGCAATATCTTGTTTGTTTTGGAGGATTTGTGCTCTTGACGAAGACAAAGGAAAGTCAAAAAGATGGGGAGACTGATCGTCGTTGGAACAAGGGTGACGCCAGGTGAGGGTAGGGGCCATGTCCCCAGTCGGGGAAGAATCCCAATGTTCTTGTGAATTTTTCAGTTTCATCGGGAAACGATATAATGTGAAGTACTCCATATGCAAGGGCCAATCGCCTCTGCCAAAGGCTTAGTATTTTGTTTTAAATGAGGCATATCCCGTAAGGATTTCTTTAAATTTCTCAATTTTACTTACTACAAACCCATAATTTGCCCAAAACACTTTGCTCTCGACAACCTTTCGGCAACCCGTCGCCGGTGCCAACACCAACATCATTTGGGCGTGTTTCAGGCAATATTAACTACGGTATCAATACTAAGCTAAGGAAGAGAACAAAAAGGGGTGCTTGCTTCAACTGCCCACCCAGCCCCCATCCCACTGGCCGGTACTTCTACTTGTATGCCATACTGTTTTACACTAGCCGAGTATAAAGTACCGCCTCCCCTTAACCCGCCCCAACCCCACCCCTTTCGATGTTATTTATCCGGCAAACTAAGAAACTTCCACAAGCCAGGCTAAACATTAACAGGAAAAATGTATAACAGTCAAGCTTTGAAACATAATCATGTGGGTGTGTTTCAGACAATATAAAGCATAGTACTTATGGGGTCGGTCGGTCTCCGGGACTTTTCCGTTACGCTAGCAACTTTGGAGTGAAAACAGCTGACTGCAGGATGACCATATGGGAACACTTTACACTGCTGGAGTGAAAACATTCCCAGGACAACATTTCGTGCCGAATACGCGCAATATATTGATTTCACTCCAACTCACTGATGTCAAGGGGAAGCGTCATGACACCATCGACCCCATATAAAGATGTTGGAGAAAAGGGGTTTTCGTTCCAGCTGCCCCCTCCCCAACCCGCGGCAGTTGTACTTGTATGTCATACAGCTTCACGGTATATAACTATTGTTAATATACGTAATCAATCTGATTTCCAACATTGTCGTTGGTCAGTTGGTAAGGCACTCGGCTCTGAATGCTTAGTAGTGCGTGAGTTCAAGTTCCCGGACACCGAGCAGTGAGTTTTTCTCTTTTTGCGGTTTTAAAGTTCCTTTTACCTTCCTTGTTGTAGCTTTTATAGATTCTTCTGCAATCCCACTTTTTCTCTTCTTAGTTAGGGTTCGTCGTTTAATCATTTCCTAAGTAAATTTCCAAATCACGTCACTAGACGCTATTGCGTATAGCCCAAATTGTCAGGGCGTGCTACCCTCACCCCTTAAACAAAGTTTGTTTTTCGGTTGTAATTGGTAATAGTTTTGTGAATATTTTCCCATTTTGAGATGAAACGGATTCCAAAGTTCATGTAAATAACAGTTGACACGAAAGGTCTCAATAAAATCAGAAGCCCCGGCGACGAAGGTCGCCGGGGCTTCTGATTTTATTGAGACCGAATTCGCCTAACTTTCTAAAGCAACTCTTCGTTCGAGTCGAAAGCCACTTTGGGATGAATATTCAAAAGTTACCGACTTCAAAACGCTTTTTCTTCTATGTCAACTATGCATTAAGCCTCTTAGGGGTAGGCCTAAGCAACTGCCAACAATACGTGACCATTGTTCTCCTCCTTTCAAGGTGCGATGGTTTGTAAAAAGAAGAGATTGGGTTCTATAAACTTGACCAAGTCTCCCGCCGCGTTTTTCCTGCTGTCTTTTTAAGGTAGCACTCCCCCATTTATACGTAGGGTCCATTTGTTCGCCTTCAAAAACATCACCAAGAGGAGACATTGGGACAACTTTTGCAATATGGCACCGAGTAAGATTGGGGCCTTCTGTCAATTTAATACGAAAGAAGACTAGATGAAGTATCACTGATGCCAAAATGGGGTCAATTGAAGCAATTTTGAAGAAATTCAGTATGCAGGGCTTAGAAGCTGGCGACCGTAGATCAGGCTTTGAGTGATTACAAACGTGGGCATTTTCAACAACATTACAGGTGTCTCTGTACACCAAACTTGTGTATCTTCTAAGTTTACATCGCGTAAACTTACCCTTGTTTGCTCCTCTTTCACTTTTGTCTTCTTTGCCAAAGAACTCCATATCCTTGTCCTTATACTTTGGGTGTCTTTTAACATTTTCCTGACACGAGATGATCTCTCTTCTGTCTTTCGCTTGTCTTCTTTTGTCAGCTGGCACTCTGCTCTCCTTTTGCTTCCTCCATGGTCCTAGCCTGTATTAAAAGGACAACTCAAAACACTAAAAAACCTTATCGACTTTCCCTTGGAAGTATGTCTCTTAAAAATTTGTATACTGTTCACCATATTAAATTTCAATACAGCACATCAGCACACTACTAGTAACACTCTTCAACATAAAAAGGGAGCTATTTTCAGCATTACCCAACTCAATAGCCATTATATCCTGTAACCTCCCCCCCCTTGCTTCCTTTCCTCAACCAACTAGAGATGTTCAGATGGCTCACACAAACTTAATTTGTTTGGTCAATGCAAATTTTTATCTTGGACAACGAATTCACAAGAGATATTTAAATCACTTTTTTGTAATGTCCATATTATTGACTTACTAGTACTGGTCCAATATTTCAGCTACTGTACTCAATGTGGTGTCACTTACATTGTATTATTTGCCAAGACTACCTAATCTCAATTTGTGCAAGAAAAATTTGAATGTGTATTACACATACCAAATTTTACACCACATCCCATTACATTATATGCCTCATCTTACATGTTAAAGCTTTCAATAAAATCAATAAAATCTGATCAAAGATTAATCTCATAAGGATGTCGGATAATTCTGCAGTTACCTGATGCAGCAGTATGTTTCATAGATTTGGCAGGCACGCCGAATCTTCTTTCATAAAAGTAGTGCTGATGGCAAACTATTCATGCATGTCACCAGTTCACCTGGCGCCAGATTGCATTGATTACCTAGGTTTTTGTAATGATTGCTCATACTCTGGCCTGTAGGGCCGTATTGCTTTAACTCCTTTTTTTTGGGAGGTGTATTTAGTCCTCATATAACACACTCCTCGTGGCGTATGTTCTGGAATGTACTGCAAGAGATTTACTAGGCCAAATTTGTTCTCAAGTGTGTCCCTATTAAGTGCAATTCATGTTTGGGTGGTACGGCTATCAGTCCATGTTTCAACGTGTGGTGGTCTGGTGCGTAGGTGCTTGTCGGATGGTGGTGTGGTAGGTAGGTAGGATGGGGGGGGGGTCTTCAACGAGCCAGGTTCTTTGTGAATCGTCTACAATACTTCGTTCCACAATGTCTATAAAGCTATAATTATACGCAAACTATCTCAGTGAAGCATGCCTAGTCTGCAGTCTCTGACACTAGTAATTGGGTCACTTTGGGGCTTCCCATACTTAGGGAAACCAGTGTATGTGAGAACTAGACGAGGTACGCCTCAATAGCCTAGTATACGCACCATCACTTTCGTCCCTGACACTAGGCCATAATCGACAATCTTCGTACAAAGGTATTTCCTGACGTGAATATACTGTGGAAGTAACACTTGTGTCTGCGTTGCTGGGGTCCGCATATTGCCTCAACTACAAGTAATCGTCTACGTGGTGTAAGCCCCGTTAATGTGACATGTGTGATCATGCAGAGCTTAACTATGGACTAATGTTCATAATTGCACAGACAATGCATGCTATTTAGCATCTACCATGTGGTGAACGTAGTCTACAGTACCAAGATTTGTGGCAGTTTCAGACACCAGACATATTTTTAACACAAGGACTGAAACATAGGATAATATGTTTTGTGTAACACCTACAAATTTTGAGTCTCTCTTTTTGGCACACTAGCCTACACATTGCCACAATATTCAAGAATGGTCTTAAATTAGATAGATCTGGTACCCTACACAAGGTCAATTACCTAAGATATATTACCAGATGAATTTGAGAACAGACGTAAGACCAATTTTGTTTAGATGGTGCGATGGCCCATTTTGCAAACAGGCCCTATTGGCGGAACTGACCTAGCCTAGCTTTGTGCGAGTATGGACCAGCGCCGCAAATACTACTAGGTCAGCAGACTGCAGACTATATTATTCTCTGCTCTCCGAGGCGAATCCTGTAGTGTCTTTCCCGCATCGGATACATCTCCCCGCCACAACATTCCTGCAACTTCGCCCTGGGTAATTTTGCAACCTATGCCGTCATGGCGGAAAGGTGCAAAGCCACCATGCTAGGGATATAAGTTGTATAAAAATGCTAGGCCAGAAAGCGGCATTCTTTTCATTACCACCAATATGTCAGAAACAAAAGGTCTGCTGTTTTCTTGGCAACATATTTTCAAAGGGTTTATTTGAGAACGACCACATCAATGGCACTTATTACAACAATCATAATTGAACACTTTACTACGCTACCTAAACTGCCTGGCTGAAAAGATCATGTTTTATTATGGTCGCGAATAGAACACATGGTGATTCTACATGGCGACAAATGTACCTATAGGCCGGAATTGGCACGGTCCGTGCAGCCCTCTTCCACGGTACAGTCATAGGACAAAAGCTCAGAGTATGATCACGTGTTCTTAAACTATCATCGTCTCGTGGCGATTCCCCCAATCGCTCACACAAAAGTAACATTATACCGTATCCCTAGTATAAGCCGGCCTTTATTCCAACAATGCGCCTACGTTTAGCCCAATCTTTCTCCTAACCCTGGCCTTAGGTTAATACATAGTCATAACCTTATCAGACATTTTAGCCTACCGTACAGAGCTCGGCAGTTAGGCTCGGCCCTAGTACTTTCAGGTATCTCCACCACAAATGGCCCGTTTGCCCGTTTGACAGAGTAGCTGACCTTGCTTTTTTCTTCGTATTCCGGCATCCTCTTCAGGGCCTTCAGATTTGTTGTCGCTCTGTCTCAGTACCCTTCTGCTTACCTCAGAGCTTTCCCCGTGCTATGCAAGTTGAGCTCATGCGTGATTCAGTAGACCGATAAGTTTTTCATACGCAACTAGGCTATCCCCAACTGACATTCCAGATTGCCGTGCTTCTCCCACTTTCATGAAAGACCACATAAAGCGATGCTTATATGTTGGTGTTAAGCCGATGAATGAAATTTGGGTTACTTCTCACCTTCAATTTGATATAAACTGCAAGCTGCTCTTGTACATGGCTTTATGATGTGTTGAGTAGTTCTGTACTGTATACCGAGTTTATTTTTATTATGCAATGCATGGTGGTGCATATACGTGGAACTGGTATGCGGACTAACTCAGTGGGCCACTTGATAAAAAGTGTTGTTTACCCCTCTTGTAAACATATCGTGGAACTTTGTTGTCATAGCAATATCACGGCGCTGTTTAATTTCAAGTACTATACTGGTATAGGAACTCTATCAAGTACCAGAGTCCAAATATACGGCTCTCTGTCAAGTACCAATACAGTATACAGCTCTGCTAGAGTCGTTTATTTCTAAAGCACGGCAAGCACAAAGTCTATCATATTACCAGCATCGATACCAAACTCCTGTACCATTTTAAGTTTGGTATCTATGCACGTAGCTTGATACATACGTACAAGTACCAGAGCCATACACTTTTAGAATAACAGCTTCTGCCAAGTACCAGAGCCATTATTCAATAGGTGCAATACCGCCTGTGTAAAAAAGACAGACTGTCATCACCCCAAAGTATATTTTTAGTGTGTGTATATCAAAATTCTCAGTTGGTGACTGCTCTTTGATTGACATCAAAGTTTGAAAATTTGAAAGATGCAGAGTAGCTCACATTCCACACAAGGCAGAGAAGGTACTTTTATTACATTTTATAGCCTCGTATCACTCACCTGGACATGGCATTAAGCAATAAATCAGGTTTTTTCTTGCTCTTGGATGAGCCTCATACTGTTATGGGAGGAGCTAGATGATGCATATTTTGGAGAATTGGAACTGTCTGTGATCATGAAAATTCCCTTTTTAAGTACCGGGTTCTTATCGATTTGGCCACGAGAACACTGTTACTTAAACTGCAAAAACTGTCCTCAAAACTTCATTTCTGCGTCACTTTTCTCATGTATCTTTATTGGGAAGCATGCCATAATGATAATGACTGGGATGTATATTCCAGAATTATTGTTCCAGCATCCATTTCGAAGGTTCTATATAGGGCTACCGGAAACATTGTAACCGTGAGTTTTTCCCCCATTTTAACATGCACTTCCTAAAGTCACTATATTTAAGTAAAATTCTTTGTTCAATAACTGTTAAGAGTGTCCACTTTTGTTGCTAATTTTTAACGAGTGCCCATCTCGTAAATAACCCGTTATTTATTAATCACCTATACCTTACAGCCTGCAAGGAGAGCTTTGATGTCCTGTTTATCTTCACAGAGGGGCAAAGGAGCTGTAAATTACCTGCAGAAAAATTTTTATGAATATCGAATGTGAGAGTTTTGCGCGTCGCTTTGTTGGTACTAAAAATGCAGAAATCTTTTTTCAGTGGTAGCGCCCACGGATTTGCCCGACAGGGAGCCAAGACCTCAAGCACCAACGCCCCGACAAGGTCGAAGGTTTGCCGAAAGGATATGTTGAAAGCAATACTTTGAGTTTCTAATGATAAAGGAACTTTTGGCCTTTTTTAAAAGAAATTTGAAAAATTTGGGGTTTTAGAGTGAGGAAAATTGGAAAGTCGGGGTTTTATTAAAGGATTCGGGCTTGTTGAAAACAAAAATTAAGTAAATCGTTGAGGCTGCTGCCGGTCTTCGCGGACTACAGTACCTATCACGGCTTTCCAGGCCAAAGATTGGAAAATTTCCCCCGGCCGGACGGAGGACCAAGCCTCAAGTTCCTGGCCCCGACGGGGGGTGGGTGCCCCTGTCCCAAGCTGGCACCACCACTGATCTGTGCTCTCGTTATGTTACCAGTTAAAAAGTTATCAGATCCCACTTAATCAGTATCCACGGTTTTCTATTCCAAACTTCTCCCTGCAAGACCTCGGATCCAATGCCGTAGGTGCGCCTTCGGTTCTCTTATGTGAGGGACATACCATCGTTAGGTAACTGGTCTTATCATTAATTCTTTTGGGCCAACATGAGGGAAAGTATTATTCAAAGCCAATTGCATCCCCTTCGTGGTCCGTCGTCCCATCTGCATCAAGTCGTTTAGTCCGAGCGGGGCTAAAGGCTAACAAAATTGTCAAATTGTGATTTTGTGGTCTGTTTAATGCTCATTCATTGTCATTCGAAGGTGGGGGTAAAATTATTTGTTCTTATAGTCATGATTTCACAAATACCCCACACCTTCTTAGAGCCGAGTTCCCGTCTAACCTCCATTTGAAAACCGTGGATCCTCCCCTGTCTACAAAAATAATTATGATTGCCTAACTTGCTCTCAATTATACGCTCGCGCGAAGGCTTTCAAGAACTTCTACATCAAAATCTTAAATGGTGACGAGCCAAACTGGGAGCTTTCGCCAGAGGTGAAATGTCCAGGTTGAGATATTCATAAGGAATTTTGGGGGCGGGAAAACTGACCTGATTTAGTGTGTAAGTCATTGGGGGGTGGGGACCGCAATTAGTAGTGGATCGCTACATAAAATCTTGTAGTAGTCTTCGCCAGGTATAAGCTTACCACTCACAAGAAAGCCGACAATTAAGTTGTCAATTCATGGCAATTTCAAATTACAATATCATGACCGTAAAGATTTTGTGCTAGCGGAGCTGAAAGTTTCCGTACCTTAACCTAGGCGTTTTTAATCACTCAAAGCCAGATCTACGGTCGCCAGCATTCGGAGTCGAGTGCCTTACCAAGTGACCTACGACAATGTTGGAAATCAGTTTGATGACGTATATTAACAATAGTTATGTACTGTAAAGCTGTATGACATACAAGTACACTTGCCGGGGAGGGGGATAGCTGGACCGAATACCCCTTTTCTCCCGTATCCTTAGTATAGGTACAGTACTTTATATTGCCTGATCACGCCCAAATGATGCTGTTTCAAAGCTTCAGTGTTATACATTTTTCCTGTTAATGTTCAGCGTGGTTTGTAAATGTTTCGCAGTTTGCCGTATAAATGACATCGACAGGGGTGGGGGTGAAGGTGGTGGTTGGGACGGGTTGAAGGGGAAGGGAGTAACAGGAAGCAGTGGTCTTCCGTCACAGAATTTTCCTATTCCTTCTTGAGACATGTAATCAGGACAGCAGGTACGACACAATGTGAAATCCCGAAGGTGGGTTAGCGCCAGAAACGGTGCGACAGGGACACAAGCTCCCCGACGTGGGACTGCAGCTTGAAGCGAGACAGGTTGCCGAAAGGTTATCGAGAGCAAAGTTTTCGTCGCGCATTTTCGGGTTTTTAGTTATGAATTATGAAAATGTGGGGGGTTTTCTCATGATTTATAGGCCTTTATTTAAAGTTCTGTTAAATATCAAGTAAATTACAGAAGCGGCTGACCGTTGTGGGTTACTTCATAGTTTATCGTTTACCGACGAAAATTGTAGAAGTTTCGCCAGGTATAAGCTAACCCCTCACAAGAAAGCCTACAATTAAGTTGGCCATTCATGGCAATTTCAATTTACTATATCAAGACCATGAAGATTTTTTGTTAGCGGAGCTGAAAGTTTCCGTACCTTTACCTAGGCGTTTGTAATCACTCAAAGCCTGATCTACGGTCGCCAGCTTCTAAGCCCTGCATACTGAATTTCTTCAAAATTGCTTCAATTGACCCCATTTTGGCATCAGTGATACTTCATCTAGTCTTCTTTCGTATTAAATTGACAAAAGGCCCCCATCTTACTCGGTGCCATATTGCAAAAGTTGTCCCAATGTCTCCTCTTGGTGATGTTTTTGAAGGCGAACAAATGGACCCTACGTATAAATCAGGGAGTGCTACCTTAAAAAAGACAGCAGGAAAAACGCGGCGGGAGACTTGGTCAAGTTTATAGAACCCAATCTCTTCTTTTTACAAACCATCGCACCTTGAAAGGAGGAGAACAATGGTCACGTATTGTTGGCAGTTGCTTAGGCCTACCCCTAAGAGGCTTAATGCAATGTTGACATAGAAGAAAAAGCGTTTTGAAGTCGGTAACTTTTGAATATTCACACCAAACTGGCTTTCGACTCGAACGAAGAGTTGCTTTAGAAAGTTAGGCGAATTCGGTCTCAATAAAATCAGAAGCCCCGGCGACCTTCGTCGCCGGGGCTTCTGATTTTATTGAGACCTTTCGTGTCAACTGTTATTTACATGAACTTTGGAATCCGTTTCATCTCAGAATGGGAAAATATTCATAAAACTAGTACCAATTACAACCGAAAAAAGACTTTGTTTAAGGGGTGAGGGTAGCACGCCCTGACATTGTGTGCTATATGCAATAGCGTCGAGTGACGTGATTTGGAAATTTACAGTAGGAAATTATTGAAATACGATTCCTATCTAAGAAGAGAAAAAGTGGGAACGCAGAGGAGTCTATAAAAGCTACAACAAGGAAGGTAAAAAGGAACTTTAAAACCGCGAAACGAGAAAAAAAAACTCACTGATCAGTGTCCGGGGACTTGAACTCACGTACTAAGCATTCGGAGTCGAGTGCCTTTTTTTTTTTTCTTTTATTGGTAGGCGAACCCACTGGTTCACCCATAAAAACTCAGGCAATATGTACAATATTTACAATAATAACAATTTTATTTAATTGATAAAACACTGATTCATTTGATTCCTTTGTAAACGCACTTGAGTAACTATGGTGTAAGGATTGGCCCAAAAATACATACAAACAAATACATACAAACTCATAAGGACCCAAATTAGAATTTCACATAGGACACGAACTTAAACCGTACTCCTTTTGGTTAGTGAACTCATATAAACAATGTACAAACAAAGCACCTTTGGAATTTGTAGCCAGAAAGACTCATTAGTAAAAGTTATGAGAAACCATAGCAAACCAAATTACCAGTCAAATACATAAGTATAATTGCCCCATCGTGGCGTAAAAGAATAATCGGGGATTCCCCTTGGTCATAAATACCCAGAATTTGCTAAGTTCGTGGCGCTTACTGTAGTAATGATAAATTAGATTAATTTTCTTCTTTAAACTAGTATGGTAATACAAGGGGATATCAATATTGTAGTGGCGGTTGACGCTCTTGGCAATAGCAATACGTGTGCTCCAAATTACAGTCTTGTAGGAATTAAGTAGAAAGTCAATTAGGACACGTTCGTAATTTTTCCTTGGGAGGTCAAGCCCGAGCAGCGTAGTTTCCTCCCAGCAGTGAACATTAGAAATTGGTCTAATCTTGGAAGTCGACCAAATCCATAAATCGTGGATCAGTGGACAATGAATAAAAAGGTGATGGACAGTTTCAACTTCAAGGTTACATAGGGAGCACAAAGGAGAATCAATCATTTTATACTTGTAAAGTCGATCGTTGGTGTAGAGAATATTGTGGAGAATTTTAAAATCAAGATCAGCATCGATATTGGCCTTAATACCACCGTACACGCCGTTCCATCTGTTCTTGAAACTAATTTTGGGGTACATATTTTGCCAGTACTGCTGACCTTTGGGGTACAGTCAGTGGCACAACGTTAGAATAGTGACGCACGCTTTGCAGTCAGCGTGCGAACATCAATCCAGGAATCCCCCGACTTCAGTCTTAACAGTAGGTTTTCAACGGGCACAGTACTTACAATTTTATCCTGAGAAATTATCATATCACACCAGGATTGAGGAATACAATGTAAGACATGACTTAAGTAATTGCCGGTATCGCCTAGCTTAACTTTTGAGTGGGGGTTTAACGCAATAATAATGTCATAAATTTCTTGAGCTGGAAAACAGTATGGTATCATTTCGTAGCAAATATCACCAACATAAATAAATTCACCCTCTATGAAGTCCTGGTTGTAAAGAACCGACTGATTCTCATCCAGGATGAAAGGATTGTGAAAGAGGGGCTGGTGAAGAATGTCCGCTCTATTGATGGGCGGAAGCAGAGCGTCAACAGAAATTTTCCTCCATGCTGATAAAAACTCCTGATAGAATTGAGGAAGTTTTCTAATAAAACTGGACTGAGGAACAGTCCTAAAAATATTCAACCCAAGTTTCATATCACCATAGTGATTTAAATTGTACAGCAACATATATCTTAATTTTGCGTTCACTTGGTTGCTTAAAAGTCTACTAATAAGTCTAATTCGAAGTGAATCCCTCTTGACAGCGAGGTCAGAAACACCGAGCCCTCCTTGTTCTTTTGGCAGTGAAAGAACTTTAAAAGAGATCGCAGGTTTTTTGTCACCCCACAAGAAAGAAATGATCGCACTTTTGATACTGTTAATAGCCCAGTCAGGGACGGGAAGAATAGTAACGTGATAAACAAGACGGGATATAACAAGAGAGTTAACCACTAAAGCCTTACCGGTAAAAGACAGTTTCCGACACTTCCATCTTTTGAGAATACTGATACATTTCGTAATTCTATCCTCCCAATTTTCTTTTTGGGTTTGGGTTCTATTGGTCCCCAAGAAAACCCCGAGAATTACAATACCATCATAACGAATCGGTAGGTCATAACTGATTTCAGTCCGATCATGATTAATAGCGAGAAGTTCGGTTTTTTGAATGTTACATTTAGACCCCGACGCCATTTCGTATAAGTTGATCACATTGAAAACATATTGAATACAGTTAGTGTCAGATAGAAAAAAAGTGGTATCATCAGCGTGCTGGAATATCTTAGCTTCATGGTCACCAACCTTAATACCTGAAATTTTATTACAATTCACAATAGCTTCATGAAAGGGTTCTGCAGTTAAGACATAAAGTATGGCTGAAATAGGACATCCCTGCCTAACTCCCCTGTGAATATCGAAATTTGGGGAGATGAAACCATTGTGTTTAATGCAAGCGGTAATTTCATTATACAATATCGCAATCCAGTTCCGAAAGTAGTCCCCAAAACCCATTTTTTGCAAAACATCAAAGAGGTAGCCGTGTTCAACACGGTCAAAAGCCTTATACTGGTCGATTTTTAAAATGTAACCATTTACCTTTTTAGAATCTAAGTAACGAATAATATTATTCATGAGGATAACATTGTCAGCAATATTTCTACCGGGAACGCAACACGATTGATCTTCAGAGACCAGGGTGCTTATTACCTTCGAAAGTCGGGTAGCAAGCGCTTTTGAGATGATCTTATAATCAGTATTGAGGAGACTGATGGGTCTCCAATTTGTTAGCTTTCTCAGATCCCCTTTCTTTGGAATGAGGGTTATCATGCCAATTTTCATAGAGTTAGAAAGTGTGCCAGCATTATAAATTTCATGGACAAGTCGCATCAGAATTTCCTCCCATTCACTCCAAAAGGCTTTGTAAAATTGCGGGGTTAGGCCGTCAAGGCCAGGACTTTTGTCAGGCTTCATAGACTTTAGAGCATCAAATAATTCCTCAGACTTTAGACCTTCGTCACAGAATCGAGTGTCGATAGGAGACAATAACCTAGTAACGTTATTAATTAGAGCACTAGAAGCGTTCTTGTCTGTTGACTCACGCTTGTACAAATTTTTATAGAAATCAACCTGCTCATGCATAATAGTTTCACGGTCGGTGACAACCGTCCCGTCATCTTTTAGTAAACTCTTCATAACTTTTACCTTTTGTCTGCTTTTCTCTAGGTTAAGAAAAAGTCGGGTTGGTCTTTCTCCCTCTTCAAACCACTGAATTTTGGCCCTTAGGGCGGCGCCTTTCACCTCTTTTGAAACAATATTCTTAAGTTCATCTTCCAGGTTTTGTAGCCTCGTGAAGTTATAGTCGCAGAATTTTTGCGCTTTATACTTCTCATACATTATTTTTTTCTCCAATATCCTTTTCACTTTTCGTTGCTTTCTTTGCTTACGTTTGCTGAACTTTATGGACTGATATTTAATTTTGCCTTTTAGATTATCATACCACTCCAGAAAATTGGTTTCAAAGTCCGTATGCATTTTCATTGATCTAATGACTTCCCCTGTTTCCAAACAAAAGTCATCATCTTCAAGAAGTTGATTATTAAAAATCCATACTCCACTTCCTCTTGGAAAAAGAGAAAGATTAAGACGCAGTGTTATTATATCGTGATCCGAAAACGGATAGTTAAATATGTTGCAGTGCGAGACATTGAGGATAAGTGAATTAGAAAGGAGGAATCTATCAATACGTGAAGCGGAACGAACATTATTGGCAATTCTTGACCTAGTGAAAGCAATTACATCATCGTTCCTATGCCTCCATATATCAGTTAATTTTTCTGTTAACATAAGGTCATTTAGAGGCTTTCTGGATTGGTCAGGATAAGTCGTTGGGGGATATTTATCTAAGTAAGTGTTCAAGACAGTATTAAAATCCCCACCAATAATTACCTGATTGGTTGTTTTGGCAATTCTCTCCTGTAAATCCGTAAAGAAATACTTGCGCTCACTACTATTGCACGGAGAGTACACATTAAAAATGGTTATAGCCTGATCGTCCACAATGATATTAATTTGAAGAAGGCGCCCATCACAAAAAGTTGAAGAGTTCACAACATCGATATCGCTGTTACCATTTATTAGGCAAGATACACCCCTTCGGTTCATTTCGGAACAAATCGAAGACAGAACGCTTCCTCCCCACTCACGACGAGCAGCCTCGTGAACTTGGTCATCCCAAAACGTCTCTTGTAGTAGTACAATATCATAACGCTTCTGCTTTAAGTAGCTAAAAAGCTCACTCCTCTTTTCTTTATTTCTCAGCCCGTTACAGTTTAGGCTAGCAAAAGAAATCATGATGTATAAATAAATAAGTGGCTCCATTATACAGACTTTGTTTGCAGAGACTGGACCAACGGCATTAAGTTCCTAGCTGCACATAGGTTTGTTGATGAAGTGGTTTTTGTCGCCTTACTTTTCCCCCTGATGGAAGTCAGGTTAGCATATCCATCGTCATCGCTGGAGGCCGTTCTCTTTTGAGAAGAGTTAATGTCAATGTCTTTGCTGTCCCCGTTAACAGGCAGACTGCCATCAACTCTAGAGGTACTAGCTACTTCACTGTTCAATTCTTTATTTTCGTTCTCGGTGTCTATGCCAGGCTCCCCTTCCTCATCCTCATTAGTTTCAACGATCCCTGGTTTACTCATGTTTGGCTTGTCCCCGTTTAATATATCAGAGTCCAATTGTTCTAGAGTGTCCAAGTTTAATTGTGTATGGTCATCCGAGCCAACTTGCTCCTCCATTGGTTCTTCAGTGGTTTTTCCCTCATTTGGCTCAGTGCTATTAGCAGTTTTATCTGGACAATTAAAACTTTTGTGCCCAAGGCGCTGACAGCGGAAACACTTGACTGAAGGGCACCTCGATTCCGTGTGGCCTTGTTGTCCACATAAGGAACATAGGTATTGTGGACAACTCCGCATTAAATGTTCCTCACTTAAACAGTTATTACAGACACGGCTTTGTCCGGAGGTGATTGCCGTTGATGACGATGGCATAGGGTAAGCTTTTAGCATTGCTTGGAAGCTCTATCCTGACAAATCTCGTACCGTTCTCGATGGCGGGAAATTCACAGTAATATTTTCTGGTCCACGGCGACAAAATACGACAACCATATTCCATTAGCTTGTCCGACAATTCGGCATCACTTACATAGGTAGGAACATTAAACAAACTAACTGTAAGAACACTCCTCGAAACTCCCATGACAGTGCACATGTCATTCCCGATTTGTAGTCCTGTTTGCTGAAGTAACTCTGCATCATCTGCATTTTTTAAAGTAACAATCCATTGTCCAGCTGTTTTCACACACCCCAGTATATTCCCTTTTCCAATGTCATCCGAAATAGCGCTTATAACATCACGAGCATTGAATTCTATGTCCATTATTCTTACACTGTTTTCCTTCAAAAGCTTGCTTTTGTTAGCAGCTGCATCAAGCCTTTGAGTATCACCACTGTCGTTTCTAACTTTCGTGGAACTCATCCTGGTAGTGTTAATAGGCGGGCTTGCGTCCGGTGACGCAGCCACCTCAGAAAAAGAGTCAAAAACAGTTCAGAAAGACCTTTTTTACAAAAACACAGTGTAAGATAAATCTTCAGGAGAATATCCTTCACTTCAAAAGCATAAGAGAATAGTAAAATCAATCCAAAATCTCCAAAAATGGAAATTAAGTAAGCAGAAAGTAACAGCAAGCAGCAAGCAAGCAAGCAAGCAAGCAAGCGTCGAGTGCCTTACCAAGTGACCTACGACAATATTGGAAACCAGTTTGATGACGTATATTAACAATAGTTATGTACTGTAAAGCTGTATGACATACAAGTACACTTGCCGGGGAGGGGGATAGCTGGACCGAATACCCCTTTTCTCCCGTATCCTTAGTATAGGTACAGTACTTTATATTGCCTGAATCACGCCCAAATGATGCTGTTTCAAAGCTTCAATGTTATACATTTTTCCTGTTAATGTTTAGCGTGGTTTGTAAATGTTTCGCAGTTTGCCGTATAAATGACATCGACAGGGGTGGGGGTGAAGGTGGTGGTTGGGACGGGTTGTAGGGGAGGGGGTAACAGGAAGCTGTGGTCTTCCGTCGCGGAATTTTCCTATTCCCTCATGGGACATGTATTCAGGATAGTAGGTACGACAAAATGTGTAATCCCGAAGATGGGTTAGCTCCAGATATGTTGCGACAGGGGCCCAAGCTCCCCGACGTGGGACTGCAGCTTGAAGCCCCGACAAGGGCGACGGGTTGCCGAAAGGTTATCGAGAGCAAAATTTTCGTCGCGCATTTTGGGGTTGTTAGTTGTGAAATATGAAAATTTGGGGGATTTATCACATGATTTGCGGCCTTTATTTAAAGTACTGTTAAATATCATACAGAAGCGGCTGACCGTTGTGGGTTACTTCATAGTTTATCGTTTACCGACGAAACTTGTCGAAGTTTTCGCCAGGTATAAGCTTACCACTCACAAGAAAGCCGACAATTGAGTTGACAATTTTAATTTACCATATCATGGCCGTGAAGATTTTGTGCTAGCGGAGCTGAAAGTTTCCGTTCCTTAACCTAGGCGTTTTTAATCACTCAAAGCCTGATCTACGGTCGCCAGCTTCTAAGCCCTGCATAATTTCTTCAAAATTGCTTCAATTGACCCCATTTTGGCATCAGTGATACTTCATCTAGTCTTCTTTCATATTAAATTGACAAAAGACCCCATCCTACTCGGGAACATATTGGAAAAGTTGTCCCAGTGTCTCCTCTTGGTGATATTTTTGAAGGTGAACAAATGGACCCCACGTATGAGTGGGGGCGTGCTACCTTAAAACGACAGCCAGCAGGAAAAACGCGGAGGGAGACTTGGTCAAGTTTATAGAACCCAACCTTCCTTTTACAAATCATCGCACCTTGAAAGGAGGAGAACAATGGTCACGTATTGTTGGCAGTTACTTAGGCCTACCCCTAAGAGGCTTAATCCATAGTTGACATAGAAGAAAAAGCATTTTGAGGCCGGTAACTTTTGAATATTCACACCAAAGTGGCTTTCGACTCGAACGAAGAGTTGCTTTAGAAAGCTAGGCGAATTCGGTCTCAATAAAATCAGAAGCCCCGGCGACCTTCGTCGCCGGGGCTTCTGATTTTATTGAAACCTTTCTTGTCAACTGCTATTTACATAAACTTTGGAATCCGTTTCATCTCAAAATGGGAAAATATTCATAAAACTATTACCAAAAACAACCGAAAAAAGACTTTGTTTAAGGGGTGAGGGTAGCACGCCCTGACATTGTGTGCTATATGCAGTAGCGTCGAGTGACGTGATTTGGAAATTTACAATAGGAAATTATTGAAATACGATCCCTATCTAAGAAGAGAAAAAGTGGGAACGCAGAGGAGTCTATTAAAGCTACAACAAGGAAGGTAAAAAGGAACTTTAAAACCGCGAAACGAGAAAAAAAAAAAAAAAAAAACTCACTGATCAGTGTCCGGGGACTTGAACTCACGTACTAAGCATTCGGAGTCGAGTGCCTTACCAAGTGACCTACGACAATGTTGGAAATCAGTTTGATGACGTATATTAACAATAGTTATGTACTGTAAAGCTGTATGACATACAAGTACACTTGCCGGGGAGGGGGATAGCTGGACCGAAAACCCCTTTTCTCCCGTATCCTTAGTATAGGTACAGTACTTTATATTGCCTGAATCACGCCCAAATGATACTGTTTCAAATCTTCAATGTTATACATTTTTCCTGTTAATGTTCAGCGTGGTTTGTAAATGTTTCGCAGTTTGCCGCATAAATGACATAGAAGGGGTTGGGGTGAAGGTGGTGGTTGGGACGGGTTGTAGGGGAGGGGGTAACAGGACGCCGTGGTCTTCCGTCGCAGAATTTTCCTATTCCTTCATGAGACATGTATTCAGGATAGTAGGTACGACAAAATGTGTAATCCCGAAGATGGGTTAGCTCCAGATATGTTGCGACAGGGGCCCAAGCTCCCCGACGTGGGACTGCAGCTTGAAGCCCCGACAAGGGCGACGGTTTGCCGAAAGGTTATCGAGAGCAAAATTTTCGTCGCGCATTTTGGGGTTGTTAGTTGTGAAATATGAAAATTTGGGGGATTTGTCTATCACATGATATGCGGCCTTTATTTAAAGTACTGTTAAATATCATGCAGAAGCGACTGACCGTTGTGGGTTACTTCATAGTTTATCGTTTACCGACGAAACTTGTCGAAGTTTTTGCCAGGTATATGCTTTAGCACTCACAAGAAAGCCGACAATTAAGTTGGCAATTTTAATTTACCATATCATGGCCGTGAAGATTTTGTGCTAGCGGAGCTGAAAGTTTCCGTTCCTTAACCTATGCGTTTTTAATCACTCATAGCGTGATCTACGGTCGCCAGCTTCTAAGCCCTGCATAATTTCTTCAAAATTGCTTCAATTGACCCCATTTTGGCATCAGTGATACTTCATCTAGTCTTCTTTCATATTAAATTGACAAAAGACCCCCATCCTACTCGGGAACATATTGCAAAAGTTGTCCCAGTGTCTCCTCTTGGTGATATTTTTGAAGGTGAACAAATGGACCCCACGTATGAGTGGGGGCGTGCTACCTTAAAACGACCAAAGATATTATAAGCATAGATTCCAAACTCCTATACATACACTGTTACGCTCAGTGACTCCACATGGAGACGCATATATCGGGGCGGAAGTATAAATTTGACATGCGCGTCGTTCCATTCCGCAATCTGCGTACAAAAATAAGAATGCGTTACAAAAAATTTCATTATTCAAAAAGATTAGCGCGGGTGCACTTTTACAACGCGTTCTATACGCGCAGAATACATTTCTCTGTGTATTATCCGGAATACTTAACGCACAGTTCTGCGCGCTCTGGAAACAAACCCGCTAGTTGCTTTCCCGTTGTGATTGCGTAAGTAACTGAACGCGCATATAAAAGTGCGTCACTTGAAGATACCATAGAAACTGACCAATGAATGTCCATGAACTTGCAAAACCAGTCATTGTGCGTTCATGTTCAAGTGTAAATACGTGGAATGCCGCGTTGAAGAAATAAGTTATTCTTGTTCAAGTGGAATTTATTGAGGCGTAGTACTTCTTCAGTCAACAACATTCCGAAATAACAAGTATTAATACTTTTGTAAAATTCATTTGCCTGTTTGTTTTCAAAACGACTGAACAGTGATCAGCACTTCCGCCCCGATATATCGGCCTCCATGGGGAGTCAACGCGCCATTTTAAGTTTGGAATCTATGCTTGTAATATCTTTGAAAACGACAGCCAGCAGGAAAAACGCGGAGGGAGACTTGGTCAAGTTTATAGAACCCAACCTTCCTTTTACAAATCATCGCACCTTGAAAGGAGGAGAACAATGGTCACGTATTGTTGGCAGTTACTTAGGCCTACCCCTAAGAGGCTTAATCCATAGTTGACATAGAAGAAAAAGCATTTTGAGGCCGGTAACTTTTGAATATTCACACCAAAGTGGCTTTCGACTCGAACGAAGAGTTGCTTTAGAAAGCTAGGCGAATTCGGTCTCAATAAAATCAGAAGCCCCGGCGACCTTCGTCGCCGGGGCTTCTGATTTTATTGAGACCTTTCTTGTCAACTGCTATTTACATAAACTTTGGAATCCGTTTCATCTCAAAATGGGAAAATATTCATAAAACTATTACCAAAAACAACCGAAAAAAGACTTTGTTTAAGGGGTGAGGGTAGCACGCCCTGACATTGTGTGCTATATGCAAGAGCGTCGAGTGACGTGATTTGGAAATTTACAGTAGGAAATTATTGAAATACGATTCCTATCTAAGAAGAGAAAAAGTGGGAACGCAGAGGAGTCTATTAAAGCTACAACAAGGAAGATTAAAAGGAACTTTAAAACCGCGAAACGATAAAAAAAAAAAAAAAAAAAAAACTCACTGATCAGTGTCCGGGGACTTGAACTCACGTACTAAGCATTCGGAGTCGAGTGCCTTACCAAGTGACCTACGACAATGTTGGAAATCAGTTTGATGACGTATATTAACAATAGTTATGTACTGTAAAGCTGTATGACATACAAGTACACTTGCCGGGGAGGGGGATAGCTGGACCGAAAACCCCTTTTCTCCCGTATCCTTAGTATAGGTACAGTACTTTATATTGCCTGAATCACGCCCAAATGATACTGTTTCAAATCTTCAATGTTATACATTTTTCCTGTTAATGTTCAGCGTGGTTTGTAAATGTTTCGTAGTTTGCCGCATAAATGACATAGAAGGGGTTGGGGTGAAGGTGGTGGTTGGGACGGGTTGTAGGAGAGGGGGTAACAGGACGCCGTGGTCTTCCGTCGCAGAATTTTCCTATTCCTTCATGAGACATGTATTCAGGATAGTAGGTACGAAAAAATGTGTAATCCCGAAGATGAGTTAGCGCCAGATATGTTGCGACAGGGGCCCAAGCTCCCCGACGTAGGACTGCAGCTTGAAGCCCCGACAAGGGCGACGGGTTGCCGAAAGGTTATCGAGAGCAAAATTTTCGTCGTGCATTTTGGGGTTGTTAGTTGTGAAATATAAAAATTTGGGGGATTTATCACATGATTTGCGGCCTTTATTTAAAGTACTGTTAAATATCATGCAGAAGCGACTGACCGTTGTGGGTTACTTCATAGTTTATCGTTTACCGACGAAAATTATCGAAGATTTTGCCAGGTATAATCTTACCACTCACAAGAAAGCCGACAATTGAGTTGACAATTTTAATTTACCATATCACGGCCTTGAAGACTTTGTGCTAGCGGAGCTGAAAGTTTCCGTACCCTTCCCTAGGCGTTCTTAATCACTCAACGCCTGATCTACGGTCGCCAGCTTCTAAGCCCTGCATAATTTCTTCAAAATTGCTTCAATTGACCCCATTTTGGCATCAGTGATACTTCATCTAGTCTTCTTCATATTAAATTGACAAAAGACCCCATCCTTCTCGGGAACATATTGGAAAAGTTGTCCCAGTGTCTCCTCTTGGTGATATTTTTGAAGGTGAACAAATGGACCCCACGTATGAGTGGGGGCGTGCTACCTTAAAACGACAGCCAGCAGGAAAAACGCGGAGGGAGACTTGGTCAAGTTTATAGAACCCAACCTTCCTTTTACAAATCATCGCACCTTGAAAGGAGGAGAACAATGGTCACGTATTGTTGGCAGTTACTTAGGCCTACCCCTAAGAGGCTTAATCCATAGTTGGCATAGAAGAAAAAGCATTTTGAGGCCGGTAACTTTTGAATATTTACACCAAAGTGGCTTTCGACTCGAACGAAGAGTTGCTTTAGAAAGCTAGGCGAATTCGGTCTCAATAAAATCAGAAGCCCCGGCGACCTTCGTCGCCGGGGCTTCTGATTTTATTGAGACCTTTCTTGTCAACTGCTATTTACATAAACTTTGGAATCCGTTTCATCTCAAAATGGGAAAATATTCATAAAACTATTACCAAAAACAACCGAAAAAAGACTTTGTTTAAGGGGTGAGGGTAGCACGCCCTGACATTGTGTGCTATATGCAATAGCGTCGAGTGACGTGATTTGGAAATTTACAATAGGAAATTATTGAAATACGATTCCTATCTAAGAAGAGAAAAAGTGGGAACGCAGAGGAGTCTATTAAAGCTACAACAAGGAAGGTAAAAAGGAACTTTAAAACCGCGAAACGAGAAAAAAAAACTCACTGATCAGTGTCCGGGGACTTGAACTCACGTACTAAGCATTCGGAGTCGAGTGCCTTACCAAGTGGACTACGACAATGTTGGAAATCAGTTTGATGACGTATATTAACAATACTTATGTACTGTAAAGCTGTATGACATACAAGTATAACCGCCGGGGAGGGGGATAGCTGGACCGAATGCCCCTTTTCTCCCGTATCCTTAGTATAGGTACAGTACTTTATATTGCCTGAATCACGCCCAAATGATGCTGTTTCAAAGCTTCAATGTTATACATTTTTCCTGTTAATGTTTAGCGTGGTTTGTAAATGTTTCGCAGTTTGCCGTATAAATGACATCGACAGGGGTGGGGGTGAAGGTGGTGGTTGGGACGGGTTGTAGGGGAGGGGGTAACAGGAAGCCGTGGTCTTCCGTCGCAGAATTTTCCTATTCCTTCATGAGACATGTATTAAGGATAGTAGGTACGACAAAATGTGTAATCCCGAAGATGGGTTTGCGCCAGATATGTTGCGACAGGGGCCCAAGCTCCCACCCGTGGGACTGCAGCTTGAAGCCCCGACAAGGGCGACGGGTTGCCGAAAGGTTATCGAGAGCAAAATTTTCGTCGTGCATTTTGGGGTTGTTAGTTGTGAAATATGAAAATTTGGGGGATTTATCACATGATTTGCGGCCTTTATTTACAGTACTGTTAAATATCATGCAGAAGCGACTGACCGTTGTGGGTTACTTCATAGTTTATCGTTTACCGACGAAAATTATCGAAGATTTCGCCAGGTATAATCTTACCACTCACAAGAAAGCCGACAATTGAGTTGACAATTTTAATTTACCATATCATGGCCGTGAAGATTTTGTGCTAGCGGAGCTGAAAGTTTCCGTACCCTTACCTAGGCGTTCTTAATCACTCAAAGCCTGATCTACGGTCGCCAGCTTCTAAGCCCTGCATACTGAATTTCTTCAAAATTGCTTCAATTGACCCCATTTTGGCATCAGTGATACTTCATCTAGTCTTCTTTCGTATTAAATTGACAGAAGGCCCCAATCTTACTCGGTGCCATATTGCAAAAGTTGTCCCAATGTCTCCTCTTGGTGATGTTTTTGAAGGCGAACAAATGGACCCTACGTATGAGTGGGGGCGTGCTACCTTAAATCGACAGCCAGCAGGAAAAACGCGGCGGGAGACTTGGTCAAGTTTATAGAACCCAATCTCTTCTTTTTACAAACCATCGCACCTTGAAAGGAGGAGAACAATGGTCACGTATTGTTGGCAGTTGCTTAGGCCTACCCCTAAGAGGCTTAATGCATAGTTGACATAGAAGAAAAAGCGTTTTGAAGTCGGTAACTTTTGAATATTCATCCCAAAGTGGCTTTCGACTCGAACGAAGAGTTGCTTTAGAAAGTTAGGCGAATTCGGTCTCAATAAAATCAGAAGCCCCGGCGACCTTCGTCGCCGGGGCTTCTGATTTTATTGAGACCTTTCTTGTCAACTGCTATTTACATAAACTTTGGAATCCGTTTCATCTCAAAATGGGAAAATATTCATAAAACTATTACCAAAAACAACCGAAAAAAAGACTTTGTTTAAGGGGTAAGGGTAGCACGCCCTGACATTGTGTGCTATATGCAATAGCGTCGAGTGACGTGATTTGGAAATTTACAGTAGGAAATTATTGAAATACGAACCCTATCTAAGAAGAGAAAAAGTGGGAACGCAGAGGAGTCTATAAAAGCTACAACAAGGAAGGTAAAAAGGAACTTTAAAACCGCGAGACGAGAAAAAAAAAAACTCACTGATCAGTGTCCGGGGACTTGAACTCACGTACTAAGCATTCGGAGTCGAGTGCCTTACCAAGTGAACTACGACAATGTTGGAAATCAGTTTGATGACGTATATTAACAATAGTTATGTACTGTAAACCTGTATGACATACAAGTACAACTGCCGCGGGTTGGGGAGGGGGCAGCTGGAACGAAAACCCCTTTTCTCCCACATCTTTTTATGGGGTCGATGGTGTCATGACGCTTCCCCTTGACATCAGTGAGTTGGAGTGAAATCAATATATTGCGCGTATTCGGCACGAAATGTTGTCCTGGGAATGTTTTCACGCCAGCAGTGTAAAGTGTTCCCATATGGTCATCCTGCAGTCAGCTGTTTTCACTCCAAAGTTGCTAGCGTAACGGAAAAGTCCCGGAGACCGACCGACCCCATAAGTACTATGCTTTATATTGTCTGAAACACACCCACATGATTATGTTTCAAAGCTTGACTGTTATACATTTTTCCTGTTAATGTTTAGCCTGGCTTGTGGAAGTTTCTTAGTTTGCCGGATAAATAACATCGAAAGGGGTGGGGTTGGGGTGGGTTAAAGGGGAGGCGGTACTTTATACTCGGCTAGTGTAAAACAGTATGGCATACAAGTAGAAGTACCGGCCAGTGGGATGGGGGCTGGGTGGACAGTTGAAGCAAGCACCCCTTTTTGTTCTCTTCCTTAGCTTAGTATTGATACCGTAGTTAATATTGCCTGAAACACGCCCAAATGATGTTGGTGTTGGCACCGGCGACGGGTTGCCGAAAGGTTGTCGAGAGCAAAGTGTTTTGGGCAAATTATGGGTTTGTAGTAAGTAAAATTGAGAAATTTAAAGAAATCCTTACGGGATATGCCTCATTTAAAACAAAATACTAAGCCTTTGGCAGAGGCGATTGGCCCTTGCATATGGAGTACTTCACATTATATCGTTTCCCGATGAAACTGGAAAATTCACAAGAACATTGGGATTCTTCCCCGACGGGGGACATGGCCCCTACCCTCACCTGGCGTCACCCTTGTTCCAACGACGATCAGTCTCCCCATCTTTTTGACTTTCCTTTGTCTTCGTCAAGAGCACAAATCCTCCAAAACAAACAAGATATTGCCGGCGCCATTTTCCCACTGTAGAGTTCTTACTTTTATTTACGTTTGACTTTTGCATGTTACAAGTTTTGACCCAAATCAAGCACGTGAATCAATGGAGGACCGATTGCTGCTACATGCGCTATAGCTGAACGTTAAAAATGCTACTCCAAACTCTTTACCGTCATGATATGGTAAATTTACTATCTACTGACGGCCAGATTGTCGGTTGTTCTGTGATTGTTAACCTGACGAAAACGTTTGCATTCAAGCGCGTATCAAGAGAGGAGGGGGTGGGATGGTTGAGTCCCTTCGCCCCGGATGAAAGAGAAACTTTACTACATTCTCCCATAGGCCGTACATCTCCTTCAATTACACCCAACCAAAATAGGAACAAATCACTAAATAATGAGGAATCATAAACATATAATCAATTTAACGCTTTACGCTTTACCAAAGATAGTACCATTTTTCATCCAAGCCATCTCACAAAGACAAAAATTTCTCAAAGAGTATAGAGTGTCATACCTTATTTGGAACAGCACCTCTTGACTTAAGCCCAGCTAAAAATAGGAAGAATATCACTATAGATAATCAGATAATGACAATTTGTACAGACATAATCAGTTCAAAGCTTTGCTAACGATAGCAAAATTTTGTACCTGAGCCAGACCTTTCATGTACCCCTCGACTCAGCACCCTCCCCCGGGAGTGACACTCATGCACATGTGAAAAAGGAAGGGTCTGCCCGGGTGCCAACTATCTGTATAGGCACGCCACTTGGTGCTCCTCTTAGTGTCATGAACTGCCCACCATAGAGATTTCGCACAGGCTACGGTCTTGGCTGTATTTGTCAAAGGAAGGCAACTAGTTCCTTAGACTTCACCAAGTCTCTCTTGGCGTTTTCTCTGTCGCCTTCAGGAACGAACAACAATGGTAGCTAAAACATTAATTCAAGAAATTTCCTCCGCGTCAAAAAATTGCCGACAAATTTAGTCCCTAACATTTACCATGTTACCGTATACTATGTGTTTGAAGGGATGTGCTCAACCTGTGACATGGTTGTTGAAGCAAATGAATTGGAGTACACTTGTACTCGTAACCAGGTAACGCAAAAATGATGAATGGTAACGGCAACGTTTTGAAAAAAAAAATCCTTCGAGATTAAAGTGTCAAATTGGAAGCCCCTATTTTATTATAGATTCCAGTGGTGAGCACGTGAGACACTATGTATGAAGAACCGATTGGCTTGTTTAGACCTTGTCCGTAGCTCTGTGAAAAGGTTACAGTGATAAGGAGGATGCTTCATTGCTGCAAAAAGGCTTGGATAGGTTATTTTTATGGTCTCAGACTTGGCAAATGCCTTTCATTGCTGATAATTGCAAAGTCCTTCATTTCGGTCCTAAAAATTTCAGCTATGATTATAACATGAATGGTAGTATTTTGAGTACTATAATGTAATTTTTGAGAAAGAGCTGGGTGTTGTTATTACAGGCGATTTGAAGCCATCTCGGCAGTGTGCAGGTACTGCTGTTAGGGCTAATAGGGTGCTTGGATTGATGAAGAGGATTTTCAATAGTTGTAGTAAAGAAATTGCACTAAATTTGTGTAAGCAGATGGTAGGCCCCATTTTGACTATGTCGCTCAGGCTTGGAGTCCCTTCTATGAAAAGGACAAGTTTCTTTTTAGAGCAAGTTCAGAGGAGGGCCACTCGTCTTCTTCCTTAATTAAGAAATGTACCTTGTCATATTAGACTTAAACGTCTTGGGTTTACCATCCTGAAGTTAATGAGGATTAGGGGGACATGCTCCAGGTTTACAAATTTCTCTTTGAAAGGAATCCTTTGTTATCTTGTAGTTGCGTAAAGGTTCAAAGTAATTCTCGGGTTCGAGCCATTGTAAGAAGCTTGTGAAGTGTTTTGCAAGGCTCGACATAAGGAATCGCAGTTTCTCCTGTAGAGCTGTTTACGAGTGGAATTGTCTGCCTGAGTGGGTAGTTAATATACATCAGTGCACTGCTTAAAGGTCAACATTGACAGGATTATCCATGACTGTGGTAGAATCTAATTGTACCGGGCTCGCTATGGGTTTGGTTGTTTGTATTAGTATAGGGGTTTGGACTTCAGGGTATTTTGGGGCCTTGGCCCTCCTTTGCCCTTTGAACTGTTATGTTATGATATGAGGGCAGGGAAGCCTTTGATTGTTTAGATCAGTGGTTCTCAATCTTTTCCAACGAAACGCCCCCGGCCCTTTCACCAAATGAGGATGGGCAACTGACGCCCCATTGCTATGGATGAAACGACGACGATAAAACAAAACATGCTGAAATAAGGGTCGACCTACCGTGACATACATCGTTTTTACGTGTGGGTTCGACCCAGGGTAGCAAAACAGCAATGCGGGAGTGCGGGACTTAAGAAACTGACACCCTTTTTAGATGGCGACTATTTAACCCACGATTTACAAAAGCTGGAAGGCTTGATCGAGGTCAAGAGAGGAGAAACGTCTTTGGTACTTAACTGACTTTGCCAGGGCCCCATCGAGTCGTGGACTGTTCCCCAAAATGAGGACAAAGGTCAACATCCCAGTGGGCGACTGAGGGATTCGTCCCCGGAAACTGTGACGTATTTACGATATTGTTGACACAAGAATGACTTACTGTCGGTCAAATTTTGGCTATCTTCCGATTACCTAATAAATGTCCTTTCATACAAACTCAAAAGATTGCAAAATCAGCTTTAGCCCAGTTTGTATTTCAATAATAAAAAAACGGGAGTTCCCTTTGATGCTGAAAGGGGCTTGTGGAGACGAATACACTAAGAATAAGAATTCATATATATATATATATATATATATATATATATATATATATATATATATATATATATATATATATATATATATAGGAAGGTATACTTCATTTCCCTCGTTTTGGTATCTCATGGTGTAGAAATTTTGTAGACTACTAACATAACATAACATAACATAACATAACAGAACAGAACAGGTTAAAGGGCAAAGGAGGGCTAAGGCCCCATAAGATGCCCTGAAGTCCATACAACCTTAACTGAAAACAAACAACCAACCAACACCAAACGAGCCCAGCCCAATTAGATTCTACCACAGTTATGGAAGAACTTGTCAACGTTAACCTTAAAACAGTGCACAGATGTGGAGTTAACTACCCACTCAGGCAGACTATTCCACTCGTTAACAACTCTATGAGAGAAGCTGAACTTCCTAATGTCGAGCCTTGCAAAACACTTAACTAGCTTCTTACAATGGCCTCGAACCCGAGAATTACTAAAAGAAAGGTAAATCAATGTTTTGTTAGGCATAGCCCCGGTAGGGGGAATCTTTCCTAATAAAGACCACTGAGATAGTCGAGTCGACCCTCCTTGGAGAGGGATTTGTGAGTAGGGGTGAGCCCCTTCTCCTCAGTGAAAAATTTCTCAGGAAGAAGCTTACAGATGCATTATGGTGCTAAGGTTTTTATATTTTGTTTACTGACGTCACTGTGACGTGTGTTCATGCTCTAGAATTTACCATTTTTAGTGTCCAGAAAACAGTAACATCTTTTGTGAAACAAAGCAGACAAATATTTTGGAAAAATGGTACAATGGACACTATTTCGTCATGTACAGTACCGGCCAGGGCTGTTCATTCCCCACTGACACAGCCTCTTCCGTCCGTTAAAGTGTGATACTGATTGTTTTTATAAAATAATCTGTAGAACTGTGAAGGGAGGCCCAAATTAAAATACCTGTTGCAAAATCTTCAATGATGGTGGGCAAACAAAGAACCCACCTCGACATGGGATAGTTTGTTTTATATTGTATCGTGCCACTCACAAGAGAACAACTACCGACGCGATTGAGGATAAACTTTTCCAACATTAAAGGCAGTATGTAGTCACCCCAATCAGAGTGAGTGTACCCTGTCACTCTAGTTCATGACTGGCCTATTTTGATCATGTGACAATATTTTTGTTGATGAATAGTGAAATTCAAGGAGAATTTCTCCTTGCTTTACCTATTGTTTGTTAAAGTTATGTCCAAAACATCTTCAGAGGTGCTTGTAATGCAATTAGATGAGATTTGCAATGGTTTGCTGATTTTTTAAAGAAAATTTTGGGGCGACTGCCTATTGCCTTGGTGGGGGGGGGGGGTGGTTGGGGGGGGGGGTGTGCGGGTGGGGGGGGGTGTGGCGGGGGGGCGGGCGTGGGGGTGGGGTCGGGGGGGGGGGGGGGGCCGGGTGGTGAGGGGGGGGGGTGGGGGGGGGGGGGGGTGGGGGGGGGGGGGGGTGGGGGGGGGGGGGGGTGGGGGGGGGGGGGGGTGGGGGGGGGGGGGGGTGGGGGGGGGGGGGGGTGGGGGGGGGGGGGGGTGGGGGGGGGGGGGGGTGGGGGGGGGGGGGGGTGGGGGGGGGGGGGGGTGGGGGGGGGGGGGGGTGGGGGGGGGGGGGGGTGGGGGGGGGGGGGGGTGGGGGGGGGGGGGGGTGGGGGGGGGGGGGGGTGGGGGGGGGGGGGGGTGGGGGGGGGGGGGGGTGGGGGGGGGGGGGGGTGGGGGGGGGGGGGGGTGGGGGGGGGGGGGGGTGGGGGGGGGGGGGGGTGGGGGGGGGGGGGGGTGGGGGGGGGGGGGGGTGGGGGGGGGGGGGGGTGACTTGTTATTTCGAGAATGTTGGTTGACTGAAGAAGTACTACTGCCATTCCAATAAATTCCACGTGAACAAGAATAACTTATTTCCTTATTTCTCAACCGCGGCATTCCACGTATTTACTACTTGAACATGTAATTCGCACGTTAATGACTGGTTTTGCAAGTTCATGGATTTTTCCCTTTTTTTATTGTTCATCTTTTTTTTTTTTCGAGATTCATTGGTCAGTTTTCTTATGGTATCTTCAAGTGACGCACTTTTATATGCGCGTTTCAGGTTACTTACGCAATCACAACGGGACAAGGCAACTAGCGGGTTTGTTTCCAAGGGGCGGCGCGCATGAACTGTGCGTTAGGTATGTCCGGATAATACACAGATAAATGTATTTCCTGCAGCGTTTATAGAACGCGTGTGATAAAGATGTGCACCCCGCGCTAATCCTTTTTTTGACAATATTGAAATTTTTTTGTAACGCATTCTTATTTTTGTACGCAGATTGCAGGAATGGAACGACGCGCATGTCAAATTTATACTTCCGCCCCGATATATGCGTCTCCATGTGGAGTCACTGAGCGTAACAGTGTATGTATAGGAGTTGGAATCTATGCTTATAATATCTTTGGTCGTTTTTAAGGTAGCACGCCCCCACTCATACGTGGGGTCCATTTGTTCACCTTCAAAATATCACCAAGAGGAGACACTGTACAACTTTTTGCAATATGTTCCCGAGTAGGATGGGGTTCTTTTGTCAATTTAATATGAAAGAAGACTAGATGAAGTATCACTGATGCCAAAATGGGGTCAATTGAAGCAATTTTGAAGAAATTATGCAGGGCTTAGAAGCTGGCGACCGTAGATCACGCTATGAGTGATTAAAAACGCATAGGTTAAGGAACGGAAACTTTCAGCTCCGCTAGCACAAAATCTTCACGGCCATGATATGGTAAATTAAAATTGCCAACTTAATTGTCGGCTTTCTTGTGAGTGCTAAAGCATATACCTGGCAAAAACTTCGACAAGTTTCGTCGGTAAACGATAAACTATGAAGTAACCCACAACGGTCAGTCGCTTCTGCATGATATTTAACAGTACTTTAAATAAAGGCCGCATATCATGTGATAGACAAATCCCCCAAATTTTCATATTTCACAACTAACAACCCCAAAATGCGCGACGAAAATTTTGCTCTCGATAACCTTTCGGCAAACCGTCGCCCTTGTCGGGGCTTCAAAGCTGCAGTCCCACGTCGGGGAGCTTGGGCCCCTGTCGCAACATATCTGGAGCTAACCCATCTTCGGGATTACACATTTTGCTCCGTACCTACTATCCTGAATACATGTCTCATGAAGGAATAGGAAAATTCTGCGACGGAAGACCACGGCGTCCTGTTACCCCCTCCCCTACAACCCGTCCCAACCACCACCTTCACCCCAACCCCTTCTATGTCATTTATGCGGCAAACTGCGAAACATTTACAAACCACGCTGAACATTAACAGGAAAAATGTATAACATTGAAGATTTGAAACAGTATCATTTGGGCGTGATTCAGGCAATATAAAGTACTGTACCTATACTAAGGATACGGGAGAAAAGGGGTTTTCGGTCCAGCTATCCCCCTCCCCGGCAAGTGTACTTGTATGTCATACAGCTTTACAGTACATAACTATTGTTAATATACGTCATCAAACTGATTTCCAACATTGTCGTAGGTCACTTGGTAAGGCACTCGACTCCGAATGCTTAGTACGTGAGTTCAAGTCCCCGGACACTGATCAGTGAGTTTTTTTTTTTTTCTCGTTCCGCGGTTTTAAAGTTCCTTTTTACCTTCCTTGTTGTAGCTTTAATAGACTCCTCTGCGTTCCCACTTTTTCTCTTCTTAGATAGGAATCGTATTTCAATAATTTCCTATTGTAAATTTCCAAATCACGTCACTCGACGCTACTGCATATAGCACACAATGTCAGGGCGTGCTACCCTCACCCCTTAAACAAAGTCTTTTTTCGGTTGTTTTTGGTAATAGTTTTATGAATATTTTCCCATTTTGAGATGAAACGGATTCCAAAGTTTATGTAAATAGCAGTTGACAAGAAAGGTTTCAATAAAATCAGAAGCCCCGGCGACGAAGGTCGCCGGGGCTTCTGATTTTATTGAGACCGAATTCGCCTAGCTTTCTAAAGCAACTCTTCGTTCGAGTCGAAAGCCACTTTGGTGTGAATATTCAAAAGTTACCGGCCTCAAAATGCTTTTTCTTCTATGTCAACTATGGATTAAGCCTCTTAGGGGTAGGCCTAAGTAACTGCCAACAATACGTGACCATTGTTCTCCTCGTTTCAAGGTGCGATGATTTGTAAAAAAGAAGAGATTGAGTCCTTACACTTGACCAAGTCTCCCCCGCGTTGTCGTTTTAAGGTAGCACGCCCCTATGTTTACGTACCGTCCATTTGTTCACCTTCAAAAATATCACCAAGAGGAGACAATGGAACAATAGTTTTGGAATACGTTATCGAAAAGGATGGGGTCTTTTGTCAATTTAATATGAAAGAAGACTAGATGAAGTATCACTGGTGCAAAACGGGGTCAATTGAAGCAATTCTGAAGAAAATATAGGTTAGGAGCTGACGGCCGTAGATCAGGCTTCGAGTGATTAAAAACGCCTGGGTAAAGCTACGGAAACTTTGAGCTCCGCTAGAAATATCTTCATGGTCATGGTATGGTAAATTAAAATTGTCAACTCAATTGTCGGCTTTCTTGTGAGTGGTAAGATTATACCTGGCGAGAACTTCGACAAGTTTCGTCGGTAAACGATAAACTATGAAGTAACCCAGAACGGTCAGCCGCTTCTGCATGATATTTAACAGTACTTTAAATAAAGGCCGCAAATCATGTGATAAATCCCCCAAATTTTCATATTTCACAACTAACAACCCCAAAATGCACGACGAAAATTTTGCTCTCGATAACCTTTCGGCAACCCGTCGCCCTTGTCGAGGCTTCAAGCTGCAGTCCCACGTCGGGGAGCTTGGGCCCCTGTCGCAACATTTCTGGAGCTAACTCATCTTCGGGATTACACATTTTGTCGTACCTACTATCCTGAATACATGTCTCATGAGGGAATAGGAAAATTCTGCGACGGAAGACCACAGCGTCCTGTTACCCCCTCCCCTACAACCCGTCCCAACCACCACCTTCACCCCCACCCCTGTCGATGTCATTTATACGGCAAACTGCGAAACATTTACAAACCACGCTAAACCTTAACAGGAAAAATGTATAACATTGAAGCTTTGAAACAGCATCATTTGGGCGTGATTCAGGCAATATAAAGTACTGTACCTATACTAAGGATACGGGAGAAAAGGGGTATTCGGTCCAGCTATCCCCCTCCCCGCCAAGTGTACTTGTATGTCATACAGCTTTACAGTACATAACTATTGTTAATATACGTCATCAAACTGGTTTCCAATATTGTCGTAGGTCACTTGGTAAGGCACTCGACGCTTGCTTGCTTGCTTGCTTGCTTGCTGCTTGCTGTTACTTTGTGCTTACTTAATTTCCATTTTTGGAGATTTTGGATTGATTTTACTATTCTCTTATGCTTTTGAAGTGAAGGATATTCTCCTGAAGATTTATCTTACACGGTGTTTTGGTGAAAAAGGTCTTTCTGAACTGTTTTTGACTCTTTTTCTGAGGTGGCTGCGTCACCGGACGCAAGCCCGCCTATTAACACTACCAGGATGAGTTCCACGAAAGTTAGAAACGACAGTGGTGATACTCAAAGGCTTGATGGAGCTGCTAACAAAAGCAAGCTTTTGAAGGAAAACAGTGTAAGAATAATGGACATAGAATTCAATGCTCGTGATGTTATAAGCGCTATTTCGGATGACATTGGAAAAGGGAATATACTGGGGTGTGTGAAAACAGCTGGACAATGGATTGTTACTTTAAAAAATGCAGATGATGCAGAGTTACTTCAGCAAACAGGACTACAAATCGGGAATGACATGTGCACTGTCATGGGAGTTTCGAGGGAGTGTTTCTTACAGTTAGTTTGTTTAATGTTCCTACCTATGTAAGTGATGCCGAATTGTCGGACAAGCTAATGGAATATGGTTGTCGTAATTTTGTCGCCGTGGGACCAGAAAATATTACTGTGAATTTCCCGCCATCGAGAACGGTACGAGATTTGTCAGGATAGAGCTTCCAAGCAATGCTAAAAGCTTACCCTATGCCATCGTCATCAACGGCAATCACCTCCGGACAAAGCACGTGTCTGTAATAAACTGTTTAAGTGAGGAACATTTAATGCGGAGTTGTCCACAATACCTATGTTCCTTATGTGGACAACAAGGCCACACGGAATCGAGGTGCCCTTCAGTCAAGTGTTTCCGCTGTCAGCGCCTTGGGCACAAAAGTTTTGATTGTCCAGATAAAACTGCTAATAGCACTGAGCCAAATGAGGAAAAAACCACTGAAGAACCAATGGAGGAGCAAGTTGGCTTCGGATGACCATACACAATTAAACTTGGACACTCTAGAACAATTGGACTCTGATATATTAAACGGGGACAAGCCAAACATGAGTAAACCAGGGATCGTTTGAAACTAATGAGGATGAGGA
Organism: Holothuria leucospilota; assembly: GCA_029531755.1. Taxonomy (NCBI): domain Eukaryota; kingdom Metazoa; phylum Echinodermata; class Holothuroidea; order Aspidochirotida; family Holothuriidae; genus Holothuria; species Holothuria leucospilota. The sequence continues at coordinate 15,466,715 of CM055980.1, read as the reverse complement.
AGGGGAGCCTGGCATAGACACCGAGATCGAAAATAAAGAATTGAACAGTGAAGTAGCTAGTACCTCTAGAGTTGATGGCAGTCTGCCTGTTAACGGGGGCAGCAAAGACATTGACATTAACCCTTCTCAAAAGTGAACGGCCTCCAGCGATGACGATGGATATGCTAACCTGACTTCCATCAGGGGGAAAAGTAAGGCGACAAAACCACTTCATCAACAAACCTATGTGCGGCTAGGAACTTAATGCCGAAGGTCCAGTCTCTGCAAACAAAGTCTGTATAATGGAGCCACTTATTTATTTATACATCATGATTTCTTTTGCTAGCCTAAACTGTAACGGGCTGAGAAATAAAGAAAAGAGAAGTGAGCTTTTTAGCTACTTAAAGCAGAAGCGTTATGATATTGTACTACTACAAGAGACGTTTTGGGATGACCAAGTTCACGAGGCTGCTCGTCGTGAGTGGGGAGGAAGCGTTCTGTCTTCGATTTGTTCCGAAATGAACCGAAGGGGTGTATCTTGCCTAATAAATGGTAACAGCGATATCGATGTTGTGAACTCTTCAACTTTTTGTGATGGGCGCCTTCTTCAAATTAATATCATTGTGGACGATCAGGCTATAACCATTTTTAATGTGTACTCTCCGTGCAATAGTAGTGAGCGCAAGTATTTCTTTACGGATTTACAGGAGAGAATTGCCAAAACAACCAATCAGGTAATTATTGGTGGGGATTTTAATACTGTCTTGAACACTTACTTAGATAAATATCCCCCAACGACTTATCCTGACCAATCCAGAAAGCCTCTAAATGACCTTATGTTAACAGAAAAATTAACTGATATATGGAGGCATAGGAACGATGATGTAATTGCTTTCACTAGGTCAAGAATTGCCAATAATGTTCGTTCCGCTTCACGTATTGATAGATTCCTCCTTTCTAATTCACTTATCCTCAATGTCTCGCACTGCAACATATTTAACTATCCGTTTTCGGATCACGATATAATAACACTGCGTCTTAATCTTTCTCTTTTTCCAAGAGGAAGTGGAGTATGGATTTTTAATAATCAACTTCTTGAAGATGATGACTTTTGTTTGGAAACAGGGGAAGTCATTAGATCAATGAAAATGCATACGGACTTTGAAACCAATTTTCTGGAGTGGTATGATAATCTAAAAGGCAAAATTAAATATCAGTCCATAAAGTTCAGCAAACGTAAGCAAAGAAAGCAACGAAAAGTGAAAAGGATATTGGAGAAAAAAATAATGTATGAGAAGTATAAAGCGCAAAAATTCTGCGACTATAACTTCACGAGGCTACAAAACCTGGAAGATGAACTTAAGAATATTGTTTCAAAAGAGGTGAAAGGCGCCGCCCTAAGGGCCAAAATTCAGTGGTTTGAAGAGGGAGAAAGACCAACCCGACTTTTTCTTAACCTAGAGAAAAGCAGACAAAAGGTAAAAGTTATGAAGAGTTTACTAAAAGATGACGGGACGGTTGTCACCGACCGTGAAAACTATTATGCATGAGCAGGTTGATTTCTATAAAAATTTGTACAAGCGTGAGTCAACAGACAAGAACGCTTCTAGTGCTCTAATTAATAACGTTACTAGGTTATTGTCTCCTATCGACACTCGATTCTGTGACGAAGGTCTAAAGTCTGAGGAATTATTTGATGCTCTAAAGTCTATGAAGCCTGACAAAAGTCCTGGCCTTGACGGCCTAACCCCGCAATTTTACAAAGCCTTTTGGAGTGAATGGGAGGAAATTCTGATGCGACTTGTCCATGAAATTTATAATGCTGGCACACTTTCTAACTCTATGAAAATTGGCATGATAACCCTCATTCCAAAGAAAGGGGATCTGAGAAAGCTAACAAATTGGAGACCCATCAGTCTCCTCAATACTGATTATAAGATCATCTCAAAAGCGCTTGCTACCCGACTTTCGAAGGTAATAAGCACCCTGGTCTCTGAAGATCAATCGTGTTGCGTTCCCGGTAGAAATATTGCTGACAATGTTATCCTCATGAATAATATTATTCGTTACTTAGATTCTAAAAAGGTAAATGGTTACATTTTAAAAATCGGACCAGTATAAGGCTTTTGACCGTGTTGAACACGGCTACCTCTTTGATGTTTTGCAAAAAATGGGTTTTGGGGACTACTTTCGGAACTGGATTGCGATATTGTATAATGAAATTACCGCTTGCATTAAACACAATGGTTTCATCTCCCCAAATTTCGATATTCACAGGGGAGTTAGGCAGGGATGTCCTATTTCAGCCATACTTTATGTCTTAACTGCAGAACCCTTTCATGAAGCTATTGTGAATTGTAATAAAATTTCAGGTATTAAGGTTGGTGACCATGAAGCTAAGATATTCCAGCACGCTGATGATACCACTTTTTTTCTATCTGACACTAACTGTATTCAATATGTTTTCAATGTGATCAACTTATACGAAATGGCGTCGGGGTCTAAATGTAACATTCAAAAAAACCGAACTTCTCGCTATTAATCATGATCGGACTGAAATCAGTTATGACCTACCGATTCGTTATGATGGTATTGTAATTCTCGGGGTTTTCTTGGGGACCAATAGAACCCAAACCCAAAAAGAAAATTGGGAGGATAGAATTACGAAATGTATCAGTATTCTCAAAAGATGGAAGTGTCGGAAACTGTCTTTTACCGGTAAGGCTTTAGTGGTTAACTCTCTTGTTATATCCCGTCTTGTTTATTCACGTTACTATTCTTCCCGTCCCTGACTGGGCTATTAACAGTATCAAAAGTGCGATCATTTCTTTCTTGTGGGGTGACAAAAAACCTGCGATCTCTTTTAAAGTTCTTTCACTGCCAAAAGAACAAGGAGGGCTCGGTGTTTCTGACCTCGCTGTCAAGAGGGATTCACTTCGAATTAGACTTATTAGTAGACTTTTAAGCAACCAAGTGAACGCAAAATTAAGATATATGTTGCTGTACAATTTAAATCACTATGGTGATATGAAACTTGGGTTGAATATTTTTAGGACTGTTCCTCAGTCCAGTTTTATTAGAAAACTTCCTCAATTCTATCAGGAGTTTTTATCAGCATGGAGGAAAATTTCTGTTGACGCTCTGCTTCCGCCCATCAATAGAGCGGACATTCTTCACCAGCCCCTCTTTCACAATCCTTTCATCCTGGATGAGAATCAGTCGGTTCTTTACAACCAGGACTTCATAGAGGGTGAATTTATTTATGTTGGTGATATTTGCTACGAAATGATACCATACTGTTTTCCAGCTCAAGAAATTTATGACATTATTATTGCGTTAAACCCCCACTCAAAAGTTAAGCTAGGCGATACCGGCAATTACTTAAGTCATGTCTTACATTGTATTCCTCAATCCTGGTGTGATATGATAATTTCTCAGGATAAAATTGTAAGTACTGAGCCCGTTGAAAACCTACTGTTAAGACTGAAGTCGGGGGATTCCTGGATTGATGTTCGCACGCTGACTGCAAAGCGTGCGTCACTATTCTTACGTTGTGCCAGTGACTGTACCCCCAAAGGTCAGCAGTACTGGCAAAATATGTACCCCAAAATTAGTTTCAAGAACAGATGGAACGGCGTGTACGGTGGTATTAAGGCCAATATCGATGCTGATCTTGATTTTAAAATTCTCCACAATATTCTCTACACCAACGATCGACTTTACAAGTATAAAATGATTGATTCTCCTTTGTGCTCCCTATGTAACCTTGAAGTTGAAACTGTCCATCACCTTTTTATTCATTGTCCACTGATCCACGATTTATGGATTTGGTCGACTTCCAAGATTAGACCAATTTCTAATGTTCACTGCTGGGAGGAAACTACGCTGCTCGGGCTTGACCTCCCAAGGAAAAATTACGAACGTGTCCTAATTGACTTTCTACTTAATTCCTACAAGACTGTAATTTGGAGCACACGTATTGCTATTGCCAAGAGCGTCAACCGCCACTACAATATTGATATCCCCTTGTATTACCATACTAGTTTAAAGAAGAAAATTAATCTAATTTATCATTACTACAGTAAGCGCCACGAACTTAGCAAATTCTGGGGTATTTTTGACCAAGGGGAATCCCCGATTGTTCTTTTACGCCACGATGGGGGCAATTATACTTATGTATTTGACTGGTAATTTGGTTTGCTATGGTTTCTCATAACTTTTACTAATGAGTCTTTCTGGCTACAAATTCCAAAGGTGCTTTGTTTGTACATTGTTTATATGAGTTCACTAACCAAAAGGAGTACGGTTTAAGTTCGTGTCCTATGTGAAATTCTAATTTGGGTCCTTATGAGTTTGTATGTATTTGTTTGTATGTATTTTTGGGCCAATCCTTACACCATAGTTACTCAAGTGCGTTTACAAAGGAATCAAATGAATCAGTGTTTTATCAATTAAATAAAATTGTTATTATTGTAAATATTGTACATATTGCCTGAGTTTTTATGGGTGAACCAGTGGGTTCGCCTACCAATAAAATAAAAAAAAAAAAAAAAAAAGACGCTCGACTCCGAATGCTTAGTACGTGAGTTCAAGTCCCCGGACACTGATCAGTGAGTTTTTTTTCTCGTTTCGCGGTTTTAAAGTTCCTTTTTACCTTCCTTGTTGTAGCTTTTATAGACTCCTCTGCGTTCCCACTTTTTCTCTTCTTAGATAGGAATCGTATTTCAATAATTTCCTACTGTAAATTTCCAAATCACGTCACTCGACGCTATTGCATATAGCACACAATGTCAGGGCGTGCTACCCTCACCCCTTAAACAAAGTCTTTTTTCGGTTGTTTTTGGTAATAGTTTTATGAATATTTTCCCATTTTGAGATGAAACGGATTCCAAAGTTTATGTAAATAGCAGTTGACAAGAAAGGTCTCAATAAAATCAGAAGCCCCGGCGACGAAGGTCGCCGGGGCTTCTGATTTTATTGAGACCGAATTCGCCTAGCTTTCTAAAGCAACTCTTCGTTCGAGTCGAAAGCCACTTTGGTGTGAATATTCAAAAGTTACCGGCCTCAAAATGCTTTTTCTTCTATGTCAACTATGGATTAAGCCTCTTAGGGGTAGGCCTAAGCAACTGCCAACAATACGTGACCATTGTTCTCCTCCTTTCAAAGTGCGATGATTTGTAAAAGGAAGAGATTGGGTTCCATTAACTTGACCAAGTCATCCTCGGCGTTTTTCCTGCTGGCTGTCGTTTTAAGGTAGCACGCCCCCACTCATACGTGGGGTCCATTTGTTCACCTTCAAAAATATCACCAAGAGGAGACACTGGGACAACTTTTCCAATATGTTACCGAGTAGGATGGGGGTCTTTTGTCAATTTAATATGAAAGAAGACTAGATGAAGTATCACTGATGCCAAAATGGGGTCAATTGAAGCAATTTTGAAGAAATTATGCAGGGCTTAGAAGCTGGCGACCGTAGATCAGGCTTTGAGTGATTAAAAACGCCTAGGTTAAGGAACGGAAACTTTCAGCTCCGCTAGCACAAAATCTTCACGGCCATGATATGGTAAATTAAAATTGTCAACTCAATTGTCGGCTTTCTTGTGAGTGGTAAGCTTATACCTGGCGAAAACTTCGACAAGTTTCGTCGGTAAACGATAAACTATGAAGTAACCCACAACGGTCAGCCGCTTCTGTAATTTACTTGATATTTAACAGTACTTTAAATAAAGGCCGCAAATCATGTGATAAATCCCCCAAATTTTCATATTTCACAACTAACAACCCCAAAATGCGCGACGAAAATTTTGCTCTCGATAACCTTTCGGCAACCCGTCGCCCTTGTCGGGGCTTCAAGCTGCAGTCCCACGTCGGGGAGCTTGGGCCCCTGTCGCAACATATCTGACGCTAACCCATCTTCGGGATTACACATTTTGTCGTACCTACTATCCTAAATACATGTCCCATGAGGGAATAGGAAAATTCTGCGACGGAAGACCACAGCTTCCTGTTACCCCCTCCCCTACAACCCGTCCCAACCACCACCTTCACCCCCACCCCTGTCGATGTCATTTATACGGCAAACTGCGAAACATTTACAAACCACGCTGAACATTAACAGGAAAAATGTATAACACTGAAGCTTTGAAACAGCATCATTTGGGCGTGATTCAGGCAATATAAAGTACTGTACCTATACTAAGGATACGGGAGAAAAGGGGTATTCCGTCCAGCTATCCCCTTCCCCGGCAAGTGTACTTGTATGTCATACAGCTTTACAGTACATAACTATTGTTAATATACGTCATCAAACTGATTTCCAACATTGTCGTAGGTCACTTGGTAAGGCACTCGACTCCGAATGCTGGCGACCGTAGATCTGGCTTTGAGTGATTAAAAACGCCTAGGTTAAGGTACGGAAACTTTCAGCTCCGCTAGCACAAAATCTTTACGGTCATGATATTGTAATTTGAAATTGCCATGAATTGACAACTTAATTGTCGGCTTTCTTGTGAGTGGTAAGCTTATACCTGGCGAAGACTACTACAAGATTTTATGTAGCGATCCACTACTAATTGCGGTCCCCACCCCCCAATGACTTACACACTAAATCAGGTCAGTTTCCCGCCCCAAATTCCTTATGAATATCTCAACCTGGACATTTCACCTCTGGCGAAAGCTCCCAGTTTGGGCTCGTCACCATTAAGATTTTGATCTAGAAGTTCTTGAAAGCCTTCGCGCGAGCGTATAATTGAGAGCAAGTTAGGCAATCATAATTATTTTTGTAGACAGGGGAGGATCCACGGTTTTCAAATGGAGGTTAGACGGGAACTCGGCTCTAAGAAGGTGTGGGGTATTTGTGAAATCATGACTATAAGAACAAATAATTTTACCCCACCTTCGAATGACAATGAATGAGCATTAAACAGACCACAAAATCACAATTTGACAATTTTGTTAGCCTTTAGCCCCGCTCGGACTAAACGACTTGATACAGATGGGACGACGGACCACGAAAGGGGATGCAATTGGCTTTGAAATAATACTTTCCCTCATGTTGGCCAAAAAGAATTAATGATAAGACAGTTACCTACGAGGTATGTCCCTCACATAAGAGAACCGAAGGCGCACCTACGGCATTGGATCCGAGGTCTTGCAGGGAGAAGTTTGGAAATAGAAAACCGTGGATACGATTAAGTGGGATCTGATAACTTTTAACTGGTAACATAACGAGAGCACAGATCAGTGGTGGTGCCAGCTTGGGACAGGGGCACCCACCCCCCGTCGGGCCAGGAACTTGAGGCTGGTCCTCCGTCCGGCCGGGGGAAATTTTCCAATCTTTGCCTGGAAGCCGTAATAGGTACTGTAGTCCGCGAAGACCGGCAGCAGCCTCAACGATTTACTTAATTTTGTTTTCAACAAGCCCGAATCCTTTAATAAAACCCCGACTTTCCAATTTTCCTCACTAAAACCCCAAATTTTTCAAATTTTCTTTAAAAAAGGCCAAAAGTTCCTTTATCATTAGAAACTCAAAGTATTGCTTTCAACATATCCTTTCGGCAAACCTTCGACCTTGTCGGGGCGTTGTGGGTCTTGGCTCCCTGTCGGGCAAATCCTGGGCGCTACCACTGAAAAAGATTTTCTGCATTTTTAGTACCAACAAAGCGAACGCAAAACTCTCACATTCGATATTCATAAAAATTTTTCCTGCAGGTAATTTACAGCTCCTTTGCCCCTGATCTGTGAAGATAAACAGGACATCAAAGCTCTCCTTGCAGGCTGTAAGGTATAGGTGATTAATAATAACGGGTATTTACGAGATGCACTCGTTAAAAATAGCAACAAAAGTGACACTCTTAACAGTTATTGAACAAAGAATTTTACTTAAATATAGTGACTTTAGGAAGTGCATTAAAATGGGGGAAAACTCACGGTTACAATGTTTCCGTAGCCCTATAGCCTTCGAAATGGATGCTGGAACAATAATTCTGGAATATACATCCCAGTCATTACTCATTATGGCATGCTTCCCAAAAATAGATACATGAGAAAAGTGACGCAGAAATGAAGTTTTGAGGACAGTTTTTGCAGTTTAAGTAACAGTGTTCTCGTGGCCAAATCGATATAAACCTCTTACTTAAAAAGGGGAATTTTCATGATCCCAGACAGTTCCAATTCTCCCAACTATGCATCTTCTAGCTCCTCCCATAACTGTATGAGGCTCTTCCTTGTGCAAGAATAAACCTGTTTTATTGCTTAAGGCCATGTCCTGGTGAGCATACGAGGCTATAAAATGTAATAAAAGTACCCTCTCTGCCTTGTGTGGAATGTGAGCTACTCTGCATCTTTCAAATTTTCAAACTTTGATGTCAATCAAAGAGCAGTCACCAACTGAGAATTTTGATATACATACACTAAAAATATACTTTGGGGTGATGACTGTCTGTCTTTTTTAACACAGGCTATTGCAATAATGGCTCTGGTACTTGGCAGAGCTGTGTATTCTAAATGTATGGCTCTGGTACTTGTACGTATGTATCAAGCTACGTGCATAGATACCAAACTTAAAATGGTACAGGAGTTTGGTATCGATGCTGGTAATATGATAACTTTGTGCTTGCCGTGCTTTAGAAATAAACGACTCTAGCAGAGCTGTATACTGTATTGGTACTTGACAGAGCCGTATATTTGGACTCTGGTACTTGATAGAGTTCCTATACAGTATAGTACTTGAAATTAAACAGCGCCGTGATATTGCTATGACAACAAAGTTCCACGATACTGTTACAAGAGGTGTAAACAAACTTTTTATCAAGTTGTCCACTGAGTTAGTCCGCATACCAGTTCCACGTAATGAACACCATGCATGCATAATAAATAAACTCGGTATACAGTACAGAACTACTCAACACACTATAAAGCCACTGTACAAGAGCAGCTTGCAGTTTATATCAAAATTGAAGGGAGAAGTAACCAAATTCATTCATCGGCTCTTAACACCAACATATAAGCATCGCTTTATGTGGTCTTTCATGAAAGTGGGAAGAAGCACGGCAATCTGAAGTCAGTTGGGGATAGCCTAGTTGCGTGAAAACTTATCGGTCTTACTTGAATCACGATGAGTCAACTTGCATATCACTGGGAAGCTCTGAGGAAGCAAAGGGTCATAGACAGGAAATCTGAAGCCCTGAAGAGGATGGCCGAAAAGCAGGTCAGCTACTCTGTCAAACGGGCAAACGGGCCATTTGTGGTGGAGATCTGAAGTTAGGCCTAGCCTACTGCCGGCTCTGTACTGTAGGCTAAAATGTCTATAGGTTAGGCTATGTTTAACCAAGCCCAGGTTAGGGAAGTTGGGCTAACGTTAGGCTCCTTGTTGAATAAAGGCCGGCTTGTACTAGGCTACGGTACCGTGTAGCGCTTTGGGCCTAGACGTATGATAGTTGAACACTGATCAACTCTGAGCTTTGTCCATGACTGTCCTGGAAGGGGGGCCGTGCCATTCCGCCATAGGTACTTTCCGCCATAGAAAATGTGTTCATTCCACCATAGAAAACATGTCTTTCCGCCATGGCAGTAAAGTGTTAATTATGATTATTTTAATAAGTGCATGATGTGTCGTTCTCAAATAACCCTTTGAAAATATGTTTGCAAGGAAAACAAGACCTTTTGTTTCTCATATTTTAAGAAAGTGCCTTTCTGCCATAGATTTTACACCTTTCCGCCATGTCTTTGCACCTTTCCGCCATGGCGGAATGGTGCAAAACCCATGGCGGAATGTTATGGCGGAATGTACCGATGGCGAAAAGACACTAGATTCTCCTGGAAGAGCAGAGGATAATCTAGTCTGCAGTCTGCTGACCTAGTAGTATTTGGGGCTTCCCATACTAGCCAAGCCTAGGCTAGGTCAGCAATATGGCCTGTTTGCAAAATTGGGCCATCGCACCATCAAAAATTGGTCTCAGTCTTTCTCAAATTCATGTATAATCTTAGGTAATTGACCTTTATGGGTCATCTATATGTTTAAGACCATTCTTAGAATATTTGCACTTAGGCTAGTGTCCAAAAAGAGACTCAAAATTTTGATTTACACAAACTATCCTGTTTCAGTCCTTTTTAAAATATTCTGTGAAACTGCTAAATCTTGGTACTAGAACGTTCACACCATTGTATGCTAAATAGCATGCATTGCTGTTCAATTGTGACATAGTCCATAGCTATATAGCTATGCTGATACATGTACATACTGGCTTACATACACGTATGACGTATGTAGTAGCAATTATTGCGGAAACGCACGCAGACAGTGTTACTCTCACAGTAGCACGCAGGAAAAACTTTGTACAAAGATTTCGAAGGCCTAGTTCAGGGAAGAAAGTGTATGTGAGAACTAGGCCTAGGGTACCTTCGTCTAGTTCTCACATACACTGTTCCCTAGTATGGGAAGCCCCAAAGTGACCCAAATACTAGGTCAGTAGACTGCAGACTAGGCATGATCATGATATATGTTTCTTATATATAGCTTTATAGCATGTGAAACTTGAAGTATAGACTGATTCAAAGACCTGGTGTAAAGACCCCCCCCCCCCACCACCACCACCACCACCACCACCACCACCACCACCACCACCACCACAATTGGAAGTGGTCTGATAGCCTACACCAAAATGAATTTCCTTAATTGGCCTTGAAAAATTTGACAGAAATATCTGCAGTAGCATTTCCAGAACATGCAGAGGATTTCATATGGGCCTTACACCTCCCAAAATAAAGGGTAAAGCATAGGCCTACAGGCCAGAGTTTGAGCATTCATTACAAAAACCTGTGTAATCATGCAATCTGCCCAGGTAACATGTGACATCTGATAGTTTCACATCAAGCACTACTTTTATGAAAGAAGATTTCTGCTGCCTGCCAAATCTATGCAACATACTGCTGCATCATTCAATGCAGAATTTTCCCCACATCTTATGAGACTTATCTTTGATCAAGATTTATGATTTTATTGAAAGTCTTTAACATTGTAAGTATGAGGCATATAATCTGGGATGTGGTGTAAAAATTTGGGTAATGTAATCACATTCAAATTTTTCTTGCACATTTGAAATGTATCTGCAAAAAATATGTTGTGCCATTGAGACTATGAATATTTGACCATTACTATAATTACATATATTGACATTACAAATGTTTAATTCTCTTGTAATTCGTGCCCATATAAAATTTGAAACAAATTATAGTTTGTGTGAAGCATCTGAAATCTTATCGGAAAAGGAGAGAAGGGGGAGGGGAGGTACAGTATATTAATGCTAGTGAGTTGGTTAATGCTGAAATGGCTCTTTTTATTTAAAGTTATAAGTAGTTGCTGATTGAAAATTTAATATGTGAACATATACAAATTTTAAAACATACTTCCAAGTCCATAAGTTTTCTAGTTTTTGTTTCACTTTTATAACATGCAGGCCCTGGAGGAAGCAAGGAGAGCAGAGGCAGCTGCAAAAGAAGAAAGCGAAAGACAGAAGAGAGAATCATCTCGTCAGAAAATGTTAAAAGAACAAGTAAAGGACAAGGATTGGAGTTCTTTGAAGAAGACAAATGAAGAGAGAAACAGGTAATTTACCATGTAAACTTAAAGATACAAATTTGTACAGAGAAGCCTGTAATGTTGTTTGAAATGTGCCCAAGCAGCACCATCATGTAATATAGTGGAGCTATTTTCTATGTCAGTAGCCATACTGAATTTTCAGTGCTACTGAAAACAGCACATTCAAGCTCTTTCTGTTGAAACCAGAATCATTCAGATATATGTTTTCTTCCATACTGGTTCCTGTATTTCCAAGATTTGGCTTAAATTAGCTAAATTTAACAACTTGAAAGATAACAAGAAACTGAAACATCAAACCAAGGAAGTACTAGTACTTCCATGATCAAATCAAGGGCAGCTCAATTGCGTACCTGTGGGCTTGGGTAATATCAAGTCTGCCATTGTGCATCATGTTTGTAAAGATACATGCCACAGTTTCACTTGAATTTTAAAGAAGAAAAGTGGAGGTTGTTTCAACAGGTTAATGAAAGGAGAAGTCTACAGTATGTGTCATTTTTGGTTAGAACTTAGTAGTGTACTGTAGGTATTGTAAGTCTCTCACCATTGCTGCTTGCACTGTAGATAAGCCTTAAAAGCAATACTACGGGCAGTTGCCCCAAAATTTGCTTTGAAAAATCAGCAAACTCTTGGAAATCTTCTCATATTGCATTACAAGCAACTCTGAAGACATGTTGAACATAACTATTACAAACAGTAGGTAAAGTTAGGAGAAATTCTCCTTGAATTTCACAATTCCCTAACAAAAATATTGTCACATTCATGATCAAAATAGGCCAATCATGAGCTAGAGTGACCGGGCATACTCACTCTGATTGGGGTGACTGCATTTTACCTTTAAGTGATGCTGGTACACCAAGAAAGCAAAGTCAGCTAGATAACTGGCTGGCCCAATGGCGCTTCAGTCCAGCATGCAACCACCTTTGTCAGCTCGGCAAAGGATGATGTTGGCAACCTGTGCCTTTTGGGCTGGAAGCGGGACTACCCAGAGAAAGCCCTTGTACTCCGAGTGGAATTCAAACCCAGATCTATCTCTTCCTTCAGTCAGCCTCGGTTGCTGTAGTTCCTCCAAATAATCAGTGAACCACAGTTCACTTTGTGTCATTTTTACTTAAATACCAGTCTGTGTGTCATTACTTCCATCAATATGAGAACATGATTCTGTCTGACACAAAAGCTCAGACTACCCATGTAAAGTGACAAACTGCATGGTTTCTTTTCCTATTCAAAATGTTACATTGATCACAGATCCTTATGAAATGAAACTTTGCCAAAAATCAAACCTGCTTTTAGAGTATTTAGTATACAAAGGATGATATCATGCTAAAGGGATGGTATTATATTGTATGGTAATGCTATAATAATATTTTAGCTTTTTTAATGTACTGTTTGTTTCAATTAAACTTAAGTTTAACAAGTGAGTGCCATGTTGTTCACACTTACACAAGATTTTCAAACATACTGTGTATAAATCTACTGTCAATTAACAGTGTCAGAAAACCCCTGATCATCTAAAATGATTTTTTGAAATAAATGAAGTAATCTTTACCTTTGGTCCATTAACAAAAGAATCTAAACACAGATCTCATAAATAACAAATACTTAGTTTAAACTCCATTCTTTTCAAGTTGTTTTGTTTCTTCTTTCCCCAGTTCATCTAAAAAAACTTACCACTATCGCCAGGGTCATCGGACTCTTAAAATTGAAGTGTAGAATTTTCAACAACTTTGCCACTAAATTTCACTCAGCCTTTACTTTTCTCTTCTCAAGACAATCATGCTTGAAATATTTCTAACAACTTCTTTGTGAAAATGAAATAATGAAGATAGCCTTCATTTGTTACAACTTACAAAGTTTAGTTTAAATAAATGTGTGCAGCTCAGTTACTGTCACCACGTGTGTGATTAATGATTCTTTCTAACCTCACATTTACAGTACTTTTTGTAGGGCAGTATTACGCAACCTATCGTCTGCAGCAGTGCAGACAAAAGGGGATAGGCAATCTATCAAATACTAGGGCTATGTGAAGGCGTAATGTAGGGTACTCAGCAAAAATCTCCCATGGTGTAGGGCGTTGTTCTGAGGTGCAAAAGGTTGATTAAAAGTGCAACCTGAAACATATCCCAAGAGGTATTTTATTATTTTTCAAATGGATTTGGAGAATGGGATGTTACAGACCTTTGAAACAAAAAATGCTCATTTGAGACTACCTGTTAAAGACTGCTTTATCCAAAGTCCCCTTGACTCTCTGGCAAAGAGCCGTAGGGTAAAAACCAAACATTACTCCTGAAGGAGTTCTGCTCCCAAAAGGAGTTATGTCCTCAAGGGACTACCTGTAAAAGGCTGTAGAGTCCTCGTCCTCTTTCTGTATAATTATCAAAGAATCTTTCAATTAGATGGGTGACTGTCAGACTTTTGGATGTAGTGGGCCACAAAAGTTTTTGTGCAATCTTCTTGTGACTAGTGTTCCTAAAATTCCCAAACAACTCTGCTGTGCTGTGTGGCTAAGTACCATACCATCATAGTGTTAATCCTACTGTACAATCTGTTTGCTAATTCTTTCAAAAATATGTATTCAGTGTTGTGTTACAGTATGGAAGATTCCTTAAATCCAAGTGTGCAGCATTTGGGGTTTGATCATGCGTAGCCAGTTTAGAAAGGTTCAAATCTTAGTTTGGTTCTTTAACATGGTCACACTCATCTGTGTGGGTAGGCTGTTATGAGGATATTTTATGTGAGTTTGTCATTGAAAGAGCTTGATCTTGTTTCAAAGAATTGCAGTATATATCTGCAAAAAAAATTGTTTATAAGTGCTCTCAAACTTTTTTAATAGAGAGATTGACAGGCTTCTTCAAGAGCAAAAATGGCACAACAACCTGATTGCTAAAATGGAACAGCAGGAGAAGGACCATCTATTGGCGGAATTGTTAAGAGATCACTACCATAAAGCCAAGATCCTTAGGAACCATGGACTCTACAGAGGACATCCTTCCTTTTTCACTGATCCAAAATATTAATTAGTTTGTCACTTACTCTCAGGTATCTGAAAAGGATTGCAGAGGGGTCATTGTTTAAAAGACAGAACTTTTTGTCATGAGGTAATAGCCTCGGTTTTACTTTCAGTATGGTTTGTAGAGGAATGGATGGAAGGAAGTGAAAATAGCATTGAGTGGGGTAGGGGAGGGGGAAATCATGGCCATTACAAAAATAAGCTGTATGCTGATTAGAAAAAAATAAGTTACCGGTATGCTCGGATCTTTTAAGGGAGTGACTTGAAATTTTAGGATTGTTCTGTTAAACTTTGTAGGTACATCAAATGAGGCAGTCATTTAATACAATAAATTTGGTAGCTATCATTTTCTAAGGCATAAGAATATGAAGAGGGTACAAAGTTGTTTGAAACTCATAAAGGAAATGTTTTTCATCATAGGTTAGCAACATACTGAAAGGGCATACTTCATGTAAGCTAACCTGGTACTGAATTAGTAAAAAGATGCCTTCTAATTCTATTTCACTTCAGGCTATTGAGCCAATTCATTTCCCTTCAGGTGTCTATTCACCTATAAATGTTGAGGGTGGCTTACATGAAGTATCTCCCATATTTGGCATAAACTATATTTTCAATGCAATTCTCTGTCATTTATTCTGTTGATGGTTTTTTTTTTCTTTTTTTTTCCAAGAAGACTAAACACCTCATGAACTGATAGCTTGCATCATGTCATGCTTCTGTAAATTGATAGACAAGTATACGCAAATCAACATTTACTCCTTGTTTATACTGTATGTTTTCCACAGTTAACCCCTGATTATTTCAGAACTTACGAGCCATAGCCTTGTTAAGTGGAGGTGGGGGAAGAATGGGATAGGGGGAATGGTGGGTAGGGAGGGAATATTGTAACTTATGTTTGTGTAGTCAGTTTACAGAAAATGCACCATATAGACTCATTCATGTTCACAAACAAATGACATCATGGCTGGTGGCAAAAGAGCTGGTCAGGCGTGCTCACACTGTCCTCACAGTGAAAAGTAGATGGTAGTTTGTCTCCTTTCTGCGTGCAATCACACAAACATTTGCACGTGCAAAACCTAATATGCTTGCATGTGTTCTTATGCTTGCTCTATGCCAACCTGTGACGTAACCATGAATGGTCTAATAGGATCAAAGTGTAACTTTGAAAGAACACTGTAGTCATATCTTATGTTTGCAATTTGTGTGTTCTGTTTCTTCTTTGTCAAGTTCATGCAGTACTAGCTTAAATTCCAAGTTCATCTGTTTTGTCTTAACTGGTGGTATTTATCCACCTCCAGAATTTGGTCCATGCATGAAATAAAAAAAAGTAGAATTTTTGTATTTTAATATATTTTCTACAGTACAGTATGTATGTACACAATTGCTATAAAACATGTCATGATAGTTGAATTATTATGTGAGTAATTGAAGTAAATGAATGCAAACTTAAGGGTACTTTAAATGGTATGTATTCTGTAGGTAAGCATGGTATCATCAATGTTCTGAAGAGATTTTTTTCAGAAACTGATATATCTGAAGGAGAGCAAGTACTTGTCAACACATTGAAAAGTTTATCACTTCCTCCATTTGATTCTCAAGCTTGAGGACCAAGAGCCATGTTTAAATGAGTTTTTACTTTATAATTATTGTACAAGCCAGAACTTAGTACAAAAGCTTAATATCTTATTTCAGTTTTAGGCCCTTTGAAATCTTCCAAGGGCCATTTTAGTGCATGTTGTAGGCCACAAATGGCATGCAACATCGCTCACTTGAGAATCCAAGCTCCAGGTACTCAGTCCCCTAATTTGTAGAATTTGGGTGCTGCCACCTAATCTTTGCTTCTTCTCTCCCTGACAGCTTTCTTCCCAAATCCCTCACAAATAAATCTGGTCACGTCATTAAATCATGTACATGCAGAAAATCATTCTGCTTAGGGACCTTTCAAGTTTTTCTTCACTGTTACAAGAGTACAGAATGTATCTTGTGGAAAGGGATTAAAAGTCACTCTATGCTTTTCCAAAATGTATTAAATAGACAATGACTTTTTGTTGTTATTGCAGTAAAATTGTCATTTTGTCCTTTATCATCATTCTTTTCAAACTCTTCAAAGTACATTATGGGAAGAGGAGGGGGGGGGGGGGGGATACACCTGAAGAAAGAGTAAACGTTGTATACTCTGGGAAATGATAAAAAGTCGATTGATTCATTTGCCGTAGGTCCTGCAGTCGTTGTAGTGTTTTTAAATATGTGCTTGTGTATTTTTTTGTATGTTCCATCATGTGTTCCTTACTTTTACCTTTATGTTAATCAAATATTAACAATTACTATTAAGTTTAATGAGATGCACAAGATTCACTGGTTAAGCCAAAAAAGCCTTTTATGAATTTTCTTGGATGTAATGTTTAGTTTTGTAACTTTCACAGTTATGTTTTAAAAAGCTGTTGTGCATGATCTGAACTTTGCTATAATATAAAATACTACAACCACACCATGTGCTTTTTCCTTTTTTTTTCATTCCGTATTGTTTTGTTTTTGGTTTGTTTCTTTTTGGTTCCTTGCGTTAGCAAAAGGAACCTATGTAGTCAGCTTGGCGTGTGTATGTGTGTGTGCGTGTGTGTGTGTGTGTGTGTGTGTGTGTGTGACACTTGCTTCGGTACGCTGTATCTCAACAAGGGAAAGTTGGACTAAACTGAAACTTGGTATATGGATCTGTCATAGTTTTTTGGTGGAGGTCAAAGGTCATGTGGGGTCACCAGGGGTCAAAGACCGAAAACCTTGTTTGCACGATATCTCAAGTTAGGAAGCTTGGATAAATTTCATACTTGGTATGTGGATGCATTATGGTGAGAAGATGAATGTTGTAGCTTTTGGTGGAGGTCAAAGGTCATCTGGGGTCACCGGGGGTCAAACACTGAAAACTTGTTGTTAACACAGTATCTCAACATAGGAAGCTTGGATAGATTTCATACTTGGTATGTGGATGACTTATGGTGAGAAGATAAATCCTGTCATTTTTGGTGGAGAGTCAAATACTGAAAACCTTGTTATCTCAAGGAAAGATCTTGGATAGATTTCATACTTGGTATATAGATCCACCATAGTGAGAAGCTGTGCCATACAGTTTTTGATGGAGGTCAGAGGTCATCTGGTGTTACTGGGGGTCAAAACCTGAAAACCTGGTGTGCACAATATCTCAAGGTAGGAAGCTTGATTTTTCATTTAGTGTGTGGATGCCTTATGGTTGGGGAATATTTTTTTTGGTGGAGACCAAAGGTCTGGGGTCACTGAGGTCAAACTCTGCAAACCTTTCAACTCTATATCTCAGTGTAGGAAGCTTGAATAGATTTATGCTTTGAGGCATTAAATCCAGCAGAAAATATGAGTTTTGTCGATGTCAGAGATGAAATCATCAGATGCCAACACAAAATTCCTTTAGATTCCTAAGTCAATGTAAGCACAAAACTGTATCATTCCAGCACATTAAGATCACATTCACCCAATGACTGAAGATGTGGGACATCTTTCAGAGATGCCAAGTATCTCAATTTTAGTTGAAATTATAGTATTACGATTTTAATCCATATTCTGCCATTTTAAAAACCTGCATCAATACTGCTTTTTAATATTGCAGAAAAATTCTCTGCCCACAAAGCAGAGGACTTGCGAAAGTTCACTAGACAGACTTTGTCCTTAGATTAGGAAATTTACTTGCAGAAATTGGAAATTGGAATTGATTAATTAAATGCTACTATGGGTTGTTAGTTTTATAAAGAGAACTAAGTTACTGATCATTTGGATCAGAACCCATTGAGCGTGCATGAATTGTGATTGCTTAATTGAATAAAACAAATTGTAACTGTATACTGTCTGTGTTGATATCCCTTGAAGTGCCTGTATTTCTTCAGAGCAATTTATTCATGCTTGAATGTGTTAACACAAGATGTGCATTGTCTACAGAGCAGATTTTGTACATCTACAGAAATACTGGTTCATTCAGTAGTTGGCTCAGTTTCATTACATTCAGCAAGGAACCACAGTGCCCATTGGGCTCTTGTTTAAAGTAATGATTTAAAACTTTTCAGAAAATGTAAAAATTTTGATGTAGAAAAACTTTTTTTTTCAAAATAAAAGAAGAGAGATCAAACCTTTACCCTTTTTTGACCTAAAAAACATAAATAGCATTACTTTTTTGAAGATGACAATTGACTCCTTCTCAGTCACCAGCATTAAGTAATTTATACAGACCTGAACTTACAGCTGGAACCATACGTCCTGTGTTCATAAGTAGGTTAGCTTTCAGTTGGAAGCCCACAGGACTGCCTCTTGTAGCAACAATTTAATGGCCAATGAAGGCATCCTTAACTGATGAATAGTGTGGACCTTTGTAAAAACCGTTGATCATGGTTTAATGATGCATTCTTCAAATGGAAAGGGGGGAGGGGGGGGGGATGGAGGTAAAGTGGTTAATTCGTAACCCAGTGTTGCCTCACTCTATATCCTCAGTGATGCAGACAAGATTGCCATCAAATTCATCGAAGTTCAGGTATCCAGCTATGGGCAGTAAAGTTCTTCCAAGAATATTTATGTAGGTAGTAGATACCCACTGTGAAAATGTAGGTACTACATCACGGTAACACTTTATTGTAATGTTTGGCACCTTTTACTCGGAAAAAGTCTCTTTTTTAATTTTTTTTATTTTTATACTGACCAAACTAAACTGAAAATAAAACGTTTTCCTCCAAGAAAAGTTTTTAGATATGAAAGAGAGATGCTTATACTAGAAAACGGCCATATGATTTTACCTGAAAGGAGGGGGGACAAAGGGCTCACTGATATGTCTTATAAAAAAATCTTTTGGAGGCTTTACCACTCGGGTGTACGAAGAGTTTCTCCCGCGAACTTGAACAACAAAGCTACCTGACGATGCTCGGCCCTACAAGCCGACATCGAATTCGAAGTGGGACACTTTGGGAAGCTGGGTAACCCGTCTCCAGTGGCATAACGTCACCGCGATTCCGTCTTCCCGTTTCATGCCGTGTGTTGAAAAGTTAAATGGTTTCTTCTTGAAAATATGTCCAACAGTACGAATCGTATTGGCAGAACATTTAAACTGGAACTTATTGAAATAATATCTTGGTTAAGGAAATATGAGCCCAGGAATGTTCTCATTATTGATGTGCAGTTTCTATGGTCGTACTTAGTGGGGAAAGTAAGGTTCCTGGGCATTTTAGGTTCCTTGGGCCCCTCCGCACGATCCAGAACCGATGCCATGCTGCCATGAGTTCCATGGGCCACCCTAGGAGAAACTCTGGGATCATGGGTGGGATTATGGGAGGCAAGGGGGAACTTGCCCCCTCCCACTTTATCCAGACCTTAAGAAATAATAAAAAAAAATGAACAAAAGGAAGAGACACCAGAGAAATTGTGAGAGAATTTTTAATGTTATGGCAAATTTTGCAGTGTAAAATGAAGAAAAACATTTATTTCAAATATAACGATACCAGAAAAATTTTCTCGGCGCGCTTCGCGTGCATCCGCAATGAATAGCAATACAGTGGCGGAGCTCAAAGGTGGGGAGGAAAGAGGCAATTTTATTGACAACTTTGTAAGGTACCTTAATTAAAATTTCTTCCAAAGCATGGGCGTTGGCTCCCTTCTACACTTTTATGACGTGTCGAAGCCCTGATACAAGGGTCACTCAGAGTACTAAATGAAAGTTGTTACACGCACCATGCATTGTCCTTGCATGTACAATTCAGAAACCTGTCCGTGAATAGGGAATCGTGATTCTCAGTAAATTTGTCGGTGTGCTTTGCTTGAGTAAGTAGTGCTGCTGTCCGTAGTAGAACTTTTGTGGAATTGCCTCGTTATTACTTTCTGTATAATCAGTGCTTGAGTAAATTACTATTCAAAATCCTTGCAACCCCTCCTGCTGTTCAGTTTCCCCCACCAACTAACTACCATCATCCTCAATAAATTTGGCCAACGGTTACTATCTGAAATTTACAATCACGATAACAAATGTATTTTCATGAGCATTTCAAATTGTACCAAGGGAAATGGCCCAGAGTGGCCGCAAAAGCCACCAAGTTAAAGAAAATTCTCCGGAGACCCTCAGTCCCCAGCCTCCGGCTCCGCGCTCTCGGCACTCGCGGTTTAGGCTTCGCCGGCCAGACCTTACGAAGCGAAAATGCAGCCTCCGATAAAAATTGCTTCCCTGGATTTTTTCTTTTTACTGCGGACGTCCATGGTCATGCCCACCCTCAATCTTTCATTGTCCTTACAAAACTGTGCTTTAACCAGCTGTATTTTCGAAACTCTTATTTTTCATGTGACGAAAAACTTGAGGGGTCCCTTGTCCCACTTCGTTGACAAAAATGAAACATGAAAGAAAGAAGAGGTGGTTGGGAAAGTATGAGAGCCTTTAATGTAAAATGGATAATACTGCATTCAAAAAAATAATGAAAAACAGTGGACTACAATAAAATGGTGCATTCTTCGGCGCCCACCCGTTTTAAATATTGTTTCGTGATTATTTTCAAACCTAGTGTATCTCCGGTCTAAGGCCACTTTCCCAAAGGCTGATACAGAAGGGCCGTGGAAAGTCCTTGCTCTACACCACTGCCAGGTCAGCTGACTCGAGTAAAAACTTGACTCAGACTTCCTTAGTCGAACAACCAGAACTGCATCACTGCGAACAGCAAACTACCAACGAGTTACCGTGTGTTTTGAAGCACCAGGAATTCCCAGTTGGTTTTACCGGAATCTCATCCGGGGAATACGAAGCAGTGTACTCAACCGCTAATTAGCCATCTCCTTCCTTCAAAACCTTTTTGTTTCATTTTTCCAAAGTACATTTCACGTTTGCCAGGTAGTTATAAATTAACTTGGTTTACTGGATAAAATAATTTTGAAAATTTCGAAGATCATAACCATACTTGAAAACAATGAAAATGGTACCACCATTTTGTATCTCAGCACCTTCAGAAATGAATTTTGTTGGAAATGAAAGGGAAAAACACCTACCACAGAATGGAGATTTGTCACTATAAAGAAAGGTCAGTTAAAACTAAGTCTCACCACGGTTTTGATCAACTGTCCAACGTTTATTTTAAAGCACTCGGACAGTTTAAAATATCTCGAAACCTGGTTCAAAATTTAAAATTCAGGAAAAGCTTGACATAGTCCCAAGGGGTTGCGGATTTAACAGTCAGCAGTGTCAGCAGCTGCTGACAGGGCCCCCAAATTTTGGAAAATTTCGCCCCTGTTGTGTCGAGTAGCCTCTACAGTCTACCGTGGGGCGTAGCCTGTGGGGGCAGGGGACTGAGCCTTTCCAAATCGTAAATGAAAGTTGGCTTACTTGAGAAAAAATACTGAAATGCTGAAAATTTCACTGTCCAAATTATGATTTCAAGGCCCCCAAAACTTGGGAAATCGCATATAAGGGTTCCTTTTCTTCCCACCTTTTCCCGGGGAGGTCCCTGGACCCCCGCCGTGAATGCATTCTTATTTGGGTTTCTCCTGACGAATGAACCGACAGGTTAAAGGGCAAAGGAGGGCCAAGGCCACATAAGATACCCTGAAGTCCAAACCCCTTTACTAATACAAACAACCAAACCAACACAAAGCGAGCCCAGTGCAATCAGATTCCACAGTTATGGAAGAACTTGTCAATGTTAACCTTAAAGCAGTGCACCGATGTGGAGTTAACTACCCACTCAGGCAGACTATTCCACTCGTTAACAACTCTATGGGAGAAGCTGAACTTCCTAATGTCAAGCCTTCCAAAATACTTCACCAGCTTCTTACAGAGGCCTCGAGCCCGAGAATTACTTTGAACCTTATTGAATTTCAAATAATGTTTAGATGCAACTTTTAAGGTCTAAAAGTGTCGTTTCCCCTCATCTGGTAGACATTTCGAGCAACATTTTCTTTCATACCTACGCTACGGCTATGCGCCAACCAATGGTGGTTTCCCAGTGGCGTACTAAGAGCGCTAGGGGAAGCCAACACCGGATACCAGCCTATGTACGGATGACATGCCACAGTCGAAAAATTCAATAAATAATTAAAATTTCAGATCATGTTATCAGCTCAAAGCTTTACCAAGGATAACACTATTTTAGACCTAGGAAAACTTAGAAAAAGCAAAATTGTCTGAAAAAGTAGAGGTTGCATCTCTCCCATGAGGCAACATTCCCTTCAATTACACCCTATCAAAGTAGAAAAATCACTACATAGATTCCTACACATATAACCAATTCACCTCTTTATAAAACATTACCAAAGATAGTAAGCACCATTTTGCATCCAAGTCACCTCACAAAGACAAATTTCTCAAAGAGTAAAGATTGTCATAGAGTGACATCTTCTCTTAGACAGCCCCCTTGACTTACTACCAATCTGAAGCTATCCTCGGATTCATCCTCACATTCATCCTCGGATTCATCCTCGGATTCATCCTCGTATTCATCCTCGGATTCATCCTTGGATTCATCCTCGGATTCATCCTCGGATTCATCTTCGGATTCATCCTCGGATTCATCCTTCATCCTCACAGTTATCCTCACATTTACAGCATAATCGTATTCATGAAACTGATGATATTTTAGGCATTTTTGTAATTATATCCTTTCGCTGTTCCAAATTAAATTTTTACGCCTAACTCAGAAGGGGACATCTCGCGAGATTTCCAACGAAGGGTCCCTTGTACCATTTGAAAACTTATGCAATGGCCCTGAGCCTAAAGAGATGTCTACTGCAAGCATAGTGCCTTCGTTGTCACCAGGATTTCTCCGGATTTTTTTCTCGTATTTTATGGATGATAAACAAATAATAATCACACACTAAATTGTGGATGAAGTTAAAGACGAATCCCAAGAAAGCCGGGACAAGAAAGATACACTCGGATAACACCAGTGACCAATAAGATGACGTAAATGATACAAAATTCCCAAGAATGGTCAAGAGGAAAATTCCGAGAACGAACGTGACGATAAATCCGAAGATGAATTTGGGGAAGACTACGAGGACGAATCCGCGGATGAATGTATGGATAAATCCGAGGATGAATGAATCCGACGATGAATGTGAGGATGAATCCGAGGGTGAATGTGAGGATGAATCCAAGGATGAATGTGAGGATGAATCCGAGGATGAATACGAGGATGAATCCGAGGATGAATCCGAGGATGAATCCGAGGATGAATCCGAGGATGAATCCTAGGATGAATCCGAGGATGAATCCTAGGCTGAATCCGAGGATGAATCCTAGGATGAATACGAGGATGAATACGAGGTTGAATCCGAGGATGAATCCTGTGATAGCTTCAAATTGGTGACTTACTCCCAGCCAAAATGGAAGAACATAACTAATAATGAAAAATTGTAGAGATATAATCAGTTCAAGGCTTTTCAAACGATAGCTAACTTTTGCACCTAAGCCAGGCCTTACTTGTACCCTTTCCCTCTGCACCTCCCCCAGGATGACAGTGGTGAAAAAGGAAGGGTCCTCCCGGGTGTCAACTACCTGTATACGCACGTCACTTACTGCTCCGCTTAGCTAGTGTTGTTAACTGCCCCCTAGAGATTTCACCTAGGCTTCGGCCCTGGTCTACAAGCATTTGTAAACCCATTTGTGCGTCTACATGACACTTTTTGTCATGAGAATTCAGAAATTATATCTCGGGTTAGGTTAACCCCACAGCCATTATTAACATCTTATTTGTTGGAAACAGGATGTTTTTACCATTTATGCAAACTCTGATGGGGGGGGGGGGGGGTTAACAGACGAAAATGCCGAAAATTTCACTTGAAATTTAAAATTTTTGAATTTTGGAAAAAAAACTTTATGTCAAAGTTTTCTGATCCCCTAAAGCGGTTTGGAGTGCAAAGTTGTAGTTCTGAATGCAGGGAGTGTAGTTTTAAAAATTCCCAGAAAAAAAAAAACAAACAAACAAACAAACAAAAAACAAAAAAAAAAGAAAACACACGCACAAAAAGAAAAGAACCTAGAACATACCATACTTTCAATTCATAAATAAATTCGTATAAGTTCATTAAGTCAATTCATGAATAAATACAAGGGCGTGGATCCATCTCCAAAGATGGGGGGGGGGGACTTTTCACCATTTGAGAACCGCCGTCCTGGGGGAGAGGACTAAGGGGAGGGGGATACCCCCTCCCCTTTTGACATAGTTGTACGATCCGAATTTCCTAGACAAATACAATTTACAGGACGGTAGTAATAATCATAGGTGTATTAGGTGTACGGGACTCTCTAATTTGGGGGCAGAAAATTTTTGCCCGAATCTCAAAAAAATTGCCCGAAATGCAGAAATTCGTTGCAGTTCAGGTGCATAAAGTAGACCACTAAACCATTAAATGCGCAAGAAGCGCGCGGAAATTTTTGCGCACTTTTTAGGCTTTCGATCAAAAATTTGGGAACTCAGTAGAAAACTCGGGCAAAGTTTTCACTTCAAATGTTGTTCGTTTCTGGTCTACTGTTACAAAGCATACTGAACTGGATTTCACTGAAGCACTACATGCGCGCGAAACGCGCGAAAATTTTGCACATTTTGGGGGCATTCGGTCAAAATCATTTTCGGGAACTCAGTAGAAAATTCGGGCAATCTTTTCACTTCAAATGTTGCTCATGTCTGGTCGATTGTTACAAAAGCATACAGAGCTGGATTTGAGACCGACTTTTTGGCGCTCAGAGACCGACTTTTGATTTTCACGGGGGGGGGGGACCCTCCGTATTTACGCCCCTGTTATTATCATGTTTACTCATATCTAATAAAATCTGGATATGGAAGTGATCAGGACTGTGCACGTCAGAGATTTTTCGAAAGTGATAGAGGTGATACTGTTAGCAATCTTTTCATTACTCCACTGTGGTATACCTTTTTCTTGCATGGTAGTCGACTCTCAACGAACCTTTCCAATATTTTCTTTAACTTTACCAGCAGAAGTTAGTTTTAGGAGTTTAGTTAGTAAATAGTGTGAGTGGAATTTTGTGGCACAGAACCGACGGCAAACTACAGGGGCATTACGACCATTTTGACGTCGGTTTTGGCCATTTTAAATCGCTTTACAATGCTGTCTCTTATTTCGAGCAATGAGTAAAGACCACAAACATGGAAATGGGGTGTAGGGCCACTCGCCTTTGAAGAAAAATGGAAATTGAAAGGTGTCTAGATGGTAGATGGTGCAATATTTGGGCACAATTTTGCTTTTAAAATGTAGTGTCAATTTGTAATATACGGTTATATTATCTTCTTAACAGTTTTAGTTTTCATCATTTTTTGAAAAAGAGAGAGGGACTTTTTGGAGATGTCCCCCCTTCCAAAAAAGTGAGGGGGACGCGTCCCCCCTGTCCCCCATGATCCACGCCCATAGATAAATGTGATCAGCATTCATTATTTAGTATTTTTTATTGTTGTTTTGTTTTTATTTTCACCAGGGTTTTGTATGAAGCCCAACCCCTGATATTTATTGAACAGGTGTATCAACCATGCTTTATTGTTTTGACTGTACTTTTGTTGGTGTATGTGTCTATAAAGAAAAGTTTCTTGTTTCTCGTTTTGTTCTTTCAATTTTGTGAATGTATGTTACATGTATGTGATATAGTATAAATACCACATTTCGGGCCTCAAAGCCAATTTCTCAATAAATCTTTCATAAATAAACCCATCATTAAGTAAATGATACATAAAACGAGCTTCAAAATCTTAATTTCCAGGCATAGAAACAGAAGATTTCTTGGAGTTGGGAAGGAGGACACCCACCTCCTGGACCCCCTTAGTCGCTTCACTCACTCAAACCCACTACCCACCACCACACCTTTTGGGGGGACAGGTGTAGGGCCCTTGCCTCAAGCTGCTGACAGGCCCTTTTCCTTAAATCCGCCGCTGCATAGTCCCCTCCACCAGAATTATTTCCACTTTTCCTGTGCACTTTTTCTGTTGTAAACTGATTGATTAAACGTAGATACGGCTTCAAATATAGTAGTAATTACCTCATTTTTTACATAAATGTTCAAGTTTCCCGGCCGGTAGTTTGTCGCTACAAAGGTGAGCACAAATACAACAGTAAGCGACTTTAGTCCAAGATCATCAGTGGCTTCGGTGAACGGCGCTTTTTACCGAATAAACTTTTTTCTAGTTTACCGTTTTTCGGGGGTGGGGGTGACAATTTCTAACACACGAGATCCCCAAGTAGAGATTGTTTGGTAGCGACTTACAAGGAATGGAAATTGCCGTTTCAGGCAGACTAGGATGCATGCATCCTTGTCCAAAAAAAATCTCCCCAACTGATGGTGGCGATCCGCTTAGCTACTGTTCCATATTTATGGTCCTCACAAAAACGAACCTCCCAATTAAAAATGCTGCATATACGGGCTTGTACAGTCTATCACGTTTTTACCTGTCCTTCAGGAGGCGTTATTTGTGCCAACTGTGTCGCTTGTAACTCAAATATGGGGCATAAACAAACTACTTTATTCATTTCTTTCCCTGGTCATATATGCACGTTATTCTAATTTTGGTTGGTTCTCTAGGCCCTATCCATGCATCTTATGTACATGATGTAACACCCTCTTCTATGTCTATTCTCAAAGAGGTTCACTTAAAATAAAAAGAAAACAATAGACCACAAACCGTGCTTCATTACACCATTATAATCGGCACATTCGGCTTTCTTAGTCGGCAAAATGGGATCTCACACACCCCTTGAACAAGTAGTGTAGATACGCCTCTGACAGCGGGGTCCCTGTGGTAAAGGCCCGATACAATTGCCCCTGGGCCTCTCCAAATTAGGCCTTAACACTTCTGTAAGTGTAAGCACAACAATGCATTTGAATGGAAAAACGAATACATTTTCAACAGTTATTGCCCCTACTGAGGGGCAACAAATCCCACTATAGACAGTGAAAATTCCCCTAGCCTCTCCTCCAAATTAAAAGAAATATACCTTTTGTAGTGCACCCCTGGAAAAAAGGTACAATATTTTCTACCGAGTGTAAATTGCTCGAGGGCATGTTCACATACTTCTGCGTGTGAGCTGTCTCCATGGGGCTTACTGAATGGACTGCACAAGTCATCATTGACCAATCAGAGTGATGCTGTTGTTTAAATTTATGCTAATCAAATTGTAGTCACTAATTGTTAATAGATATATGGGGGTACTTATAGACTGATATATTCAGGGTGATGCAATATTCACTTTAAAGTGAGACTTTAAGTCTGCTTCTTCAGTCCGCATTTCAACAAATTGTAAACCGAAGAAAAATAAGTGCCCTTATAACGGCTTCGCTTTTCTGGGTGTTACCATCTGACCATAGTGACATCAAAAATCGCTCTTGTCCCGAATATTCAAGGATGAAAGATTCCTATCGAAGTCTTTTCTATGGATGTCTAAATGAGCTGCAAATATTGTGATTCCTTCGAAGGAAATTTAATGGCTCATCTGGCAATCATACTTTACCTACAAACCACATACTTTACCTGCTATATATGGCCTTTGACAGTGCTTTAATGAATTTTTTGTAATTTTTAGGCACTATGGTTGCTCAGCGGGCAGCATCATGTGAAGTTATTTCAAAATGGCATTTTCTGGGTCATGCGTGTGCATTGTTTCAATACATATGCTGCCTGGGCCCTGATGATTTTGATACTGTTTATGGAATTTCTTTTGGGGTGAAACCTTTGTCCCTGAAACACCTTCATACCGCCACCGTTCCTATCACCCCTTTTACATAATCGCGGTTTAACCGGCATAGGATGTTGCAAAACAAGGTGTTGAAGAGTGAGATAGAGACATGATACAACAGAAAGTAATTTATGTCCTCGAAAACTTTCTAGGGAGGGAGGACATTTTTCTAAGGGCGGTAATCCCTCCCACTAAGTTCCGCCTTGGGTACGAGCGTGGGCATAAGCCTAGGGGCCTAGGGCGATCAGATGTCTGCTAAAGGGGTAACTTAAGGGCAAAAGGAAAAAACATAGTTTCGTGAAACACTCATTTATGAGTAGCTTTGTAACTAGGTTGGCGTTTGACGGGTCTAGAACACTAAATTAGCGTAAAGAGATGGCTAGTGATGATTTGTCCCATGTGACTGGTCTGTATCATAGGCCTACGGTTATCTAGCAAAGACATCGAATGAAGCAGGTAATTAGGTAAAAAGGTTATAATCAAGGGAAGAAAGGCATATGGTTGCATGGATCTTGACTTAGTAACTACGCCGCTGGGCTCTGTGGTGGTGAATCCGTCCGCAACCGCTCCCATCCTTAAAAAAAAATGGGTCGTTCGATAAATTTACTTTCCAGAAGGTGGGAAGGATCCGATTTAAAACTTTTCTGTCAATGTTACTTTTAAACTTAGGGGCTATTGGAAAGTTTCTCCGCCAATTGTATAGGGTCATATTGCTCTCTCTACATGGAGCATTCTGAATCAGTACTCCCGGTCGTCAGAGGAAGACAATAGGTCCATGACGGTATATTTATTTTTCCAAATATATTTTTTCGTCTGCATATAGTCGTATACACAGGGGATACCGCTGCTTTTTGAAGCCCCTTCCTACGTGATATACAATAATCTGCATGTCTTTTGAGCACAGAGCCTTTCAACTACAGGAGATGGCTTGTTGGTCAAAGAACACACAGAGCCTTGCATACAGATGGCTTGAGGACGAGCAGCCTAGAGTTGCATTCAGCATTTTGATGATGGTGACTAATTATCAAACCTCTGTCTCACTCCAAAATCAATGTTTCCTCTTTGAACGCGTTCCCTTTAATGTCCTCTATGAAAAAGACTGTAAACTAGGAACCTTTGGTTTTGCAGTTTAGAGGGAGAGCTAGCAGAACGAGGCTCGGCCTAGGCCTAGGGAGGGAAAATCCCTAAAAGCGGCACAGCCGCACCCAAATGACAAGTTACCTCACAAGTAGGCCTACCCATGTAACCTCTGCGGAGGGAGGAGATAATTGAAGTAAATGATCTTTCCCAATGGTACAAAAGGATGAACCAGGCATGAATCGGACCAGCACTCATTAGGTCAAAATTCAAACGCCAAAGCCAATAGTCTACCACGCTCTCCCACTGCTACCAGGGAGAAGTGCTTTCGCGAAAGCTTGCCATTTACTGAGTATCATGTTTTCAGTCAAGCGCCCTCTTTTAAGTAAGAAACCTGCACCATTTGTTACAGAAATTGTATGATTATTCTCTTTACTTACCAACTTCCTCCAGACTGCGAGCCACATTTTGAAGTCCCAACTAAGGCGATCGAAACTTAAAAAAAAATTAATATCTGGCTTTACCACTGGTGGATTAAGAGATGGGGAGAGGGTGGGGTGGGGCGACTTGGTCATGGCCTAGGGCCCAGCGCTTGCAGGAGCCCTAAGCCCTCAATGGTGTCAAAATGTTGAAAGTGACACAATTACAAGGATCGACGATCATCAGTACAATAATATGAAGACAGGCCTTATCCTATGTTCGAAAGTTCGAACACTGTTACATTTCATGTAGGCCTAATGTATTCGGTGAATACGTAAAATGATAATGTAAACCAAAAGAAAGAACATTTCAATTGAACTTAGTAAATAAGAATTATCCAGGCCTGCCAGTGGCGTAGCTAGAAGGGGGGGGCAGGGGAGCGGTCGCCCCCCAGGCCCGTAGTCAAGGGGGGCCAGGGGGCCAAGCCCCCTGAAATTTTTTGGCCCCCTAGAGAGTTTGAATCTTACCATTGACTTAATACATTTGTACACATTTGGCCCCCCTGAAAAAATTTCGCCCCCCTGGAAAAATTTTTGCCCCCCTACAGTACCTTGTCTGGCTACGGGCCTGCCCCCCCCCACAAAGCCTCCGAAGGCCTCTGTCGGAAATTTCTAGTCTCTGTCGGAAATGAATAAAAACAATTCATTTGAAACACAACACTTCTTATGTTTTTAAGCAGAATTACACATTGAAATGGTTACTGACAAGGCCTGGAAGTGTCATTTAAGGCAATCTCAAAATATTTTTTTCCGCGCGCTACACGTCAGATGATGGTGGCGCTACGCTTAGATAGTACATCATTACTTCAAGATAATAATCTGTTGCAAATTTTTTGCTTCCCCCCTCCCCACAAAAAACATCTAGCTACGCCATTGAGGCCCCCATTCCGGTTTCGGACCTTTGGTCCCTAAATCCCCCCCCCCCCCGCCACCTGTCCTTTACGCTAAATGATCTACCGTACCCGTTCATACGGTGGAAAGTACATAAAGAACATCATACGGAAATAAACATCAACCCCAATTGAAACTGGAGTTAAAGGCATACAATGGTTGAAATAGGTAAAACTTAAGATCACACTTGAATGTTGTTCACAACCTTCAGATTTTTTTGAGAAGGGGAGGGGGTTGTGATGATCCCATCCGACCCACATTAGTCATTAGTGGAGGGAGATGCGATGGCATCCCATTCAAGTTTACACCGGTGGGTGGATAATGGACCTAACCGAGCAGAGTATTAACCTCAATAGCATTTTGCCTAAAGTTGGAACCTTCCTTAAATGGCGAGTCACCATTTTGATGGTACAGAGGAATTATCGTGTACAACTATTGCATGGTGGGATTAAATTCTTGCGTGTGAATACCCATGAGTATTTGTGAGCAATCATTTTTGTATAAGCCTTTCTAGAAGTTTGAATGGTGGTTGGACTCTATATAGATACCAAATAGCATCCAGCCTACAGAAGTTGCCTATGATCAGTAACATCCATCAACGAGACTCAATTTAGATCCCCAGGAGTCAGTTTTTAGAAGAATTTGGGTTTTGCTAGCAAATTAGACCCAGCGCTGAAAAGACAAGGTTTGTGAATGTATCTTGTCGGACTTTTCGCACGATCTTTCGACGGTAATACAAAGGTCACATCATAAGGCTGACCAACTACCTTTATAGAGGGGGTAGGGGGTAATATGGAAGCGTGGAGCTTTGAATAATAATGCAACTCACTGTCCAACAGACAAGGAAGTAACGATGAAGTAACTGTCTACGGTGGGTACGCGCCAAGCGCGCTGAAAACAAAATAGCCGTTTTCCGGCCGTTAAACCAGTGTTTTCACAGTACAAAAGTTATCCACTCCATTCCAGTCAACTCATATTGAAATTTCTTTCTACTAAATAAGGCTGGAAGAATAGGCTTTCTCCAGGCGCGGTTTTACGGGGGGGGACTTTGGGGGCTTAAGCCCCCCCCCCAAAGTTCGCTCAAGCCCCACCAAAATTTTCAGAGGTTGTGTTATGCTATATTTGCGTGTACTGAGAAAAACAAAATTGTCCAATACACTTGTGCACATCTTGGTCCAGTGGAATTAGTTTGTCAAGGGAAACTGTCGTCTGTGTCTCGAAATCACATATTAGGTTCACGATTTCATACAATGGAAGTTGGGTGAGATAAGTAACATCTATGATAGTATGTACGTACATGTAAATCAAGTTAAAGGATTAATCATCTGTTGGAAGTTCAACACGAGTCATTTCGTCGCTGATCTCGTCAAGCTATACTAGCCCTTTTAAGTCAAATCTACAGACCGAATCGTTATTCCCATGAATGTGAACAGGTCCAGTTGCTCGTATCTCTCAGTACGTTTGCTACATTCTTCCAAATAAAAAAAAAAAAAAATATATGCCTGTATATACGTTACATCTACGTCATGGTCAGGGGCGGTGCCACTCGGGGGAAGGGAGGCCTATCCCCCCTGTAATTTGCAGGAGAAGAGAAAAAGAGTAGGAAAAGAAGACGTGAAAGAGAAGAAATGAGGAGGGCGGGGTAGGCCTATATCTGATCCATATAGTTAATTCAGGGCTTCCAAGAGGCCATATTCCGGTTTCTACCAGCCTTTAGATACGATTTTATAATGCACAAATGAAGGCAAATTTTCTTAATAGTTCGAGAATATTTCTGTGGACTCCACGCACGTATTTTTGCGTAAAACTTTCCCCGACTAGAGGGCAGTAATGTGTCCAAAAGGGGACTTCAGGAGGTTTGTTGATACATACCCTTAGACAAAAAAGGCTCCTCTTTCACCTAACCAAAAATATTAAGAATGTTTTGAACTCATATGATCGGGTCCAAAAATATCCCAAAGACAACACCATTTTTGCATCTAAGCAACCTTCAAGTAACCAAAATTTCTCAAAAGACCTATCCCCTAGAACAGCCCTCTTTTACCCAACCAAAATTAGAATTCACGAAGTTATGAACATTTGCCAGCCATATATCAGTCAAAACTGTCCCGAAGACCGCACCATTTTGCATCTTAGCAACCTTAAAGTAACCAAAATTTCTCACAGGAGAGGGAAACACCCCTTCCTTTAGACCTCTCTTCTAGGACCGCCCTCTTTCCCCCAACCAAAAATTAGAATTCACAAAATTATGAACATTTTCCAGCCATATATATCAGTCAAAAAAGAACCCTAAGACCCCACCATTTTGCATGTTAGCAACCCTAAATTAGCAAAAATTTCTCAAAGGGAGGGGAACACCCTTCCCCTTAGACCTCTCCCCTAAGAAGGCCCTCTTTCCCCCAACCAAAAATTAGAATTCACAAAGTTATGAACATTTTCCAGTCATATAGTCAAAAAATTACCCAAAGAACGCACCATTTTGCATCTTAGCAACCTTAAATTAGCAAAACTTTCTCAGAGGAAGGGGACTCCCCTCCCCTTAGACCCCTCCCCCACGACGGCGATCACTTCTTCTTCTTCTTCTTCTTGAATATGGTGAAACATCCGAAGACATTCTCTCACCACGCACGCGCTGAGGGGTCAAACCTTACTAAGAAACTTAGTAATAATGCTAACAGGATCCTTATTAGTAGAGGCAGCATTAATAACACTCTCAGGGAGACTATTCCAATCTTTAACAGTCTGAGGTAGGAAGCTAAATTTGTAACAATTGGACCTAGCATACAGATTACAAAAATGAAGGTCATGCATCTGACGGGTTTTCCGTAAAGGGTGATGCAGACGGTCAATAGGAATATGGGCCTGGCCAAAGACACCTTTAGAAAACAGGATGAGCCTACTTTGTTTACGTCGGTCAACTAAAGGTGCTAAATTTAACTCGTTTAAGAGGTTAGTCATAAAACCAGGCTCACTAGAGAAGTCAGAAGCTATGAATCTTGCAGCTCTTCTCTGTATACCCTCTAGTTTATTACGCAGGCAAACCTGGTGCGGGTCCCAGACAGTGCTGGCATACTCTAAAACTGGCCGTAAAAGGCCTTTATAGGCTGCAATCTTAACTTCTCTAGGGCAAAATGACAAATTCCTATACAGAATGCCTAAAACTCTATTTCCCTTGTTACAAATACTTTGGATGTGCTGATCCCAGTTTAAGTCTTTGGTGATGGTTATCCCTAAATACTTAATACAATCAACATTTGGGAGCTCCACTCTATTGAGAAGGTACTTAAAGGGGATAGGGTGTTTTTTACGAGCAAAGGTGATAATACTACATTTAGTAGGTTGAAAACGCATACCCCATGTAGTAGCCCACTGACCTAAGTGCTGAATATCATCCTGAAGTTTACAACAATCATCCTCAGTCTCAATAATACGATAACAGACACAATCATCAGCAAACAACCGGACCTCAGAAGTAACAACACCGCCAATATCATTGATATGTGCCAGAAAGAGAATCGGCCCTAAGACAGACCCTTGGGGGACACCGGACATAACATCCTCCGACGAAGAACGAGTCCCATTTACTACGACTACCTGTCTACGGTCGCCAAGAAAGTCATCAATCCACCGGAGAATCTGCTTAGACACACCAAGTGTGTGTAACTTGGTCTTAAGTAATTCATGAGGGACGGTATCGAAGGCTTTTTCAAAGTCTAAAATGAATGCATCGATTTGTTTATGATTATCTAGAGAAGAAGCCCAATCCTCGATAATAGACACCAGTTGGGTTTCGCAACTATGAAGTTTTCTAAAGGCATGCTGATTAGTAGCTAATAAGTTATTATGCTCAAAATGATTCATGAGGTTCGAGGCAATAATGTGCTCTAACAACTTACAACAAACACAAGTTAGAGAAACTGGTCTGTAGTTACTCGGTAAGGTATTATCACCTTTTTTGTAAATTGGACAGACATAAGCTGTTTTCCAGTCCTCTGGAATACGTCCATTAGTAAGGGATTGCTGAAAAAGATGGCTTAATACAGGAGCAAAGTCAGTGGCAATCTCCTTCAGAACCCAAGGGTGGATATTATCAGGCCCCATGGCCTTATTGGGTTTCAGACCGTGTAACAACTTTTCCACCCCATGGGTGGATATGGTAATATCAGGCATCTTACCACAAACAGACCTAAAAAAGGGAATGGTGGTAAAAACAGTTTTGGAGAAAACACTAGAAAACTGACTATTCAGAGCCTGGGCTTTATCCATGTCACTAACAGCTACTTTACTATTACTCTTAAGTGGGGGTATAGTATGCTTATCCTTCTTTTGGCCATTGATATACCTCCAAAATGGCTTAGCATCAACCTTAATATCGCCAATCATACCGTTAATGTAATTTTTATGGGATATGTACACTTCCCTCTTGATTTTAGAGCGAAGCTCGACCCACCTCTTACGAACATCAGCCTTTCCAGTCTTCTTAAAAATGGCATGTAACCTATTCCTACGTCTGACTAATCTACGTATCGTGTCAGTAATCCAAGGAAGAGATTTCCTAGATTTTGTCATTTTAGTGGGGATATTAGCCTTCACAGTTTTTTCTAGGAAGGATTTGATAAGTTGCCAATTCTCTTCCACTGTGCGCATATCCTGCCCCCCATTGAAATACTTGATACAAAACCCACGAGTATCCCTCCTCATAGTAGCATAATCTCCCTTTGAGTACTGTGTAATACGCCTACGTGGTTGCTTGAGATTTGGAAACAGACACTTCAGCTTACAGACAATGGCCGCATGATCACTTGGGGAATCCATGGTACTGACATCAGTATACTGACTAGGGGTGTTTGTAATTACCAAGTCAAGTGTGTTATTCCCTCTTGTGGGAGATTTCACGAGTTGATCAGCAGCAAAATCATTAATTATGTCCAGGAGTAATTTACCTGAATGATTAGACACACTATTACCACTATCTTTGTCTAATCTGTGAGCCCAATCAATTTGGCTAAAATTGAAGTCACCCAACACATGAAAACAGGGTAATTTAGAGTTTCTATGTGAAGTCATAATTTTAGATAACTGGTCCCGGAGCAGGGATATATGTTCCACGTGGGCATCAGGATCCCTGTACCAGGAGGCTATATAATGCCAGGTTCCATTAATGGAAACCTTTGCCCAAATAGACTCAGAACCATCAGCAATAAAGTTTACTTGAGTTGGAGATAGATGATTCTTAATTAAAAGCATAGTACCACCGCCCCGGAGGGTACGATCATTCCTAAAAATCTCATACTCTAAACATGGGGGAATTAATTCAGTATTTGTGACAGTGCTGTCAATTTTGGTCTCTTGAAGTGCCACTACATCAGGATTTGATTCACTAAGAATGGTTTGAAGATCTAATTTTTTCCCTCTTAGACCATTAATGTTAATTGAAACAATGGAAACCTCCTTCTTAAGGGCAGTTTTGCCACTGGGGCGCCTGGCGGAACTTTTGCCATCAATGCTCGGAATGGAATGAGCATTCCCAGAATCAGGATTCAAAGCATGAAAACTGTTTTCTGTCTGGGGAGCAGTAAGGCCCCACGTGTTGGACAGATTTCCATTATCACAATTGGGACACATCCAAATACAATTTGTTGCTTGAATGTGGTCGTAATGGGAGTCATCGACCAATGAACACCTGTTATGAATCCATTTCTTACAACTATCACATTCAATAGCAGGGTCATCACCCCGAACCCCCTTTAAGCAGATACCACAGGGTGAGGAACACTTGGAACAATACCATTTGTCCTCAGGTTTGGAAAGCTGGAGAAGTTTATAACCTTCCCTATCAATATCAGCACAGCGGATGTGAACCCAATGGTCACACCCATCACATTGAACTGCATTGTCATTCTTCTTAACTAACTTTGCACACATGCCACAGTAAAAACCTGGGCCAGGGTTTAATTCGATATCACCACAACCACTAACAAGATAAGTAGATAGGTTAAAATGCACCGGGGAGGAATACACTCACGTTTGATGTATAACGTAGGCCTAGGCCTAATGGTCCCGTCAATACATTCAATGTTACTATTCTTAATGCCATACCTGTGTCCGGTAGCATAACCATTATGACTTGAGAAGTATAAAAGGATACTAACTGACCTATGAGTTTGAACCTTCAGAATTGGCCTAATTAGGCCTAAGGCCTTATTAGGTAAAATGTGGTACCTGGCATTTATACAAGCCAGAGATACTAGGCCTAAGAAGAACCCTCCAAGAACTGGAGACCGCAACATGCTGAACACAAAGACGATGGGGACCCACAGAGTATAGCCAAACCTATAATAGTACAATAAACGACAGCCAGCCTAAGCAACAGTGAGAGCAGTAGTACAATGCAACAATACAAACAGCCTAACGAGAGTAAAAGCATAACAAGTGAGAAGAATACAATCCATAAAAATCACTTAAAACACAGCCCCAGAGCTACGGTAAAAGCAGACACATCAAAAATCGAGTTAAAAGAATAAAATCGTATACCACCTAACGGAAACCAGGTCAATAAAAAACGTCAAAAGAAGAGGATAAAAATACAACGCAGAAAAACTTAAAAACACAACCATCCACCTCGACGCATGCGCAGAAAAAGCTCAACCCGGCCATGTCCCCTATCAAAATAACCTTGTGCCGTCCCTGGTTATGGTACTGTTTTTATTATCATTGGTTTCAGCGTGCGCGTGACCGATTTACATATTTGAGAGAAAATTTTATGATTCTTCCGTTTCAAGTCCCCCCTAAGCCCCCCCAAAAGTCTCGATCTAGAACCGCGCCTGGCTTTCTCTAGTCCATGTAGGAATTTCTGAGGATGGAATGCTTTTAAATAGCCTACAAGGTTTGGCATCAGTATGGAACCTATCAGGGGGCTGCACCTGGCCCACGGACCAGGTTGAACAACCCTGCATAAGGAGTGTTTGCGATAAGTGAAAGCCATGCATGTAGAGAGTAACCAATTCGAATAGGTGGATAGGGCATATCGCCTTCCCGAGTTTGACAATTTTGGACTTATTTTAGGATCTAAGATGCCAAATCGTACTTTTTATTTAAAAAAAATTAGGACAAGTCATTGAAAATTGTGGGAGGGGGCGGAGCGAGTGTCCCCCTCGATCAGGAGCGGATTTGGCGATTGAAGTCGAGGCGGCAAAAGTTAGTAGGCTGTTGGTAACCGGTACAGTGAGAGGGTCTTCATGTTCTTTCAGTAATCCCAACATGGCCCTAAACCCAAGTGGGTGGTGATTGCCACAAATTGTAACAAATAACCTCCCGTCCGCCTATGCTCCTGGTAGTCTGGGCAGTACCGCTTTCCGGTCCAGCATGTAACCACTATTCTCAGGTCAGCGCAGGATATTCTTTTATCATGTATGCCTGCAGACTAATATTAGGCCCTTCAATATACAATTTTTGGCAGGCGGGTGGCGCTTTGATCCAAAAAGAAACAGCGGTTTCCCCTGCAGTGTTTATGCAATGGTATCTGGGATTATCTATTCGATAAAAAGAAATAAAATATTGATTTCAACTCTTGTACGAATTTGCCTTGTTGATAAAATAACAAAAGCCTACTTTCTTTTGTGTTGCTTAGTGAAGTAACTGTAGTGTGATTATTTGTTCTTTTGTGTGGGAAGTCTGCATCAAAGCTACTGCAGGCCAATAAGAAATGAAAAAGTTTTCACTAAGGCTAGTCGTAACTTGGAAGACCAGCAAAAGACAAAGTTTTCTAAGATTCCAGCTGCAAAAGGCGTAAATGACACAAGCCGTCTTCGTACAGTGCCCTCGCGATTGCACTTAAAATTTAGAACGGTATAACTGTCGCACTGAAGAAGATTCACTGATGGGGCAGAAAATCAATAAAGAGGGTAAGGTGGCGGACCTATTGACACAGGTCACCATGACAACCCAAGTCAATGAGTAGCATGTACTTCTATATGCACAGCGATAGTGAATAGATGGTGTACCGTGTGTAAATAACAACGTACAGCATGTGTCTGCGAAGAACGTACAATACAAACTATCGAGCTGAGTTGAAATCTATCACTGTGTTTGCTTGTTAAACGGTGTGGTTTAAGCTGAAAATACAAATTTACTCTGGACTGAGCTTCTGGTATTCTGTTTGAACAAAATGTAGAATCTGTTACATTGGTGTTACATGTGGAGATAAAACAAAAAATGGGAAGAAATCGTGAAAATGTGTGCACGGAAGTCGACCTTTTACACTGAACAACTGCTCATCTCAGATCAACTGACAGTGGAAACTAACCAGTGTAAAGGTATGCCGAGGGCCTGTATTACTACTACTAGTACTTACTAGGCTACAGTAATCCTATAGAAATACCATATTTACTTGTTTTTTTGCCTTGGCCTGTGCCTATGTAGGCTAGCTAAACTAACCAGTGTAGCAGGTAAGTGAAAAGAGCCCTCCTAGGTACTAAAGTAGGCCTATGTTATGCTGAGGCAGTGTTGCAAAATATTTTGTATTTTGCATCATTATTATAATATGTTAGCCTACCCTAAGCCTAACAACATTAAACGTAGCCTAAATCCATAGTAAAAGCATGATAGCCCCTATAGCCGAGGCCTCAGGCGTTTGGAGCATTAGGCCTAGCTTATAGGCTATATAAATATAGGTAGGCCTATACACTATAACATAACAAGGTAGGACAGTTTCATGGAGGCTTCACGGCAGTTGCGATTACCAGCCATCCATGCGGTCTCTCTCACAAAAAGCATATCCTAGGGGCCTAGCCCAATGCAAAGTAAGGCACAGCAGAAGGCACATCTGCTTTGCAGATGTAGGCTGCGCCATTCCCCAATCACAATGCACTTCAGTACTGTGAATCGCAACTGCTGCAAGCCTCCGTGAAACTGTCCTAACTGTATGCTCTGAACGCCTGTGCTATAGGCCTAGGGCCCTAGGGGTCCTAGGCCTTCACCGTCCTTACAGAGATTCATTGCAAATTCGGGTCTTCGACCAGTAAAGTGCAAAGCTGGGACCTAGAGTCTTCTGCTTCTGCTTCATACTGTGCAAACAACTCCAAAATGGGTTATCACACACAGGTCAGTGTGGAAGGGGAGTTGCCTAGATTTTAAAGTGCACCTTAGATAGGGGCCTACTAGATTTTGAAGATCAAAGGGAGAATGCAGTCACCCCAATAAAGAGTTGTGTAGTAGACTATCCTGTTTCCTGAATGGCTCTTGGGAATCATGTGACAGTATTTTTCTCACTCAATTGTAAAATTTACAAGAAGCAACCTGTTGGTTTAGCTTGAATATGCAATATTTATACATGTCCTAAAATATTATGAAAGATACCTGGAAAAATAAAAAGAAATTGTGACATTTAGCTATTGTTTCAAAATAAGTTTGGGGCGACTGCTTTTGAGCTTTAATGTTGGTTAGAGTCTTAATTAACTCCCATAACTTCTCCTTTCCAAATCTTACACTAATATTGCAGTTGTTTTAAAATCACTTTAAACCTCTGAAAAGGTCCATTACTTGAAATGAAATCCTTAACTTTTCCACTTTGTGAAATTTACTGTAGTGTTTGAAATATTTGTTGATACTAGAATGCTGTGTGCATAATATTGTAACGTCACACAGAAAATTTGATTATTTTGTTCCTATACATGTATACACATGGCAATTAGGGCTGTGAACGTTTAACAAAATTACAAAACGTTTAATCGCAAAATTTTGGGATCGTTTAGCGATTAATCGCAAGTATGTATGATCAACATAGAGACTTTAAACGTGCTCTTGAATATGATTAATATGTAAAATGCGTCAGTGACGTCCGGGGGACATAGTTTCCATGAACCTCAAACACGGATCCTCATAGAATCTCAACTTTGAAGTTGTATGTTTACGTTTGTGCCATTTGTATAATTATGTACGGGTATTTCACTTTTTCAAAAAAAATTAAAGTGAACATCTAATTTTCTGTAATGACTGCAGATAGTTTTTTATTTCGTACTGAAAAATGGGTTTTGCGATTAATCGCTTGTAGCATTGTACTAAACGTTTATTACACATGCGATCGTTTAGCGATTAATCGCTAAACGATCACAGCCCTAATGGCAATTGCCTCTGCAAACATTCCATACTGACGTAACAATGTAGCTCATAAGCATACTGATGTAAACACTATAAAACAGAGTTCCCTAGTCACACAGTAAATTTTACGGTGCAAAAAAGTTGCTGATTTCATTTCATTTGGCACTTTTCAGAAGAT
Source organism: Holothuria leucospilota (assembly GCA_029531755.1). Classification (NCBI taxonomy): domain Eukaryota; kingdom Metazoa; phylum Echinodermata; class Holothuroidea; order Aspidochirotida; family Holothuriidae; genus Holothuria; species Holothuria leucospilota. The sequence goes on along the minus strand of CM055980.1, from coordinate 15,425,697 downwards.
CTTAGAGAAGAAAAACAGTTCTGCATTACTCCTGTAAGATTTGAAAAAGAAAACTCATGGTAGTTAATGAAGATTTTAGGTCCAAAATTTGCTGAGAGAAGAAATTCAATTTCAGCCATCATACAGACCGCTGATAACCATGGATGCTGTTTTCATAAGTTGGTGTAAGGAGTGGGACTGTGTACAGTGAGCTCTCGGCGAAGGACCACACAGTCCTTTACTGAGGACAAGGTTATGCCTATAAGGTAAACAAATGTTTAACTTCAGAGAGAAAGCAATTGCCCCAAGTTTCAAACATTTGCTAAATCTTACAAATCTCTTTCATTATGTTCTTTATAAAATATTGAATATTAAAGGTAAGCCAAGGAGTTATTTTGCATTCAGATAAGTTCTTAAATATTGTGAAATGATCGATAGAAGCCAATAGCATGACAGGGTACACTAGTTCAAGTTGGGGGAACTGCATAGCCTAGGCTATAACTAAAAGTATAACCAGTGTGGCATTTGGGTCAGTGATGCCAATGGACAGTTCTTGTTTAGTTTAGGCTAAGTAAGTAGGAAAAAGAATCAGGGCCCTGTTTCATAAACATAAAGAGTTGAGATTGATCCTAAGTTGATTTAAATAGGGCGATTACATGGCAGATCGTAACTCTTTATGATCGAGGACCCAGGAAGAATGAAACCTCAAGAACCCTATGAACAGCAATCTACCAATCTCCCAAAAAGGAAGACTATCTCCTGTTGCAGACTTTGGGATGCATTGCATGTCTAAGGCATTTAAAACCCATTAGGCCTAACTTACAAGCAATAGGCCCTAGTCTGCAGTCTTCTGACTTGGATTCTGTGTAGACCTAGTGGCCTACCAATCAGTAGCTTAAGACAGTACCTGGTCATATTGCCCCTCTACTAGTTTGCCACAGTCAGTTGGAGCCACTACCAGTTCACCCCAAAGGGCAAGTCCTTCCCCCCCCCCCAAAAAAAAAAAAAAAAACCTAGTCAACGAGTACGACATTTCCCCCTTTGATTTTCTAGTTGATTTTATGAAAATTTCCAAAGTTTTATGAACAAATACTTGATTACCACCTTGAATGGGAATTCCAAAAATGAGATCTACCAATAAGTTGGAATAAAAAAAGGTCAGCATTAAAAAAAAAAAGAAACAGAAATGCCTAAAGTGAGTGCAAAAAAAGTTAAACCATCAGGGTGCTTGTTGCCATTGGGGAGTACACTGTTCACACTTTATCATTCCAACAAAGGCTCACCAATGAAATTTGAAAAATGTCCCACCAGGGCCATGTCTCCCCAAGCCCCCTTCCACCCCTGCTTAATATTCACTTACACTACTAATTTCAAAGTTCATTGTATGAAAAAGTAAAGTGTTACAGCAGCTATGTAGTATCTAGACAAACGCAACAAGAAAGGAGCCTTTGCAAACCAGCAGTATTAACTTAGTGAAAAGACAAGATGAGCTACTGAGGTGTTAGCTTTAAGCTTAATTTTTCAACATTTGACTCTCTTCCCAAATCAATTGTGAGCCTGTATCAAAGAAGGAGAGAAGAATTTAACAATTTTGATGTGAGCCTCTAAATCAGTCTCCAGTGCATTTTTGTCAAAATAAAAAACAGCAAAGGCTCTTCTGCTATTTAACTGGCCATCACTTGGGGCGAACTGGTCAGGGACAGACAGGCACTGGGGTGAAACTACTAAACCCTTAAGGTTTCCCACACAGAGTCATGACAAAGATCCATTACAAAGTTGGGGGTAAAATCATTCATACACATTTGGACATGTACAGTCCTAGACTGGTTACATTCTTTGCTGCTTTATTGCATTATTAGGCATAAATTGCGGTTTACCAAACACATCAAAACATCACTTTTTTCCACGCAATATTTTAAGAAAATTCAGCAAATAACAGATTTTTTAATTACTTTTATAAAGAAATTAATTCCAAGTCAGTCTGATCCATATTCCATAACCATGGAACTCATGTTGAGACTTCATTGGTGCTTACGTGGAATCACTTATACTGACATGATATGAATATAGCCTAAATTCACTAAGTCTCAGATGCTTTGAAGGTTGGAACTTGGAAGTAGTTTTGTTGCTACTGTGAGAAATTCAAAACACAGTGTTACATGTAGTTCAGTGCATTCATTAAAGCCATGTTATGGTACTGTACTTTGTTCAGTGTGTTGGCCACCCTGCAGTTATGTAAATTTCAAGCTGGTTCAGATGGACTGTAAATCTTTGCAGTTTATAAAAAGTGACCTACAAGTGAGCTTTTAAATGATTTTCAGGAGGCTTGCAGTATACTCCTTTGACTTCAGGTGCGTAGCCAAGGAGGGCGAAGGGGGCAGCTGTCCCCTCGAGCATATTTTTTTGTATTTTTGTATTGGTTTTTTATGATATTGCAAGTAACTCAAAATAAACATAACGTTTAGATGCAACTTATCAGGCCTGTGAAGTGCCATTTTCAGTGATGTGCGAGGCATTTGGGGCTAAAGTTTTCTTGTAAGTGCTACGCTTGTATGCACTATGCTTAGATAGTTTTCCTAAAGGCTTCGCCCCCTCCTTGGCAAATTCCTGGCAACGCGCTTGTTTGACTTTGTGAACACTAAAAATATTGTTAATTGTTGGGAATAAAAATAAAATGTAATGTGTTGAAATAATTGTAAGGTGGGTTTAAAGACTGTACATGTGCTGTACTGAGTGTATAAAATAATGTCAGTCATGCAGTAAACTTGCTTGTGGAAATATTTTCATTGGTTGTGTTTGATTTATCTTTCAGAGCTGGTAAATGCACAACTCTTCTGATGAAGGCCCCTTTCACAGCTATGGAAAAGTATGAAAACCTTGGACTTGTGGGGGAGGGGAGTTATGGAATGGTACTCAAATGCAAGCATAAAGAAACCAGTCAGATAGTTGCAATAAAAAAGTTTCTTGAAAGTGAAGATGATAAAATGGTCAAAAAGATTGCTATGAGGGAAGTAAGGATGCTGAAGGTAAGTGGTTTTTAATGATGCAAAATTTTCTGCTAAGTAACTTGTTTGGTAAAGTACTGCATAAATTTTGGCAAGTGGAAGGAAAGTTAGCTGCTTTGTCACTATCTTCATAAAAAAAAATTGTGAGAAATTGAACTTGTAACTGGGAGATAACCATTTTTTCTCAGCCCTGTATATTGTAAAATGAGGAAGAACAATATTCCAAATTGATGAAAACCATCAAGTCTTTGATTCTTAAAAAAAAATACTTGCTGTTTTTGAGCTGTTTGCTTTTGTACCTTTTGACATAAAGTCAAATGCAGAAGAATATTGGTCAAGGAATATTTGTTATCATACTCACTAAACCTTTTAGGCCACTGGGTTTAAATTAAGAGGTATATACGGTATAGTTAAAAGGTGACTTATTCATCAGCAAGTTGTATCAAGTTGACGCTCAAAAGACATGACTGAGTCATGACCTCAGTCATGGAAAATTTGACTTTGAGCAAAACTTTTGAATGTTTTACTGTACAGTACTGGGTGCTTCAACTGTAGCTTAATCAGTTTAACTCTTTTGACAGTCAATTCAACACCGTGGTCTGCAAGGCCAAAGTTTTGGAGGGTTGTGAGATCCCTCCAGATCCGTATACTGTACATGTACGTCACACAAGCTCAGTGCTGGCTTTTATCTCATAGATATTAAATACACTTCAACTTTTGTCTTTGAATTTAGCAAGAAACAGCTACTATGCTTTAGCTTCTGCATTTCTTCTGGGGCTGATTTCACTAAGGTTTAGCTATGGACACTAACACCTACTTCCATTGCTAAACAGCATCTCCATTGTAATTTAGCAGTCAGTTTATGCAATAGATTTCACTTAACTTTCAGTGATCAATTTTGGAGATGGCAAACTTAGGTGTGTTCACTCTGTTGTGATGGGTTTTAGTAATGACTGTTATAGTTTGTAGTTATGCAAAAAGAGAAAGTCATCGGTACAGTAGTTGCAATTATTTAAGGAAGTGAGGGATTTGTTGATCATTGCTCAACTTAGCATTAGTGAAATTGGCACTGGTCTATTAAGGTGCAGGGTTTTTCAGTGAGGGAGCAAACTGTATTGGGTGTCCAGTATGGCCAAAAAACACGAAATGCAAATTCGATGACATTAACACACCACACATGCATCAATTACTCATACAAAATGGATGTGTTGTGAAGATGATAACCATTAAGCAACTGTGATCATTCTTTCATTCATACTGCTGATGAGAGTTTTTAAAGATGAACTGCATTTTACCAAAGTTTCCTGGGGAAAGTTTTGAAAATCCCTTGCATTTCCAAGGAAAACTGGCAGTATAAATATGCGAAGGCCAAAATAAAGCAGATATGCTGTTTGGCTTTGCTTTTTGTACTGCATGTTCTGAGCAAACACAATTTGAAAAAGCAGGTGTATCCATAAATTAGGGGTCCATGGTGTCCCCGTCACATCCGCCACTTGTGGCATATAGAGAATGGTTAAAACTGAGGCTAGAGATGACTCCTGTTATTGAAAGTGTTTAATATTCTATGTGTTATCACTAACTGTGGTATCTCAATGTCCAATTACGGTCTGTTGATCTATCGTTTACAATTTTATTATCCATTATGTATTTGGTGTCCCACCAGATTATCTGTAAAAGTTGTGACATGGGTAATTTACTTCAGTTATTACAATATAAAAAATTTATTCTATCCTTTGGATAGCCTAAAGTTATGTCAGATGAGATATTAGAACCAGACAAACAAACAATGTGAGTTTCCAGATTAAGGGACAATGTTTAACGAAATGCGCCTATTTCAAAGTTGGCATGGCGGATGTGACGCTTTGTCCCACCTGTCACATCATACTAGTATGGACATTAATACAAGGCCTCATCTCCCTGTGTTACTCTTGGAAACTTGAATCACTATGTCCAATTACTGGTAACCTCTACTGATAAAGTAAAATGCTAAACCTGAGCAGTACAAGGACAACTGTAATAATGGCACCCATTGGAAATCACATTTTGTGTTTGGTGTCCCGCTGATCATGTCACATCGCGCACAAAATCATCAAAATTACCACCTCATATCACCTCAACTATGCCAATCCCATTCATACATGCCTGAGTTGTAACATGTGTGCACATGGTTATCGATACTACCCTTTTTTCCCCATTTTGTAATGTATTGTCCACTATCTGGTTGAAAGGGGAAAATGGTGTCCCATGGTGTCCCACTGTCACCTCCGCCATTGAAGAACAACAAAGAGCTATTTAAACTGTTTTAAACTGAAAAAAATTAAAATAAATGATTTAAGATGGATAATATGAACATCATAAAGATGTGGAAAGTAATTAGAAAGTGACAAACTTGAAAAATGTATGGAGAGTGTGAATATCTATTTTATTTTTTTGGTGTCCCGGTCACACTTTGGTGTCCCTGTCACACCCGACAATCATTATTACTGTAAATATGAAGCTGTTTTGTTATTTGATAAATCCTTCTTATCTTTTTCTTACTTTAGTTCAAGTCAGTATAGTTTTTAACTTTGTGCAATTTTGTAATGATTTAAGAAGTCACAACTTACAGTAATGTTGACATGGTCGGGTGTGACTGGGACACCACATGTTAATTCAATAGGACCCTGTCACCCCTATATGTAATATAAGAAAATTTGCAACTGACAGTAAAAATATCCGATGTTCCAAGAAAAAATAGGCTTGTCTGAACTGTTAGTGTTGCCCACTTGAATACAGTACTCTGTAAATGCTACGTGAAACCTTTTATGCATTGTTTGTGTCAGTATTACTGGGATTTTGGTGTCCCGTCACACCCGACACATAACGTCTGTAACCCAGTTACTCAAAAATGTAAGATATTTGGATGAATTGGGGACAACTCTGAAAAATGTTTATGTTTTATGTGTTCATTTATTTTCAAGCAGCTACTTGCTCTATCTTTTGGAAACTGTATAGATAATAAATATGTTTCAGTGTAAATATTACATGATTTCCCTTACCATGGTGTGAGCTTTTATTCTAAATTGAGCATACAACCAATTTCAGTGGGTGTAACTTGTTTCTGTCATAAATCCTTGCCACTTATGCCTTACCAAAAGTGAGGAAAAGACTTGGATATATTACACAGTTATAAACTTTCTAGGCATATATTGCCAATTTTGGTGTCCCAGTCACCTCCGCCATTTTTGAAAGGAGCTTTGAGATAGAGTTGACCAATAACCTGGATGTCTTAAACAAAAGCCAGGACTGATATAAATTTTAGAAATAGATACATATACCTTCTTGAAAATATACTTTACACCAGTATTAAATGGTTTTTAAATTTTGACCCCTTTGTCACACTTTGGACCCCTAATTTATGGATACACCCGATTTCATTTATTATTTTTGCCATTTAATATGCCCATATGGCAACCCTGTCAGGATGGATTGTGCTTGACATGCACAAAAGATATCCTGTATTGTCTGGGTCACAAGCAATGAAGATATGGACCACTGCATATTCTTTACTGTAATATTATAGTAGCTTTGTCAGCTGCTTCAACTATCTTGTCTTCTAATGTTACATTTGTTCAAAGTATCCATTTTATAGCCCAGCCAACCATAATGACTATCGTGTCCTATGTATCCATCCATCATTTTGCTTCAGTAATCAGAATTTGCTTTGCATTTGAGCATGCAACAGTGGAGATTCAAACAGAATCAAAGAATGTCATGAAAAAAAGCTTGGATTCCACTCAACAAATGAATACGAAGTATATCAGCATTAATGCACATAGAAGGATTGGTTTACCATGTGACTGAAGTAACATTAATCTCATTAAGCTTTTCTTCCTCTGTTTATCCTCACATCTTCCCTCCTGACTTTACAGTTGGCCTTGAAATGGATAGCCCATGAGATAGATGGTATTGTGGTTTCCAGATCACCATTTTAAATGCTAAAAGCTTGAATTCAGCAAATGTTGTTTTAGTTTGCTTTGGCTTCCAGCATGTTAAAAGTCATACCAGATAGCATTTTTTGCATTGTTACATTGATTGGGGTTTCTGTGAAAATGCATGTATTTTCCCATATTTTCCCCAGTAAACTGGTAGAATGTATGATCTATGCTGAATCTATCACAACATCAGTGTAAGGTATGAATAAACATGGTCAATAATCAAAAAAATCATGGTTATTTCACAGTTCCAACATTTGTGCAATGCTGCCTGTTCTTTTGTCATTGCTATGAAATTTTGCGTAAATTTGGCATTTTGCACCCACATGGGAAATTTAACTGATTGCAGCACTAGGTTAGCTCACAAAAAATTTGACAACCTGTGTTGGTATGGGGAAACTGCCATGGTGCAAGTTGTAGTCCCGCTAATGCATATGTATCATTTGTTGCTTAAAGGTGATCAGTCGTCTTGAAATATTCTTTGTGACGTCAGCCTTTTCTTGACATGTTTCTGCAGTCGTCACTGTTCAAGGATACACTGTACAAGTAGCTATGATGACATCGGTATAGCTAGTAGGTATACAGCTACAAGCCGTCTCTTCTTGCTTACCGATTAGCTATACCATGCTTGTACGGTGTATCCTTGAACAGTGACGACTGCAGAAACATGTCAAGAAAAGGCTGACGTCACAAAGAATATTTCAAGACGACTGATCACCTTTAATTGAAAACTGTTGCTTGTAAAGCTTTTAAATAGTTTTTAACTTTTTGTAAATTTGATACATCATGGGTTTTAATATTAGGCCTATATGAAATGAATATATGCTTTTTCGTTTTTTTATTTCTGCCTGTTACATACAGATATCAGTAAAAGGTTGGAAAGGAAACGAGCAGGCCTGCATGTACTCACATTGCTTTGATTATAAATTGATGGCTCTTCTGTGTGTGTTTTACTTCTAAAACTTTTTGTCATTCTGTTTACAGCAACTACGGCATGAAAATCTGGTAAATCTAATTGAGGTTTTCCGAAGGAAGAAGAGACTTTATTTAGTGTTTGAATTTGTAGATCATACAATATTAGACGAACTTGAGAGATATCCCTCTGGGCTTGATGAACAAACTGTTAGGAAGTGCTTGTGGCAAGTTTTGAAAGGAATAGAGTTCTGCCATGTGCACAATGTAAGTATACAGCTCTCTTCAGTTCATTTGTTACATAGTGTATTCTCTGTGTTCTGCTGCAATTAAATGGTGTAGGCAATGCTGCCACACCAAGTTGAATTGTTAAATTTTGGTGAGATATATAATACCTTGGTTGACATGTGCAATAAGTTATGTCTTGAAGCATAATGAAAAATACCTCTAAAAATGTGAGAAAAAAAAATATGATTTGAAGCATAATGAAAAATACCTGTGAAAATGGGGAAAAAAATATGGTATTTTCAATTGATCTTCGACTTGTTGGGATGATTGCTTATCCCCTTTACATCATCTCAGTAAAATTTTCCTACATTATGGAAAAAGAAGTAAGTCACAACATTCTGAGTATCCCAACTTTGTCTCAACTATCTCATAGTAATTATGCCTGACAGATCAATTTTTCTATGGTGGAAGGCATGATCCATGGCTAGGACCAAGGAACATGGGGTTTTCATGCATTTTCATAAATTAAAGATAACCAAATTACAACAAAAATGTTAAGCTTGTCAAATACAGTATTCAGCAATATGAAATTTGGTATTCATAATGTCATCATGCTTCCTTGACCTGTGCATACTGTTTTTTTGCTGTGTGGTTTCGTAGGCCTCTGTAAAGAAATGAGCTGTGAGAGAGATGAAATGAGATGGTATGTGATGAGTGCCATGAGAGTTTGAAATATTGACCAGTGCATGGCATTGATTCTGGCTGAAATAATAACTAGAGTTTATTTTGTCTGGAGGAGGTCAGAGAAGCAGCTGAAGAAAGATTTTTAGCATGATATACAAACTTTGTTTTATAGCTTGAGATTCCAGCATGGTTGTAGGATATGTGCCACAGGATGATAGTAATGTGACATAAACTGTACCTAAATAGCTTTGAAAATAAGTGTAATTGTGTACTTTTGTTTCTTTGTGATGAATTGAAGTTAGAGACTTTTGAAGTGAAAATTGGAAGTAGTACTTATTCTTTGTGTGACTCTAGGAAAACAACAGTGAGAGATACAAAAACATTGTAAATTAAAATTAAATTATGATGGGAAATGAATTTAGTTATTTAGGTGGTAATTGGATTCTCTTGTGGGAAACAATTAGGATGAAACCTGCCTTGCATATTCTAAGCTTAGTCACAACCTTTCCTTCTGAAGTACTGTTACATCTCATAGAGAACTACAAACTTTTGCATAAATGAATTGTTTTAATATTCACTCAGTTTTTATTTGTCAGTTTGTCTGTTCGTTCATTCAGTTTATCCAGTATCTAGCATCCAGATGCAAAAGTGAATTATAACACACTAAATAACATCAAAATGACCGGTTTCACCTTCACGTTAGGAAGAAAATTGTTACAAAGTTAATATTTGTCTTTGTATTGCAAATGCTCTTCACAGCTCATATTTTACAGGTTATTTTCATCTTTGCCATGTTTTCTCTTTCAGATTATTCACAGAGATATCAAGCCTGAAAATATTTTAGTTTCAAAGTCTGGTATAGTTAAGTTATGTGATTTTGGATTTGCAAGAACAATAGCAGGACCAGGTGAAATATACACAGATTATGTTGCCACAAGGTGGTATAGGGCTCCAGAACTCCTTGTAGGGGATACCAACTATGGAAAGTAAGTATACTGGTGTTGTTTTTAATTTTTTATTCAGATAAAAATGATCAAGTTAGCTTAATATCAAACATTAAAGATGAGTTATACAGTAAGGGAGAAGACAACCTTGGTAGTGACAGGGACACTGTTCCTTCTTTTACAGGGAATTCCTCTTATGTCTCTTCTGGTAACTTCTGCATTTGAATATAATACTCTCTCTTTTTCTGCCCCCTCCCATCTGCAAGAAATAGTACCAGAGTGAGAGAATAGTAATTCTACCCCTTGTGTGTTACATGCTTCAGTAAAAAATATAGCTTAGATCATATACAATCAAAGGAGAAAGTTGAACCACCATATCTACATGAACAGTAAAGAAATTCTAGGGGTAGGAAACATGGGGGAGGGGGTAAGCCCCCAGTCAGAAGTGTGGTGGGGCAGAAATATGCTTTCACCCCAACCCCCCTCAATTCACTAATGTAAAACATCTTATTTTTTCACTCTGTGTATTGTCACCTTCAAACACAATAGCTTAAAATGTATTCTTGCTCTACATATTTTCAAGACACTTCAACAGACCTTGATTTCCCACCTCTGTGTTGTTCCATTATCTGGTCTGGGACCAACAATTAAAATCTAAATCAGTTATTTACTTTAGAAAAGCAAGCCATTCCTCATATTGCTTGGGCTGGCCCGCATGACCACACAAGTCCCTTTTTCTGACAGCTTAAGCTTTAAAATTTATGGATCTTGTCAGAGTTAACACAGTATGTTTCGTCCATAAAGCTTTAAAGTCAAAGATTACTGCCCTCTTTTATTGAATTTTGCAATTCCAGTAATGAAACTAATAGCTGTAACACCAGATATATGCTAATCATATCCATCACTGTCCTTGGAATACAAACTTTGGTTAATTTAGCATTAATGCAACACGCTTTGAATGTCTGAAATTCTCTTCAACTGAGTATTCAGCGTTTGCAGTCTACGGGCCTATTAAAGACATAAATATCGGACCAGTGTGTAAAGAAATATTAACTGTACCTACAGGTGTTTACAATTACCTACGAATTTTGTTGCATTCAGTGATACACTTGTTTTTACCATCTCTTTACTTTAAATTTCTGTGCAGTAATGATTCAGATTAAGATTCACATCTCTTTAGAACACTTCCTTCCACAACGGCATGTTTGTGCTAATCATATTAAGTTTATACTGTATTTTGTTGCTGTTGTGAGGAAGCATATAAATGAAATGATTCAGGCCTCTTAACCAGGCATTCACTTACTGATGGCAGCCTGGTGGAATAGAAGTTAACCATTTAAGGAATCAGTTCTTGCATTGTTTACTTAAAACTTTCATGATTTCACAAAGGGCCCACTTATTGATGTACAGGCCATGCTTTCAGCTTAGTAGGCTGGTGTTGTATACATGTGCATTGGCTGAATTTCAAAAAACCTATTAAACCACACTTTGATCAAACTCTGAAGTGTCATTTGGTTTAAAACTTACAATGGTACCTTAAATAGCATACTTCATTAGACTGCTTATTACTTTGTCAGTATACACCATTAAATGCTACCCTTCAATAGCCTGCTCACGAAGTACCTACTTTAAATTTATCGTTGAGCTGTCACTCAGAATCATTAACCATAGAGTAAGATTTCCTGAGCAACCACTGATATCTGGTTGTCAGCTATTGAGTGATGCTACAACTCAATCGTGTAGATGTGAGTTTAATACTTTACCTTCACAAGTTTTCACCGATCACCACCCACACGTCTTTAGGTTTAGTATCTATAATTTAATGGACGTGATAAATCAATGACAAAAACCAAAGGCTAAGAGTGTTATAAGAACCAGTGGAGAAAGACAGGGTAGAAGGGTTTGATCATTTTAAATTGTGTCACAGGGGAATGTTAAAATAGTTTGTGACAAAAGATTCATGTTAGATTAAGCATTAAAGTTGTCGTTTATCGTGCTAATCCATTTAAGTGTCACAAATAGAAGGTATATATTCTTCTGTTGGTAGATTTTACTTTCAATAAATGGCTTCAAAAAGTTGATTTTTTGTAACAGGAAATTTATAAAGTGAAAGCCTGCTATATTTGTAAAAAAAATGTAGCCATGGCTGACATGAAGTAATAATGGTAGTCTCACAACTGCTATATTTTAAAGCAGGAAAGTATGAATTCCCTTATCATCTTTCGGTTGAAATGTTTAAATTTAGCCCATCAGGGAAAAGGCTTCAGGCACTAGCCTGTGAATTTGTGTGAAAGTTGTCAGCTGTCATAGAGTACACATATTTTCAAAATTTGCTTAATGTATTCAATACAACCTAATGCTATGTCTGTATAAACAGTGTAAGTTGACTGTGCATCTGGCCCCATGTATGCAATTTTACAGGAAAGAAATCATCTCAGTGAGGCACAAGTTAGCAAGTCTTCAGTAGCAGTAGACACAAGACAGGGTTTGCTTTTTGAGAGGGTAAAACTGGACTTTGACTAGAAAGCGTTTTAAACAGGTCTTCTTAAAACTGGTCAATCTCTTAAATTCATAGAATGTAAGGGGTGGATCTTATGTAGGGTTTTTGTTTTACATGTGTACTTTTGGTGGAGCCCTGTTAAAAGCACTCAACCTGTATTAAGCAGACTTTCCTTATGTCTACAGCCCCCTAGCTTCAGTGAAAAAGGGGCAGGGGAGAGGAACATTGGGAGGGCAGAATCTGCGTGCGCGAAGCCCTGTGCACCAATTGCCGGGGGTCCAGGGGCCCGCCGAAGGGCCCCTGGTGGGGTCCAGGGGCAACGCCCCGGTGGGGGCCAGGGGGCGAAGCCCCCGGAAGCTCCTGGGTTTTAGCTTCTCTCTCAACCCTGAATATGGTCTTTTTTACCCTTCAACACCCATAGACTGGAAGAATCTGAGCCACAGAATATGCAGATTCCAGACCCTAAGTTTTTAGCCAAGTGAAAAATGTGAATGTGAGATAGATATATGTATTATTTTGTCTTTACCTTTAATATTTCTTGACTGCATATTAATTACTAAATTAATACTACAGACTACATACTGTTTGTATGGGCATGTGCTTTTGAAAGTGAAATTTATCTTACACATCCCCCTCTAATTATTGGCAAATGATGTGCAGGTTTAGTATACAAAATAACGTTTGTTAGCTTACACGAAATATATGAAATCTTTTTCTCTGGAAAACAACAACATATTTTAATAACCTTAACGTCATATTATTATCAAGTGTAGCAGCATCAAACTGAAGCAGCAGCATTTGGGAATATATCAATGTTTGATAGCCAAAGTACGTAGTATATTGTTTTAAGGTCCTCATGTGTCTTCAGAGACACTGGTTATTACTGACTTACACATACATACGTACATTCTTGAGACAAACGAGCCGATTCAAAAATTCAACACGAAACCACTGAATTATATTTAAACCCTGTTTCACCTCTTACCAATCTCCCCTAACGTGGTGATTGTGATTAAGAAATCACCCATTACTTATCTGGATCTTACATGGCAACCCAGGTTTTACCCATGTGATCGCTGGCCCAGAAGTGTTCACTTGACAGCCTGTTTCATTTTGTAGAATGTCATATTACAGCAGTCCTACTCCTTTGCGAAACCGCAAAAGTTTTGAAAGACCAGAATTTATTGTTTCAGTGCATACACAGCCGAGGAAAGTGGGATCGCATCTATGAAGGTCCATGATTGATTACATAATCTGTCAGTCAGTAAAATGTTGTCATTTACAGGACTGATTATTAACGAGTAACTCAGTAGCTTGCTTTAGCTGAGGTTATGGCGTGTTTGTTAAAGACGATAAAAAGTGAAATTCCCACGACTCTACAGTATTTTCATACTTTTATTTTATACCAGCACTGCTGTTATAGGCTAATTGTAAACTTGGAAAATATGAGGTCAGGTAGCTGTCCACAACGTCCCCCATAAATATTTGTCAGTCACTGGTGTATACGGATTAGATGCAGTTACTGCTTTGTATGAAAGTTTTCGAGTGCTGTAAAAATGCCTTGCATGTAAATTAAACTTTATACAAGAGCCCCGATCATCATGCAATTGGGCGGTCGAAGTATACATTGCATTCAACTTCTAAATTTCAGGCACATAAAGCTGTTGCTCAGTTATGCCTCCACCTTATCCCCCATCATGAACGTTCTCTCCATTATGCTGCATTCAACCTTCCCCCTACCCTAATATGGAGGCACAAGGGGCGTATAAGTATTCGTGTTGACCCATTTGCAATGTGTGACTTCGCTGTAACGGAGCAGTGTTGCGATCAAGTCACTGAACAGTTTGTTGATAACGATGTTCACCTGTGTACTACTGTATGTGTACACGTGTACCATGCAACTCAGACTACATCTGTGAGACTGAGCGCCTGCGTTTGGCGAAGCCATCTTACGTTTTACATGTAATGAGTAGCCTTCTACTGGGCCCCAGCTAGCCTAGCTGCCCGCACTCATTGGTTGGTTGTAGTCCGCGAGCATAGCTGCAAGCTTTATAAACACTGAACTGGTTTACGAAACCCGCCCAGCAACTTCACCAGTGCATACTGTATAGACCTCGCTTAGCTTCTTGCAACCTTTTCCCAGAAAATTGCGTAGGTAACTTTACTAAATTATGCCATAAATATGCGAGAAACTTTTCCTAAATATAAGATGCTGAGTTTGGCGTACGGCGAACAGCGGTATGATTTGCGCAAGTGCAGTTGAGAGACTGGGGTTCGAGACAACAGGCGTTAACCTACAGTACGTACAACACGTGAGAAAGATTGCTCAGATGCGAGCGGTTTTCCACACTGTACGTATGGGGAATTTTTGAAGGCTGGTCGTTGAATTAGCCTGCGTAGCGGATCTCCGGGCTTCTGACACACAACATTGTCGTATTCCGTAGCTACAAGCTGAACAAACAACTTTGGGATCGCAGGTCAATGCATGGTGCTTCGATAATAGATTGCAATGTGAAGAACACGCTGTACGTTTCTATAGTAAGCATAACCACTGACATATAAACGTGTTCAGCTGTCTTGTCTCTGCCGTTTTAATAATTTGGCGTTTAATAATTTGGCGCAGTGCAGAGCGGAAAATTACAAGGGCGGCTGAAAGAAGGGGCAGGGCGGGGATAGGAAGTCAAGAGAAGGGGCAGGGCGGGCAAAAAGAGGGGCGGGGCGGGCCGCCCCTGTGAAACAGCGAAGCTAGGGCACTGGTCTACTCAAGTTAGTATTCCCTTCTTTACGGTAAAACCAGGTTCCACTGATCAAAAAAAAATCAGTTGTACAGAAAACCATGGATATCTTCATGTATAGATGTAATTCTTGTCATTCAAAGCAAGTTTTAACCCTTTTATCACTGACAGTAGATATGAAATACATCACACATGTATGCTCCTTACTCTTTAAAACTGTAAATCATTCTGTATCTGTCTATACTGTGTAAGGTATATAGACTCCACAGTAAGATTGTGAAGACATAAGTATTGAAGTGATGTTGTCAACACCACATGCTTTCAGAAGAATCCATTGCATCATAGTTAATAGACACATCCCTGGTTAGGAAACTTTACGTACACCCTATACACACCACGTACAAGCCGAGTAGCTATGTTGAGACGTGCAGAAAAGTGCATCACGTGACATTGACCGTGCACACGATCGATCGAGTAGCGGTATGGCTACATTGAGTGTTGTGTTGTTCAGTCATTCATGGAAATAAATTGAAGTTGATTCAAGGGTTGGAAGGGTTTCAGGATGCTTTCGAATCAGTAAGTATTTGTGAGCGTTCAAATAAACGAAGAAAACAATGGCCCACAACCCCCACGTTTCTTGTTTGAGTAGAATTAAACTACCGTACTCTGCAATTTTGCATTGATGTATGGCGTTAGCTAAATACTATCACTTGTGAAAGTAAAAGACGGATCACTCTCTGACATTACCAAGTCGGTTAACTGTTATATTTTTAGGGAAAATACCCAATCATGATATATACTTGATATAAGCACTAAATTCCACTCTTTAGGAAGAAAGTGAGTCGTTCTCAAACTGAAACAGACCTGCCAACTTCTCCCCCAGTTTTACCGGGAGACTCCGGTAGTTCGCACGCCGACACCTCAGGGCAGTGAGATATGCATACAATACGGCGTACGAGTAGCTGCAATGAACGTGGAAATACAAGGGCAACTTTGTGCATTAGCGAATAACGCGGCGTATACGACCGTACGATCGATTGAGTCGGCTATAAGGGTACATTTAGATGAAAATCTTCCAATCTCCCTAATTTCCCACTAATCTGGCTATTTTTTGCCCTGAAAAATTTAGATTTCCCTATTTTGGTCTGTTGACAATTGCGGAGGTTTTATCGGTAAAGTTGGCAGTGTATGTAGGCTACTAACTATAGCTAGTAACTCCAGCCGCAAATACCGCTCTGTGTTTGGAGGGTTTTAAGACTGAAAAGTAACAAAACCAAACTTTTACAAAAAAAATTTCATAATTACCGTTTGATAAAGGTTCACAAGTAGTGCTACAGAAGTACTACTTTGCAGGTAGGTAGGTAGTACTTCCATAGTGGTGTATGTCACGCCTTGCGCTACGAGTACGCACGTGTAGTAGAGCTAATCAACCAGCCTTGTGCACGGTTAGCGTCACATGACTACTAAAAATTAGGATCTCAACATAGACAGTGCAGTTCGCCGAGTTTCCCAACCAGGGATGTGTCCATTAACTATGATTGCATGTTTAATTCACTGTCTGTGGTAGATTTTAATATATTTCATTTTTTGTTGTCATGTGAACACTTAACTACTGCCACTGCATTACTTGCTACTGCACTGACTGCATTGCAATAGATTTATAGTGATTTAATGTGTGGATAGTCCTGTCCCTAGACTGTAGTGAAGATAGTGGCCAGCAGGGTTCTAGCAAAGGTGAGCGGTGCTGGCCGGGCCCAGCACTCCTTATTTGCGCCTGGCACTCAAATGTACTGTCCCGCCTGGCACAGATTTTCTGCAAACAACTGAAAGGTTGCTGAAAATGCGCTATTTTGATTGTATTCCAAGCACATGTGTTATAATTTTTCAATCTGAAAAATGGAAACATTGAATAAAAGAAAAAATGTAATCAATAATGAGTTAACAAAACGGTTACTAGCCATTCCTATACTGCACCTTCAGATGATCATTACATTAAAAAATCTAACTAAAAACATGGAAAAAATTACCAAAAACAAAAAAAATAAAACAACTAAAAAACTGAATGAAATTACACTTATAGCTAGGTAAAAAATTGCAAAAGGTAGCACCATTTTGAATCTAAGCCCCCTTAAAGATACAAAATTTTCTCAAAGGAGAGGGGGTGTTTCCCCCTAGACCCTTCCCCGGATGGTGTTTCGTAATCCAACTGCCACCTGGCACTAAATACACTTTAGCTAGAACCCTGTTGGCCAGCTGTGCAGTTGCATACATGATACTGTAAAGGTGGCTATGCACATATAAATACTGGTAGCATGGTACTCACCGCTTGAGAGCTATACACATGGTGCTCCCCTAGTGTGTGTACCATGTAAAGGTAGCATAGCATATCTTTCTTTCCCTTCAAATTCAAGTGATATTGATACTGTGGTGACATGTAACAGGTCATCAAGATTAGCAGCGGCTTTGTTCATATATAGGCAGCTTTAGGCTCATGTTGTTAACCTCATCCACTGTATGTGGAATGGGTGTGCAACCCTGACAAGTTGGCAACTCCCTGTGGTGCAACCCAGGACCAAATCAAGAATCCATTGAAAAATTGGTATCATGCAGAAACTATAAACTTGCAGTTTTGCTGTTTTAAAAAGACAGCATATTGTAACAGTTTACTCTTTCAAGCACTGTGGTAGGCACTTCTCTTTGCTATTTTTGTGGTGAGGAGGAAAACAGAACATCCTCATCACAAAAGCATAATATTTACATTCTTACATTAAGTGAGATTTAGTGTCTAGAGTTTGAATAGACTTTTCGTTTCATTAGCTGGTGTTAAAATTGACACAAAACAGAACTAGGCAGAGCTTGAGAAAGTATTGATTTCCAATTGTCATAATGTGAACCCAACTAGTTCAACCCTTCAATTGTCAGAGCATTTGCATTTTACTTTCATAAGATTCTCATTGAATGATTATCCTCATAGCGTTCCCTAAGAAGTTGAAAGGTACCTACTGCAGGCCCCAATGTCTGTTCAAGTATTTAACACACTGTTTTTAGCATTTACTGGCTTTGATTACTAATTTATCTGTTCAATCAAAATGTAATTTTATGTAAACAATTCTTTGTTTTTACTCTAACAGAGCTGTAGATGTATGGGCTGTTGGATGTCTTCAAGCAGAAATGTTGACTGGTGAACCACTTTTTCCTGGTGACAGTGACATAGATCAGTTGTATCATATTATCAAGTGTTTTGGTAAGTCAGTGATGTTGTAAACATTAGATACTATTAGCAACCATAAATATATAATGCAAAATTTTATTAACAACACTTCTCAGCTCTATAAGTTACATGTTTACAAATAAATGCACAATGGAATTGTGTTAAGTTTGTGTGATGCTGTGTTGTTTTGTGAATTGCTATTTCTGGGATATTGATAAGCTAACTGTGACAACAACATAGATCCCTCAGGCTGGTTCCATGAACTTTTAAAAAAAGCTTTGCTGTGATATTAAATTTTGTCGTTCAGTTTAGCTAGATGCAAAAGATGTGTAAAGGCTGAAGGTACTGTACTACGCAGCCTCCTGAGGTATTCTGTATACCTGGGCCCTGTTTCATAAAGGGTTGAGATCAATCTTAAGTTTGATTTCAGTAGGGCAATTGCATGGCAGATCAAACTTAAGATCGACTGCAACTCCTTATGAAACAGGGCCTTGGTTATTTAGTGTCCCTGTCATGAATCTTAAATCCAGCCAGCTTGCAACTTTCATGCAAACAGTTGCAAACAGTGCATAGTTGAAATCTAGGTTTGTTATGAAATTATATGACCTGTAGTCCTTTGTTGTTTGGATGTATCAGTGGATATACTTTTGTACACAAGATGAGTTCATGCCAAAGTGATCATAAATGTGCCCATCCATTGACACTCCCCACTTGGTAGACCTTTGATGTCAGAGTGAATGTACTTCTTTTGCCAAACATGCACATTTTAAAAAATTGTGCCAGACCAACCTGTCACAGTTTGAGTGGGATTTAAGCTTACCACAACAGTTTGCATTTCAAACATCTACTTAGTGTCACCTCATTGAGGTAATTTGTTGACTGGGAATTACCTGTCCATCTGATAAAATTATTTGTTTGCAAAACAAAGTGGTATTGTACAGTACAGTAATCTTAACCACACTGACACCATTGGAGTGGTTAATGATGGTGCCATTCAAACTAACTGAGACTGTCAGTTTGGAGGTCACATTTTCAATTTTTTTTTACCTTGTATGGGTCAAAGTAAAAGACAGCCTTGTCATCCAAAAGAAATGCCTGCTTTATCATCTGAACCAAAATCCTTACTAAACAATACTGTGCATCCAGATTTGTGCCCATATGTTAAATCTATTTTACTTTAATGATGCCGTATAGTGTAAACTCTCAAGTTTGTGAACTTAAATCAGTCCCAAAGGGGAAATCTGGTTAAAGGGAAATGCAGTCCCCCCAATTTGAATTCCATCATCCTAATTCAGGAATGGTTCCTGTCAATCATGTGACAATATTTTTGTTACTTATTTGTTAAATTCACACAGAATAACTCCTAGGTTACCTTCCACATTCAATGTTTTATACAGAAATATATTGAAAGATACTTGTGAGCAAAATAAAGAGGAGATTGGTAAGATTTAGCAGATTTTTGAAAATAACTTAGGATGACTGCTTTCTCCCATTAATAGAGAGTGGGAACAAAGGATGAATCTAAAGAGAGTGCCTTGTACAGATTACAGAGTCTGTTCCCTCCTACACGTTATCAAAGTTTTTTCATTGAGTCGGTGCCAAACAGTTCGTTTATCTTTTCTTCTCATCTTCTCAACCACTCACTCAAGTTTGGTATTTATGTCTGTCTCATAATTTTTTTGCCTCAAAAATTTGTTGACTCTGCTCTTAATTATTAATAACTCAAATCATTATGTCCGACTTTCACTGAAGTCAACGCGAACAGTTTAACAGTGCACAGACCCATTAGCGTGCAGTGTGTACATGTGTAGTCACAATGGAAAAGTATCAACTACTTCCTCTCCTCTTTCCCCCTCCCCTTTCTCCAATCTTTATTCTGCAATGGTTGTGTACTACAACCTTCAGTGACCTTTGTGATGAATGTTTATAAGTTCTTTGTGAAAAGAGCATCACAGTTGGCTTAGATATGCCTTTTGGTAGCAAGGGGTAAACATTTTGGTCAGATGTTTTGTGCACAGTAAAGGAAGTGTCTAGAGTCTACAAGGAGGGCATCTAATGCAGAAGTGATCCCTTTGGTAGAAAGGAGTAAGTTAAGAGATGTTACTGTGGAAGGAGTAGAATTCTCTGGGTAGTAGGGCCTGAAAAGTGTTTATTTCCAGGGAAGCAAGTCAAATTTCGTGGAAGTTTTTATATGTGTAGACAAGCCCCATTCTGTCCAGTTGCTCTAGCTTCCTTCCATGGATGGTAATTTTCTGGTAGGGAGCCTTCCAGATTCCTGAGCTTTTTTCAGCCATCATCAGCAGGCTTTGCAGATTGTATCTCTTTCTCCTGGCATTGGGTTGGGCTCGTTGCCTACAGGTAGTAATGTGGGAGGCAGATAAGTTTGATGGCTTTTTACACATGTGAGAGGTGAGTTTATCAGTTTAGAACCCAACATACTCTTTAATTTATACATATGTAGACATTTAAGTGTAAAGAAAGAAACTAAATTCTATGCTATAAATTGACAAAGTGCCAAGGATAAAGTAGGTTTGCATCACAATTGGCTTCCCAAGAAACACCAGTTGTGAATGAATTTTTATTAGGCTTTGCAAAGGTAGTGAAGCAATATTTTCTCATGTTCGTGGTAAAGGTATATGTTTTCTCTGTTGATTTTAATAAATGCTGTTAATTAACTAATTACTTGCCTATCAGTTATTAGCAATTAGTGATAAACAATTCTCTCACACTGTTTTGTCCAATGGAATATTCTAAGAAATTTGGAGACATTTTCAGTGGGTGAAGTAATGACAGAACTGTAGAGCCTAGGTCGTATGTGTGTGACGCAACATTAGATTATACATGTAGGCAAGCAATGCTAGTTGGTATACAGTGCACAGTAGCATACAGGAGCTGTCTTTAGTATGCATGTCACTGTGATACAGCTATTTAGAGAACAGTGCACAAATACAGCCTCTAACACCTGTTGCCACCTGTTCAGAATAAATCCATGCAACAAAATATTGCAAGTGGTAGCAAAATCTTTAATATTTTAAAAGGCATGTAGAGAGCTTCAAATGGCAATAGTCATGAAATGTCTGCATCTATAAAAAAAAAGTTGTAAAGTACTGTAGTGGTACATATTCTCATCATGGCATGCTGAAGTTTTTGGAGGGGAGAGAGAGGGAGGGGGAAATTTTATCCTGACAGGAACATGCATATTTACTCAAGAAGTAACCTCAGACCAAAGATATGACAAGCATAGATACCAAACTCCTATACCTACACTATTATGGAAAGTGACTCCTTATGGAGATGCATATATTGGGGCTGAAGCTTAAATGTGACATGTGGGTCGTTCTGTTCGGCGATATATGTACAAAAATTTGAACGCATTACATCAAATGCCATTGCTAGAATAGCTTGGTGTGCGTGCATTTGGTACATGTGCAGAATACATTTCTCTGTGTATATACCTGGAGTAAGTGATGCCCAATTCAGCAATTGCTTACCCATTGTAAATGTGTAAGAAACTAATGCTAATGCATACAAAGCTATCTTATTGAAGATATCATGGTATAAACTGACCTATAAATAGGTCTGTGGACTATAAACCAGTCCTTGAGAGTTTGACATGAAATGTCTATTTGGAATGCCATGGGGAAGAAATATATTTCTTCTTGTAAATGGAATATATTTTGGAGTACTGAATGACTTCTTGGATTTAACAATGCACTGAAGAACAAGTAGCATTACTGTGGTGAAACATTAATCAGTGTCTGTTTGTTTTTAAAACAACTGAACAGTGATCAGCACTTCTCTCCTGATATTTTGTCTCAGTGGAGAGTCAACGCGCCATTTAAAGTTAGGGATCTATTGCTTGTAATGTCTGTCTCACACTTTCATTTATTTCAGAACTGACAGCCTATGTCTGTCACATAAGAGTAGAATGTAGAGTAGCAGTTATTGCCTGGATCTTAATTAGTAATATTTATTTTAATGGAGGAAATACCCACATTTACATGACAGTTATCCCCCCATGCATCTCAGTGTCATGTCAATCATTTCCACTTGAATATAAATTATGACCATTCAATATTGTAGAGTAAGTAGTAATATCTTCAAGTATTAAATGATGCCTGTCAGCCTTGCCATACTAATGAAAGTCCCAACATGCCATAAAATTTGTGTAACAAATTTGTCCCTGGAAGAGATGTACCAAAATGTCTGTGGTATAGTTATATTGAACAGAAGAAAGCCAATTCCAGGACAGAAGATAAATTCATTCCATAAGTCTCAAAAGCATATGAGCCATGGTGGTGCAGCCCTCTGGAGTTGTAATAAAACCAATTTTCTGACAGAATATGCCAGAGTGTCCATTGGGTAAAGACAGCCCAGCTCTCAAAGAAAAAAAAATTATATTGTAGGTCTAAGATAGTAGTTAATGCAAAAGTGTCTCTGGTTATAATTTATCACTATTCTTTGTTATGTAGCATTTCACCTGTGTGGACTATAAAAATTTATGTGATGACATGTACTGCATGTTTGTCATTACCTCAAAGAGCAAAATGTATTCCTTTAAGGATTCAACCTGGGTAATACTTTCAGAGGCCTATATTTATAATCTTAAATTTATAGCCATTCTCAGCTTTCACCATGGTAAGCCGTTGCTGTAGTAACAGCCTCAGGCGATATGTTCAACTCAACCCTTTTCAGAGATGTTTTGCTCTTCATGTTGCTTTCAGGAAAGACAAAAAAATGGCTCTATTTGCAACACCACCTTACTATGCAAACATTGCAGAGGCTGTTTTAATTATGGAGATGATTTCAAACAGGGAGAAGGTTTCAAAGCTCTTGACAATTCATGCCATGAATTTTTCATTTGAGAGCATGTCATGCATAAATCTCAAAACCTCTTGCCCAGACTAAATAGTCTTTGGTAGTCAATACTTTCCTTGGATTATTGCTTGGTACATTTGACTCATTTGGGCAAAATTGGGATCATGTTTGGCAACTCATTAAAGATTGATCGAAGCATATTTTATTGCAAAGACTAGACTGGAGTTTGGTGTGAAATTACATGCATTATGATCTCAGCAGTACATACAGCTGTAATATTACTGAATTGTATCTTGTCTCTTCAGTCTAAAGTAGAATTTAGTTGCCATATTGGAGTTATAAATGCCTAAACCTCTTAATGTGCTGTTTTTGAGATGGTGTTGGCTTGCAGAATTTAAAGCAAATGCCAAACAGCATTTTGACATTTTTTGGCATTTTTACATTTGATTATATCTATTTTTTTTTTTAAAAAATTCATGATATTTCCATAATTTCCCCATGAAAGTGTGATGAAATGCTTAATTAATGGCCTAAAATTCACACTTACAGTACAACTGAATAAATAAACAGCTATATTTGTAAAAAACACAACTACATGTATTTTCCAACATGTTGATGGTTTTAAGCGATTGGAGGGTTAATGCTAATGAATTTGCATTTGGCATTTGTCAACCATATTGAACACCCAATTTGGCCAGTTACCTCACTGAAAATCTGGCAACCCTGGTATCTTTAAGAGTTGCTTCAATTAAAGCATGCATTTAAAAGGCCTAAATTTCCTTGTCCCAAACAGTTAAAATTCTCCTCTGTTTTCTTCTATACATTTTTCTAATTAAAAACTAACAAATGTTTTGGAACCTTCAGGCAACGGCCATTTGTACAATTGTTCAAGGCCATATTTTACTGATTACATTGTACAATGTAGCCTACACTGATCTGTACATGTCATTGAACAATCAGGCCAGCATATCTATGAAGGCACCTATAGTTTCTCACACACAATGAAAGTTAATACCACTTGAAAATTTAGGCTGCCCAGAACCAAAATTCATTTTCGGGTAATGAATGTTTTAAATTGCTATCAGTATTTGTCTCAATATGTTATGTCCACCAGAAGTGAAGTCACTGGTTCTTAGGGAAAAAGCTAAAAACTTTACTTTCTTATGTGCTATTTTTGTGGTGGGGAAATTGGCTTTCTCTATACTTTTAGGCACAGGTCTTTTAAGAAGTGCCACAAAACTTCAGTACGAGAGTTCAATTGAGAGACAGTGACCTCCATATCAACAATAACATTGACAGTGACACATTTTCCTGGTTGAATAGCAGATTTTCTGACGACTCCCCCCCCCCCTCCCAAAAAAAAAAAAAAAATAGTTCTTTATCATGAATTCATCAATAAAGCTTTTTTCACCTTGTTTTTGATTGTAAATAAATCTTTTGTCAAAGTACAGGTGTATGGCTTTCTGTGTAAAAACAGAAGGGCTTGAATATTTTGCAGTGAAACATGAAGTCAATATATATGCTTTATGCTCTTGTTTTTGAAAGGAAACCATGTTTTTTTTTGTTAGTCATAAATATGCTTACCATTTAAACAAGTGCTGGTTTCAAATCAGCTAAGGCAAGCTGCAGTATGCTTTCATACTCTATATAAATTTTGACCAGGTGAGAAAGTGAACTGTATTTTTTTTTTTTATTTCTTTTTGCAATAAGCCCCCCTATCCATAAATCACAGTCCGCTTGGTAATAATGCAGTATGAATAGTGAAGTGACTTTGATACTGCTTAATATGCCATTAGTGAAGAGTGTTGTCATAGTATTATGGTAGATGATAATATTCGTGACAGCTAACGACTATATTACACAGTTGAAAGGTTTCAAATGGCAAAGAGATTAATGGAGATAAATGTTACTCTCTGTACATACTGATAGATAATGAAGTCCATTAATACCTGAAAGTGCATTTATCTTGCCATTGACACAGGTTTACAGTGAACTGCTGTTTTTAAAATAGGGCTTATGGAAATGTTGTACTCATAAAAATTGTAAGAGGGTTTGGTCACCTTGGATGCAGTGCACAGTATTTTATTCCTTTGTGATTTAAGCAAAGCCAAGAAGCAGCTGTGTCTTCCTCTACAGTCATAATGTGTATGAGATCTGGGTGGGGTAGAGAGTCAGGGGGAACTGTGCCCCCTCCACCCACACATTTTTGGACAACTGCAGAATTCGGTCAGAATCTTTAGAAATTTGGGCAAAATTCTTCTAAAAAGGCTGCAAGATTCGGGCAACAAAAAATTGTGTCCCCCACTCCTCCTCAAAGCCAAATAGTCCCATACCCTTATGCTTACATTTCTATAATTTATATGATAGTATAATAAATTACCACTTGTGTATTTTAATTAGTTCCTTGAATGAGAAGCAAAACAGTTGAAAATAATCAAGATATAAAAATTGAAATGAAAAAAGAACAGAAATTCTGCAACATCTCTCCTTGTAGGTTGAGTAATGGTTTGGCAAATCATTTGAGAGTGCAAGAATCAGTCTTGACTGCATTGCCATTGATTTATTGATGTCCTCAGTCATGGAAACCATTGTGTATTTGCTTGCACTCAAGTAATGGACTGTGGTCCATGTGTACCGGTTACGGTACTGTAGGGACTATTGGATATTGAATTTTCATTGCAACTTTGTACTGTGCTGTAGTATGGCATGGTACTGTACTGCAGCAAACACCAACTGGTACTATAGTTATATACTGAAGGTGAAGACCTTGATACTGTAAGTGGGAAGAGGTCAAGTTAATGGGTTTTCCATCCCCCAAAAATCCTCAGTTTCCTACCTGAAATGATCTTCAGAATAAAGAAGTATCCAATTTTGATCTCAAAAGTTGAATTGGTCACTACTGTTCCTGATGTTAAATTGTAATTCATTTGGCCTTATAGGCTTCTCTCATGTTTTGGTCACAACTTGTCCTAAATAAGCAGTCACATGTTTTCTTTGGGGGTGGGAGGAGGGATGATAGACCATCCAAGCTGAAGAGGTGGAGAAAACTCACTTTGGCAAAAGTTTTGTGTTGTTTGCAAAGCTTGGAACACTAGAAAAGTTCCAAATTAGACAATCCAAAACCTTATATTTATTGGAAAATTCAGGGGAGGGGGAGGGAAAGGGGGGATAGATGCAATACACATGCTAGCATACAGAAAAAAAACAAAAAAACAAAAAAAAAAACAATTCCTAAACTACTTCTAAGGACTGACTTAACCTTTAAAGCATACTTTACCAGTTGAACCTTGTATGAAGAAAATCAGCTAAATTGTTTGCATGTAGATACTATGTTGAGTGGAATGTGTGTAGTTTAATAGTCACATTTCAACAGTTTGTTGTGTATTGTAATATGGATACAGGGTACTGTTATATTTTATGTACGATCTATAGTTAAGTGATAAATTTTCAAATTGCACCTATGTTCTCATTGTTGCTTACTCTTACAAAATAAGTTTTAATGTGACAAACATCTCGTTTTCATCTTACAGGCAATTTAATTCAAAGGCATAAAGAAGTATTTATGAAAAACCCACTCTTTGTTGGCATGAGGTTACCAGAGGTTAGGAATGTGGAACCACTTGAGAGGAGATTTCCACACCTTACAGCTCTCTCAATTTCTATTATGAAGGTTTGTGATTATTGTCTTTAATTCCATCTTGAAGAGTTAAAGCATTAAATTAGAAATCAAGTACTGATCCTGTGATCAATC
The DNA here is from genome assembly GCA_029531755.1 of Holothuria leucospilota. Lineage (NCBI taxonomy): Eukaryota > Metazoa > Echinodermata > Holothuroidea > Aspidochirotida > Holothuriidae > Holothuria > Holothuria leucospilota. The sequence continues at coordinate 15,398,956 of CM055980.1, read as the reverse complement.
CTTAAGCAGATGTTTGGCACAGGACACTGCAAGAACTTAAAAATTTGTAATCTATTATTTTAATGTTTTTGGTTTCGATGATAAGAGAAACCTATGCAGTCATGATGGCGTGTGTATGTATGCGTGTGTGTGTATGTGTGTGTGTGTGTTTGTGACACTTTGCTCGTTAACACGATATCTCAAGAAGGGAAACTCTGACAGTTTCAAACTTGGTACATAGATGCCCCATATTGAGCGGAAGAACCCTATTGTTTTTGGTAGGGGTCAAAGGTCACCTGGGGTCACTGGGGGTCAAACTATGAAAACCTTGTTAACACAATATCTCAAAGTAGGAAGCTTGGATGAATTTCATACTTTGTATGTAGATGCGTTATGGTAAGAGGAAGAACCCTATCATTTTTGGTGGAGGTGAAAGGTCATCTGGGGTCACCGGGGGTCAGACCCTGAAAACTTCGTTAACACGATATCTCAAGAAGGGAAGCTCTGACAGTTCTCAAACTTGGTACATAGATGCCCCATATTGAGAGGAAGAACCCTATTGTTTTTGGTAGGGGTCAAAGGTCACCTGGGGTCACCAGGGGTCAAACTCTGAAAACCTTGTTAACACAATATCTCGAGTTAGGAAGCTTGGATGAATTTCATACTTTGTATGTAGATGCGTTATGGTAAGAGAAAGAACCTTATCATTTTTGGTGGAGGTGAAAGGTCATCTGGGGTCACCGGGGGTCAAACCCTGAAAACCTTGTTAACATGATGCCTCGATGGAGAAAGCTTGGATAAATTTCATACTTTGTATGTAGATGCCTTATAGTAAGAGGAAGAATCCTATCATTTTTGGTGGGGTTCAAAGGTCATCTGGGGTCACCGGGGGTCAAACCCTCAAAACCTTGTTAACACAATATCTCGATGTAGGAAGCTCGGATAAATTTGATACTTTGTATGTAGATGCCTTATAGTAAGAGGAAGAATCCCATCAATTTTGGTGGAGGTCAAAGGTCATCTTGGGTCAACGTGGGCCAAACACTGAAAAGCTTGTTAACACGTATCTCCAGGTAGGAAGCTTGGATAGATTTCATACTTACAGTACTATGTGGATGTGTTATGGTGAAAAGATGGACCCTATTGCTTTTGGTGGAGGTCAAAGGTCATCTGGGGTCACCAGAAGTAAAAAAGCAAAATTTCCCAAGAATTCCCAAGAGTTTTATATGGGTTCAGCAGAGGTCAAAGAGCAAAAAAAGATTTCCTAAGATCGTCATCTGGGGTCACCAGAGGTCAAACTGCAAATTTCCCAAGAACTCCCAAAATTAAATAGGAACGCAAAACTGTATTTTTCCAACATGTTTAGATAGCATTTGACCATTGACTGAAAGATATGGGACATCATGGCATTATTTGGAGTAGAACATATATCATCGAAACCTCAATGCATTTTTGCATTCTGGTTATTCTCTTCTTAAAATTTACTTCTTTTGTAGTACATCCAAGTTTTGTGAGCTAGAATACATACACTCAAATTTCAATCAGATTTGTTCTTTATAAAGTTTGTCATAAAGGATACAAATTCTTGCTGAAAATTGCAGTACCATAAAGGCATTACATTGATGTACCATAAGTACCCCCAAACAGTATTCATCTACTTTTCGTGCTTGTGATGTATATACTCAAACATTCTGTATGAATAGGTTTTCAGAATTTTACAAGGCTTGTGAGACTAGAAACCCATTTACTACAAAAACTGATCAGAGTTTAGCTTTCTCATGAGTGATACTCTCCATCTCTTTTATTCTTCTCTTTTGGAACAGAGTTGCCTTCATTTAGACCCAGATCAGAGGCCTTCATGTGATCAGATCCTCAGGCATGAATTCTTCACAAAAGATGGCTTTTATGACACATTTCCAAAAGAACTCAGAGAGAAGATTCAGAAGGAGGTTGAACAAAATCCTCTGCTGAGAATATTGTATGGGGAAGACAAAGGTGATGATGAGAAGAGAAGATCAAAGAAATATAAAAAGGTAAGAGAAAAACCTATAACTGGAGGAAACTGGATGGGGATAGTCTTGGCGTGAACTCAAATAACCTTAGCCGCTGCTGTATTTATTCACTTTTGCCTGTCTGACACTTACAGTTGTGTAGTTTATTACTGGAAATTGTAGATTAGGGGAGGTGACATTTTCCAGAAGATATGAAGAGTTGCCATACTGTTAAGTCTATTGCTCTGAGGTTGAAACTCTTCATGTATATGGTTAACTGTTCACTCATCATAAAAAGGTGTTGGTAGGTGGAAATTGCGGGCATAGGGAAAAATGTTAATGACTTTCTGTGGTGTTGTACAGGAGAGATAAGGATAAAGGCTCTGGAGAGAATACTCAGGCCTTGAAGGGCAGTTGTTTTATGATGCTAAGCGACCACAAATGTGGGAGAAGCCTGTAAGGCTTATGAATTACAACTTCACTTGGAGTGGCTAACCACCTCAACAATTTAGATCAAATTTGGTCTCTTTTTTGAAAGGCAAGTTCAGATGGGAAAACCGTAGATTGCTCTTGCATTAAAAACCCACCTTACTTTTACCTGGCTGGGGATCAAACCCTGAACCTCCCGGGTGCCAAGCTTCAGCACTTCAAGTGCCACTGCCTTTATCCACTCGGCCACAGCACCGGTTATTATACTGGAAGTTCTTCATAAAGAACGTTGTAACTTATGTTTTTTGCCTTGTAAATCATAAAACTCTTTTACTGCACTGGAGAAAAATGTACCAGACTTCATCATTTGTTTCGTGATGTAAATTTAGAGTACATTTTCCCCTTGCATTTACCCCAGTCTTGCACACTTTTCACCGTACCAGAATTGATACGATAGGGGTAGTATCATTGGAACTCAGTGTGAGAAGAATCAAGATGTTAAAAAAGTTTTCTCAGCAAAGTATGTTCTGCTAAATGTCAAGTTAGTAAAACTCACCAGTCCACACTTCCCTACCCCCTCCTTTGTCTTGTGGTGACACTGTTTCCATGTTCTTGAATAATATCATAAGTAGGTGTCACCAGTTGTTTCTCTCTTCTTGGGAATTTTTCTCAGCTGAATCATTGGATTAGAGAAAATTAATGTTATTAAAAACTAGACTCTGCTCTAATTTCTCTGTTTTTCTGTTCCATTTGTTGTCATGGCAGGAGTCCAGCCATGATAAGTCAGAGCGTGACAAAGAAAGAAGCCGGAGGAAACATTCCAAAGAGGCTGAAAAGCAACGGAAGCTTGAACAGCAGCAGACAGAGAATAACGAAAAACATGTAACACCTAGAAAGGTGAGAAGAAATTTGGCAGGTTTTAAGGAAGCAGTAATCAATACTGATTGAGTAATCTAAATATAAATTGTATTCAAAGAGCCCGTGGCAAAATAGACTCACGTGGGAGTACGATTATCAGAAGAAAGGCGCTGGTGTTATTTCTTTCGTTGAATTAGAAAGTTGGAATTTGAAACAGTTTGAGGTGTCTTGTAAGGTATGAGAGTGTCATATGATCAGTAAACGTGGATCCTACTAGTTTGCCTATGGAAAAGTTTCATGCATCACATTTATTTGTGCAACTATGTATTTGAGGTGGTGCATTCTGTTTCTTGCAATAATAAAGCTGTTTGTTGTCACCGTCTAATGTCATTTCAAAGAAAGGATGCTTTGTTATGTCTTGGCAGTGTAATATTAGGGTAGGTATTTTCAGAGTTTCGCATCAAGCTCAAAGAAAGATCAATGCAAAATTTGTTATACAAATTTAAACTGTAATCCTTTAAATTCTAGCAGTCAGCAACTATTGCAGTTATCAGTCTTGTAGTAGTGTAAACCCTGTGTACAGTGTGTATGTTGTGAATTCGTAGGGTCGGATACACGTGATTTTGACATTCATCACAACGCATTTGAGTGGAAACAGTGCATAGGGCATATTGGGCATGTATTATGTTTTCATGCCAGCAATATAGAGTACACTGGATTGGTGACCTACAAAACACTGTTTCTAACCTCAATCATAAGTTGTTGTGCATTTTTAACTTTTCTTCTTTGCTTCATTTCTCCAGGATTCTATTACGACAACAAGTGTGGATCATAATAAGGAGAAAGAATCCTCTCCAAATATCCCCCCTATCAATACACCTTCCAACAAAATGGTGCCACCTATCCACACAACAAGTCAGAATGGAATGTCTACCACACAACAGTCAGCAGGACAAGGGGCATCTCAACAGACCACCATAAATCTAACAATGGGTAACATCACCTCAAACAGAGCTAACTACACACCTTCAACATTTGCTGGCCCTCCAGGGTTGAAGTGAGTTGAAAAAAGTTCAACTATACAATGTAGTGAATAAATTTTGGAAAACTTCATAGTAATATTTTTAGTTGTTGCCTTAAGAAAGTCTTAAGGAGCATTTTTGTTTTGCAAAGTGAGTTTTGTAGCATTTCAACTGAATCTTGTTGACAGAGTTTTAGTCTCAATCGGAAGTAAGAAAAAGTGAATTTTGGGAAAAAAACAAAAACTTACTGGAAACTCAGGGAATTAGAGTATTCCAAGAGGAAATATAATTTGCCTCTTAAAGATCAAGTATTACAGCTTAGCTTATTACCCAGTAAAGGTTAAAAGTGTCATATTTCCACTTTCTTGGCGTTTAAATATTGCCCCTACAATAATAACACAGAAAATTGAAGAATAAGCCAAATTTTCCTGTAGATACCGAAAAGGGGTAGGATCTTTAACGATCAGTTCTGAAGAGCTAGGAATTGCCGAACTACTTATGACGTCATAAGTGGACTTGTGGACAGTTGCTTCTCACGGACAGTACACAGCAGTACAATGCCGCAGGTTTCTTATTATAAGAAGTCCATGTACAACGCATTAAACTGTGTACTTTTTACGCGCTTGGAAACAGACACGAACGAAGCACAAAGCACAAAACAAAAACCGGGGCCTCATTAAACGGAGTGACAGTAGTCAGTTTTTCATAGTGCTTTTAATAACCCACATAATGGCTTCAGAATCCCAAGTTTTCATAGACAGGTTCTTTATATCTATGAGAACGTGGATACTCAGTGTTCACAATAGGCAGAAAAAGCACAAACTGTCGTAAGAGCCATAAAACATTGCTATATTATATTTGAGTGGCCAAATTACGACTTGCTTGAGAGTGGAAAACAAACGTATAGCATAGCAAGATATCTCAACCAGTCACAAGTTCGCTTTCAAACTTGTCACACACATTTTCACTAAGTGTGTATTTCTTAAGAGTGTTCTGAATGGCCAAGGCAAGCTTACAATGCATAGCTACTACGCACGTATGCCGCGCACATAGTACACCACTGTTACTACATTTCGTATGTACTTACGTAGGTACGGTATGCATGTACGCCCTCAAGCTGGGAGCTGGAACTGTGCTGTTTTAAAGTAAGAAAAAGTATCGAAGGATTTTGAACAGTTCGCGCTAGTGCTGGATATATTATTTGTTGGATATGAATGGGAAGTTATCTGCGGAGATTTGTACAAGCAAAGTAAGTACACAGGTGATTGCTAGGCGAAAGAGAATACTCTAGATAAGGTAGGGTTATCTTTTGAGCAGTTCATGCTGAAAGGCATAACAGTAACGTTAGGCTTAGTGTTGTACGAATGGCACAACGTAGCCTATTCATTTTTAAGATCACACAGGAATGTTTGTATTTTACTGTTGGAACATACTTCGCTAAAAGTAAAGCTGAAGATGCTAGGCGTTACTGGTGCAATCTTGCAGCTCATGTAGTGAGCATAGTAGATTCTAACCCCAAAGCGCGATGAGCTTATGCTTAAGGTGAAATTTTATGACTGTAACAATCATGAAAAATGACCACTTCTTACAATTGCCCTAGCAGCAGTTGCCTTTACTCACGGCCAGTGGTGGCGGCTGGCTTGCATATGTGCACCAGCATAGGCTTGCAGACAGTATATGGTCGTGTGCGAGTGTAAGTACTCCTCTTATGATGTCACAGATTTTATTTCCAGACAAGCACGACAAAGTACGACAAAGCTGAAAATCCATGTTTACTCCAAAACCAGGAAAAATCAGCCCAAATTTTTAGTTTGCTAAAATGATTGTGTTAGACGTCATTCACAACACCCATTAAACATTCTGAAGGCCTGTCTTCAACCATGATACTTGGACTTCAAGCATACAAACGTCTTGTAGCATATGTGTCAAAATCACTTTATTTCTTAACTGGTTGAATGGAAATCCTTTTTATGGATTTTTTGGAAATTTCTGAGGGAAATGTCCAAGGAATTCAGAAAATAATTTTGTGACATAAGCTGGAACCTTGAACTGGCATAGTCATTATAAGTTGTCTTACTCTTACTCTAGTTTATACAGAAATATCACAATATTTGCATGTAGGGGACTTGTTACTAGCTTACGGACAATCATCCGATCCTGTACATTAACTTGGTGGCATATAGTATTACAAATGTTGCAGTTTAAATCTTGTAACATTCTTGGAGAGAAAAGATACTGTATGATGGACCTTCTATTTATGACAGCTTTTAATGTCACCATTTTTACCTCTGTGTGTGTGTATTGCCAGTTTTATTTGCAGGCTGACTATATTGAGGGTAACAAACACAGAATGCCAGTTTTATAGCTTATAGAAACCTGTTTGAAATACAGATCTTAAATTAAAAAAAAAAGCAAAAACAGCAGCTGCTGAAAATTTTGACAAAATGAAATTCACTGTAGGGGAAGCATGTTTTTAAAAAGATCACAGAATGATTTGACTTACTTCTCTTACCCGGGAGCCTGATTTAAGTATTTTTATGCTTAAGGGCTCCCTCATCTTACGGTCATTCACCTGGTGAGGAAAAATATGCTGTTCAAAAGGAGTGAGGGAGGTAATAGTTTAGATCTGGTTTCAGGACTTGAAGTCTGCTTTCACAATGGATTTGTGGTCATTCAACTCCTGTCCTTCATATTTTATGGGTTTCGTTGTCATAAATGTGGTTAGCATATCTGTTGAAAACCAGCAAAAGGGTTTTGTTTTGCCTGATAGCCTACAGGTAGAACTTGCAGAAAACAAAATGGCACAGAATAATTTAAAAACAAGACAGAAAATAAGGGTTTTTTTATGACACAGTGACTTCATTCAGTTCACAACATATTTTAGATAAGCACACAGATAGGTTTGTAGTGCTTGTGTTAAGTGACTTAAATTATGTTTAATTGGAATCGCATATTGGACAGTAGCATCATTTAATGAACTTTTCAACCAAAGTTTTTGGCCTTTCTTGATCTCAGAGATTGCTTGACATAGTTATCACCTTTTCATAGAGGTGAAAAGTTTTATAGTTGTTTATTTTACTCTCAGCATTTAGGTAAATAAAATAATTAGAGACTCATTCTCTACATATGTTACAAAGGTTTTTACATACTATGAGAAACTCTCAGTACAGTTGCTCCAAGTTTAGTGGATTGATGGCCTCTTCTGAATAAAGACTCATTTTTGCCATTTTTCCAATCCAGTGAAGCTGGTTCCCTCTTTGCTAATATCTAAAACAATTTATGCATTCCTTTTAACAGGCCCAATGAGAAAATGAAGAAAACTGGCAGCAACTCTTTCTTTAAGAAAACATCTAAACCTTCAGACAAGACGGCATCACATGAAAAGACAACACAGTTTGATAAGCTGGCCAGTAGTCAATGGAGGAAAGGCTCAAAGGATGATGGACCATCACCTAAACTGGAGCGAGAAGTTACACATTTACCAAATTTGACCGATAGTGAGTTAAGCTTAGTTTGTAGTTTGAATGTGGTATTTTGTCTTAGGGGCATTACACACTTACCATCCATTTGACTCTTAAGAGGAATTGTTTTGTGTTTGGAGTTTTCAAACCCATTAACATGAAAGTGTTCTGATCGCAGGTAAAAGTATAAAATAAACAGAAAAACTATGCAGTAACTGCTGGACAAGAAAATAGTACCATCATTTTGGCACACCTAAATTGTTTATTCCCACATGTTTTATATACAGTACATTGGAAATCAGTACTGGTAAGGTCACATTTTCTCAAATCAAATTGTACGTGTTTAACACACTTTGACAATGTTCTGTGTTTTAAAAGTGCAATGTTGTTTGGTGTAGCATTTGTACCATCAAAAGGGATATATTTGTGTTTTGAAATTTTTAAAGACTGCTTTATAAATCCATGCACCTTTGCTTCCCACTACAATAAAATATTGCAAAGAACTTGTGTGTTGTAATGAAAACATTCATAGCAACATCTTTGGAGCTTTTTAAATTGTGTGAGTAAAATTTAATCTTTAATCTGTTGTGATACAGGCATGTGTCTGCATGTAAAGCTCTTTTCCATTCATGGAAGGATTAACTTTGAAATGTTTCTAAATGGGGTGACTGATTTCAAAACAAATTGCTGACTCTTTTAACCTCCAGACAGCCACACATACCAGTGTCAACTACCAGTCTAAAGTTTATATTAAAACACAAAGGACAAGTCATAATTTGATGAAAGTTTGTGAACCTTCATGAAAATATGGCATTTGAGACCTTCATTTAATTGTTCATAAACTTTGGCTATTAAAAATTTATTTGTATCTTAAAAAATGCTTAAGCAGTAGTTTGCATGATGCTGAAAGGCTCTTCATAATATGTCAGTGTATCCCCTCTTCTCACTACTTTTGGGCTGATATAAACAGCAGCTGTTATCGTTCTCAAATTCTTAAAGTAACGTAATTTACGCTTCATTTCTGCTAAGAGAGTTGAAGGACAATTTCTCCTTGTTTTCAAATCGTGGCTTTTAATATGTGCTTTTTTTTGAGTTTTTCAAGTAGTCCCCTTGGACTTTGGCCTCAAAATCTTCAGGGGAGAGTCATTAAGAGAATTGCTTTAGTCAAGCCATCAATCAAAGATACATCTAGACACTTATTAGTTGTCCAGGTAACTTTAATAAGATTCTGGGCGAACCAAGCTTTAAAATTAATGATGTTTACTGGTTAAATACTGGTAGGTTTCATTAATTGCCCATAGCAATCTAAAACAATGGATTGCTGGCAATGCAAATGAAAAACCCTTGCTTTGGCACACAGTTACTTTCTTCATGGATGGAAGAAAGGGAAGTTTGGTTCAGTGGTGTAGGTAAGGTTTAATGAAAGAGGATGCCATCCACAGATTAAGCTTAGGGAGGGAACCCATCCTCCCCTCAAAAAACAAATGTCAGGCCTTACATTACATTACATTAAATTACATTACATTACATTACATTACTTTATATTACATTACATTAGTGGGGGATATGGGGGAATAGGTTAATGGCCCAATGTCTCCTCTTGATACACCAGTTCTTGGTTGACAATTATCTGATATTCTACCACCTCTAGCCATCCATTATTGAGAATCCTGCATTCTGATTAGTTAAACACTGACCTGTTATACCACAACACAGGGTCAGTAAACATAAAACTGATAAAAATAAGTTTTTCACACATTTTTGGTGGTAGAATAGGAATAAACCACATTTATCGGACTATTATTGTCTCATAAACAGTCTCGACTCCAGATTTGGCAGTATAGTCCGTTATTTTGCCAAATTTGGAGTCACGATGGTTTATTCACCAATAATAGTATGCCAAATGCGATTTATTCCTTAACCACACTGAAAAGGAAAGCTGGCCTCTATATTTTCTTGGCATTTGCATTTTCTAGCAAGTGGCTTAGGTTTTAAATTTTAGACCTGCCAACTGAGTTGTGGGCATTGTACATTATTAAGGCAAAACATGTTGTAAGTAAATCTAAGGCAAATTTGCAATTTTAACAATGGTTATAGGAATGGGAAACTCTTCTTATGCTACAGTATGTATTATTCATTGATTGTTAATATTGATTGTACAAGGGAAATTTGCACCGTTGGGAATATTTTTGCTGTTCTGTTCTCTCAATTCATACTTCAAAGCATGAAAAACTGCAGAATGATGCACTACAAGATTATTTAAATTTATGTTAATGTCCCAGGATAGGTCAGGAACTGCAAAACCAATGCTACATAGCATGAAAAACTACATTGCAGCATGCTTTGAAGCACAACAGATTTGTCCCAACTGGTTGAAATTTTGACTTACATCATTGTGTTCTTATGTATAGTCATTGCACTAGCATTAAAGGATTTAAAAGAAAAAATTTAACCTTGTCTCATTTTGGCTTGTCCTCAGCCATGTCTCGTATTTCCTCACATGCCAGTGTCTTGCCTTAAATGCCACAAATTTGTTTCCTTGTCTGTCTTCTTTCCAGGTAAATCTTCAGAAAGACAAGACAAGAAACCAAAGAAGAAAAGCCAGCAGCACACAACAATGCCACAAATTGCCAACCTTGATTTGTCACAGTCCTCAATGTCCAATCATATGTTATCAACAGGAGCTAGTGATGACAAAAGCCACAACTTACCTGCTGTATAATATTTGTGGTTGCTGTGAGCAATGTCTTCACTGAACTCTTCAAAAAAGGGAAAAAAACTTTTTTGTGTCATTGTGATGTTTTGTTCATTTCAAAGGAGTACGTCTCACACTTCATGTTTGTTGAATGGATTTTGTCCAAAAAGGCAAGCCAGAAGAGTTTGTGTCACAAAAAATGCAAGAGTGCATCATTCTTTCCAGGAACTTGTCCATCTCTCCTTTTTCTTAATATTGACGTAAGGTTGTGTATGCTGCATTGGATTAATAGGCTTTTTGGCATGCCTTGTCATTCCAGTGTCGCTAAGAAAATGCCTCGTGGAAGCATGCTGAATAATTGCCGTATTTTATCAGCATGCTTAACAGTTGCCATGCTTAGGCAGGATACTTAGTAGTACCCCATTTTGTGGTGGCATGCTGAATAGTTGCCTGTCCAGCATGTTGCGATGCTTATGACCAGTTCTGTTCCAACATCTGTTGCAGCTATTAATTTAATGGAACTTTGCATGGCATGAACACAGCCATGCATGGTCCACTTATATTTCATGGTGTCGATAAATTGTCAGGTACGAACCAGCCTTGCGGCAGGATACTTAGTTGAGGCCATTTTGTGGCAGCTTGGTGAAACATTGTGAAGGCTTTGCAAAATGCTTAGAAGTTAGCATGCTTAGGCAGCATATTTAGCAGTTGCCATTTTGTAGCAGTATGCCCGTGGCAGCACAATTAAAGGCGAAGAGCTGGTTCAGAGTTCAGTATAAAGGTAAACGACATCAGATATGGTGGCAGCACACTGAATAGTTGCCATGTCTAACATGTTGCCATACTTGAGACCTGTTCTATTTCAACACCTATTGCAGCTATTAAATTTAAATGAGCTTATTTAAATGAATATAGCATGGCATGAACACAGCATGCATGGCCCACTTACATTTTGTAGTGTCCATTAATTGTCAAGTATGAATCAGCCTTTTATAGGCAGGATACTTAGTTGTTGCCATTTTGTGGCAGCTGGCTGAATAATTGTCGAGGCTTTGCAAAATACTTAGTGGGTAGCACTTAGTGGGTAGCATGCTTAGGCAGCATATTTGGCAGTGGCCATTTTGTATTAGTATGTTAATCCATGGCATGGCCCTTGGCAGCATAATTAAAGGAGAAGAGCTGGTTCAGATTTCAGTAAGGTAAACAACAACAGACATGCAAAAGTTGCATTGTCCTATTTTATTTGTTTGTTCCGGTACTTCTATTTGTACGATTCATAAGGAAGCTGCCATTTTCCAAACACATTTTCATGCTGTCTTGTGGCAAGTTCAGTATGACATCACAGACTCCTTCTGATTGACTTTTTATGTATCCTATGTAAGCTCTAAGGTGGTGCAACTAACATGTTAAACATGATTTTAGGAATATTTGTTCTATGCAACCTTACATGTGGGTCAAACATGTGCATGCTATCAATGTGTGGGTGGATCAAAAGACATCAAAAAAAATCTTGGGCATGCAGTATGCATTAGTAGATGGAAAAGACTTGCCACAAGCCAGACAAAGAAAATGACAGTTCTGCAGTGAATGCAGTATCCTTAGAACTAAAAAAAGATATACAGATTTTGGCTTTTCTTTTTACTATCTCGTTGAGATTAGAGCCTTTTATTCTTCTTTAATAGTTGCCATGTCCTGGTGGCATGCTGGAAAAACTGCATTGTCCTGGTAGCATGTTAAGCAGTTGCTGTGTGCTGGCAACATGCTGAACAGTTGCAAGTCTTGGTAGCATGTTAGACAGCAGCAACATGCTGGCAACATGCTGAACAATTGTACTATCTTGGTAGCATGTTATACAGCTGATACGTGCTGGCAACATGCTGAACAATCATATGTGAAACAGTTGCCATGTGCTGGCAGCACACTGAACAATCATACTGTCTTAGTAGCATGTTCAACAGCTGCTATGTGCTGGTAGCACGCTGAACAATTGCAAAGTCTTGGTACCATGTTTAGCAGTTGCCATATGCTGGCAGCATATTAAACAAATGCTGCTTGTGATTTTTCTGTCAGTAGATGTTTTTACAATTGGGGATTTTTTTCTTTCATGAACAGGTCAGTGTTGTCGGATTTGTATATGTAGAAAATTGTACAGCTTTATAGATACAGGTTTGTAGATATTGAAATATAGCATAATTTAAAGTAAAGTGACCTTTAGGTACTGAAATGTGTGCTCCTGTCAGGCCTGTTGAGAGGGCAGGAAACCAGGGCAACTGCCCAGTAGCCCTGCTGTCATGGTGAGCCCTCATTGCCATAACATAGATGAAAATGGGCTTTTTCTTTGCACTGACCAGGCTGGGAGCCTTTTTCAAAATATCCTCTAGCCTATGTAAACCTCACAACAGGCCTGGCTCTTGCAACCCTAGATTATTATTTTTTTTTAGAGGCTGACCACAATGTATTTCACCAACATTGGTACAGTATCATTTGAGAACACCACATAAGTATGAATGAATTGCCTGCAGTCTGCTATGCATAAACCATGCAGTACAACTTGACTGTCTTCCAATCACTCTGAAAGAACTTGTAGAAACATTCAAGACTTAAAAAAAGGCAGTAGGCATCTGTTCATCGTGCATGTAACCATCTCTTAGAATCTTCTTGTATTTTGGGAATACCAGGCAAATTTTTCCAACTTACAATAAATTATGCCTAACATCTGTTTCAATGCATTTTTAAAAGAGGGAGGTGATACTATGCATGTTTTAACTCATGGCACATCAATGATGTTCTCAAAGGTTACACTAGATATTTATCATATGACTTCTAGACTCCATTTGACACAAGTTTCTTTCCCTCAAATTACATTTCCTGAAACTGATGTAGGTTTAGGAATATTGAGTATACTCTCGTTAGCAGAGTGGATGTTGTGAACTGAGCCAAATTTATGAAAATTACAAGGGTTTGCTAATCGAATGCTGCTGTAACTTTTATGTCTGTCCAGTGCTGGAGGTTTTTATTCCCAGCTTCATCTCAAGGCCAATTTTTGTGGTGTCGGCTTCATTTATAGCAAATTTCATGCCTTAGCCTCAGGAACTGTAGCCTTGATGACAATACTGTTTATTTCAGATTTTCCTTCAACATTGAACATGTGAAACACTGGACAGTTACATTGTAGTCTATGTGCATTCTTTTTTTCAAAAGGGTACAAAGCCTCACATTTGCAGGGCTACCTCAGGTGCTTGGTATTTAATCTTATGTCAGTCATTTTCCCTTTGTAATGAGTACATTTTGCCAAACATAGGCCATGTTAATAGTCTTCTAATGCTTATCTTTTCAAATTCCATCTGCTTTAATAGTGTCTTCCATTGTAGGTGTGAAAATGTGATTGCTTTCAGCAGTGCAAACACCAGTAATGGTGAAAACTCACATTCTCTGATATTTACATTGCATGGACATAAACAAGTTGCTTTAATAGTCATATCTTTGTAATGCAGTTTGAAAAGTCTAAGATACCACAGTGGTGTATCACTTTTATGACTGTGAGCCTCCAGCCACAGCATCTCATTTTTAGGGGAGCATGGCTCTAGTTTGGAGGGTCATTTGCTGTGAGGGGGTAGGAGGGGAATAGGGAGGGGACATAAATAAAAAAAAAATGGGACCATTATTGATATGTACTTAACCTTGTACTGTGCTTGAAAAAAATTGGAATTGCAAGTCAAAACATTTGCCATTGCTCTGCAAACCTAGAAAGTACAATTTTTTGAAAACAAGGCTATGAGCAGGAGTGCAAGTCATGAGTTTTAGTTCTCTCAGTATGAGTACAAGCCATGAGCATTAGGACAGACATTTTGCTGAAGTAGTAGAATACAAGGATGGATACTAAGGCATGTTTTTGCTGCAAGTCCATTTACTGTATAGCGGGAAATTTCCGCGAGGCTAATTTTTGGAGAATCTGCACCTTGTTCACATATTTGCGGAGTGAAGAATTCGCTGTAGCAGGCAACCAACATAGTCTTGTACAAACTAACAAAAGCACTTTCTCAGGTCCTAAATTCGCGATTAGATACTTGGTCGTGAAAAGCACAAAAATTTAACCCCCGTGAAAATTTCCCACTATACAGTATCGGCTTCCAAAAATTACATGTGAGCCACTTGACAATGTGGGTTATGCATGATGAATTCTTTACTTTGGATTTGCAATGATGCTGGGTGTTCCTGGAAAGTTAAGGTTACCACTAAAATGGCAAAAAATCATTCGTTCAAAACTCTCATGGATATTCCTGTGATGCTGTCCCATGTAACAAGAGATTTTGTGATCTTACATTTTATCATCTTGTCTGCCATGACTCAAAGTGTATTTCTAACAAAAACATAGAAGTCTTCAGCATTGTTCTGTGACCAATTGCAAAAGGCAAGAGAAGAAAATTTTCTGAGATTGGGGAAATGGCATATTCATAGTGGAAGGTTCAGTTCTAAAGTGATACACAAATGCAAAATGGATACAGCTGTAGTTGCATTAATGAATATTAACAATACAGTATATGCAATGAATATGCTTCCCTCCCATTGAAGATGTCTCTTGGCAGTGAAGAGGCTTTCTTCTTTTATTCCATGATCTGTACTTTCAAAATAACATTTCATGTTCACAGCATACTAGTTAAGATGTTGTTATTAATAAAATATTAACACGTTTTGTTTATATGTATATGAAGAGTAAGGTATCGTGGAATTGATTTTGAAAGTGAAGTCATAAAGTATTTTTGTCATAAAGGCTATAAGACTAAAGACATCCATCAATGGGGGGAATTTGTGTGAAGGAAAAGGAATGGGGGGGGGGGGGGGGGGAGAAGATGGAATGAATGCCACATGAATAAGGATTTACTTTATGAAAATGTGAAAGTCTGTGAAAACATTGAAAACTTGAGAGGGGGTTGTCATATCCCCCCCCCCTCCTTCCCCCTTGGGATTTCTGCCCACAGGTAAGGAAAATTTACATATGTAATTGTTAATAGCATGCAAATTGTAGTATTAATTTCCATGGTGCCAAGTTACAGCCTATGCAGAATGTGGATGAATAGGGATCTTTAAGTGATAGGGACACCTTTTGAAATTTTGTAGCCATCCCCCTCTCCTTGTATACAAGAAATGTACCATTGCTATACACTATATAAAGCCCCCTTCTGCCCCACCCTTCATGTTTCATGTTAATAAATACCTTGTACTTCTGAGGTGTAATATAGAAGAAAAACCAAGTCTGTGATTCCTTGTACCCTGGCAACAGGAAGGGTAGTTATCACAGTTTTGTGCAATGAACACATCTACTCTTATCCCTCCCCCTCCCACTTTCCATTACAAAAATACCTGGCTCCTTTTAAGATTTGTTGATACTTAAAAGAAATCATTACAAAATTGACAGAGTGAATATAAGTGATTGAGCCCATAAAGCAAGTATACAATGAAATATAAAAAGAGAACTAGAATCTTAGAAACTCAATGTTCTGATGGCATGTTGTGGGAAGTTTTCATAATGTTGTGGAATTTACACATTTGTTTGAGCAAAGTAGTATCATACTAAGGTCGACGGGGTTATTTGCACACTACCTATGGCATCATTTGATATTGGTGAACGGAAAAGATTCAAGTGTAATGGAAAGTGTTGGTCGTCAAGCCGTTTCATAAAGAGTTACGATCAAACTTTAGTTTGACCTACAATGCAATAGTCCCATTGAAATCAAACTTATGACTGAGTGTAACCTTTTATGAAACAGAGCCTAGGACAGAGAATTTCAGGTGTGAATGAAAGAAATATCAGTAGGGAAAAAGAAGTAAAATTTAATACTTCAAAAGTAATATGAAGCTGTAAGTAAAAGGTAATATGAAGTTGTTTTGACATATTTACCTGTGAAGAGAATAACACCAGGAATATTAAGAGTACATCTCCCACAAACCCTACCCCTTGTGTCGCAGGCATACACTTTATGGCAAATGATGTTGCAAAATATAGAAAACTGTGTTGCTCGAGTTTGAAGTGTCCAGCTGTACACCTAACTTGAGTGCAGTATTATTTGCAAACGAAATTGTAATGCGCCAAAGGAGAATAGGTATTATGTTGGTCTGTTTGCAAGGGAGCTACAGTCAATTTAAGTAATTTTTACGTTAATTCACTAACATTTTAGGCCTCCGAAAAGGAATAAGCAATCGACCCAAACATTTTTTGAGTTATTAACTGAATTTCACACATTACCAAACTGAATTCGGCATAGTCAAGGTTAACTTGGCAATTTAGTGACAAACATGTTATATGATTTAAATGAGCCATTCATGAATTGGGATACCAGGTCATACTTATTCGGTCTGGGGTGACTGCATTTTCCCTTTAAACCTCCTTTAAAATACATAGCAAAGTCATGTACCTGTTATTTTGGTATCAAAATATAGCTTTGAATATATTTTTTCTTTCATTTTAACTGGAAAGTCAACATGGTCTATAGTTGATATAGTACCTGACCTCTCATGGTGCCTAACATATACTCTTTTCCCAATAGGAATGACAAAGGATTGTGGGATAGAATTTTGGTGTGCATGATTTTTTGCCACAGCAAAATGCCATTGACAACAACATCGCCTACCAGAACTCTGTCCCACAATCCATTGCAATTGCTGTTTGGAAAAGGGTCTATTGTTTAGTCTGTATGTGTCATATATTCCCTTGCTTTCCATTATAACAGGCTCTTCAAGTATTCTGTCTATCAGGTAGCCCTATACGATGAAGTATTCAGAAGTAGTTTACATGTATATTTGTTTCATACAGTTATTTAGATAGGCCTATATCTATTTATACTAAATGGAATGGACAAATATTCCTCAAGAAATGCCCATTCCAACTTAAAACATGAAAAAATACTAACTTATATCATAAAGAAAAAGGAGTTTGTGTTCTTTATGAATTGAAAACTCAAAGTGAATTCAGTTTTTATTACTTTGCCTTGGATTAATGTATTCACCAACATGCATTCTAGGATTTGGGCAGATTTTAAAGCCACAAGTACTTTTGGGATGACACAGCAAAATGGATATGGTCTTCAAACTGAAGTCAGTCTTTTTCTTTTGCAACGTTTGGAATACCTTGTTAATATTTTGAGGTATTTAATTTAATCTGTGAAAATGGATTTTTGCTGTAAAAGCTAACTACTGCAAAATGTATTCCATAATTGTGTTAATAAAATAAACCTGAAAGGTTACATCACTTGAAATCATCAGAGTGAAAGTTGTCTTTTCAGAACCTATTGCTGAGTTGTCAGGTATTGAGGTATAGAACACTATCGTGGTTGCCATTTTGCAAATTGCAGTACAAACATCTCAACTACCCCAGTCCAACAAGGACAAGGCTACACTTCAATACGAGGGAACAAAACTTTGTTATTATGAGTATGTAGTACAGCTTAGCACAGTCAATGCTATAGCCAGGGCTCAATCTAGCCAGAGGCCAATGTCTGTAAGTTTAATGTACTAGAATGCGAGAATTTTACAAAGCAGGCTTGGTGGGCCAGTTGATCGTAATGATATGATATGCATGGAGAAAGGTTTATGAGTTTCTGGCTTAACCAGTAATGTCAAACCCTCACTGGCCCAGATCAGATTTGGAAAATGCTGTCCTACTTAGTAAAGCCCTGGTTATACATGGGTGGATGAAAAGGGTTGCATTTAAACCCATGGGGCATGGTGACTTGGAGGTTTCAATTGCAGGTATGAGGTATGTTAATGTGGGGTGTCTCAATATGTGTATAATTGTCTCACCTGTTCTCACCCTTTAAGTCAGGGGTTGGAAGACCATGTCCCACAAGCCAGATCAAGCATGCTGATGGGAACTTTTTCAGTCTGTGAAGCATGCTTGAGCTGTATACTTTTGAAGGACCAAACTGGACTGTCATATAGACAATCCATCCACTAATAATCAAAACAGGGCACGTAGGTTGTTCAAATGAGATCTAGTAAATATAGCAAGATCTAGTGATCAATTCAACATATGTGATATCGCCCTCACTCAAATCGCCTTTCACTGAACAGTACAAAACCTAACCTTCTAGGGAGAAAGTCGGGATTTTACTTGATGTTTGCACCTTCAGATTACAGCCTTTGGGATGCTTATCAGGTTTTATCATATTTTTATTGATTTTCCCAATTTTTAGGCTATAATCTGTTGGTGCAAACATCATGTAAAATCCCGACTTTTCCCCCAGAAGGTCGGGTTTTGCACTGTTCAGTGGTGGGCGATTTGAGTAAGGGTGATATCACGTAATGAAAGTCCTCTGGTTGGTCTATACAAAGACCAATACATTGGCATGAGTTGCTTATGTTGTTATCATTGTCATCACTTTAAAGGGGAATTTTCATGATCCCAGACAGTTCCAAGTCTCCCAACTATGCATCTTCTAGCTCCTCCCATAACTGCATGAGGCTCTTCCTTGTGCAAGAATAAACCTGTTTTATTGCTTAGGGCCATGTCCTGGTGAGCATACAAGGCTATAAAATGTAATAAAAGTACTCTCTCTTCCTTGTGTGGAATGTGAGCTACTCTGCATCTTTCAAATTTTCAAACTTTGATGTCAATCAAAGAGCAGTCACCAACTGAGAATTTTGATATACATACACTAAAAATATACTTTGGGTTGATGACTATCTGTCTTTAAAGAGGGATTTGCATCACCCCAAGTATGACTTTTACTTGGTGGTAAGCCCCACCCATAATTGTCTTAACTGCTTCTCCTTTTGCAGACACAAACATAGTTCACTGCTCAAGGCCACATTCTGGTGAGCATAAAAGACCCCATGTGTAATCAAAACATTCTCTGTGCATGCTGTGTAATATGAGCTGCTCTGCATCTTGTGAATTTTGTAACACTGATGTCAATCAAAGAGTAGTGACCAACTGTGATGTCAATCAAAGAGTAGTGACCAACTGAGACTTTTGCTTACTCCCAACTAAAAGTCATACTTGGGATGATGCAAGTCTGTCTTTAAGTTTGCAAGTTAGAACCTTCTGCACCAATCTGAAGAGTTATGCACAGGATCCAAATTTTTAGATCTGGCTATAACTGGATTTTTTAACCTATAAAGAGAAACATTTAAATGTAGCATTGTGGGCCGGCAGGAGGAGGAGAAGGTAAAGGCAGAGGCAGGTGAGCATATGATTAACTTTGTGAAACTTCTCCAGTGAGTCACGAAGATGGTGCAATTTTGTAGGGTTAAGACTCTAGAATAATGCAAACAGAACATTTACTGAAAAAGTAGCATACTTTTATTCTTAAAATAACACACTGTGCTTTTAATCAACAAAATCCATTAGATTGTCAGAATCGCAGTAGATGTGAACGGCTGTATGTTCTGATGAATGTGACTCAGATTGTGTATAGTGTAAGAAATAATATTGACTGAGATTTTATGTATTTATACATAATGAAATATTTTGTAAATGTGGGTCATGGGGAATAACTGTAGAAGAGGACCAAATTTGAATTGTCTTTATCATTACCGCCATTAATTTTGGACATGTGCAAAAAGGCTACTCTAAGACTACAAAATGGATGTGTCACTGTCAGTGACTGTCACAATGAACTGGGGTCACCAAACCTACAACAACACCTTAATGGGACACCTGCACTCTATGAAAAATGGACAAAAGTAAAAGCAAAAAACTTTTGCAAAAGGTGTGAAATTTATCTCTGAGGCTAGTCCTGTCTTTTAAAGAAAGATGTATTTCTGGCTGGAACTTGACAAAAATCCGGAAATCTGACCAGATTTCTGAGAAGATCCTGGAAGAACTGGAACCAGATAATCATTCACTATACGGCTGGACCGGATATCCATTACATCCTTAATTTTCAATTTAGGTAACTTTAACGACAATATTCTTTTATCAAGGGCTACGGGGACACTTCCTTTTCCCTGTCAGGCCCGCATCCATATCTCAGATAATTTGGTACATGCCAACTGAAACATAGCAAACCCTTGTTTGTTTTGGCTAAATCCACTGCTTTCCCAGAAGAGCAAACTTGGTTCCATGATGTTTAAGGTGCAGAGTCATGAACTTTTTCAAAAGTCCCTTGGGCTCGATGCCAAAAGGCCAAAACCAAAATATTACCGGGACAGGTTCTGCTCCCTGAAGGAGCCAAGTCCCCAGCTGGAAGGGACACCCTAAACTGACCTGACCAACCTCTCAACCTTCAGACCTCTACATTATGGGTCTGTAGTGCACAACTGGCTGAAAAGAACACATAATAATAATACACATCATATTACTGTGAACACACTGTCTCAATCTGCATTTTATAGCACACCTGTTTTAATTGCATAGCCATTTAATAAATTTTTCACCTGAAAAGTGACATGTACAGATTGTACAGTGATCAAGCATATTAGTTCTGAGAAGGCTTGCTGGAATGTAACAAAACCACAAATACTGACTGAGTCACTTTTTGTGCGGAATGTTAGCCTTTCATCCACTTCATTTACTGTGAAGCAATCCCCCACGGCTGGAACTTGCTTAGAGTCCATGATGACCGACTGCATGTCCAAGTGGTTAGAGCATCCAGCTTGCAGCCGGAAGGTCTGGGGTTCAACTCGTGGCTGGGTCACACCGAAGACTTTACAAATGAAACCTACTGCCATTGTGCTTGGTGCTCAGCATAAACAATGGAATAGGGAAAACAAGTCAGTGAGCCACAACTGGAAAAAAGGCTGTGGCTGGCCCGACTTACACCAATTGGTTAGAAACTGAGCCATAAAACCTCATCTAACTCTAACTCTAAGAGTCCATGATGTGACTTTCAAATATAGCTTTTACAATGTACCAACGTGGCATACAACGAAAGCAGCTGTAATCATTATTAAACCATTAAGTCTTACAAATTTACTTTATCTTTCCATAATATAATGCATCACAAGAGTAACAGATGTTGCATCATTTGAATTTTTGAAAGTTTGGGCCAACAAATTATTCTTGAGCTAAATATAACTAAATTTCTCTCTGTGGCCTTTTTTGAATTCCCTATCACCTGTATCTATAAATCACGGTTCTCAAGATTTTCAAATTTTCTGTACCACAAATGCAGTATTTCCCTTTAAGGGAATAAGAGTCACCCATATCTCATTCTGAAATATCAGCTTAACTAGTCTACAAGTTTCTTTTTCTCCAGAAAAGTATCAGTAGTGAAGTAAAATTTCAGAACATAGATGGTGAATACTTGAGGTGAACTAAGAAGTTATTTTACAATTAATAAATTAAGAATTCAGAAACAATTGATTGGAAAGAGCTATCCATTTGAATATGAGGGTATACTAATTTAAAATGGGGAGGGAGGGGGCTGTATTTAAATCCTAATATCTGAACATTTATAAAGCACAATCACAATGAATAGTCTTCAAATAGAAGCTCAGCCAGTAAGAATAAACATAAAACAGCCCAAAGAAGCAACATGGAAGGGGGTGCCAATAAGGTGTAGTTTTAAAGGCCCTACAATCTTGCCTCAGACATACTTAGGAATATGATCATATCTCTTTATGCCATTGTTAACTACACTTCGTGACTGACATACATTTACACAACAGCTTTTTGTTCCCAACTGCTCACATACAGTGTTGTGTGGATATGAGGCCTTGGGTTAGTTAGTTAGTTAGATGAGGTTTAACGTCCCAGTTTCCAACCAATTGGTTCAAGTCGAGACGACCACGGCCTTTTTTCCAGTTGTGGCTCACTGGCTTGTTTTCCCTACTCCAATGCTTATGCTGAGCACCATAAGCACAAAGGCAGTAGGTTCCATTTTTAAAGTCTTTGGTATGACCCAGCTAGGATTTGAACCCTAGACCTTCCGGCTGCAAGTCGGATGCTCTAACCACTTGGCCACTGCAGTCGGTCTTGGGCAATTTAAACTCAGTGCAGTGCAATTGAAAGCTACTGAACCTTTGTCTGGTAAGTGTGCATGCTAGACAGGTGTTTTTTGTTAAAGTGGAGGAAGGGCTAGAATTTAACTATTAACTCTGGCTGAGTACTAACTTCGGCTCTTTGCCAAAGAGTCATGGGGACTTTGGAAAAAGTAAGAATTCTGTAGCCAGCTAGATTGTAGGGCCTTTAAGGAGACAATTAAAAGCACTGCAGACTGACTGCATTTACCCTTTAAAGGGAAAATGCAGTCACCCCAGTTTGGATTACAGTACCTGGGTATTCTATTTCATGAGTGGCTCTTAAGAATCATGAGATAATATTTTTCTCACTGAACTGTAAAATGCACACAAAAGTAATTCCTTGGTTTGCCTTGAATGTGCAATATTTATGTTCTGAAATATCATGAAAGATACTTAAAGGGAAATAAGAGGATATCTGTGTTGTTCAAACAATAGGTCTGGAGTGACTGCTTTCCTTTTAATTATACAAATCACCAATAATTTTTAATGTTCACATCAAAGGGCAAACTAGAAAGTCCAAATTTACCACAATTGCATGCATGGTTATGATAACCTAACAAACACTTGTAATTCAAGTCACAGGCCTACTCCACATCTGCAGTATACATAACTGTGCTGCACCATGGCAGAAAAGGCATTATGTCCACCAAGTATATACAGTTGATTTGTTACTTCATTGACACATTGCATTCCACCAAACCTTTCAGATGCACAGTTAAGTCATACACCAATGATTATGGCATCTAAACATTGCTATCTATGCTTTTCGTTGTTGCTGCAATCTCAATAAGGTGTATGGCTGACACGATACCTTATCTACCATGCCTCACAATATTGGAAAATAAGCCCACGTAATATGTGTTGTACCCTCCAAATTAATGGATTCTCCGATATATATCACATTAAAGGGCATCAAATCTCATCCCAGACAGTAAAAATTCTCCAAACCACTTTACTTTTAGCCCTTCCTCCAATTTAAAAAAGAACAGGTTTAGTGTATCTCTCAAACAAAGCAACAATAGCCTGTACTGATTTAAAATTACTCAAGGCCATATCCACACAGGCTGTGCATATAGGTATTGGGATCTGTACATGAGTCATCAGTGACAGACCAATCAGAGTGATGCTATTCTTTATGCCAATAAGTGTGCAGACACCAATTGGATTTAGCACTATAGGGGTAATCTTAAATGTTTTGGGGATGTCACAGACCCTTTAACTGACCATATAGAAAGCATATAACTTGCTACAAAAACAAAAAAGTTTTCTTTTTGCAAAAGCATTTTAGTACTGACTATATATTTCTTTGATCCATCATTGTTTGGAACCATTTGTCCATAGTATTTTTCATGCATGTGCAAAAATTAGAAATTAAGCTCAAAATGAATTTGCACTATATATGCAAATTAATAAGTACTGTGAAAACTTCAGATAAGCACAGAATGATTAGGTACTGATTTAAAATTGGTAACAAATTTTCCAACTGCTTTTCTAGACAAAAATGGTGAATTTGCTTGCTGAGCTATGGCAAACATTGCATCATGTCAAATAATAAAAGAAGGGTCTAGGCTCAAATCAAGTTTTGACATGTTAGAGGGATACTTATTCTAAGCATTCTGGTGAAATCTGCATTGAAATCTGGTGTGTGGTCCTTAAGATATTAGGAGATAAATTTGTCACATTTGCGACCAAAGTGGACTTGAAGCAAGCACATGCGATGTCATACTCTCACATTAGCAAGCACTCTTCTTTTTCTTTAAACTTTACAACCAGTTTTCTCCTCAATAATCAAATGTTATCGCAATGTGAATGCATGAGAGGCATGGGAATTTTACAAACTTGAAATTCTTAGTGGGGATCGCTGCTATCCCAATTAACTTTAAGGTCAACAAAGCAGACTGAAAAAAACAAAAGAACAAAGCATTTCTCATCGATATGAGGAAGTGATATAACCCCTGCTTGCCTCAAGCTCACTTTGGGTCACAAAAGTAGTAACTTCATGTGCTGATGTCTCGAGCACAACATGTCTGAACTGAATGGAAGTTTCACCAAATTGGTTAGATTTAGTTCCCCTTCCACATATCAAAATTAACTTTTTTTTCTAAACCCTTCAAGTTCTCATTGTGCTACTAATAAACAAGGTTTTACAAATCTACATATTTTAAAATAACAGAACAAAACTAGATTTTTCTATCAAATGAATACAACCAACATGATGTAACTGATTTTAAACATTGAAACTTACAAATGGATTTACAAATGGAATGATCGAGTACCTTTTCGAGAGATACTTTACAAAGCAAAATCATACCCATACAGGGTTGATACTGCTGCCCTGACAACAAGCTATGAGAAGTGAAATACCCCCATGCTTGTTGTAAATTTATGCAGTTCATGCCTCTATTTCACAAAGCTCATAAATAATCATGTTTTGTGTTTTCAATTACACTAGCTTACACTCCCACCAGAGCAGCTTACAAGGCTTTTAAAATGTGATGGAAACGCTACTCTTTGCACATTCATGAGGGAAGATACTTATCATATTATACTCACATATTTATTTGAGTAATGTACACATTTTTCAATGAAAATTGTTCTCATTCTGCATACATACTGAAGTACATATAGAAACAAACTTTCCTCTCATAGTTGCTAAGTAACCAAATGTTGTGTATGTCAGTCATTAATTTCAAACAGAAATTTATTGAGAAATTACCGTTCATGCTAAAAAGAAAGCGTTAAACCCAAATGTATACAGAATACCTATTATTGCAGTTTTATTACCATTATTTCCAAATTTCGAGACAGTACTTGTTAGGTTCCCCAAAGCCTACATTCTGATCCAGTTACATCCATGTAATGGCTGTCCCAGTAGCACCAGCAACTATTGAGGCAACAAGATCAAACAGCAATGAATTGCTATGTCAACTTGAAAGTTGGGTCCTTTTCAAAAGTTAAATAATGAAATGACATAAACTGAAGAAAAAGTAAACTGAAAAGTTAAGGTAATATGTTTAAGTGAATACACAAACTATACTAGTTTTTTTTTTTTTTTATCTTCTCACCTGATTCATGACCTGCCTTAATGCATGCATCCTGTTGAAAACTATTAAGGCCACTTTATTATTTCTTTAAAGCATCAACGTTTCAGCAATTTCATTTATAAAAAATATTTAAAAAACCTCAAAAGAGCACCATCTTTTGTCTTTAACAGTACAACATGAAAACTCTCCAACAACTGTTGTGACTTAACAAAGAATTAATCAGTTGAGATTAACTTTTTAAAATATTGCTATACAATAAAATTTAGAGTTGATATTTTCTAAGAAGAAGGTGAGTCGATATGAGGAATATAAGCATCATACTATTTCAAAAAACTGTCTGGACGGTAACAAAAATTACAAATAACATGATATAAAGGAATGAAATAAATGCAAATGTGTATCCAGTAATCAAACCAATTAGAATTTCCTCAATGATTGTAAAATATAATACACTACACTTATTACAAACTGTGACACACTTCTCTGAGCTCTAAGTTGCTAAAAACAAAAATAAAGCAATTCACTGGCAGAAACTACATATTTCAACTATTTTTGTTTCTTTTGAAATAAAAGGAAGCAAATCTGAGGCAATTTCATGACCACACACAGGTTAAACAGCTGTCCCCCCAATCATATGATTTTACAAAGGAAATTGAAAACTATAAATGTTTTAAGTACCAATGGTAAGATTTGATTCAATGGTGCATTAAAAATTGCAAATGGGCAAACACTTTTGGCAATCAAAATTAACTAGTATACTAAAAGGTCACATGTGGGGGAGTGTGGGGGGGGTCCTCCTGTCTAAGGCTTTGTCTCTCCTGTTTGGTCCCCAAATGGGACGACCAAATAAAATGTTACAGTTCAAAGTTAGAACTTCCACTGTTAGTTTTGTCCCTGCAAACCCTTCCCCCTCCCTTCTCTCCTTCCCCTAAATGCCAGTGTCTGGCTACACTCCTGCATGCTACTTGAAAACCACTCGGAAGCAAGAATGGCTTTAAGGTATATAGCTGGCTGACAAGATTTTTTTTTCAGGAACAGTTGTTATCTTCAACACATCTTCCTGAAGAGTGATCTTGATGTATGGATGTTTACTTTCAAATCTGCATGACCATTAGAACTGCAACAGCAGGTGGTTGCTGTATCACTTTTTTGGCCCCCACAAATTAAAATGAATATATTTAACATACGGTAACTTTGCATTTTATGGTGTTATTGTCTTAACATCAAAACTGACATTATGATTTCCAAAGATACTCTGACTTCAAAGGGATTTTCCCACCTGGCAACCCCAATTCAAACCTCACTAAGGGTTGGCCAACATTCTTAAATTTTTGCCTCAACACTTTCAAATCCAGTCCTAAAGAATGCCATTCTCATAGATCAGTTTCAAGTTAGGCAATCCATGGTAAACTTGAAAAAAAAGTTTCACTAAATCCAGGAGCCAGTAGCATGGTCAGTTTTGTCTAATGGAGGTTCTTCCTTTTCTGTAGGTAAAGCTTTTCTTTTCTGTACACCTATTAAGTTGCTCACCTCTCCTGTAGGGGGTTTTGCACATTCAATAAATTCTGCGAATAGGCATTCCACTGCTGTGGTGAACTCAGGTAATTGTATGTGAGACGCACTTTATTGATGTCGTTAATATGTGTGCTTGTGCGGTGAGCTGGGCATTTCATGAGTAATTCAAGTTCTCCACTCAATTTTTTACTCCATTTGCCTGTTTGTCAAACATCGTCTCAGTTACATATACAAAATGTATAGGCGACTTGATCAGTGTTATTGTAAAAAGTTTGAAGCCATCCATTTACCACTTCAAGAGCAATGGAATGCAAATGAAGTTGTGATCACTGCGAAAGCTCATGACTTGTGGAGTCGAATTCGGCATAAGCTTCTTGTGCATTCTAAGGGGTCTGTAATTATTTACAGGAGCATTGTAAGTTTATGCTCAAAACAAACAATGAAATTGCACTGAAATCTAGCGTGACACAACTTCAAAGTGTAAACTTTGTACAGGCCAAGCACTGAGTAAATGACAAGTACAATACACTTAAAACAAAAGGTCATTTGTTTCTTTTTACTGCTAAATAGATCTTAATTCTGAAAGGATGCACACAGTTAGGGTTTGAATCATTTAAATTAACCGCACCTCTTGAAATTAAAGAGTGGTATTCTGCAGCAAGAAATATTCCTGATATATTTATTAATTATATCCAGCATTTGACAAAGGCACAATGTCTCCCTGCTTGACCTTTACACAAATTTCATATGACTCAAATTCATAAAGACACTGCTTGAAAGTGTTACTCTTTCACTCTTTCAGGACACTTCAATCATGTACTCATCCAAACAGGGTGATACGCCCTTCAACAATCTGCATCTCCTTCTATTCACACTGTTCATGGATACTTCTAAAACAGTTCTTTATAATCTGGAATTCCTGGTTTCTGTCCACATGCATCTGTGAGTATCTCTTGCCCAGAGAATGTTATCGGTCTTTCCTGAAAAAAAAAGAAAAACAAAGGTAACATGGAAATACAATTTTCTTTTTTATTGGGGGTATTACTGGGAGAGGAATTTCAGCTACTCTGGCTCACACCAGCATAAAAAATCTTCACAAGTAATTTACAATGCCATGTGTAAGGTTAATACCCAATCATATTTTGACATCCAAGACATGCATTCGATGCCCCAAATCACACAAATCATTACCTGAGACAATCAAGTATGCTATCTGACCTCCAAACTCAAAATTCACAAAAATTTAGTTTTTTCATGGAGATGAAGAATATCATTAACTATTGAATGGAATCACTCTCATAATGGTATGTACAATGTGAAACTGATGGTAAAATTTGTGTTGAGAAAGATTAAACAAAAGAGACCCAATCCCTGCACCCTTCTTAGCAGAGTTAAACATCATTGCAGACAAAAAACTCAATGTCTATAACCACTCTCCCCAGTAAACCTAGGTTAATGATGAATTTTGGCAGACCTAGAGAACATGCACACTGAAAACAGTCTCTTTCAGAAGATACAGCACAATTGTAAAGACTTTCCAATGATTTCTTGAGTTTGCAAATGCCTCCTTTCTCTGATAAGTCTCAATCAAGTCCAGCTTGTTAATATGAAAACACCATGATTCTATATCCCCTCATACATTTATCTGAACTGCTGCTATGGAATTTTGAAGCTGAAAGACTCAACAGCAGTGTTCCTCCAAATTCTGTTTTCTTTCTTTTCATTTTTCCACCTGAAATAATCATAGCGTTTATAAATTGCTACCCACAAGCACCAACACTGAAACATTATGAAAGGCAATTTTCTGTTTCGCATTAATGTTTGAATGATGTGCCTAATCATCACAAATCCCACTTCCTACTCCAGTAAAGAAACTAACACCTTGCATTCAAAGTTAATGAGACTCACTTGACACTTTCCAGTGATCAGCCACTTTCAGGCATTTCAATGACATATGAACTACATTTCCAGTTCACTCTTTGACACAATATTTAAGACTTCACGTTCCTTGAAAAAGTCATGTCACACCAAGGTCAGATCAGTCTTGGTGCAGGTAACTGTGCAAGCCTATAGGACTAAAATGTACATAAAATTTCTGTTGTACCCCACTCCCCTGCATTCACTTGCAACAAAGTCTGAAACAGCAGGCTGTTGTGAGTGCAGATGTTACCAATAAGTAAGTGATGTTAGAGACTGTTTAGTAAGTACAATCCATAAGTTAACTACACTTAAGATGAAGTATAAAACTGAGTTTAGGTTTTGTGTACCATCTTGATTCATCAGTGTCCAATATACTGGACTATACTGGACACAAACACCATCAATTAAGCATTCCAGAAAACGGACTTTTGAACAGCTGCTGGCTGTTTTTCTATACAAACTTCCTGTAAGCTCATACCATAAAAGATTCAACAATCAGATCAGCTAGGCTTATACAATTATTAGAGTTCAGGCAAACTTCCTTTACTTGTGAAACACTGGCTTTTCACATCACCTTACATTATTTTTTTATGCATAAATTCTGTCACAATCAAAAGCCATTGGCTTCCAGGCTTACGATAGTCACTATATGACAGTATGAGAACTCGCACGCCGCAAAGTTCAAGAAGTTCCTAGCGGCAAGGAGCTGGTAATCCATCTCCCTGATTGTAGGAACAGCTTGTAATTTGTGGAGGCATTTGTATTTTGAAAAAAGCACAAGAATACAAAGGAGTAAAGTTACCATATTCAGATATTATGACACAGTTCGGTAACAAAGAATAGTTTCCTCGCGGAGCGGACTCTGTTCGGACCCTTTAAATTAAGACCTCCAAAACTGGGATGTGACTGAACAAGGAATATGCTGTACAGAAATCGGCCGCGGGAAACTTGCGGCATTGTAGCACACAATATCTCAGTGTTTCCAGTCTTCCCGAAATTACCCGAAATTCGGGAAATCTGGGTACTTTTCGGGAAATTTTCGGGAAGGTGGATAATTTGGGGGAATTTCGGGAAATCTGGAAATGGCGTATGGCTTGACAGGTTGAAATCCTGGATCAGCCATTAAAGTAGCATAAAAGAAGCGTTATTGAAAATATCAGGAAATACCAAGCCGATTTCAGGAAATTTTAGATACCATTTCAGGAAAAATGAATTTAGACTGTGGAAGCACTGCAATATCTGCAGTGCCTTCAGTATGTAAACATTCTTGCTACGATCTCAAAATTCGAAACCAAAACATCCCATAACATACACAATAAAGGTCAGGTGCTAACATTTTTATCATTATATTGCTCTTTTAGACGTAATTGAACATTCCAACCATAAATTTATCAGAATGTTGCAGAGATGGCTTCAATTTTAATAGATTTGGACTCTAAATTTTTTGCTCCTGGTGGTCGTCGGTCGCATCAAACAGAAGCTACGTACAAGTCATGTGACACAACTTCACGCGTGCTGAGAACAATATACCATATACCTGCTGCAGACTGTTACTAACATGTTTACATAGTGCCCAAGTGAAACAACTGCAGATCGTTAGCGGAATAATACATTAAATGTCCTTTTTAAGGAGTCCTAAGTTGTGTTTTCAGCAAAATTGTGAAAGATTTTAACAATTTCTTCCTACCTTCCTTTTAAATGATCAATTCTTTCTTGCAAAAGGGCACTGCAAGTTCCATAATGGGCACTGTCAATTGGGACACACATTTGGTGCTACTTTTTCTTTTGTCGTAGTAACATTCTTCGACAGGGTGTGAAGGGAAAATCCACGATATCTTTTGTATTTTATTGTTTGATGACGTCATAGAACTCCAAAAGCTCATACGGCTGCATAAGCTTACGATACTATCGTAAGCTAATAAAACATACACACAAGTACTCATTTCTTCATATGCTCAAAACAGCTGCATCTTTAAAGGATTTGCCCCCGACAGGATCTTTCTCCGGACCCATCGCTCCTTTTCCAAATGCTGGCTACAAACCTGTGAAAGCATACCTAATTCATATGTTTATAACCAATAAAGTGAGAACTGGACAAGGTGGCATTTTCTGAAGAACTACAGAAAACAGGTCCTTACCTTATGAAACTTAACAAGGTCACTCAAAGATTTGTGATTTATTTGGTCTGTTCCAAAAAAGTGGTATGTTTCCTCTGATGCATCTATCAAGAAATGTTTCACCCTCTCACTATCCTTAAAGGAGAGAGCATATCCTAGGACCTTCTCACTAAGTCGTACAAGAAAGCTTCCTGTACTCTTTCCGTTGAGAAGTTCAGCTGCTTGGGTTCTGTTGATGCAACCTGTACATAAAAGAAATATTTTGACAAAATATCTTCATAAGACACAATCATAGAAGTATGGGATGGGGACCTGCAGCCACCCCTCCCCCATTCTAGCAGAAAATTTGCTACTCTCAGGCAAAATATATGCTATTTGCAGGCAAACGTGCATCATACTTTCGGGAAAAACTGTGCAGCGCCCCCAATCACAAGCAGTCCTGTATGTTTCTGCACACAATCTTATCTACCACGGTTATAAGAAAATGGCCAACCCTTCCTTATAGCCTTATCCAACCTACAAATTTCTGCCACACATTTCAGAGGGAATAACGTCAGGCACATGGGCCATTTTTCCCTGTGTTACAAGGGGGGGTGGGGGAAGAGTCAAATGTTTGTCCCTGTTTTGGGCTTTAGAAGATCTAAGTGTTAATTATACTTGTACTGAAACTGCTTATTTTATTGCTGCAAAAATTTCATTGTGGGGAATGTGAAACACTCTTCCTTCTTGTCCCAATACTGGTTACATCAGTGAAGAGAGTGGGAAAATGTGGAACCTACCTGGGGAGGGAAGAATGGAGAAAAGCTGCTAACAGCACTGAATACATACTAAACATTCCTTTGCAGTAAGTGCAATACATTTATCATGTCCTCACTATACACAAAGCCCAAACAACCATTTCTACCCTTTACATTGATACATTGACTATTTTAAAATTGTTTAGCCAAAAAAAAAAAAAACAGAAAAAGCTGTGCCAAAAAATTAAAGGCCCTGGCACTCACCATGGAACCATTTTTCTGGAATTTTTGTGCCCTTCTTCAAACCAGATCCCTTTGGCAGTTCTACTGATTTGTACCATGAAATGACATCCTCCCTTGAAGCTCGTTTTTTATTTGTAGTATTACCACTCCTGGCAAGAAATCACATCAAATAAAGGTTTGCAATGAACCTCAAAAACTGCAATTTTTTAACAAGGTAATGTATTTATCTACCAAAAGTTTCTAATGAACTACATTCAGGGCCGGATCCAGGAATATGAGAAAGGGAGGGGGGAGGGGTGTAACTGTCTGCAGAAAGTGCATGGTGTAAAGAGATGGGCTTGGAAATGTAAAATTCTGTTACAAAAATCATTGCTTGGCCAAAAATAAGGGGGCATACACCCATTACATCCCCTGGATCAGGCCCTGACATTACAGTTTGAAGCTTTTCAATAGATAAATGTTTACAATACCTTCTCAGACTGAACACACTGAACTGTTTATCAGGTTGTTACAGAATAAACATGTCAATACAGGCCTGCTGCCATTGAAGGCTGGGTTGTAATGGTTGGGGTGTTAAGGAAGAAGGTAAGCTTTTGGGAGGCAATACAGAGAAAGGGAAGGCGGAAGGGGTTTGGGCTTTGGGGAATTTCTCTTCAAGTTGATTGCCCCTGAAAATTCTAGCTATTGCTAGCACCCCTTCAAACATAAGCTGAATCATCTTCAGTGTGAGTTGCAGGCTATGAGTACAAGGACACAGGTGAATTGTTTAAAAGACAAAAACCAACAGTTTCCAGTTAGTGATAATCATGGAAAGTAATCCTTACTTGTTAAGCTGAGCATTCTTTTTCAGTAAGTCTTCTAATGTTAGGGCATCCATGTCTTGACTTAAGGTCTTAGACTTGCGCACCTCTTCTCTGGCCCTCTTGGCAATCATGGCTCTGTTTTTATCTGCCAGCTTGATTTTCCGTACTGAAAGTGAATCAAGTCTTGTGTAATATTGCAAATTCTCAACATAATCAGATAAAACAGAGGGATACTATTCAACAGACTAAAAAAAAGTGATTTCACTCAGATATGGTAAAACGTTCAGCCTTTGTAGATACTGTATCCTTGAAAGCTATGGTCACAGTACAGCAATACCCATAAAAATGGCTGTACTGTAGGTCTACCAATAAACAATAGCTGTACTGAAGTAGGTCATTCCCTTTAAGTTCAAGTCAAGTCATTCATCTGTACTATGTTGACTGGAATCAAGCCATTCACTCACGAGTCACAGTTTAGCCTTGAAAGGATATGACTCAAAGGAAAAATGTAGCAGCTCCAAATTGAATTAGTATACTCTGATATCCTGTAAACTCATGCATGGTTCTCTTAAATCATGTGACATTTTTGTAAAGGAATTGTTAACTTTATGTAAAATAATGACTTGATTAACCTTGAGTATCCTGTTTGTTCTGTAACAAGAAAGTTACTTGTATTTTATGGAAATGACAGAAACTTTGTAACATTTAGTCAATGCCTCCAGATTAGTTTGGGCAAAGTAATGAAGGCATGATGGTGGGGTGGGGGGGGGAGGGGTGGGGTGGGGGGGCAAGTGGCAAAATATTTTTGAGGAGGCGAGATATACTAAACATTGGTAGTTTGTATATGTTATATTGGTATATAATTAAGCACTGTTCATCATGTATGCCTCTGAAACCCACCCCTTGCAATCAACAGATGGCCTACATTACATGGAGACATTTCAAAATTACTTTAAAGTAGTTTCTCAACTTTTTGTACCTGGAGGTCCACTTTTGATTGTTGTCATTACCCAAGGGCCCACCTTTCACCAAAAGCTGGAAAATGAAGTTCCACATTTATTTATATTTAAACCACTTCAGACAAGTTTAACACTGGGTGACACATACTACTAACATTTCATCTGTTTCAGAAGAGGTTAATTGTATCAAAATAATCACAGAAACAAGGAATATTCCATTTTTCTTTAGGCCGACTTCACAGCCCACCAGTCGTTGCTCTGCGGCCCAAACAAGGGGACCAGCCCACCAGTTGAAAAACCACTGCTTTAAAACAAATGACACAATTTCACTAGGGGAAATTCTTCACTGACTGATTCAATAACCATTTCTTAAGGATCAGAATGTAAATGCATTTGAAGTGTGTTCCTTTAACATACTTGGGTAATTGTGTTATTATCAGTACAATTACCATTATCAAGTATTATGACCTTTCTTTGCATGTCCTGGTAAAATAAAAAACCAAAGGTTTCAAGGATTACGACACTTTTAACAGATGAAATTGGATTGTCCTTATGATTTGGTTTTGGTTACCTGGTGGATGCTTCAGTAAATATATTGAAGAAACCTAAAAAGGCCACTTTAACATTTTGTGCATCGATTCAACCAACATGCACATCAATACTGCTGTCACAAACTGCATGTCAGTTTTCAATGCAGCACGCTCACCTCAAGCTCCCTGCAGGCAAATGCATGTGAACCCATCAAATACTTCAAGCAGACACACGTAAAGACATACAGCTTCAAATTTAACATGCAAAGCATACAGAGAGGTGTTTATATACAGTTCTGTACTCAAATTGCAAACCAGTGCCCACTGGTCTTAAAGCAGGAGTTGCTATTTGACAAATAACAACTCCCTGCTTAAAGGTCCTTTCAGATCTTCAGCTTACGCTGAAAAATCTGAACTTGTTGTACATATATCCCTCGGTAGGAAAACTCAGCAGTTAAGATTTATAGCTCGCAGATAAGATCAAGTCCACTGAAAGATTGCAGGTACAACTAGATTCCTATTCTTTTTGTCTGTTTTAGAGACATGGAAACTTTCGAAGGGTGGCCTTATTAGGTTCTGCCATCAGTATGTAGTAGAAATATAGGCTATGTTTACCATTTAATGCGAGGACTGCCTGAGGCTTGTCCCTTCTGATGTTCGAAGTTCGATTTACGCCTGGCCTAACGGTTAGAAGTGTAAACTAGATCAAGTTTTTTGTAGTAAGCCGTTGACTACAACATATACAGGGTATCCGAATCAGAAGCAATTAATCCAATTTTTCTGAAGGCATAACGACGAAACCTATGTAAGTTTTATCTTTACCTTGCTTTCTATCTGAACATGGGGTTAGGTATCGTTGTAATAGTAGTAACTACGGTGTGTGCTGTGACACATTCAGTACTACAGTGCACTGTGCAGTGCAGCCAAATTTGGAGCTAGCTAGCTATACATTTTCTCAATCTTCTTTACCTCTGACACAAAAATATGAAAATCAGAGTTACATATTCTGATAATATGCAAAATATGATTTAGCATTATTGACAAGTTACACAAAAATTATGTTCGTCTCTTTTAATTACTGTTCTATCTGTATATTATCCCCTCCAGATCTACTAGAAATTTCTGTCAATAAAAGAGTTGAGTTTCCATTTAATTTGATTATGCTACATCCATCTGCCGCATCGTGTACAAAAAGTTAGAAATCAAACGGGGCGTTTTACTCCTTTGACAAGACTTCTCTTACTTTAACTAATTATGACGAACAAAATACATTTTCAGAAAAATGTGATAAAATGTTCCACAAGTTGTTCAGGAATCGTTCATAACACTGACAGATCAATGGTGTTTCTTTCTCATTGTGTAAGCAGATGAGTGTTCAAAACTTTAAGCGCTCAAAATAAAGCTTAACATAAGAAATGGGGAAAGAGGGAGTATGGCTGCAATAGATTGTGATATACTATGGTAATCCAGAAACTGAGACATTGCTCTAATGACACTATGCTTTCAACTGTAATTTAATTTCATCTTACTTACACTTCATTTTAATTACTTTTGACAATAATCATGCTTAATTGTACTTAAACTAAATCCAAATTACATTTAATTGTTTAATTGCAATGAAATTTAATTGACCCCAAATTCATTGCACTTATGTTGTTCTTTATCCTAATTGCACTTTATTTTCATTGTACTTACAGGGAACTTCATGCAGTCATTTGTACTTACTTGTACTATCATTGTCGAAAATTGTACAGATTTGTACTAACAACATACTTACCTTGTACTTACACTTTAATTGTACTCACACTGTACATTTTGTAATATACATTAAATTGTACTTACGTTATACTTACATTGTACTTGCCAAATCTGTTCAACCTTTTCCTTCTCCTTCTCCACCATTTTGACCTGCTCTGCCCTAACCTGGCTAACAGACATGTACAGGTCCTCTGATCTTTCTGTAAGGCGTTTCTCCAATTCTTTTTCTCTCTTACGATTCTCTTCTGATCTTTTAAGCTACAAACAGAAGAAAATCTCTCTTGTTATTGAGGAGACATTAAACCTTTCAAAACTTACTGGTTTAATAATTTATGAAGCCTTTACTTACCTCTTAGAGCAAGGGTTTTCAAATGGGAGGTATGGATACAACTGGAGGATACAAGCGATCTTTCCAGGGGGTGCCTAAATGTCTTTGCTGAAAATGCATCACTTGTTGAACGACTGAGGTGTGGGCTGCAGTTGCAGCAAAACCATGTAGGTGATGTTCGTTTCTCTGCTGGACAATGTGTAACCTTCCACACTACAGTCTAACACTTATGACAGAACAGTATAGTTTCCACCTGATGAAGTTACATACACAGTTACAACTGTGGTTAAATTGTGGCAAAGCTGCATAATGTTTCTGAAAAGAATATTCTTGTCTGCCTTGGGGTACACAACATGGCTCATGTATGGTCCAGTGAATGCTGATGAAAGAAGGTTTAAAAGCCAATGGTCCTTCTTAAGTATCTACTTCCTATAACCTACTTGCCTGCAATAAGTACCTAGCAAGGTTGTTGGCACAACAAAAGAATACCCTTGCAAGAGGGCACCCTACACTTCTTCCACTTTTGTTTGCTGGCTTAAAACTACATTTACATTAATTGCCAGCACTTTTTCAGATGTGTGGTATTGTCCCAATAGCTGACACTTTGGAATTTTGCAGCCAAACATGTTTGTACAATTTCATCTTACTATATTCCTCATCAATGATGATGACACCAGACTTTTTACCCATGAGGGTATTGGCAAAGGGGTAGCTTCTCATTGTGTAGGTCAACCATTTTCTCATTTTATGATGATAATAGCCCTGCCTGAACAGTCAGAACATATCAACTTTGAAACAGCCTTAAAATTATTATCATATCAAATCTCTAGCACGGAGGGTGCAAATTTCTCATGACTCTTGCCTTAGGGCAAAGCTTTGCCTCTAGATGGTTCATAAAGACAGGATTTCAAACCATGAAATAGAGTAAAATGCTGCACAAGGAACGTTAAGTGGGTAAATCTTCGCTAATTAACAACAGACACTCTTAATTAAACATCCCAAGTCCTTTACCAAATTGTGTTCTCATAAATTTCATCAAAAGATGGATCTTAAGTAAGCACAATTTTGAAAGAGAAAGTGAAAGGTCACCCCAAAGAGCCGATTAGATACTGCATACAGTTATGTTGATTTAAAAATGAATTCATTGGATACAAAAACCTTCAAAATGTGTTTGAACATTTCATACACAATGGCGTTGGCAAATAGCAAGTCATATATGCATACACCTGGATAAATGCCTTATCTTTACTATGAATGGAATATTTTTGTTGAGATGAAGTATTTTAATTGCACCAGTAAGTATTTATTATCCATAAAATGCCAGTTTATTACACAACTGCTTATAACTTGATGCAAGCCTACCAGCTGAATTCCTGCAGTACAGTATGTGAACAATGCTTTCTTGAACTTATGTTTTCTTATTGTATTAACTGCCATAAAAACTTTCAAGAACTTTGCTTTTCATAAAATGTATTTTCTGCTTTAAACTACTGGTCTGTGCCAACTGTTAAGTTCACTTAGTTTCCAATTTATTTACTAATTTCAAACATGACTTTCTTATGAAGCCAAATACTGTAGCACTGCCTCTAAAAAATGAAACATCCAGAAGTTATGTCACACCCTGTTACTCCCTATAACATTTATTTTAGTTTTATTATAGTTTAACTTTTTATTTTTTTACTTCATTTGAGTGATTATCACCCTGTGGTGCAAAACGATTTTCACAAAAACATCTGTTTGTCTCTTTAAAAAAATAAGCAGCAGCATGATAATGGCATGCTATCATCTAAAACAAAAAGAGCAACCACACCCTACAGACTGCACAATAACTTATGCCTACACACTGCACATTAACTTAAGCTAGCCATTATTCAAATAAAGCAACCACATCCTACAAATTGCACAGAATTTTCAATGCCAACCATTTACACAATTATACTTAAATTTAAAATTTTGCTGTCTTGAAATTGGAATGCATAACCTTATAGTTTTCATTTTTATCAGTCTTTGTAATGCTGCTTAAGTTTGCCAAAAGGTAGCACACTTTCTCTACTTTAGCACTGAATCCTACACATAATCCCACACTGAATCCTGCACTCATCCTACACTGAATCCTGCACTCATCCTACACTGAATCCTGCACCAATCCTGCACATGCAATGACAGTGGATAACTTCAGAAGTTTTTGAGAGTCCCTGAGTTGGACAAAACAAGCTTATTTCAAATAATTGTTTCAGTAACAAGAGCCCTTGTTTTAATCTACATATTATTTGGATTTGAAAAAAAGAGCATATCATCAAGGGGAAGGGCATTCCAAACACTTCACAATGGAAACTGAAAGATCTTCCAATCGAAACCTTCCACATTGGAAAAACATTTCCTATTTTTCCAGTCTAGCATACTGTCTGATAGGTGGGATCAATTTTTCATGCATGCATCCTACAATAGCAGACCCTTATTAACTGTATCCCTTTCAGAAGGAGTATGTTTACACTTCATACAAATATCGCAGTTTATGATGTGCTTGCTTTTGTTTGTTTTTGGTCACTTAGCCATATGAACTGCCATGACCAATACACAAGGGTATTTGCACACCTCCTTGGCCACTGCCCTACCCATTTAAGCAGACACAACAGTGTCAGAAAATAACATGTCCTGTCCAATCAGCATATCAGTGAGGCTAGCGTATCTCAGAATTACTATTTTTTGTAGTCCAACATTGAGAGAACACTATCAACAGATATGGAATCCATATTCTTCTATGAACAGCTCTTACCCAGGATCTGCAGCAAGAAGTGAGGTTCAAGGGGCTGAGAAAAGGGGAAGGGGTACCCCTCCAACAGCAGGATAGACTGCCCCCCTCCCCACTTTTGCAAAATACTGGCCACTGCCCTCTTTGAAGTGCTGGTATCCACACCCAATCCCATTCCAAAAACCGAGAATTCCTGATGATGGGCCTGCTGTCACTGTTTGTCTTGTCATGCATTCACCAAAACTCCTTGGTTTTGCAGCATATGAGCAAGTGATACCAAAGTCCTATTTACATGATGTAAATTGCCTGCAATTATCTACTGGCAAAGTTAATAGCCAGACAGTAATTGGCAATAAACGAGTCGGCAAAATGTTTTCACACAATGCATCATGGGATGGGTCAAGGGAGAAGTGAACCAGTTACCTCCGTGGCAGTTGTCAATTATGTACACCTCTTTTCGGGTGCACACATGTCAAAGGTATTATAAACACAGCCAATGTTACTGTAGGCGTAATGCATGTCCGCCAGGCTGGCAAGCATATAACACGCATGTGCACACAGGCCAAAAAGTTGTCACGATACAGCTGAGCTTATGACCGCACCAGAAGTACTAAATTTCTCAACTCATCTATTAAAGTGATACTACCTGTTTAAGAAAGGGAAATACATAACACTGCCTTGTCCAAAGTGTTGGAATAACGTTTAAGCAGTCCATCCGAACAATAAAGATAAATAAAGATCCCTCACAGAAGTAGTTGTTCCAAATATTGTTTCAATTATCATAAAAATAACTACAAAAACTATGAAAATCGATAATGATTCCACACAATCTTTATTCCATTCAATCCCACTCCTGGGTGAACAAACCAATGGGAGTGCTCTAATATATGAATATGCAAAAGGCAGCACAACGAAAGATGCCCACGTATATGCTAGCGAACGAACACTGAACACTTGACAGGCTATTCACGCTATAGGCTAAGTACTTGAAAACTGACTGTAGGCCTATAGTACCATGGAGCTGATATCTGAAAGGTTTTATTGGCTCCATGGTAGTAAATCGAAAGGAGAAATTTCTGTTGAAGCCCAACCGACCAATTTCGGAACAAACTACAGCCCTCGTGAGCTACTCGATAACACCACAACTTGGGACTAAGTATCAGCAAGGGTTGCTACCTGGAAGGGAAAGACAGTAAAATTTGTGCAGTTTGTGAGCTTTCGCGATCATCGCAGAGCGTTTTTGCATGATTCTGAAGGCAGACTCAAGAAAATACGAGTAAATCTAGCTCGATTTACCCACGAGACTGGCCATCGATATATTGTGTAAGTACTACCTCCGACGAAGAATATTGAACAATTCTGGAGTCATTCAAATCATCGGTGGTCAACGATATCAGCTTGGAGTCTGACATCTGAGATGCTTACCCTCCGTCGCAAAGTCATACCATGTACCTGGACATTCTTTCCCTGTTACGTTTCCCAGCTAAAATGTACACAGTTGCTTTGATTCAACCAGGAAGTTCTAATACAACAGACAAAAATTCTTATACATGTTGTGGAAACTCTTGGAGAAACCATCTACAACAATCGAAGTTGACCAAGAGAAATAGCACATTGCTCACAGAGGAAATCGAATAGAGCCATACAATTTTACGACTTCGACTATCATACTTCAGGTTAGTGCCCTTGCTATAGTTATCGACATCTACCAACTCGACACAGTGTATCGTTGTCCAGTTTACGTAGATTATTTCATATGTAGACTTAGGCTACCACTCAAGGACGAAGACTTGGGATGCGGGGGAAGTAAGCTAGTGTATTGAGGTGTAACTGATTACCGTTACAAGCGTAGTATGCAAGTGTCTTCTTGAATACTGTTAGGGGTGCAATTCACTAACACAGGTAGTATGATGAAAACAGGTGCTTTTTTCAAAAAGTCAAGTGTGCTGTGCAGTATACAACCTTCAAAATCACTCTATTCCCAGCCAGTGCATGAATAACTGAGGGAATATAATCCCATGCACAGTACTTCGGTACATAGGCCTACAGCTGCGTGATCCGTTGAATATTCATATCAAGTGTTGTGATAGGTGTGGTTTGAGCTATTTGTAATGAGGACGGTTTTTTTCAAAATAGCCTGTAGATTTTGACTGTTTTCGTACTGTTTCTTTATATTTTGCCATTCACACTACCATTTTCAGTCACTACCTAAACAACTCCATCCATGAATAGTATAGTTAGTGTATTGACAAATAAAGAAAAACATTAAGCCATATGTATTTCCCTTTTCTTGAACAGGTAATATCACTTTAAGGGGATTCATATGCAAATAAGGAGGTAAGGAGGAGCAAAACAGACTGCAAAATACAAGATGCTTTTGGGAAAGATACAAAGAATTTAAAGATTATAGTGCCTCTACAAGTGTCAGAAGAAAAAGAATATAAATTTCAGTGCTGCTTATACATCAAATGAAATGGTGTCCTCGACTTAGATACTTACCAACAAACTATAGCCACTGGCTGAACATTTCTGTTTTGATTCAAATGAGAAGTCGCTGACATTCAATTCATTATTTCATGACAACTTGTCTGGATTTAAGGCAAACCTTTGAACTCATTAAATAGTTAATACTGCCGTAATTAATACTGATTAATGATGTGAACAAGGCTCACATTTAACGCTTACCCACTCACTGGCGGTAAGTGATTTTTTCTTGCAATAAGTGACGTTGCAAACGCGGGAAAGTCTGTGGGCGTGTGAAACACACATGGATGGACACAAAGTACTACCCTTAAAACTGTGTCTACATAATTTGTATACTAATCAAATGAAATGCAAAACGGGAAGATTGTACTTTATTTACTTTGCGGCAATTGTCTCATCTCTATGTAGAACATAGGAATTAATGTTGTTACATTATGAAGTTTCAGGTGTTTGAGGAAACTGCAGGGAAGTAACTTTACAAATGGGTAAGCAAAGGTGGGGTAGTGGGTAAGTGGGGGGGGGGGTAAGTAACAAAAAAAAGTTAAATGTTACCTATGGATGTGAACTTGCCAGATGGTAGGATTACTGACACGTTTTTTGTATTATGCTCCCACAGCCGATTAAACTTCCAGTTAAATTGCACTATCAAGAAGTTCACAGTATTCTGGGTGGGGGGAGGGGGGGGGGGGAGTTGTCACAAATATGATCCACCCTTTATTACAAGCAAAAGCCTACATCATCATGTAATTTAAGTCCCTGACTTACAGTGACTGCTTTTCCATGGCATTTTTTAAGATCTCTTTTTCTTTTCTTCCTTTTTGACAGCTCACTTACAACAGCCCATCAACAAACTATTTGCTCAAAGCCATCTTTAAAGTTTTTGTCCTTTTAATGTCCATGTTAATTCCCCACCCACCCACAGTTAC
The DNA here is from genome assembly GCA_029531755.1 of Holothuria leucospilota. Classification (NCBI taxonomy): domain Eukaryota; kingdom Metazoa; phylum Echinodermata; class Holothuroidea; order Aspidochirotida; family Holothuriidae; genus Holothuria; species Holothuria leucospilota. Next base: position 15,356,444 of record CM055980.1, on the reverse strand, counting down.
CAACCAGCTAAATGAACTCCACGCCCTCTATAATGTTGTACCACCAATTCATCCCAGCCAACCTGCGACACATACAGTACTGCAACAGTTTCACTAATACTAGATATGCCACCCATAATATACAAATTTAACAACAACAGGTTGATTGAAATTCTCAGTCAAATCACGAATTCTTTTCCATCTTGAACTGTGGTACTTCTTCCCAACCTCTCTGGTATCCCTTTGCCACCCCTTTCAACCAGTGCTACAGCAGTGGATGCAGGCTGTTGCTTCCAAAGCAATGAAACTAAGCACTTGGGAGGTTACTGGCTTGATTTCCAGTCAAGTATTAAACATAAGGCAAGTTTCAATTGTTTAAAATTTATCAACAATTTGACATCTACTGCAAAATGTTTCTAGTAATACTAGTCAAAAAGGGCTTATTATGCCACTGCTAAGCAATGATCCACTCGGTGGACTTCCTGACCTTAGTAAAACTTTTACCACTACTAATGAGATATTTATTTTCTCACCCTTGCAGCCAGCAGAGCTCTCTCCTTCTCCCTCAATTCCTCCTCTCTCCTCTCTGCTTCCTTTCTCTCTTTCTCTAATTTTTCCTCCTGTTGTTTGGCCAGTCTTGCTTCTTTCAGTGAGGCATAGATGGCAGCTTCCTCAGCTTTCCTCCGTTTAAGTTCCAACTCTTGTTTCACTTTTGCTAACCTCTCCTCCTCCTCTCTCAATTTCTTCTGTTTTGCTTCTTCTTCTTTCTGCAACCTTTTTTCCTCTTCCTCTTGTTGAGCCCTGAAATGAGCCCCAACGACCAACAAAATTTACTATAAGCATAACTATCACTGAACAACACATTAACTAGAGATATGTGAGTAAAACTGATAGCATTTGAAGAAACACAACTTACAAACCAGCAGGTTGGAAGTTTACCTGAATCCCAGTCCATCTCAAGGAAGGTTGTTTTCTCATATATGAGAGGTCTACAGCTTTCCCATCTGATCTAAAACTTTTGATTTAAAAAGATTCAAAGAAAGAAGTTTAGGCCTAATTGGAAGCAACCTGCCACAAAGAAGTACTTTGTAAGTCCTTACTGGTTTCACATTTATGGTCTACTAAGGATGTCTTTACACACAATCTTGGGAACAAAACCTTTCAATTGTTTCTGAATCCTAGAAAAAACACCTTTCCCTACATTTTAGTGGATGACTGGCTGACCATTTAAAAGTAACATAATTTGGAATTTTCAAGAAATGGCTTTTAAAAGGAGCAGATAAAGTCAACCCAACCTTGAAACACTGACACATCAACTGACCCAGTGACAACCCTCTAATTTACATGACAATGCCTCCCATTGCATGCTATCTGAAGTTTCTCCAATCATACAAGAAAGTCAAACAAAAGATGAATCCATTTTTGGCAATCTACTAATGAACAGCCCTAGCAGCCCAGTGGGGGTGCTCGTAACACTTAACTGAAAGGTTGTTAAAGATGAGTCCATCATGGGCCAATACTGAAAAGCATTATTGTTGAGCAAGACATTTCACTCTGCCTGTTACAGTCCTCCCTCCACCCAGCTGGAAAAGGCTACTACAGTAGCTTTGGCAATAGACCTTTTTCCAAATAGCAATTGCAATGGATTGTGGGATAGAGTTCTGGTAGGCGATGTTGTTGTCAATGGCATTTTGCTGTGGCAAAAAATGATGCACACTAAAATTCTATCCCACAATCCTTTGTAATTCCTATTGGGAAAAGAGTCTATAAGCTTATCCAATTCACGAGTGTCATAATCTAAATCTGCTACACTTCATGGAAACAGGATGTAGGCTTCAGTCCATATATGGGCCTTAAGGGCTCAAGACGAGCTACACTTCCTTCTCCCAGAAGACTTAAATTTTATTCACTGAACAGCAAACCTTGATAACAGGATTATAGAAATTTAGAAGTGTCTTTATGGAACCCACCTCATAAATTCAACTTGGGGATGTCAATTTTAATGCAAATACCCGGGTCAAACCATCCCATAGCTAATAAATGTGTGCATAATTCCTATGGTACTTGCTTTCCACAGCAAACAATTGCTTTATTTAATATTACTTCTGGTTAATGACTACTTCTAGTAACCACTACTCAGACTGTGACTAAGACCATAACTTAATGAATCACATGTACCTGTCATCTACTCAGGTAAACTTTTTGTTGACTCAATTTTACAGAGGTCACAAGTTTAGCCACATCACATTTGAACTTCTGTTTCCCCCACCTTCCTGGTAAGGGTATACATGAGGATTCTCCTTACCCTTTACCAAGGGTGAAATTAACTGGGTGACAGGTGCAGTTTGGTGCTCATTTCCTGCCAAACAGCACCTGTTAGACCCCAAAAACAATTTTACCAGGAGCCATGTTTTTACCAAAAATAGCGCCCATCATCCTTGAAGGCCCTACATATGGACACAATCCCAAAATTGGTGAAGCATATGTTTCAAATAGCTGACTTCAATAAAAGTAACTGTACAATTCACAAGAATTTTCACAAAACTATGACAGAGTGAAACTTTGTGACCAGCTTGAAAAAATGGAATAAATATCAGTAAAATATAGTAAATTTCACTATAAGGTACTTAATAGCTTTCTCGTGAATGAATTACTTTTGCATTTCATGATTTTCCAGTCCATGCAATTACGTAACACCAACTGTGATTGGTTGGAACATTTAACTTTCTGTACGTACTGTACATGTGTACTCAAAATGGCTTTCTTAAGACCTGAGAGTCGCCATCAAAGTGTTCACCATATCAGTTTTGGAAGGTTGGAAAAGATAAAATAAACCAATGATATATTCTAGAGTAATAATTCCTGGCATTGGCAAAGGTTATATTCACAAAGTTTCTAACTCCCCAACGGAAAAATTCAACCCGAAATGCATGGTTTGATTGAGCATGTCAGCTATTGCTCTCTGCATACACATTTGTACTAAGTAACAGTACCTTCCTTCTACAAAGCAGGCTCGATAATTGAAAAGCATTGACAATACTCCACGTGGTCAAGAACATCAAAAATATTTACAAGGCATGTGAAAAAGACCCTCATACAACAATCTGCAATATATTTGTAAGCATTAGGTTGAAAGTTTTCTCTACAATGCAATTTTCTTCAGCATGTCTTGGCACTTTTGCCATTGTCTAACATGCAGCACGTGTACACGGAGAACCTAACCTTCACACATGTTATAATCTCCTCACTACAGGAGCTGTATTGTGCAGAAGTCACTTTGTGTGCAATTCCCATTAGGGCTCTTTGTACACAGACATTGTATGCAGACATACAGAGTCTGGTCATGTGACACCCGAGAAAAGCTGTTTTATTCGGGGATGATTGTCAACAAAGCTAACGGGGTTGTACACATAATGGTGAATGTCCTAATTATTTTTGTCATCAAGTGCCAACCAAAGTTTTGTTTATTCTCTAAAATGCTCTTAAGCATGCAGTGTCTTATTTTATTGATAGGATGGCATCTGTGGCATGTCAAAACTTCAAAAACATATTTACATATTTCCCCTATATATCACTATTACGAGAAGCTACTACAAAATCATGCTATGACTCTAGTCTCCAAGCTCATCTAAAATCCAATGGAGTTGTTGGAACCTTACATTACAAAAAATCAAACTGGAGTGCATAGCCATATGACAGGGGATAGGATTAACAAACTACTCCTTCCTCAACCCCCCTTTCCCCGCCCTCTCTGTCCCTATTCAAGCTGCCAAGAGAGATATCTAAAAGTATGCCACACACAACCAGCCCCTCTGTCCCAGCTAAAGTTTTCAGAGATGGCATGACAACACCATGCTTACAGTTAGTACTATGTTGTCACACTGTTTACTGGGATCTCTGGACCTCACATACAAGGGCCTCAGTCCTTCTATTGTCACTTCCCACGTTTCTTGGTTACAGTGTAGCATTAGGCTACAAGCGATATTTTCCTTCTTAAGAATTTTATCACTTTGAAACATTGCAGTCTCAGGGAATATGCAATGAACATCTACAAGAATATCATAATTTGGGATGGAAAACCAAATCTTTAAGGTTCACAATGGTGACAAAACCTGTGCCAGTTTAACAGTAATATCTGTATGAAACAATAGATCACATCAAGTGTGAAATTTAAACATGACAATGATCACATATATGTGCACATCACTGAAAATGGTCAGTCTCCTGGTAAACACAAAGTGTCTCCTGGTTGGACCAAAAACCAGGGAACCAGGAGATACTTTTTGACTCAAAGTGGCTCCTGCTAACTGGTTCAGCTAACCTTAATTTCTTCCTTGCCCCTTACTACATTTAATTGGCATTATTTTGCACTTCACACACTACCCAGGACCGGTGCAGGGTGCCCTCCTGATGTCTGCCATCTTGCCCCAAGGGTTCACCTTATTTTTCTTCTGTGCAATTCCTACAGCCTTGGAGGTTTTGAGATCTTGGAAGAGCCGTCACTTCTGTTAGAATCTTTCCGGTAGTTTCACATGAAGTGTCATCATTTTATCTATTAATTTCATTCTATAGTTCTCTCTGCCCTTATTCCCCAGGAGTTTCTTCAGGAGTTAATGTGAAAGCTCATCTTGAAAAAAATTTTTAGCAGCCTTTTGCATTTGCTTCCATTGCAGTTTATAAAGCTTACTACATATCTGAACCTCTTTGTGTTACATCAGCTTGGAAGTTAACCTAACACGGACAATTCTCTTCAACTTCAGGGCCATCAACTTTTAGTGACTAGTGAGAGTAAGATTTGCTGAGAGACTACTGAGCCCGACCATCGGTTTGCACGGAGCGTCCTGCCAGGGGAGCACTATGCCAGAAATACCCCTAGATCGCAGGAAATGGCACTTCCCGTGCTTCACTGCTGCATGCCCAGAATTGCCAGTTTTCAGATGTTTCATATTCCAAGAAATTTTTAAGTATACACTTTTTTCACATTATAAATAGGCCTATATGAAAAATTGGTATGTATTGCTGACAGCCTAAAATCGAATATAAATATATCCTGATAATGGAGGTGGAACGAAACCCAATGAAAATCATTATAAATGAACAAAGTTTTCAGATGTTTCATGTTCCTGGACATTTCAAAGGAGACCTTTTGTTCTCATTATAAATAGGCCTACAGAACACTGGAAATTCTGAGGCCTACCGGTATGTATTACTGTATGCTGCACTAGTTTCAGCTTACTGCAGACTACAGTATGATCAGTTAGAGAAATATTCAGGTAGCGTGAAAGCTAGTGTTTTACTGACACTCGACACAATTTTTGCGTTATGAGTGGAATTTTTTACACCATACAGAGACATTGCATGAGAGTTGACAGCCCTGCAACTTACATGAGGGCCAGTGAATAGTGCCCATGGAAATGCAATGTAAAGTTGGAGCATATTTTAAGACACACTCTTTTTGAAACATAATTTCAAATTTTGAGATGAAAAGAACTTCTTGGCTTCCTAAATTTGTAGATACTTTCTTTAAAATAGCAATAGCCCCTCCCCCTCATGAAAAGGAATTAATTGTCTCCTTCACCTGGACAACGTATTGTTTTGTCTTCATATCAATACTTGAATATACCATTTTATCCAAAGGGTTTAGAAAATAAAAACTCATAAGCATGAATACTGTAGAAACAGGAACATGCCTTAAGTTAAAAGCAAAACTCTAGCTTTGACAAACGAAATACTATCCTGTTCTCGAAGGTTCTCAATTTTTAAACAGTACACATTTCATTAAACCTAGCTCTACAATACAGTTCTGAATAGCCCCTTTAACTGGCTTCAATGAAATAATTCTCAGAAACAAAAACAGCCATGTGTACTATGGAAAGCCACTGTAACTACTCTAGAGAAAGATACCCTGCAAAGGGTTAAACAGGTAAAAGGGTTTCTACACTTACAACTAAACTGCTGTTTCAATATGTACAACAGCCTTGGCTGACCCTGTTATTGACAAATTCCATAGGTCAAGAGGTTGTACACTTATCTTTTGACATCATAGAGAGATAAGGAAGAGCTTGTAACATTCCTGCACACATTCGTGCTAGTAACTTCTGTGCTTACATACCAGTTTGCTTTGCATTACCGCTGGTTCTCTAGAATCCACTATTTACAATAAAAACTGCCGAATGGTTTACATTTACCACACTGACATATAGCAATATGGGCCTGTTTCGAGTGAGAGAACTAGTTAATTGATACCTATCAGTCTGTGCAAATGTTACTAGTTTGGTGTTTTAAACTGCAAGACTGCATAATACTCAATTCATGTACCACATTTGTATATGTACAGTTACAGTCGCCAAGTTGTGGGAAAATCAAATGAAATGAACTACAGCAAAACCCTGTTTACCCGAACACATCGGGACTGAAGGTTGATTGGATAACGGAAAAATTCGGATAAACCGGATTTCAAGTTTTGCATCGAGTACAGTACACATGGGTCCATGAGAAAGAGTAATTAACACATTCTCAAAATAATTCTGAAAAGGTTAGCAAAGTTGCACGCACAATCCCCCAAAATGTTTGGTTACTTTTTTTGTGTTTTTTTTTTTTGTGTTTTTTTTTTTTGAGCCTACTCTCTTCTGAATGGCCAATGCTTTCTACAGTTGGTGCTGGTGCCACGTTTAGTTACATAGGCCTAGGCCTAAGTTATTTACAGTCGAGAATTTTATAGTCCTACCTGTTAAGTATTTCTGATTTGACTGCCATCTATATATCCATTATATATTTTTGTTTTTGTTTATATTGTAAAGTCTCTGATACCTCTTATAGAGGATACATGGAGAATATACTGAAACTGAAACTGAAACACAGTAAGTGGGTGTATGTGTTGAAGAAAACCTATCAAGATCAAGATCTGGAGAGGTATCTAGAGTATAAATTCCACATAAATTTCCAAAACTATTTGAGACATGTGTAGGAGACTCTTAAACAGAAATTTGCAATGTTTTTGTAAGTCTGCTTTCATTATTTTTAGTTATGAAGCTCAGTACAAAGCTAACTTTTCAGATTTAGTGCAAATACTGTAGGACGTATTCTAGCTTAACATATTTTAGTACGAGCAGATATTGAGCCTAGCTGTACCAACTCATGGCTCCTACCAAGAATTTCAAAACGAATACGTACGATTTTTCTTCCACATTTTACAAAAAGATAACAGATTGTTTTCAATGCCCACATGTCAGCTGTTTGAGCCATCGTGACATCTTACCGTGACTTCTAAAGTCCAAAGAAAAATAAGTGCATTCGTGCAGAAATCTACGTTGAATTTTACCTTGCAAAGCACTAGCAACTTGGTTCGATACTGCCTTAATTGTGTTGAACATTATTGTTGTTAAATCTGACGGCTACTTTGGATAAACGGAGTTTCAGATAAACGGGGGTTCTGATAAATGGGGTTTTACTGTATGCTAAAACCAGGCATCTGGGGCTCTCTAGCACGAGAAACTAACATTGCCTTTCATCAGCATTGCTATTGCTATTTCTATGTAATAGCAGCTTTTATTGCAAAAAACACAAAATAGAGCTATAAGTGACTGCACTGGAAAAATCGGACGAGGGATGGGATTTACCAATATCTATCGTCCTTTTCATCACTGACTGGAAAGTCTTCAGTTTTGGCAATAACAAGCAGTACTATATAGCTACTATTACGTCTGACATGAAAATCACGTCAGATGTAAATGTGGAGTAAATTTTCACTCAGAATCACAGAACTACCAGGTACTGTAGATACTGAACTTTTTTAGGAATTAAGTTACAAGCAAATACTACACTGCATTCAGAATCACAGACTTACTGATAAATGAAGGGATACCACAGTTGTACAGTACATGTCAGTTTCAATAAATGCAGGGAGTGTGAAACTGCTTATTTTCAAAAAAAGATCTTTAGTATGAAGACTCGGGTATTTCTTGGAACCACTATCATTAAACCAGGGGAAATAGATGACATCCCAACCAGTGTTTCCACTAAGCTGCTATGACATGATTTTGATGCAATGATTTTTCAATTTTATGCACTGATATTTGTGAGAAAAATGAAAAAAAGAAGGTTTCAGATGCAGTGTGAACAACATCGCATACCCTAAGCATGTTCAGTTCCACTAAACTGACATTTCTAGTGAGCCAAATTTTCTTATAATGAGTATATTGACCCAATGGATAATTTCTTTGAGGAAACACTGATCCCAACCCTCTCTTCCCTGGAAAATCCCCATCCCTGTAACCTCCACCCCCTTTCCACAACTGTAGTTTCTAAAAATTTTCGTCTTAAGTTGGCCATTTTCCTAAGAAGACTATAAAAGTAGGGCCCTTACGTCTGCATACCTGGTGGAGTAGTAATTAAATGTAAGGTGTCAAATAACTTTTCAATATTGGATACATCATAAGTACCACCAAAAATTCATTCTTCAATTTCAATTTCTTTGCAATTACTGCTCAAATTCTCAAATTATGTTACTAAATGTTAGAAAAGTATTGTATTTTACAATAACATTCTCTCATAAATTCCCTCGTTTCTGTGTCTTAATTTTATTCAAATCCAAACATGGGTCACGAAGAGGTGGTGCTCTGACTCCCACCTCATACTTTTTCCTTTTCTTGGAGGGAGGGAGGGGGGTCCCTTTGGGATAGACTATCCTAGAAAGAAGATGAAGGGAAGTATTACTTCCCCCTTGTGAAATGTTTGCTTGTGTATGGTCGCTTACATGCACAATGGTGCTACCTTTAATGAAGTATTTAACCTAAAAACTTCAAAATTAGCTAATCCACGACTCAATTTTATTAGCAAAATTTCAGTGGGTTTAATAGAAAACTGTCTTCTGTAGACAGTAGCTACCCTGGATGGCGTATGGAGAAAACCCTGCCCCCACCTACCAACCACTACACCCCAGTATAGCTGGATGACGATGTTCATTATTTTTACCTTTGTGCTTTCAGCTCCTCTTCTGCTAATCTTCTGGCCTCCTTCTGCCTTGCTTCTTCCAAGAGCACTTCATAAGGTATGTCATTCCTGTGTTCCCCCATTACCCATACCCAAATATCCCCATCATTGCCCAGTTTCCAATTAATTTTTTTACGTCCTGAGGGGAAAAAGATTGATAAAATCAAAATGTGCTCATCTTAATCTTAATATAGGCTTACTTTCCAGTTACTGGGTTTAAGAGATGAATCTGGTATACCAATAAAATGTTGATATCTTAAATCATCATCCAAGAGGACGCAATGGTAATGAAAATATGATGCATTCACACCTAAACAGCCATGCGATGCTTCTGCTGTCATTGCCTTTCACCTGTAAGGTAGTCAGTATTGTGCCTAGAGAGTGGACTGACTAGAATCAAGGTCTCATCTTTATTGTGGAATGTGTGGTAAGTACATCTGGCTAATGAGGAGAGGGCAGGGGTAATTCCCCCTCCTCCCTCCCACTTGGGCCAAAATTTGCTATTTTAAAGTGGGTATGACAGGGCCAAAGTACGTTTCTCAGTAAATATTTTTTGGGTACAGCTTGAAATGAAGCAAATGTTTTCCCAACTAAACTACGTCCATAAACACAGTAATACGACCTTGTGAATTCCCAATTACAGGCCAGACTCAGCCATCTGAAATCCAAAAGCAAAAAAAAGTATGTGAGCGAGTCGCAAGATCGTGACGTCATTGGAGGCACGGTTAGTAACACTGTACCAGGCAGCTCACCCATCGTTCTACACATGGAGTCATGTGCATGCTAACGCGTGTTAGCAGGTACATCATTGCAAACATCTGTGCTACGATACTATACAGCAGCGCGCGTGACCAGTGACCACATTGTGAACTATGCGTCGTTGCCCGCTGACTGCTTACCATTCACAATAGCAACGAAACAGCTTACTGAGTAAAGGCGCGCTTGTTATGGACTGTCCATACATGTTCATAGCTGTTCAGTACAGCGCGCCCGGACCGCGTTCTTTTTGCACAAAAAAAAACTGTTTATTATATGCAGGGAAGCTAAAACACGGGCGCATATGCACGCAAACATATTGGCCAATGATATGCTTCGAAGCCCCCAACATGTTCCGCGCTTTGCGCTCAGTATGTTGGGCGGGTATTGTGACGTAATCCTTTTCATGAAGTTTCTAAGATATGAAACTTTCCCAAAGCGTTGTATTAGTTTCACATCTAGATATGCGTCCTTACATAGCGCAGTGCGGGGTGCTGCCAATTGCGTCATAAAAGTCAGGTGACCTGTTGCGGCATTTTTCCAAATTGGATTTCTGAATGTTTTTCTTCAAATTCTATTTATGCCGAACTGCGCTGGTTTTAATTGTGTTTGAGATGATACTTTTACAATACTGTGCCCAATCTTGCAATACACAAAAGTTATTTTGGCCGTGTCATGCCCACTTTAAGGCAAGATACTGTATGTGCTGCATTCTGAGCATTCATGCCTAAACTTTTAGGCATGTGCTCTGCCCCACTCCCTCCACCCCCAGCCCCTCCCCCTTTTCACCCATCCAAAATGAAAAAGGTCTCATACACTGATGAGAAAGTAGAAAATAAAACAGAAGTCATCTTCAATAATTGATCATCCAGTCTACTATCAGATCCAAACTACATCACACTGTTATAGCTGAAGCAAATAAACATTCTGACTGAAAAACAGATGATCATTCCTCAGCACCACTTTATTGAGCATTTTTGTTTGATTGGGGGGGTCGAGGGCAGTGGCGTCGCCAGGGGGGGCAGGGGGCACGTGCCCCCTGGAAAACCTTGTAACCCCCGTGTTCCCCCACCCCCGTGTGCCCCCCACCCCCAAACTGAGATCTGAGATTTTTAAAAAAAATGTATAGATCTTCTGTAAGTTCTGTAGTTAGAATATTTGACTACCATGTTTCATATGATTTGATTCTTCTTAGGACAAGAAAAGGCAGCAATTTGTATTTTTTCGAATAACAAAATGGCCCCGTCTCATAAAGCAGACAGTATTCTCTGTGTCGGAGGCTGAGCATCGGTCTTGGTAATCTATCCATAATCCTCACCGCCTCAACAGGTGTGAGTATACGCCTTGATAAAGTGTAGCGGAAATGTCTGCCTCGCGGACTCATTGTCCAAAACAGTGAATGGTGTTGTTTGGTACGTACAGTACCATGGAATTTGCCTGCCACTTGCGTTGCGAATTGTAATGCAAGCTCAGTGCCAGCAATTTCAAGGAGACTTTTCGTATTTTCTTCTTCGAAAAAAATAATTCCAAAAAATTTTAAAAGAGAAATATATGATACAAAACTCTATGATCACTTGAATCCCGTAAGACTCCAATCACTCAGTTTGTGGATCATGAGAATTTCACGTTAATTGAAAAGTCCACAATCGAACGAATATTTGATCGTTGATTCGGCAATACACATGCACGTTTTTTTCACTTTCATGAAAATTTCTCAATCCATGCATAATTTTTTTTTTAGTTCCTAAAAATTTGTTATTTTTTGACAGATATTTTACTTCAAAAAGGTAACATATGTGGCACCAGATTGCATCTAAGGACACCTAATTTTTCAAAAATTTTCAAAGGGGAGGGAGACACCCCCTCCCCTTAGACCCCTCCCCCAGGCCGGCGCTCACACAACATACTGCATACGCTGCTATGTAGTTGTGCCCCCTCATCGAACTGTTGTGCCCCCCCAGAATGAAAAGTCTGGTGACGCCACTGGTCGAGGGCCAAAGGAAGAGAGTGAGGGGTAAATTTAACCTGCACATCTTGACAAGCTCCTTTTAATGTAGTATCATGACACGGCTAACCTTTTTTTCTTGGTGGTGGATTCTTCTCTTCTTCTGATGACCAAACATTGTATCTTCGAATCTGTTCTTCTCTCATCTTGTAGTACAGTACCTGAGTCTGTTCCTCACTGAGTTCTGCTAGAATCTCTGGGTCAATGTACATGTCCTGTAAAATCTGCTGCAGCATGGTGATTGGCGTGACAGAGGGCGTCCTTTAAATGTGCGATAGCCTTATAGGGGTGACAGGAACGATGAATCTACAACAAATACAGGTACATTAGTTTTTAAATGTACAACTGAAGTCAAATTCTGAGTTAAAGGGAATAAGCAGTCTCCCAAAACTTCTTATGACACAAGGGCGTGGATCCATCTCCAAAGGTAGGGGGGAATTTTCACCATTTGCGGATCACCGTTCTACGCAGGGGAGGGGTCTAAGGGGAGGGTTCCCCCTCCCCTTTGAAAAAATGGAAACTGGAAGGTGTCTTTATGGCAAATGGTGCCATATTTGGGCATAATTTAGCTTTTAAATGTAGAGTCAATTCATAATCTATGTTACATTAATGAAAAAGTGGGGAGGGGGGGGAGGACTTATTGGAGATGTCCACCCTTCCAAAAAAGTGAGGGGGACGCATCCCCCATCGGATCCCCCCATGATCCACACCCATGTTATGGCACATCAGCAAAAGCTTAAACTCCTCACTTTTCCCTTACATGTCCAATGCATGATGCTTCAGAACCTAAATATTGCATGTTGGGGAAAGCTGTGAAATTTGGACCACTTAGAGAAGACTTACAGTAGAAAACAAGAAAACAGAGAACGAGAAGGAGCATTTAAAAACAACAGTAAACTTTTGATGAGCTTATACTGCCCACAGAATAAATGGCCGGGAAATGCATGCATTGGATAAAAATTGTATTATAAAAATGTGATCTAATGGTCCAAATTACACATATCATGTATAATTTGGAACATCTTCATGTGTAATATGAACCATGTTGAACTTGTATGAGGGTAATATGGACCACTCCTCATGTGTAATTTGAACCACACTGTTTACACTACACATGCTGAAGATGAGTGGTCCAAATTACACATTAGTGAGTGCAATTACATTTTTATACAGCATGAGGCTACTGGAAGTCAGCTCTTCAATTCACTAATATTACAGATTTCAGGTTGAATAATAAAGCTGCTGAAATAATTGTGTCAAACAATACCCTTTCAAGAAAATCATCAAAAATGAAGCAAAATTTACATGTCTGAAAATGAGATCAACATGTATCATTTGAGAAAATTTGAAAAAATAAGGTTTTATGTAACATGTAAATTTGGAGCTAACATTAGGATGTTATCGTATTGACACTTTCTTTCATGGGGTATGGTGAAATGCTGCCACCTATGTAACTGCTCGAACTGATGGTGGTCCAAATTACCAACCGGTCCAAAATACACAGCTTTCCTCTATAAGGTAAATCAAGGAGTTATTCTGCATGAATCACACAATCCAGAATTCAGATACAAAAATATTGTCACATGATTCAAAAGAGTCATTCATAAATTAGGATACCAGGTTATACTAATTTTATTTGGGGTGAAAGCATTTTGCCACGATGGTATGAAACATCAACAGTTGAATTAAACTTTATTCTGCTTTCATATTGTCTTCCTCATAATGACCAATACTAGTACATCAGGCCTCTTGCATACTGATAACCCATGACAAACTGGCCTCTCTAAAAAATGGTCAGCTTAAATTTCCTGAACAGTTCAGGTAAAGCTAAGAGCTCCAAGGCACAACTGACACAAACATCTTTCACAGAAATGCATTTCAGAGCTCCTTGCATTTGCAATGGCCCTAGGCAATGTGGATGGTAACACGATACACCCCACTTCGATGATAGAATGGTGGGGTTTGGTACACAGTTTTTTTTAGTGCAGTAAATACAGCATGCCACAAAATTTATTAATTCTTCATATAACAGAGTTGCCAGCAAAACAAGCTAAATGAGTAATAGATAATGTAACTATTTTGTCCCACATATGATGACAAAAGAGGTTTTAATTGGGATGTCAATGTGCCAGTTATTCTTGTCTAGGTAGCCATAAATGCTAACTTGATTGTAATAAAAAGATGCTTTATTTATGGAGATGAATTACTGTAGATGTAGGATGATACTTTATCCTGCAAGGACATCCTAGAAACTTGAGTCAGTATGCAGTTATGTCACAGAAATACAGAACCTGCACTCAGTGAAAAATCACTGTGTATGACAGTTCCCTATGGAACAGAGGCAAGGTTGCTCATGTACCACATATCTGATGGGAGGGGGAGGGGTACAAACCTTCACTAACATTGGTTGATTGGTTGTAAGGAATTGTTACTGTAACTTTAGTCAAAATAATGTTTGTTTTTCTTTGATATGCAAAACTAGTGTTTGCACCGGGTCCAAAATTCGGAACCGGGTACCCGAAGTCAATGGTCGGTCTGGTACCCAGGTACCCAACAATATAACTTCTGTTAGGCTACAAGTTTGTTGTAAAGTCATAATAAGAAATTTTGCTTTGCATGTTGATATAATATAACATCAACGTATCTTACGTATGGGCATGGCAAGTGTTATTAGGCGTGTGCGTGATAAATTTTGCCAGGAAAAAGTAACATGTTAGGTGTTCTGTCACACGTGCAATCTATGATAGTGAAACTTTGGATCCGGGTAGCAATTTCAGAACTGGGTCCTGACATCGTCGGTCGGGTACCCAGTGCAAACACTATGCAAAACATTTGTGAATTGTGACACACTAAATATACAAGGGTAAAAAATAGCTGTTTTGTAGACATTTATGACATTAATCACTGAGCTATTAAAAGGATTTAGGCTCGAATTAAGTTTTCATATGTAAGAGGGGTACTCACTTTAAATACTCTGGTGACATTTGCATTTAAATCTGATGTGTAGTCTTCGAGATATTATGGGATGGGGTTGTCACATTTTCAGCTCCAAGTGAACTTGAAGCAAGCTCATGTGATATCATAACCTCACATTCATGAGCTCTCATTTGTTTTTCATTAAAATTTCCAACCCGTTTCCTCCTGCATAATCTCATGTTATCAGAATGTGAATGCATGAGAGGCATGGAAAATTTTACGAACTCCTCATTCCCCATGGGAGGCTCATATTTCTATCTCCTTCAAGGCTAAAACAACATTGGAAAACAAAGAAAACAAAGCACTGCTCATCAACGTGACCCTGAGGAGGTGATGTAACCCCTGCTTGCTCCAAGCTCACTTAAAAGAACGCTCTAGTCTTGGATCAAGTTAGATGGATACCTAATCTACGCATTCTTGTGAAATTTGCATTGAAATCGGATGTGTGGTTCTCAAGAAGTCAGTAGGTGAAGTTGTCACATTTTCAGCTTCAAGAGAACTTTGAAAAGGAAGGATGCGTGACTTCACAACCTCACATTAATGAGCTCTCTTTTGTTTTTCTTTAAACTGTATAACCAGTTTTTTGCTCCACAATCTCAAGTTATCAGAATGTGGATGCATGATAGGCATGGGGATGCTACAAACTTTTCATTCCACATGGGATACTCATATCCACATCCAATTTCAATGTCAAAAGAATGTCAAATGCTATGTTGAAACAAAGCATTGCTCATCAATGGGAGGAGATAATATAACCTCTGCTTGCTTCAAGTCCACTGTAGGTCACAAATGCAGTAACTTCATCTGCTGATACCTCCAGAACTATTCTTCAGAACTAAATGAAATTTTCACCAGAATGCTTTGACTTAGTTCCTCTTTCTCACATATAAAAAATATCTTTTGCTTTGGCCCTTCCTTTAAGTACTGTATAACAAGCACATAGCCACAGGAGCATGGGGCGGGGGGGAACATGCCCCTCCCACCAAATTTTGTAATAAAAGGTGTTGCACTGAAGGAGGAAAAATTTATTATGAGACCAGCATGTTTGGAATACAAATGTGAGAAGAAAAAAATTCGAAAATCTGTCACCATTTTGCATCTAGAGCCCTTGAAAAAGGCAAAAAGTTTCAAAGGGGAGGGAACACCCCCTACCTTTAGATCTCTCCCGGCCAGCAAAACTCCAACAACAATTTGCGCCCCCCCCCCCCCAAAAAAAAAAACTGATTGTTCTGGCTATTGGTCTGCTGTATAAGGAACCAATACATGGCACAAATCAAGCCACATATGTCCATTTATATTTTACAGCTGAAATATAAGTTAGGGAGCCTATATGACCCACCCATAAGATTTTAATCAGTTGTATAATTACTACAGAGACCTGCAGTGCCAGTGCATGGTCAAATATACATACAGGTACAGGGGATGGCTATGTCACTTGAATCTAATACCACAGTACTGTACATTACAGTACCCTGCTAGTGTATGAGAAAGCAGATAGTTTTTATAAGTTACCAATTATTGAAAATACCTCAACCATATTCTTAGTCATTAGTTCCTTGAAGAATTTGGATGGAAGGACTTTAGACTTTAATAAACTGAAGCGTTACTGTAAAATTCAACTATCTAGTGTCTAGGTGTCTGTAAAACTATAAACCATGACATTTAAACAGCAAATTGGGAATAGAATCAATTATTGGCAAACTATGCCATGATCCAGCTGTAAAGTGGGTATTTGATCTCATTAAATCCAAAATTTATGGTATCAATTAGTGATAGGGGCTAAAAGTAAACCTGTGATCAAGCAATATTGTGACGTTATTTTCACGATTAAGCAATGAATCCCTCAGTACATAGTGACATTTTCCAGGAGGTATTTTCAGTAAATTATGTACAAGAAATAGTAATACTGCAGTGCCCTAGTTGGGCTTCGTGTAGGTGATCACAGTTCTAACCAAGCCATTTAAACTGGGTCTACAGAGCCAATAAACTTTTCCGTTCAGTCATGGGTGTCAATCCTGGGGGGGACAGGAGGGCACATCCCCCCACATTTTGGAAATTCACCCATTGATTTAAGATTTTACACATTAAATTTTTGACAGAAGTGGCCATGTCCCCCCCCACCCACATTCAAGTAAAGACTGACGCCCATGCGTTCAGCTCATCAGAATGAGGGTGCGGCAGCCCAAGGGGCTGAAGCATAGCCATAGAGTCACCATGCAGGCTAGTCTTGGTTTTGACATTTTGACTCTGAACCAAGCTGAAAAACAAAAGCCTAGAAGCAAAATGCTTAAAGGCTTTATACACGCACTGTAATTAAATACAAATATATACATATTCTGCTGTGCACACCTCTGTATGATGGAGGCTACACTACTTTACATCTCACATCTGTGATCTGAACATGTCAAGTTAAACACCCACTTAACAGATTTCTTGTCTGCAAAAATGACAAAGGAACATTGAAAACAAAACCAAAAATCTTGGGTAAGTTCCCTGTGGTGATTGCAATAATTCTGAAGGCACTTGCTGTATTAAATCAGTTAGTTGTCAGGTTTAAATATAAAGCACAGGGTACAGTTTTCCTAGTTAGAACTCCAGTGTATTGTTCTACAACCCACACATGACAAAGCAAGCATGGTACAGGAAGCCGACTGTAGCTTCCTACTACACCACCTTGCTGATTATAGAAACGAACCTCTGCAGGCCGTGGCTACGATTTGACTTAAAAAGCTCAGTTTCCATTTAATATACAGCTAAAATTCCCCTTAATGAGTTTACTTCTAGTTCCTCAAAAAAAAAAGTTTCTGGCACATCTCAAAGGCTTAGGCCTAAATAGTTCCTCAAAAAAACAGTCTTTGGCAACTCCAAAATGCTTAGGCCTATACGCACTTTAATTAAATATGAATATATACATATTCTGCTGTGCACACTCCTGTGTGATGGAGGCTACACTACTGTACATCTCACATCTCTGATCTGAACATGTCAATCAAATTGTATTCCTCAATTTCGATTTCAAATACCTGGGAATTACAAAATGTATTTGGGGAACCACAATGCAAGAGCTAATTTGGAATATCAGAAATATGAAACAAGCTTCATAAATGACATATGACCCACAAAAATCATGGAAGAGGCTGTAATTATCATTATGGTGCTTGGAGTAAAAGCTGTGTCCTCTGAATCCGTCATGAAGCAATTCAAATGCAGAACTGTACTTTGATACTGTGGGTCATTTTCAGTATGTACAGTAGCATGCTTTGATACTGAGGGTTGTTTTCAGTGTCTACTTAGCATGATTTACTGTAACTTACACCCTCCCTTATAAGGAATGAACTGCCCACATTTTTGCAGTAATCTGCCTGAGAAACTGCAGCTTTACTTAACTCCAGCCCACTCCAGCCCTTGGCTCACATATATATATAAGTGCAGTATGGTATGGTCCACAGAACAGATGGCAACCCCTCATGCATAAATTTCCAGCTGAATATAGAAATGGTCTAATAAACTAATTTTTGTGTCACCCTTCTTGACATGGTTCAATAATTATGGCATACGAAATGATTCTCCTGACATCACTCTGAAAACATAAACTCAAATGAGGTTTGTATCCCTTACCCAAACTCCATACCTGCCCTAGATATGGAATTTTATATCTAGCCTATATCTGTCCCAGATACGGAACATATGTCTGGCCATGAAAAGAATTGGATGGACATAACTAGAAATAAGATAGCACATGGCCTTATATGGCCCATACAAAATTTTACTGTTTTCTGTACAATATTCTGAAAATAAAAAATCCTTCCCTTATATGATGATTCCATAACAGTATACTTAAGGATTTTCCAAAGCAGCATGAAACCTGTATCAAATCAAATCTCTTCTTATTTCACTCAGAGGTAATTCTAACAGCATATTTCACAAGTTTGCTAATATAGTATACTACAGATGCACCTCAAGGAGTTATTTTATTAAACAATTCACGAACAAAAAATATTGCCACATATTATAATGAAACATACCTGATTTAGCATACCCCAATACTTATACTGTATGCACCTGCAAATGGGTCGACTCCATCTATGCCCTTTGAGACTAAAGATTCTAACTTGGTTTCAAGTTCAACAGCATAAAAGTTCAGTACCTGCCACGTATGTGCAGTACTGCACGTACCTGTAAGTTTTCCTGGTTCCTACTTCCAAGCCATATACCACAGTGTTTAAATCATTTCTAAAAAATAACATTAATTCCAGGAAGATAATGTTTGGCTGCAACAGGTATGTGTATAAACAAAAGCATTCCAAAGAAATTAGACTATTTCCACACTTGCAGATAGTTCGCATTTTCAAGGTAAAATTAGGGCAAGTTAGTCATACTGTACAACAAGGAAACTGAAGAAAAATCCTGTGATGAAACATATGGGGGAAGCCTTGCCATACTCTGTACTTCATTTTCTTTGGAATAAACAGTCATATAAAGAAAGCTGTTCTCAGCTAGGGGATGTGGCTGACTGTTGTTTCAGACTCCCATCTTGGGGGAGAGATCTAAGGAGAGGGGGCCTCTCCTCTGGGAAACTTCTGACTATATTAGGGTGCTTTGATGCAACTTGGAGTGACATATTGTGCAAATTACTGCAAACTTTTGACATTTTTTTTTTTGACATTTTTTTTTTGACATTCTTGAATTGTGGGGGGTGCAAGCACACTTCTGCCCCATCACATTTTCAACTAGGGAGGATTAAAGACTCCAGCCACCCCCCCCACCCCCTTCCTGCTTCCTTTGCCTATGTAAGAAGCTGTGAATGAGAAAAATTACAGACTTATCAGTAGGAATGGGTGGAAAGCTCATCAGGTATCTGGGATGGAAGCTCTGTGCTAGGATATTTGGTATGTGAAGGGAAATTTTGACCGTTGGAAGAAAATATTGCTTTTAAGTACCGTGCATGGAACCAAGAAAAAATTGGGAAAATTTAGAACTGCTTCCTGGAAATAAATATTACATCCAGCCCTGTACATGGGTTATAGTGTGGAGGCATTACTGTACTTGTAAATGAGAGTGCTGAAAAAAATCATCATCCTGCAATTGCTCTGAACGCTTTGTTAAGGTCTTGTGCAAGTGACTCTATTCGTAAATAATCCTTTAATGCAAATCTATACTATATTCACACAAATTGAAATAATAAAGTATCTGCAAAAGTTAATATACTTGCAAGTGTCTTGAAAAAGCATATGCAGTCACCCTAACCTAGTACTTTCAGGCCTGTCGTCATGGGAGGGAGGGGATGGGGGAGCAGGAAGTGACCCCTTGGAAAATATCCCCCCCCCCATGTTTTGAGCAAAAGTTTACTATTGCCTTAATACATATTAACATGTTATCATGCACTCTCCTGAAGTCAATCTCCCCCCCCCCTTGGAGGCGGTCTCACCCTTTCATTTCAACATCACGCTTGACTATGAGTGTTCCCACTGTAAGCAACGATAAAAGCAGGACTAGAGTTCAACTCCCAATACAAATGTTGCCACCCAACAGGACAATAATTAAAGAAGACAGTCATCACCCCAAAGTATATTTTTAGTGTGGGTATATCAAAATTCTCAGTTGGTGACTGCTCTTTGATTGACATCAAAGTTTGAAAATTTGAAAGATGCAGAGTAGCTCACAGTCCACACAAGGCAGAGAGAGTACTTTTATTACATTTTAAGGCTTGTATGCTCACCAGGACATGGCCTTAAGCAATAAAACAGGTTTATTTGTGCACAAGGAAGAGCTTCATACAGTTATGGGAGGAGCTAGAAGATGCATAGTTGGGAGAATTGGAACTGTCTGGGATCATGAAAATTCCCCTTTAAGTAAACCTGTGACTGGTGTCTCCAAAGAATTAAGGCAGGGATATGGGAAAATATCTTTTCCCACCATCTCCCACCCTTCCTGTAGCAAAATTGTTGCACCCCTCCTCCATTATAAATTTGAGAGTTAAAAGTACTATGCACTACCTTTTAACTAGAACACCTAGAAATGCTATCCCCTCCCCACACCTTCAAAAGACCATGAGACTGTTACTGTTGTACTGAAGAATACTGTACAATGCTCTTTTTAAAACTTTACAGTATGATACTGCATAGCACAGCAAAAGGCTTATTGAAAGAAGCAATGAACCTGACATACAGTACTTATGTTTACAAAGGCAACACATAAACTGAAACCATTCATACATAACAATGTGCAATGATACTTTTCATGTGTCATAACATACAGGAGCATGTAGGGAGTGAAGTATAAACATTCAATACTGGCCTGTACAGTAGGTCAGTACAGCAAACATACAAAATTTTGTTTGGACTCTGCATGGACCACCACCTCTTCCAAAGAATTCTTACAAATGACTGTGCAAGATGATTAAGTTCAGCAAAAATCATGATTTGTAAAACTTTGAAAATGGTTACATGGGTCTTTCAACCCCCAACCCCACCCCAAAGGAAAATACTTTTCATATGCCTGAGAAATGATGAAAAAAATGCATGACCATCCATAAGGAATGTACCATATTTATTTCGCAGATACAATGTCATAAGTACAAGCAAAGGTATACAAGCCAGAGGGAATGGGGAGCTGCAGCCAAGTGAGTAGTCAAGGGGGGGGGGGGGCAGGGATTCCGCCAGAAATGCAAAAAAAGGGGGGGGGATTAATTGCTCCTAAACCCCTATTCCAAATTGATGCTGTCCCTGGCTAAAGGTACAAGTGGGTTCAGGGGGACAAAAGCTTGCTTCAAGACCCCTATAAGGTGCATTTTGAAGGGTTTTAAAGGCCATTTACTTATGAAAGTCCAAACATTGCTGCAAAGGTGCCCTCTTCTTAAGTAAGAAACCAAGATATGGACCATTTTTTTAATTTTTATGGAAATGAAAAGGGGGGGGATTTTACCCACCTTCTTCTAGAAAGGGGGGGACAAATCCCCCCTTCCCCCCTTTGGCAGAAACCCTGGGGGGGGGAAAGGGTGCAGCCTCCCCATCCTTAACATATTTTTTTATGATTTTTTATGATATTGCTAGTACCTCAAAATAAAAAATGTTTAGATGCAACTTACAAGGCCTGGGAAGTGCCATTTCCAGCGATCTGGGAGGCATTTTTGGCAAAAATTTTCTTATACTGTATGCTTCGCGCAGACCTATGGTGGCCCTATGCTTAGATATTGTAGTTTGCCTACAGGCTTTGCCCCCTCCTTGGCAAATTCCTGGCTATGTACCTAGCTGCAGTCCCATCAGTATCAGCCCTAAATTAACTTAACCCTAGCAGATAAATTTAAAAACTTCGGGCAATTTTGTTGGCTAATATGGATTTTTCCTAGACGAAGATGGCCTGAAGAAAACATTCCTTATGTCTGGGAGTACAAGTATGTTAATTGTTTGTGACTGTAGGAATGAGTACCATCTTTTTGCCATGAGCATAAGAAGAAATTTTGCATTCAAACAGTATGACAGTATGAGTTTATGTTGGAATCATAGCTTGCATCTCAATTACTGTATTAAAGGGGAGATTCTTTTTCCTTTTATAGCAGTTGGGGTTGGGGGGTGGGGGGGGGAGAATACACCATTTTTGTATATTATGACTCCACTAGGAAACTGTCTCTCACTTGGTCACTTATCTAAGGTTCATATACGTGAAGAAAGGTCCCTCAAGGATCTGTAACTGGCCCTCTTGCATTCACTTTGCATACATCTCCAACTGAAATATAATAGACTCAAATGGTCTGTCCAAAAGGATGCATGCAGCTGACACTCAAGTGCATGCAATAGTGGACAATAGAAATTGTCAAACAGTGTTTCCACAACTTGAGATTTGTATTAAGGACATCCTTTCCTGGTCAACAACCAACAATTTAAAACTCAATCCTAAGAAAAATGAAGTACTGCATCTTGTTTCATGCTTACATGATACCACTCCACACTCACCAGTATTTCCATTATCAAGCCTGCCCAGAGTGCCAAAAATATGGGTGTTATTTTCCAGAATGATCCTAGCTTATCTCAGCATATTAATGATGTGTGATGCTCTGCTTCCTTTGCTTTGCACAACATTGGTAAATCACAACATTATTTGGATACCTAATCTACTGAAAAGCTTATTCATGCATTCGTTACCTGTTGCCTTGATTATGGAAATAGTCTTTTCTATGGTTAACCTAAACATCAAATTTCAAAACTCCAGCATATTCAAAATTCAGCTGCTCGGCTTGTTGCTTTAACAAAATCTTGTGACCACATTACCCCCATCCTTAGCAATCTTCATTGGCTTCCTGTGCATCATCTCATCAACTACAAAACCCTTCTTCTTACATACAAACAGGCACAGTGGAATGGAAAAAAGACGGGGGGAAGGAAGGGGGGTTTGAGTGCCAGCAAGACTAGTTTGCTTTACAAACCCTCCAGGTGGCTGGAAACAGCACTTCCAGAGTGTTCTAAGCTGCATGTACCCAGCTCAACTTTGCAAATATTGTAGGGGCTGAACATACCTTTAGCCCCCTCAATTTTTTCATTAGGGGCTGAGCCCCCAAGTCCCCCTCCCCCCTCCTGGTTTTGCCACCCCTGCTTACAAATGCATTCATGGTTTTGCTCCACTGTATCTACAGGATCTCATATCTAATTACAAGCCTTTGCGTGATCTACGGTCCAGCTCTCACGCAATCACTTTTAAATGTGCCGTCATCTGTTACCAAAGGAGATCAAGCTTTTTCAACAGTATCTGCCGAATTGTGGAATGACCTTCCTCCTTTTATCAAGAACTCTTCTACTATTGGACAATTTAAAACTACCTTGAAAACTCTTTTGCTAACTTTGTCCTATTGACTGCTTGTTGTTTAGTTTTTAGCACTTTGAGATTTCTTGTGTATTAAGGTGCTTTATAAGAACTGTTGTTGTTGTTGTTGTTGTTAATTGTTGTTATTATTATTTTAGTGAGTCTGGAGTTTCTGGACTATTATGTACAGCACCTGTTAGATCCTTACACAAAATTTATATAAGTAACAGCTATTTTAAGACAATTAGGCCGCCTGTCAGGACATACATGTAAGTTTTCATTTAGTTGTGTTGAGATAGTGTGGGTGCAGTGTATGAAAAAGCAAAACAATGAAACAGTATCCAGGCATGCATAAACAAAACAGGGTAATTAACCTACACGATCAAACAAAAAATGTCTCACCTTTCAAAATGAAAGTAACGAAAAATGACCCTTCCATGATACAGTATACAGTATCTTGTTTATTGCAAAGCAGTATCTGTGTAACTTGAAATAGGGTGGAAATAGAGAGTACATACTGTATGCATGTAAGGCAAGTACAAAAAAGTAATTTGAGATTAAAACAACAAGAGGTAAAAGTGAAAGTTACATACAGTAATGTAAAATTTCCTTTCCAAATCATGTTGCTTTGTGGAGTGAAAAGTTGCAATGAACTTCAGTTTTAGACCAGAATATTTTGGGTGAGCTTAAGCCATGTCACTTACAGTACATTTTGTACACAGAACCAAACAGTGCCCCATGACACACACGGTTGGAGTTCAATGAACGCGAGAACACTGGTAGAGCTGATATGTGCTGTACAGTAATATTGGCAACTTGTTCAAATAAATCCAATGGGTTGTGCCAGGGTGTGGGAAGGGATAGTTGAACCAACAGTGGGTGAAGGAAGAAACCTCAATATGTTTCTGTTTTTTTTTTTTGGAACTTTTTTATTAAGGGGAGCTATGGAGGGACTCAGTGACATACCTTCTTACTTGCACTGACTTTACAAAAAAACACCTGATTGTAACTTGCGGTTATCAAGATAAACTCACTTTTTTAAAAGTCAAACACAGGGCCACAGGCCAAGACAGGTTGTCCTCATTTTAAGGGTAGTCTACAACTTTGAGTCATGTGATGTTTGGACTTAGCATGTGCCCTTTGACCTCATTAGCATATGATAGTCATCAAGCTGCATACACGTATGTTCTAAGTTTGTTTGCAATGGAGTTATTCAACTTTTTTACTGGAACCAGTCATTCATTTTTAAGGATGTTTTACAAGTTACTTTAACCTTTGACCTTTAAATGTGACTTTTGACAAACATATGGAGGTACCAATTTTAATTTCATCTGTAATCCAAGTTTGGGCTGTAATTGGTTACTTGACCGCACTCCTCGACCCTGCTTGACCAAAGAGTTGGGCATTGTTAAAAGCATGTACTGGTACCAAAAGTTTAACAAACACACACACACACACACACACACACACAAACATAGAAACAAACTCATACTTGAAGGATGCAATCACATACTGTCTTTCCTGATCAATATAAACCTATCTAAAACAAATTAATACAGCCAATAATAACACTGACTTTATACTCATAATTAGTCATTTCAACCATATGTTACAGTATCATACTTACCTCTTTTTCCAAAACACATTTGTACCGTACATCATCATTACTTCCTGAAAATCTTATTATAGAACTGACAAGTCTCTTTACAGAATATTGCGTGCAAACAAAAAATGGATAAATATTGTCTCTATCTAGATCTACTCTAGTGACCTTTGACCTGAAGTAACCATGAAACACAATAGACCCTCAAGCAATCAATAATCTGATCAAATTCACCAGACCATAAGAAATATAGCTTTCATAAAATGATTCACATCTGACATGTCATGACCTCTTACATTTCTTCCATAGAAACAGGGTTTGCTTTTTTCCTTTTTCCAATATTTGCTTTTTCCAATGTTGAATCATCAGTTTCACTCTGAAAATCCATGTCACTGTATGTTCAAACTGTGGCTTTTATACCTGTACAGAGAGTTCTGTGCACTATCTCCTGCTACATGCAAAACCTGAAACTATTCCCTAAAGGATTTACAACCATCCAAGGAAACAAGACATCCAACTGTGGATTATTAAACCCACACTCCAATGGAGTAGAGGGAGGTTTGTACGTAACTTCCTCGATTGCTTCCTTAAATATCAAAAAAAGCAGAATTTACCTGTAACAGTAAACCTAAATTAGCACTTGCAATCTAAATACTGGCAAGCAAACATGTGTACAGTTTAAAATCCAGTGCTTTAGCCAGTCTGTATTTGTGCAATAAATGTCACACAAATGCAAAAAAAACCAGAATGCAAAAATGCATTGAGGTTTCGATGGTTTATGTTCTATTCCAAATAATGCCATGATGTCCCATACCTTTCAGTCACTGATCAAATGCTATCTTAACATGTTGGAAAAATACAGTTTTGTGTTCCTATT
Source organism: Holothuria leucospilota (assembly GCA_029531755.1). Lineage (NCBI taxonomy): Eukaryota > Metazoa > Echinodermata > Holothuroidea > Aspidochirotida > Holothuriidae > Holothuria > Holothuria leucospilota. Next base: position 15,330,461 of record CM055980.1, on the reverse strand, counting down.
TAATCTTGGGAATTCTTGGGAAATTTGCATTCTGACCTCTGGTGACCCCAGATGACCTTTCACCTCCACCAAACACAACAGGGTTCATCTTCTCACCGTAACGCATATACATACCAAGTATGAAATCTATCAAAGCATCCTGCCTTGAGATATCATGTTAACAAGGCTTTCAGTGTTTGACCCCAGTGACCCCAAAAGACCTTTGACCTCCAGCAAAAATAATAGGATACATCTTCTTACCATAATGCATCTACATACTAAGTATGAAATCTATCCAAGCTTCCTACGTGGAGATATTGTGTTAACAAGATTTTAAGAGTTTGACCCCCAGCGACCCCAAATGACCTTTGATCTCCACCAAAAATAATAAGATTCTTCCTCTTAATATAAGGCATCTACATACTATGTATGAAATTTATCCAAGCTTCCTAACTTGAGATATCGTGTTAACAAGGTTATAGCGTTTGACCCCTGGTAACCCCAAATGACCTTTGACCTCCGCCAAAAACGATAGGGTTCTTCCTCTTACTATAAGGCATCTACATACAAAGTATGAAATTTATCTAAGCTTCCTACCTAGAGATATCGTGTTAACAAGGTTTTCAGAATTTGACCCCTGGTGACCCTAGATGACCTTTGACCTCCTTCAAAAATAATAGGATTCTTCCTCTTACCATAACGCATCTACATACTAAGCATTAAATTCATCCAAGCTTCCTACTGCAAGATATTGTGTTAGCAAGGTTTTCAGGGTTTGACCCCCGGTGACCCCAGGTGACCTTTGACCACCACCAAAAACAATTAGGTTCTTCCTCTCAATATGAGGCATCTAGGTACCAAGTTTGAGAACTGTCAGAGCTTCCCTTCTTGAGATATCGTGTTAACAAGGTTTTCAGCGTTTGATCCCCGGTGACCCCAGATGACCTTTGACCTCCATCAAAAATGATAGGTTCCTTCCTCTTACCATATCGCATCTACATACAAAGTATGAAGTTTATCCAAGCTTCCTACCTCGAGATATTGTGTTAACAAGGTTTTCAGAGTTTGACCCCTGGTGATCCCAGGTGACCTTTGACCCCCACCAAAAACAATAGGGTTCTTCCTCTCAATATGGGGCATCTATGTACTAAGTTTGAGAACTGTTACAGTTTCCCTTCTTGAGATATCGTGTTAACAAGGTTTTCAGGGTTTGACCCCCGTTGACCCCAGATGACCTTTGACCTCCATCAAAAATGATAGGTTCCTTCCTCTTACCATAACGCATCTACATACAAAGTATGAAATTCATCCAAGCTTCCTACCGCGAGATGTTGTGTTAACAAGGTTTTCAGAGTTTGACCCCCGGTGACCCCAGATGACCTTTGACCCCCACCAAAAACAATAGGGTTCTTCCTCTCAATATGGGGCATCTATGTACCAAGTTTGAGGACTGTCAGTTTCCCTTCTTGAGATATCGTGTTAACAAGGTTTTCAGGGTTTGACCCCCGTTGACCCTTGATGACCTTTGACCTCCATCAAAAATGATAGGTTCCTTCCTCTTACCATAACGCATCTACATACAAAGTATGAAATTCATCCAAGCTTCCTACCGCGAGATATTGTGTTAACAAGGTTTTCAGAGTTTGACCCCCGGTGACCCCAGGTGACCTTTGACCCCCACCAAAAACAATAGGGTTCTTCCTCTCAATATGGGGCATCTATGTACCAAGTTTGAGAACTGTTGCAGTTTTCGTTCTTGAGATATCGTGTTAACGAGCAAAGTGTCACAAACACACATGCATACATACACACACACACACACGCACACATACACACACACGCCATCATGAATGCATAGGTTTCTCTTACCATCGAAACCAAAAATGTTGCGTAAAAAAAAAAAAAAATACCTGAAGAGCAATTTCTGTGCAGGTGTTCACTTCAAAGAAATCACCCTTTGTAAAGAATCAGTCATTACAAATTGTAGGCTACTTCTCACCTCATTTGCAACATAAACTTGAGTCAAATGTTGCACCATTTACCATCTAGAAATCTCTCAAACTGAATTTTTTTTCCAAAGGGGAGGAGACATCCCCTTCCCTAAGACCTCTCCACCAAGGCATCCATTCAGAATGTCATATTGAAGAACTGACCTGGCGTATAATCATTGAACTGACCTGGCTTAATCATTGCTTGTCACAAATAACACATTCAGATTTACAACACCCCTACAATTTGTGATTGGTCAACCAACATTGGTTAGCTGAAACATATCAAATTGCAGTATATACAGGTCTCCAAACATGAGCCACTCTTAATGTAGATTGCATGTCACAGCAGACTGCATGGCTGCAAAACTTGCAAACCTTTGTGGGCGCACATACTTTGAAAACCAAAATTTCTAGCTCCACTGGTCTACATAGTTTGGGCCTAAGATGAAAATTTCTTGCTGCAGCATGATTTTCGCGGACGCAATGCGTGTTTGTGTCCAGCTTTTTGCAGGCGTGGCAGACTGACTGACCAGAGGCAACACATTCAGTTTCACATTACATGAGGGAATAAGGTAAATTTTTTGAAAAGGGTTCAAATACTGTACTATTAAAGAGTACTCAGCAAAGGGGTACAAAGAGGGTTCTTTCACTTCATCGGGGCCTCTTGCAATGGAGCCTTGGCCGTATATACTGTACTTTCTCCTATTCCAGCTGGCAAGGGTGACAGACAGCATATAAACAAGATACTGGCACAAAACTTTGGTGGAAACAAACAGCTTTCAAGTATGTTAAGTTCCCATACTGTGCTTGGAGTATTATAGGTCCGATACAAAGCAAGATGAACCACCATGGCCACTTCTATGTAATACAAGCCAGAAAATGTTTTCCAATAAAGTGGGGCACAATTGCAGAATAATCTGCTGGACTGAAGCTTTATGCAACACGGCTTGAATTCTGACTGTACGTCCCCATAGCCTCTTAATGGGGTGCCCTGTTACTTCACCCCAAACATTGTTAAGAATATCCCCATCAGGGGCGCAAATCTCTGTTTGAGAGTGAGGGGGCGAAAATGAATATGGTGTACGCGTGGATTTGAAACTGTGCACGCAAAGCATGAAACCCTCTTGGGTGGGGTCCAGGGGCCTGCCTTAGGGCAAAGCCCCTGGGGCCTGCCTTAGGGCAAAGCCCCTGGAAGCTCCTGGGTTTTAGTATTTCAGAAGCTGCAGAAAGATTGTTTCAAACGGAAGTTTTTTAGTGTAAAGGCTCCTGGGTTTTAGAACATTTACACTTGTCAAAAGGGTTAGATAGGGCACAAAGTTCATACGACTGATGTGCTTCACTGGATTAAAGTTGTGAAAGAGCTGGGATTTTTTTAAATGTACAAAAAGCAGGACAACGTTTAATCATTATTCGAGACGACCACAGATTGACTTACTTAATTGATAGTAGGATTCATCATGACGTGCAGTTGTCTGCACTACGTACAGTACGCATCAAGGGCTTTTACGCGTGGCATTAATCACATTTACAGAATAGGCAGCATTCATATTATTGTAGTGTTATGGTAGGTAGGGCTCTCTTGCCGAACCGGGGCACAAAATGCACATATACTGTAGATCACTCTGGCCTAGATTAGGAAACGAAGTGAAGGTATAACTAAGACATGTCTTAAGTTTTTTGACTGAAAATTGATTTGTCTGCGCCGGGTTTCAGCTTCAGATGATATTCTGTATGGCCTTGATCAACAGACATTCAAATACTAGGCCTATGTCAGTTATAGCCTATAATTGTATTGTTGTCACGTGTTGTTATCAAAGGGGTATCAAAAGTGACCAAGCGGCAAAAAAAATGAGTACTGCTATTCACATTTTTGGGGGGGCAAATTAGGGTTTGCCCCCCACTTTTTCACTTGAGGGGGGAAAGGCCCCCCTTGCTCCCCCGGGATTTGTGCCCCTGATCCCCATATTAACAATCAGTGACTCCATTTTGATTGAAATAAATTTTAATGTCTTGCTCTGATTGGTTAATTATAACTGATGTTAACTGAAGTTTACATCTCAAAGCCCATCCTTCTGCACCACACACTTTCTGCAGACAGTTATGCCCCTCTTTCTCCTGTTCCAGGATCCGGCCCTGGATATGGCCTTGAGTAATTTAAACTCTGAATGAACGAACGAACGAATGAACGAACGAACGAAAACTATAGGCTACTGACATGGCCGGCTCTGACAAACAGGTGCACTATAGACATGTTTTCTTTTAAAGGGACAATGCAGTCATCTTGATTTAAATTAATAGTAGGCCTATAGCCTAGCACATCCTACAGTAATTTTTGTGTGCCTCTTATCAATCAAGTGACCAATCTTTAAATATTTTTATTAGTACTGAAATTGTTACTAATTAATATGACAACAAGTAGGGTGACATTCATATGCACTATGAAAGATACTGTACTTGTGAGGGATATACATGATTCTTTTTATTCAGCCATATTCATAGGTTCACAGGGGAAGGGAAGCTGGGGGTTAATCCCAGTCAAAAATGTGGTGGGGCAGAATATGAGCCCTTATTTGTTCCCTCTGTAAAAAATGTTAAAAATTTGCAGTAATTTTCCTTAAAATTTGCCCAATACATTACACCAAATTGTCTCTCAGGACCCTCAAATATTCCAAAATTTCGAAAGATACTGTACTTGTGGGAGGTATAAGAATTTTTCGTAGATCTAGCCATAGGTGTAGGAAGCAAGGGAAAGGGAGCTGGGGGTAGGGCTAAATCCCCATTCAAAAATGTGGTAGGCTTACTTCAAGAATGAAAACCCCTTATTTGTTCTCTTTAAAAGATGTCAAAAATTTGCAGTAATTTTCCTTAAAATTTGCCCAATACGCTTGCACAAATTGCATCTAAGGACCCTCAAATATTGCAAAATTTTCCAAAGGGGAAGGAACCCCTCTCCCTAGAACTCCCCAGGACAACAGTCCGAACCAACGTTCATCCCCCTCTCCCCCTGTCAAGAACTCCATCCCCCTCTCCCCCAGTCAAGAACAGCTTCCTACACCTATGAATTTAGCTGACTTTCAAGTCAAATGGACATTTCCATTAAAGGAGGGGAGAGTGCCGGTTTGGAAGAAACTTAATAGCCTAGCCTAGTGCAGTCAATTTTAACTGCCTGAGTGAGATCTGTTCCAGACTGGAAAGTTTGCCTTGTGCACACAAGATATGGCCCGGCAGCTTGCTGCGCGGTGTGGCACCTGCAACCCACGCAAAAACTTGCTGGTCATAGATCTGACTGCACATGCGATGTAAATTGGCCACGGTCGCGATGCTACGAGGCAAAAAGTAGGCTACCTGAAAGCTAGTTAACTCAAAACTCACTGCCCGACAGTGCCCATATGGCGGCAAGACCTGACCAATATTTGACTGCACAGAGGTCTGTGCATCTTGCCCATGTCCACACATCGGACAAGAAATATCAAGTTACTTTCCCGTGCAAAATGCAAACTTTCCTGTCTGGGATCTGTTGCCCTAGCTAAGATACAACTTGAATTCTGTTAATCCCTGCAGGCCAAAAAAGACAACTTGATATTGACTGCAAAGCCTAAAAAAAATTACCTAGCTGCCACCATAAGAAATGAACAGCAAACCCCAGACACACTGATGAGTTATACTCAAATTACATTTTTGACACCTATCCCTATAGGCCTAGCCTCTTTAAAAAAAAAAATGGTAGGAACTTTTCCACTGACTGGGTAACTAACAACCAATTTCAAAGGGATTTGCCAGTGACAAAAATCAATGACTTCAAAAATGAAGAAAATTTTTTTTCTAGGAGGTGAAAACTGCATCCCAATAGCTTGTAGCATTAGGAAGATACTAATTTTCAAAGAAATGCTATTTTTTCTCAAGATAAAGTGCATTGTGGGAAATCTGTGATGTCATCGAGGCACATTAATTTGACAATTGCATTGAGTTTCTTTATGATATTGACACTGTTGTAGGGAATATTTAGCAACTTTGTTTGTTATGCCGTACATATTGTGTATATTTGTGCTAAACCTACATGGAAAGATATTCAAACATTCCAACAGTATCAAATTTCAAGGACAACAGGACATTCAATTATCAAGGAAAACAAAAGAAATCTGAGGCAGTGTGACCACTTTACATAACGTTCCGTGACCTTGATGAGAACTGGAGGTATTTTTTGACAAAATAAGTATTAGATATCTCAAGTTAATTAGGAAAAGCATATTGCTACGGGGTTTAGACAGTACAAACTGAAATTTTTTTCTCTTTCACATGGGCTCTTCTGAAAAGCCACTGGAAAATGCCTGTAATGGCTTGAGGTTACATTTTCTGCTTTTTCTGGCTACAGTTCCAAATGTGCGAGGTATTCTACAACAGTACAGTACAGATGTGGTATCCACAACACCTCAAGTGTCACTCTTTTACAGTACAGACCTGTGTGGTATGTTTGCTATCAATCCTTGATGGATTTGGTCATACCCTCTTTCACAACCTCTCTATGGTGCTCAGAGTCAGAGCAGTAAACTAACTGCAAACTTGTGTTGGTTGTAAGATGATTTCAAGGTGTACGTTCTGAAGGTTCTAGGCTATTAAAGTGCAAACGGAAGTCAATCGTTCAAAACTCGACAGCACAGCAACCAGCCATAAAATTGATAGATAGGCCTACCTAGTAGGCATAGGTTTTATAGTACCAGCCTATACACTACCGGACAAACAATGCGGTAAGTCGTCAACAGTGGACGATAAATCATCGTGTCCTTACTACAGGGCCAGAGGCTATAAACTTACTACGAAATGAAGGAACTTCTACGGTAACGTTGCGGACTAGCAACACGTTGAGTCTCGGAGAATCGCTGAGCTAAATGCACCTCTGCTCGAAATCTGAAGGTAACTGAATACAGAAATATTCACAAATACTTGAGTTCCTGCAATCTGGTAGATGAATCATAATTGACGGACTTTGGACCTCTCCTGCTCTTTGCTTAGGACGTGATACAAAATACTGTGTTGCACATGTGAGTAAGAATGAATACGTACTCGAGCTGTCCAGGAAGTTATCTTCATGCAGCATGCAGCGTACGGTCGCGGTATCCAGGCTAGGCTTGCCATAGACACGAATCAACGGAGCGAAAAATTACACATGGGATCAAAACAAAGTTCGTACTAGGTCGTCTGGTTCGATGTCAGCTGGTAGGTGAACAATAGGCCTAATTGCTTTGACTCGGGAAGTTCCGCATTTTAACAGTATAAACGTTGCCTGATTACTATCAGGAAACTTGGGATGACTTGGGTAAGTGCTATGTACCTAGCCTGCGTAGCTGCTCTCTGTGGATGTTTCCAAAACGGTAGCGGGAAGGGGGACGGGAGGGGCAGGCTGAGACGGACTTGATAGGGGAGAAAGCTAAGGATAGTTGCAGAAATTCACCAGTGAACCCATATGGGACCCATTAAAGTTTGTTCCCAAGATTCATAAGGGGCCACATGGGCCATCCCATATGACCATATATGTGGAATAGTTCTGGGGCCATGTGGGACAGTTGCCCACATGGCCCCAAGATCTACCCCATGTATGGGCCATATGGGTCAAATGGGCTGGCCCATATGACCCCTTATGAATCTTGGGTGAAAAATCATCGGCCCCATATACTGGCCCATATGGGCCCCTAAGGATCCCGTATTAGAATGTTAACTGGGGATAAGCCAAAAAGTTGGTGTAAGTGTGCATAAGTCCTGTGTAGTCAATTTGGCATTTCCTTTGTCACCTACTAAGGTCTGTAACCAGCCTTGGAGAACAGGGGCCAAACTTAAGGTCAGAGGGGGCGCTAAATAAAAGTTAATGCACAGGGGTCCTCCCGAGCCTGGCTATGCCCGCAGAGTAGGGGGAAAGCCAAGGAGCAGGGGGATGGCTCCCAATTTCAAATGCCCCCTTGGTTACATGTATGTGCCTATTTGTGGAGTTGTCTCCTGGAGGAGGGGTCTAACGGGAGGGGATCTGCCTTTTGAGAAATTTTCTTAATCAAAGGTGGCTGAGTACGTCTCAAAACGGTGCTATCTTTGGCAGTTATTCAAACTGATTATATGTAAAACTCACATACTTTAATAAATTGTTCTTATTTCGGGTGCAAGGACTAAAGAAGGGTTATGTCTAAGTGGAGGGGTGAGGCTCCTCCCTGTGAGAAATTTTCGTGTATCAAATTGACTTAAATGCTAAAACGGTGCTATCTTTGGAAAAGCTTTGAACTGCATGTTAAGGAATGAATTACAATTATTTAGTGATATTTTGACTGTGACATGGCGCCCCTTCCTTGCAATATGATGGTACCATAAGATGGGGGTAATTACAGACTAGGAGCATTAGTAGTGATGCTTTTAACTGACATCCAGATGACACTAGAGGAGAGCAAACCAAACACTTCTTAAGTAACTTAGTTTTATTATCAGTGACGCCGCCAGGGTTTGGAGATGGGGGCACCACAGATATGACGTCGTAATGCCACCTTAGTTAAACCCCAAAGTCTGCGTAATTTGTACTTTGTTATGCGGGATGTGCTATCTTTGGGATATTTTTGGAACTGATCATATATATGGCTGGAAAATGTCCATGGTTTAGTGAATTCTAATTTTTGGTTAGGAAAGAAAGGAGAGTATGTCGTCCCAGAGAAGGGTACCTTGTCATCAAACCTCCTGAAGTCCCCCTTTTGGCTACTTTACTGCCTTCTATTCGGGAAAGTGTTTACGCAAAAAAGTGGGTGGAATCCACAGAAACATTCTTGGATTATTACGAAAATTTCCCTTGCTTCATTGTGTATTATAAAAAGGGTATCTAAAGCTGGCAGACACCGGTTTAGGGCTCCTGAAAGCTCTGGATTAATAACATAAAATGCCGGTTCACTGACATGTTTATTACCTTACGTCCAAATGTTACTATAGAGTATCATGCCGCGCCGAGCACAATTACAACTATCGTATTTTTACTAAGTCTGAACGAAAATCCAGACGAACAGCTTCCAGTAATGAGGAATGAGAGGCAGGGAGCAGGGAGGTGATACTTGGACCTCTCTGATGGGCATAACAAAAGGAGTGGAGGACTAACAAGGGCGTTTCAGAATGATTTTCGTCGTAAGTTTATTAACAGTCACCATCTATACCGATAATGGCTTCGCGCGATGCGCTCGGTAAAAAACTTTTTGATAAATGTTTAAACGGCATGCAAATGCGTTCTTTCAACCTTCCACATAATGCTACAAATTAGATTGAAGGATCCCATATGATGCGAAGCCCCCACAAAGGCTGGAGATGTACGGGAAATTGTTGAGATCAAAATAGTTGCATTTATTATGAGATGGAGTGCAAACCGTGACGAAATTTCGCGAAGCGCGTCGAAATTTTTCATTTAATAAGATTTCCATGACAAAACCTGCGTTCACGCTCTGCATCGAGACACTTCCATTTTCCCAACAAACCATGGGCGGCTCTAAGAAATTTTGTTTGGGGGGGGGCAAACTCAAGTCCGTATTCAGGGAGGTTCAGAAGACCCCCTCCCCAGCAATATTAATGGTCAGCTCCAGATAGTAATATAGCCTCAACAGGAGTATGCATAGGCGTAGGGGCCCAAGTTGATTGGGGGGGGGGGGCTGTAACGATCTGCCCGAAAAATAGAACGAAAACTTTCCGCGCGCGTCCAAAATGTTAATGTACATATCATATCGGCATGCATCCGTTATCACACCGCATGCCAATTACATACAATAATTTGCCACATTGTTAACTATTCCATATTGGTTATAATTCTGGGGGAAGTCGTTAAAAATGCCGCTAATAATCAGTGGTGTAGCCAAGATTTCTCTCATGGGGGTGGGCAGACACTATGTTGTGTGATCGCCGGCCTGGGGGAGGGGTCTAAGGGGAGGGGGTGTCCCCCTCCCCTTTGAAATTTTTTGAAAAATTAGGTGTTCATACATGCAATCTGGTGCCACATATGCTACCTTTGAAGTAAAATTTTGTGTTTTAGGTTAGGTACAAAAAAAAAATCGGCGTCAGTGACGGGGGCATGGCCTAATGGCTCCTCAAATACACCACTGATAATCATAATAATAATAACTGATAATCATAATATACAAGTTTAACCATTAAAAACACACTGGTGAATTAATACCGAATGTATAGGTACTGGTGCAATCCAAATCAGAACTATGTTTTAATTACCAAGGAAGTTTTTTTTAAAGTATCGACTTCCGTTAAGCTACATTATTGCATTATTTTTTTTCAGTAGGTGCTCGAAAAATTCTCAGAATATTGCCCGGATTTTCACAAAAATATTTTGTTGGGGGAGCTGCAGCCCCCAGCCCCCTGCCTCCTACGCCTATGGGAGTATGGTTATTATAATGTATTACAGCGATGCCCCATGTAGTTTTCAAAAGCTCTTCACAAACCATTTCAGGCAGTTAGTCATGAGAAGACTACTTTAAAAATAAATACAACCATATCAACCGATCGCTACGGTACTACCAAAGGGGTGGAGTAAGAGCCAGGTGAAATGGGCAAAGCGGCTTGATCCATTTGTATAAAATGAGCCCCACCTTTAAATATTTTATTGTTTCTTTCATTGTGCCACAATATGTTTCAGCTTTGTTAAAGAAGCCATAAAATGTTGGTTTTGTGGATTGTTTTCATAAACTAACGAAGATTTCGAGCATGAAGACACTTGAAACGATGAAATGATAGCACTAATATTTTGGATCTCAGTACCGTTCCGAAACGAATTTTTTTACAGGGGGAGGGGAATTCCCCTAACTCAGAACGACGTCTCATCCTATATACAAATACCTAGGCCACTAGTCAAAAGTCTCATCACACTGAGCTAAGATTGACTGTTTGGTGTGTTTATTTTAAATCAATTGAAACGGTATATACTTTAGCACAGAGGTGGAGAACCTTTTGCTTATAACAGGCCATTTGACAGTCATAAGACCGCTCGTAGGCCAATGGCGCTGTCAATTTGGACAAGGGAAGGGAAACCTCTTCTTCTATGGGAAACAATACTTTTAGACTACATGCCCGTTACAACTTTTTATAGAAAGATACCTATGCTAATCTGGCCAGGTGACACCCTGGCAAAACTGCTTTTATAGTCGTGGGTGATAATCAACACGGCTAATGGGTTGTGTATCTAATGACACCGAAAGCTCTGAAGTGTCTGCAAAACTATGGGCATTTAACTCCAGCATTACCGTTACACTCTGTAAATGACATTATGATGCCTACGCTAATCAGATTACAAATATCACACCGTGATCATTTTTTTTTTTGATTACCTTAGCTCGCACAAATGGCAGGTCCATTTGTGATGTCTGAAGTATATATACGGTAGTAGCAAACAAGCAACTGAGAAAACGCGCGCGAAGCGCGCCGAAAAATTGCGTTTCGAAAGCACTTTATTAATGTTTAATCTTCGCATTGCATTGGAAAGTTATTCACTCCTTTAAATTTAAGCCCACTCAAGGAAAAGGGAGGGCCTAACCCATCTCGAATTACATGTTTTTTTATTTATTATTTTTATTTTTGAAAATTGAAGACCATGCTTTGCAAACTTTTGGGGGGCAAGTGCCCCCCGTGCCCCTGTGGCGAGCCGCTAATGCTGAACAAACCTATATGCCAGTCACAAAGCCAGTATTTTACCAGAGAATTCGTAAACAGCTTTCACCTTTTGCTTCTGTGCTTCTCCTGGAGTTACAGCGGGAAGATATTGAAAATAAGAACAATCCTGAGGTACGGTTTGAGGTGCGCGGGGAGCGCATGAAAATTTTGATAGTTTGCGAAGGATTTGCGAAAATTCTGATAGTTTGAGTACCATTTGTGATAGAAAATGATTACAATAGATCCATCACTCGGTCGAAAACACACTTCACCCTACCCCCTGCAGAAATCTATAGCTTAAACGCTTTATGGGATCATTTTAAAATTTTCAAACAAATTTTCTGAAATCGATTGGGGGCACGCGCCCCCCCCCCATGCCCCGGGCCGGCGCCACTGCCTAGAAGTACAGAAGTATGGAGTGTCCACAAGACTTAGGATTAGGTTTAGAAAAAGCATAAGCGTACTAGGCCGGGGGCAGGAGGGCATATGCCCCCCATTTCGGGAAAAAATAGTGGATCCATTCGGGCAAATGAGACAGCCAAGAAAATAAATTATGCCCTTTTGCAACCGACACAGCGATATCAAAATTCGGGCAACTTGGTCCAAAATTCTAAATTCGGGTTAAAGTTATCCCTGACCCCCAGAAATATTGACTCCCGCACGCCTATGGAAAAAAAGAACCAATCGGTGAATAAGTTATCTGATATTTCTGACAAACAATCCTTGAAATCGAAAATATCATTTAATGTTGTTTCATATGCATATCCCTATCTGGTCTTCCGATCTACTCTTGGACAATTCCCTGCTGGATAATGCCCCCTGGACAACTACACCAGCGACAATTCAGTCCCTCCTGGACAATATCTACCCCTGACAAGTACTTTAGTTTCAGACATTTTCTCCCGGGCCAGAAAATTTGGAATTGTCTGAAAGAAATTGTCAGGGTCAGGCAGGCGCGTAGCCTGGGGCCTCAGATGTTTGCCAGGCGCCAGGCACCCACCAAACTTGTGCGTGTCCTAATAAAATGTGTAAGAATTAAGGACGGCGGTCGATGCAGTGAACCTCCATTTGATACCTAGGCCCCCCGAAATATTTCATCCTAGCTTCGCCGCTGGGGTCAGGTTGGGAATGGTAGGTGGGGAGAGGAGTTGTCCGGCGGGAACCATTACTTGAAAGCCATAAAGACTTCCCATACGTTATTCGTCATCACCACCCACCTGCGAATTGATCAGCAGTTCGTTCGATCTGCTGTTCACAGCTGATATTATTGTGACTTTTATTACCTGTTAAGAACGCATGTCAAAGCCTGTGTGAAATTCTTTTTTAACGTGCTCTCTCCATTCTGCCAATCTTTATTTTAGGCGTGCGTACTAGTGGAAAGCTATTTGGGCGCAGGTGGAAAGTCTGTTAAATCGGTGGCGCTCTTCCTAGTGCCTTCAAACCCTTAAATTCTTTACCTTGAAAAGAAATCTATGAACAAGCTTCGAAATTTTTCGAACGTAAGAGTGGATATCGAAAGCTGTAGTATAGGAAAAACTAATATCTAAATAAAATTGACAAATGAATGCAAAACAGGACTTCCTCAATCTCAGTGGCCTCTGATCCATACAAAAAATTTCAAACTGAAAGACCCTTGACGACTGAGTTAAATGTCGTCACCAAGTTTATTAAAGTTTTATCGTCCTTATTTGGGCTTATTTGGGCTTTATGTTTTTCTTAAAGAAGATGGGGACATTAAGCAGAACAAGAGAGATCACAATGTTCTTTCTATAACTGTCAGCTTGATATAGTAAAACCAAGTAATTTGATGCCCGTAGCCAGACAAGATACTGAACAGCTAGAGGGGGCGAGATAAGTTCGGGTGGTAGGGTGGTGAAAATATTTTTAGGGAGGGCAAAATATGCTAAAATTTTAAGTTTTCTAGGGTGCGAATATTTCAAGGGCCCCCTGCCGTGGCTACAGCCTGAGTTTAAGGGGCGGAGAAAGTAACGCCGACCCGGCACCCTGTGAAAATCCTCTCCCCTAGGACAAGAATTTGCATCGCCTTAACATACCTCTCGAGCCCTTCAGCACCTTATCTGACTATGGACCTGGACCTTCCTTGAAAATCATGGTTGTGGACTATTAGAAGCAAAGGTTCTTTCATTAGTCTCACAACCAGGCTCGTAGTCAAGGGGGGCAGGGGGGCGAAGCCCCCTGAATTTTTTTCGCCCCCCCCCCCCCCGAGAGTTTGAATCTTACCATTGACTTAATACATTTGTACACATTTGCTCCCCCCTGATTACCCTGAATAAATTTTCGCCTTCCCCCTGGAAAATTTTGGCCCCCCTCCAGTACCTTGTCTGGCTACGGACCTGCTCACAACTATCTAGTTTGGAGAAAAATGATAGAATACTCACGTCATGAATGAATATGTACATCGTTAATGAATATGTACGTGATTGCTGAATATGTATATCATTGATGGCTATATACATCATTAATTCAACAATGGAAATTTCAATGCTAATATTATAAAGAAGGGACTACAAAAATTGAGACTTAATTACATTTAGTGTGACATGAAAACACCTCAAAAACATAGCAACACATACAACGTAACAATTAATAACACAGAAACATAAAGCAACATAAACTGCACACTCAAAAGCCATAAAGGAATGAGACAGCGTTGAAAAGATAGAAGCAAATTGATGAACGTTTAAACTACAGTTCTGTTGTGGAAACGAATTGCTCGAGGAAATGAGGGAAGATTAGGGAAGACGACTTTACTAAAGACGGCACTCTAAGCCGTCCCGGTTAAGTGGACACAATCGACCAATACCCAAGGGATCGAGTGAGGGCTTACTGATGATAATTCCACGCAGAATATAATTAAATTGACGTAGGTGAGTCATGCGTATCGTATTGTACATATTTTTGATCTATACCAATCTTTTACGAGTTGTTGTCATCAGCATACTATTAATACGTTCTCTCGCAGCTGTGGTTTTGATCACGTTAATTGTAAAAATTTACCAAGAGCAAATCGGGGGCGCTTTTTAGGTTACCTTGCGATTGTAATACACAGATGTGCCCAGAAATTTATAGATGGGTTACAACTGTATCCAATGCATCCAATTGCAGTAACGCTATCACAAAGTCTGAATCCTTCTTTTCCATTTTATTTTATTTCCATGTTTTTGTTTATTTTGACAGGATTCATTTATGGTGTAAATCTTTCAGTAAATTAGGAGGGTTAGGAAATTTGGTGTGTTACGGCTTGCAGTGTTGTAGTACCCGTACCCGTACTCGTACCCGTACTCGAGTACAAGTTTCCGTACTCGTACCCGTACCCGTACTCGTGACCTGGTACCCGTACCCGTACCCGTACTCATGATTACTTTTTTCTCGGACCCGGACCCGTACCCGTACTCATGACTTGGTACCCGTACCCATACCCGTACTCATGACCTGGTACCCGTACCCGTACCCGTACCCGTACTCATGGTCCCGTACTCACACTACAACACTGGCAGTTTCTAATGGACTAGGCGGTTCCCTAGATACATGATTTTAGCATGGGCCACTCCCCACCACACAATATCCATCCAGCCAACTTACCAAACCTGACAAACATCTCGACTGAGAATTGAATCCTACCATGAATCCTTATATCCTCTAGATTTGGCTCCCACTTAAATAGGCTTTATAGGTCATTCCGTGTGTTAATTTTGGATTGTCCATGGAGGAAGCTGCTCTGGGGTTACATACACTGGGTGGCGGCCAGGTTCGTTCACGGGGCATTGGCTTGATGGGAAACTTTTCAAGGTTGGAATTTTCTGGGAAGGAGAGCAGTATGATGGGCATTTGAGTCGTGTCAAATTTCCAGTAATAAGTAGTAAATGCAGCAAAGGCTTGGTACCATGCATATTCATATTCATATTTTGAATATGAAAATATTCAAAACTGCACTCATGAGTTGGTACCCGTACCCATACTCATGAATTGTACCCGTACCCGTACCCGTACCCGTACCCGTACCCATGACCCTGTACCCGTACCCGTACTCATGATTACTTTTTCCTCGGACCCGGACCCGTACCCGTACTCATGACTTGGTACCCGTACCCATACTCGTACTCATGACCTGGTACCCGTACCCATACCCGTACTCATGACCTGGTACCCGTACCCGTACCCGTACTCATGGTCCCGTACTCACACTACAACACTGACGGCTTGTGGTCGCAAGTCAAACCAATAACAGCGAAAGATCACAGAAGAACGAGATTAAAATTCAACAACTTAATGATTATTTACAATCTCCTTATCTCACTTAAATTTACAATAATTAATTAGACTTACTCACAATCCTTTACTTAATATTTGCCTGGTCTGGTCCAAGGGCTGGTAGTGCATGCACGTTGACGATGGTACAGTGGTAGACCTGCAGCGTGCTGTAGCGTAGGAACTGGTTCCACGAGCGAATAATGACAAGGCTATGTAGGCGATGGATGATAACAACCTCAATACACAGTGTAGAAACGGCGTAAGGCAATTTGTCACAAGTGTGAAGTGTCAGTGGCTGGCCTCATATGATTCGGTCAACAAACGGACAGCAGAATAACGTCTGGACTCGATGGTGTCTCTCGATGAAGTATTAGGGTGTCTCTCGATGAAGTATTAGGGTGTCTCTCTAAGTCTCTCAGTTGTTGAACTGCCCTTTATATGCTAGGCTTTTATTCGAGAACTCTCCAGAATTTAACAGAAACTTCTAGTGTACACAGTCCAGTAATTACGAGAACGTTCCTTAATAGAAACTTCTAGAACACACAGTAGTTGTAATTGGGACATAACGTAAACAGTTCTCACTTCTAGACAGTTCTAGAAAGGCTGCGTTGAAGTTGGACGTCTCTGGAACTTTCCACTCGCTCGTCGATGGATTCAATCCGGTGTTCCTCACGGGTCGTCTTGTAACACTCCCCCCCTTGAAAAAGTTTTGGACGTCTCGGACAAAACTTAAGTTACAATATTTACAATGTATAACTTCACAGTAATAACTACAGTATGTATATTATGTAGTCCAACATTCAATGGAAGGTATAATCATAACATACAACTTGTCTTGCTAGGTGATGATACATGAATGTAGTAACATCATCAATACACATTGTGCCATAGTTAACACAAAATTTCAAAACTTACAGTGATATCTTCAACATACTGCATCAAATCAAATTCTTGACAAAGAGTCTGGTACAACATTGTCTTTCCCTTTAATGTGCTTAATATCTACATTATACGATTGCAGAAATAAACTCCACCTCATCAATCTTTGATTCTTATTCTTCATCTTAGATAAAAATGTCAAAGGGTTATGATCAGTGTATACAGTGATAGGGAAACTAGTAGTTCCCAAATAAACATCAAAGTGTTGAAGACCAAGTATCAAAGCTAAAGTCTCTTTTTCAATTGTTGAATAATTTTTCTGGTGTTTGTCAAATTTCTTAGAATAATAACAAACAGGGTGATCAACACCATGCTCATCAGCTTGAAGCAAAACTGCTCCTATGCCATTGTCACTGGCATCTACTGCCAACTTAAACTGCTTCTCAAAATCTGGAGCAATCAACACTGGTGAACTCATTAGTGCCTTTTTCAATAATTCAAATGCTGCTTGGCAATCATCTGTCCAATCAAACTTTTCATTTTTCTTTAACAATTTTGTCAGTGGTGCAGCAATGTCAGAGAAATTCGGACAATAACGTCTGTAGTAACCAGCCATGCCTAGGAAGCGCATGAGCTGCCTTTTATCAGTTGGGGCAGGGAATTTGTCAATGCCCTCAACTTTAGCCTTAATTGGTCTAACTTTACCCTGACCAACCACATGCCCTAAGTACACCACATGGGCACAAGCAATCTCACTTTTGACCAAATTGACAGTCAAATTAGCTTTGGCAAGTTTGTCAAATAATGCCTTAACATGTTGTACATGTTCATCCCACGAGTTGCTGTACACAATAAGGTCATCAACATACACTTCACAATTTTCTAAATTTGACGTAAGATTATTTACTAAGCGCTGAAATGTCATCGGTGAGTTTTTCATACCAAACGGCATGACCTTATACTGAAATAACCCATCTGGCGTCACGAATGCCGAGATTTTACGAGCCCTTTCAGTGAGTGGTATCTCCCAGTACCCCTTTAGTAAGTCAAACTTTGATACATACGTAGCTTTCCCAATCCTATCAATACAATCATCGATACGGGGTATCGGATAGGAATCCGTTCTTGTGACCGCATTCACCTTTCGGTAATCAGTACAAAATCTGTACCCACCGTCTGGCTTGGGGACCAATATACAAGGGGAAGACCATTCACTATTACTAGGTTCTATAATGTCATGGTCCAACATGTACCGAACCTCATCCCTGAGATGTTGTCGTTTTCTAGGGTTAACTCGGTAAGGATGCTGCTTGATTGGTGTGGCATCTCCCACATCAACATCATGTTCAATCAAATTTGTCCTAGTAGGATCATCTGAGAACAAGCATGCATATTCATAGATTAATGATTTCATTTCTGACTTATCTTTGTGATCCAGATGACTTAATTTCTGGTCAAGATTTTTCAACACATCAGAATTTTGTAACTTAATACACAAGTCAGGAACATTATTAGCCTTGATTTCATCATTACTGAGTTCATGATCAGCATTGATAACACACACTTGATCACCTGTATCATTAGTGTTACTATTTACAGCATGTATACTTTCATCCTTAGAAATGTCACAATCTTCTCTTTCATAATATCTCTTTATCATATTAATATGACATACTCTTTTAGATTTACGCTTGTCAGGTGTCAAAATGACGTAATCTGTGTCACTGACCTTTCTCTCAATGACATAAGGTCCTTGAAAGCGAGCTTGAAGTGGCTGACCAGAAACAGGTAAAAACACTAGCACCTTATCACCAGGCTTAAACTCTCTTTTCACAGTGGTCTTGTCGTACCACGCTTTCATTTTCTTCTGAGAGTGCCTCAGATTTTCCTGAGCAAGTTCACATGCTCCATGAAGACGATCTTTAAAGTGGGATACATAATCAAGTAGGTGTATGTCTTCACCTGGATCTGATAACCACTTCTCCTTCAACAATTTCAATGGTCCACGAACTGTGTGTCCAAAGACAAGTTCAAATGGACTGAACCCAAGTGACTCTTGTATAGATTCCCTGGCAGCAAACATTACAAATGGAATGCCTTCATCCCAATCTCTCTCATTACCATGACAATGGTCTTTAACATATTCTTCAATGTTTGGTGAAACCTTTCTAAAGCCCCTTGGCTTTCAGGATGATAAGCCGAAGACTTAATTTGGTCTATGCCTAACTCATACAACATCTGCTGGAATACAGTTGACATGAAATTAGACCCTTGATCTGATTGGATCTCTTTAGGCAACCCAAACAATGTGAAAAATTTAAGTAAAGCTTGTAAGACTGTCCGAGCCTTAATATTCCTCAGAGGTATTGCCTCTGGAAACCTTGTAGAAGCACACATAATGGTTAATATATACTGATGCCCTGCCCTACTCTTAGGTAGGGACCTACACAATCAATAATGACTCTACTAAACGGCTCCTTCAAAAGCAGGAACTGGCTTTAAGGGTG
Source organism: Holothuria leucospilota (assembly GCA_029531755.1). Classification (NCBI taxonomy): domain Eukaryota; kingdom Metazoa; phylum Echinodermata; class Holothuroidea; order Aspidochirotida; family Holothuriidae; genus Holothuria; species Holothuria leucospilota. Next base: position 15,311,173 of record CM055980.1, on the reverse strand, counting down.
CAGCCGGAATATTCTGATTCGGCTCTTCCCAACCATTTGACATGAGTGACAGGTCTTACAAAATTTGGCCACATCACTTTTAAGTTTTGGCCAATTTAAAAAGTGATTTAGAATTCTGTGGTAAGTCTTATTGACTCCTAGGTGCCCTGCAAATGGCATTTCATGAGCAATACTCAGTATTTCCCTTCTATAGGTCCTAGGTACCACAATTTGATGGTAAATTCTCCACTCTTCATCTAATTGCATCAGGTGGTCGCCATTTACGCATCAAAATATTGTTTTTCAAATAAAAGCAGACTGGGACGTCTTCGATTCATCCTCAGTGAGTGCACCAGCTATTAATGGCTGAAGCTCTTCATCATGTTGTTGTTGGACTGACAACTGGTCTCTGTGGAGTGTGTCAGACATTTTGATTTTTCCTGTTTCTACCCCCTCACTATGTGTGGGGGCCAGGAGACTCACCAATCCTGACTATCATTAAGATTAGTCATAAAAGATTGGCTGAGATCATACCAAGAATCTTCACTTTCATGAATATTTTTACTGGAATCTTTTCCAGATTCTGACTCCTCTTTTGGGAGTGTTGTTCCATTTTTAGGAACTAATTCCTCAATTTTAGAGGGTGGATGATTAAGTTTATCATCCTTATTTCAGAAATCATACCCTCATTTTAGAGAGTGGATGTTTAAGATTATCATCCTTACATGATTCCCTACTTGTTTCCACTTTTGGGAAACTGTATCCTCACTTTTAGAGGGTGGATGTTTAAGATTATCATCCACGGCGAGCTTTTGTGACATAGCTCTAGTGACAGCACAGGCAGGGAATAAATTTGGAAATTCCTTTTCTAATTGCTCTGTGTTGTTATAATCACATGGTTTATCTGTCAAAATTGCATTGGCTACTACCTTTCCACCAGCTAGGTCATTGCCTAGCAACAGAGATACCCCCTTTACAGGTAGAGTAGGTCTGACCCCTACTATGACTGACCCAGAAACTAAATCTGACTTCAAATTAATTTTGTGGAGAGGGACAGAAATAAATCCACACTCAACCCCCTGAATTAGTACATTTGCCCCTGTGGAAGTAGAGTCCGATAATGGCAAAACTCCATCAAGAAGCAACGACTGAGTTGCGCCTGTGTCACGCAACATTTTAATTTTGACGGGTGGATGAGCTGAATTCCCATCTAGGGAAATAAACCCCTCAGACACGAATGGAAGGTATTCTTCCTTAATTTGGTCTTTAGAATTAGGCCGTAAAGTCACGACTACCTCAGAAGAGTTCTCTACATTGGCTAAGGCATTGGAGGCTGTTTCAGTCTCCTTTAATTTTGCCAGTGTGAAGCAATTTGCCATTGTGTGGCCTTTTTTGTGACAGAAACCACAAATTATAATGTCTTTAGAGGCAGCTTTGTTTGAGCTGACCTGGTCGTTCTTTTGACGACTTGAATCTGGTTGTTTTTTACCAGAATTTGTTGGAGAGATAGAACCAGACTGAGATCCACTGTTACCTGGTGTGCCACTACTATTGCCATATTTCTTATTTGGCCTATTAAACTGACCCTTGTTTTGAGTTTGACCCACTTTACCAAACTTATGGGTAAGAGCATACTGATCAGCCAAATTTGCAACTTCACTCAGCTTGTCAGCCTTATTTTCCTCAAGGTGAGTCTTAATGTCATCATTCACACACCGTTTGAATTCCTCGACCAGCATCAGTTGTCTTAAAGTGTCAAATGTGGAGACCTTTTTGGAAGCACACCATCTGTCGAAATGCCTTTCTTTTTGATAAGCAAACTCTACGTATGTTTGTGTATCCGCCTTACGATACTTTCTAAATTTTTGGCGATAAGCTTCAGGCACCAATTCATAGGCTTGTAATATGGCCTTTTTAACCTTATCATAATCCATGCTGTCCTCTATTGACAGAGCGGAATACACTTCTTGAGCCTTGCCTGTGAAATTACTGAGTATGGACCATTTATCTCTTGGCCATTTTAGTTGCTCACCCAGCTTTTCGAAATGGTTAAAGAATTTCTCCACATTATCCTCCTGAAATTTGGGGACAAATTTTACGTGCTTGGAAACATCAAATACCCCAGTATCCAAGCCTATTTTAGGGTCTGAGCCTTTTATGACCCCTAACTCTAGTTGCTTTAACCTAAATTCATGTTCTCTTGCCTTTTCCTCCCTTTCCCTTTCCATTTCCTTTAATCTAATCTCCTTATTCATTTCCATTTCTAGCCTTTTCAATTCAAATGTGTTGTCAGTTGGCACAGTGATAGCTGTTTCCAATACTGTACTAGGCAGGATACTTTCATCCACGAGATATTCTAGAACATATCTTTTAATCTCGTCTTTCCGCATTAAAGGCTGAAATTCAATGCCATAATGTTTTGCGACCTTTACAATCTCAGATTTCTTTAATGAATCTAGTTCCTCGACTGAGGGACTAGCCACGAATTTATCTAAGTTGAATGGCATTTTGAAATTGTATCAAGCCTTCAACAAATAAATAAGTAGTCTGAGCAAACACAGTTGTTTACGATTCACAACAGAATTTCTCGAATTTTCTAGTATTTTCGTTCCCGGATGTTAGGCCACCAATTCTGTTACGGCTTGTGGTCGCAAGTCAAACCAATAACAGCGAAAGATCACAGAAGAACGAGATTAAAATTCAACAACTTAATGATTATTTACAATCTCCTTATCTCACTTAAATTTACAATAATTAATTAGACTTACTCACAATCCTTTACTTAATATTTGCCTGGTCTGGTCCAAGGGCTGGTAGTGCATGCACGTTGACGATGGTACAGTGGTAGACCTGCAGCGTGCTGTAGCGTAGGAACTGGTTCCACGAGCGAATAATGACAAGGCTATGTAGGCGATGGATGATAACAACCTCAATACACAGTGTAGAAACGGCGTAAGGCAATTTGTCACAAGTGTGAAGTGTCAGTGGCTGGCCTCATATGATTCGGTCAACAAACGGACAGCAGAATAACGTCTGGACTCGATGGTGTCTCTCGATGAAGTATTAGGGTGTCTCTCGATGAAGTATTAGGGTGTCTCTCTAAGTCTCTCAGTTGTTGAACTGCCCTTTATATGCTAGGCTTTTATTCGAGAACTCTCCAGAATTTAACAGAAACTTCTAGTGTACACAGTCCAGTAATTACGAGAACGTTCCTTAATAGAAACTTCTAGAACACACAGTAGTTGTAATTGGGACATAACGTAAACAGTTCTCACTTCTAGACAGTTCTAGAAAGGCTGCGTTGAAGTTGGACGTCTCTGGAACTTTCCACTCGCTCGTCGATGGATTCAATCCGGTGTTCCTGACGGGTCGTCTTGTAACAGGTGTAAAACTTGAATGAAACTGGAGCTAAATATACCGGTACGTCGCTGACTTCTGTATTTTAGCAATCCGTCAGCAAACACAGTTAGACGATAACCCGTCCGCTTCAACCTTCTATGCTCGATGGCAATCACAGTGTCTGTTAATGCTATATTCAAAGATATTATAAGCATAGATTCCAAACTCCTATACCTTCACTGTTACGTTCAGTGACTCCTCATGGAGACGCATATATCGGGGCGGAAGTGTGAATCTGACAGGCGCGCCGTTCTATTCCGCGATCTGCGTACAAAAATAAGAACGCGTTACAGAAAATTCCATTGTTCAAAGGTTAGCGCGGGTGCACTTTTACAACGCGTTCTACACGCGTAGACTAAATTTCTCTGTGTATTATCCGGAATACTTGACGCACAGTTCTGCGCGCTCTGGAAATAAACGCGCTAATTGCTTTCCCGTTGTGAGCGCGTAAGTAATTGAACGCGCATATAAAAGTGTGTACCTGAAGATACCATAGAAACTGACCAATGAATGTCCATGAACTTGCAAAACCAGTCATTGTGCGTTCATATTCAAGTGTAAATACGTGGAATGCCGCGTTGAAGAAATAAGTTATTCTTGTTCAAGTGGAAATAATTGAGGCGTAGTACTTCTTCAGTCAACAACATTCCGAAATAACAAGTATTAATACTTTTGTAAGACATTCATTTGCCTGTTTGTTTTCAAAACGACTGAACAGTGATCAGCACTTCCGCCCCGATATATTGGCCTCCATGGGGAGTCAACGCGCCATTTTATTAAAGTTTGGAATCGATGCTTGTAATATCTTTGGCTATATTCAAAGATATTACAAGCATAGATTCCAAACTTAAAATGGCGCGCTGACTCCTCATGGAGGCCAATATATCGGGGCGGAAGTGCTGATCACTGTTCAGTCGCTTTGAAAACAATCGGACAGATAAAAGTCTTGCACAAGTGTAACTACTTGCCAATTCAGAACATTCTTAAATCTAGGAAATCATCACTCCTCAATGTATTCCATTCGGCAGAGAGAAGTATGTTTCTTCCCCGTGGCATGGCAAACAAACACACTGTCATGAACGCAAACCGACTGTTTTGAAGTCCGCAATCTATAATTAGGTCAGTTACCATGGTCTCGTCAAAAAACGCACTTAAAAATGTGCGTCGACTTCTCACGCACATATAACGGGGAAAGCAATTCGCGCGTTTGTATTTTAAGCGCGCGGTAGTGAGCGTCACGTAATTTAGACAAATGCACAGAGAAATGTATTCTGCGCGTATAGAACGCGTATTAAAAGTGCACGCACGCTAACCTCTTTTAACAATGGAATTTTCTATAACGCGTTCTTAGTTTTGTACGCAGATCACCGAATAGAACGGCGCGCATGTCAAATTGACACTTCCGCCCCGATATATTGGCCTCCATGAGGAGTCACTGAGCGTAACAGTGTGGGTATAGGAGTTTGGAATCTATGCTTATAATATCTTTGGCTATATTCAAAGATATTATAAGCATAGATTCCAAACTCCTATACCTACACTGTTACGCTCAGTGACTCCTCATGGAGACGTATTTATCGGGGCGGAAGTGTAAATTTGACATGCGCGCCATTCTATTCCGAGATCTGCGCACAAAAATAAGAACGCGTCACAGAAAATTTCATTGTTGACAGAGGTTAGCGTGTGTGCACTTTTACAACGCGTTCTATACGCGCAGAATACATTTCTCTGTGTATTGTCCGGAATACTTGACGCACAGTTCTGCGCGCTCTGGAAACAAACGCGTTAGTTGCTTTTCCGTTGTGAGCGCGTAAGTAATTGAACTCGCATATAAAAGTGCGTCACCTGAAGAAACCATAGAAACTGACCAATGAATGTCCATGAACTTGCAAAACCAGTCATTGTGCGTTCATGTTCAAGTGTAAATACGTGGAATGCCGCGCTGAAGAAATAAGTTATTCTTGTTTAAGTGGAATTTATTGAGGCGTAGTACTTCTTCAGTCAACAACATTCCAAAAAAGCAAGTACTAATACTTTTGTAAGACATTCATTTGCCTGTTTGATTTCAAAACGACTGAGCAGTGATCAGCACTTCCGCCCCGAAATATTGGCCTCCATGGGGAGTCAGCGCGCCATTTTAAGTTTGGAATCTATGCTTGTAATATCTTTGGCTATATTACACAAGGGCGCCATCTCTTTGAAAATTTTAGAGCAGCTTTTCAATGGGTGACTTTACTTGCTTGGCCATAATCAACCTCTAAATCCTTCAAAATTGTAAACAGTGACATGCTGTTCCTGCGATAAAAGTTAACATGTCGCTTGTCTATACTTGTGTATCATGACTATGGAAACGTTTGGACACAGTCTGCATCAGTGGCGAAGACAGGATTTTTTGAGCAAGTTGCACTAGGGGGTCACAAACCTTTCCGGGGGGGGCACAATCTCTGAATTCTCTCCCTCTCTATAGGGCTTATATACAGAACTGTGCATTCCAAAATTTTCCACGGGGGCACTTGGGGTGGCACGGCTTTGTCGTGAGGGCACGTGCCCCTCATGCCCCCCGTAGCTACGCCACTGGTCTGCATCAATAAATGGGCGATTCTCTTCATTGTAGACTTGAGTGACTGAACATAAATGATCACATCAATTATAAAACTTCCCAATCAATTGCTGTATAAACATGTTTTAAAGCATACTATAAGATTGGTTTTCGTTTCAATACCCACGAACTTTGATTCAAGATAAAGAATGTACAACTTGAGAATGAAACAACCACCGATTCCTTAAAATGATTTCTTGAAATAAAATAAGCAATTACTATGTGTCCAAGTTTAACTTAAAGAGTATACAAAACATCAAATTCATTAATGCCGCATTGGGAAGGTAATTAATAGTGAAAAAAACTAAGTGCCATATTTTGCGACTGTCAACTGGTGGCGAGTATGGTTTACAAAGCTGCATCATATTTTTTTCATAGGTTTTGATTAAAATAAAGTGTGTAGGACCTATAGACCATGTAACAATAACGTTTGCGATTCTTTCTACATTGTGGGATTGTTTAATACTCTAAATCAGTTCCAAATGTCACTAATTAAGCAGTTCCATTAAGTGTAAGTGTCGTGCTCATTGGCGGAGATTTATTCTGAAACCCGAGAGGGGTGGGATAAGCCAACGGCGCAGAAGGCGCCGAGGGAGCGCGAAGTGCACCCACACGACGTATGATTTAAGGGCCGACCTAAGGCCCCTGATGAGGACCAGAAGCAACGGCTTGGTGGTGTTAAGAGGGCGAAGCCCCTGGAAGGTCTGGGGAATTGAAAAGAGTGTGTGCATTAGAATAAAGCCCCTGCGCTGAAGAAATTGGATGCACACTAAACAGACCACAAAAAGATAACGCGATCATTTTTTATTCATTGCCGAAGGCAAAACGAATCTACACAATCACGCTGGCGAGTGTGTGTATGTGTGTGTGTGTAGGTGTATATCACGCTTAGCTTGTAGATTCGATATCTCAAGATAGCAATGATGGATACTTTTCATACTTCCAATATGGATTTATGAAATTCAGAGGAAGGACCCTATTGTTTTGATGTAGGTCAAAGTTCATTTGAGGTCACCAGAGGTAAAAAACATGAAAATTTTGCATGCACGATATCCCAGAGGTGAAACTACGAAAACTTGTAAACCGCTTGAAAACACGTTATCTCAAGAAAACAATGATGGATACTTTTCATACTGAGTATTTAGATGTTTAATATTACAAGGAAGGTTCTTAAAATTTTGATGGAGGTCAGAGATTATTGGAGGTCACCAGACGTCAAAAACCAAAAACATCTAAACACGATATTTGAATGATGAGAATGATGGATACTTCTCAGACTTGGGTATATAGATTTGTCATATTAAGAGAAAGATCCCTATTGGTTTTGGTGGAGGTCCTAGGTCATCTGAGGTCACCAGACGTGAAACTACGAAAACCTTGTAAACTGCTCGTAAAAACTGTATCTCAAGAACAGCTATAGGTGGCGCTATGTCCATCCTCCAACTTGTGTTGTTTCGTGACCAACGTAAACCGACGGCTGAATGCTTGTACTATTTCAAGGATCAAATGATAGAGACCATCATATATCTTTTTAACAAGCTTAACTCTGAAACATTAATTGGTATTTCCAATTTTAATTACCTAATGATGGACTTGTTTGGAGGATGATACTACGAAGCAATTCCTTTCGGCAAAACATCACTAGGCCTTTGGGCTTTCTTGTTCTTATTTTGGATGGGTAACTTCCTGGTGTGGGCCAGGGAAAAAACCACCGGAAGAGATCCAAAAAAAATGTGAACATTAGAATGAAACAATTAGCTATTTCAAAGGCCATGGAATGCGCATTTGGGTTTATTTTCTGGTGAACACGGTATGCACCCAGTTCGTACACGTGACACTCAAGGAGGGCACATGGACACATGGAATTTGTATGAGGCCTGCGGCTCTAAGAATTTGTCATGGGGGAAATTTTGCCAGTGGTCACTTTGTTGTGAGTATATAACGTATTGTTGGAAAAGAACGCAAGAAGATTTATATTTTGTTAAAAGTACACAGGAACAAAACGAAACAGGGATGGGCTCCGGGATTTGCCTGACAGAGGGATCAAGCTCCCCGACTGGGGCGGGGAGCAGCAACCTATAAGCGCCGACAAAGACGATGGGTTGCTAAAAGGATGGTTAACGCAAAATTTTGGTCTGGTGAATAGCGTGGAAAATTTGAGGTTTCTACAGAAGAAAATTTGGAAATGGGGGGGGGGGAAATAGAAAAAAAAATGAGTTTTTATTTAAGAAACTGTCCCCCTTAAGAGCAAATCCAGGAAATCCGTCGGGGCGACTGTCGTCGTAGGATATTACCTACTCCCCCTCCCCCCCCCCCCGACGAAAATAGAAAATTTCCCGGACGGGGGACCAGAAGTTACCCCCGACACACACACACACCTGACGCCATCAGCGGATAGAATTAATTATTATCCTTCAAAAGCCGTGACTATGAGTGGGAGAGCAAATCTGTACCCACGGGAACGAGCAGAGGTAGGTCTCTCAAATGTGAGTACGAATAGCCCTATGTATACTCACTACTGCTGTCCATTTTAAAGAACTTACCTACAATTCTTATACATTCTAAATGTTACTTGTCCGTAATTATTATCCCCAGTAAGAAAAATTACTGAGAGAAAGACATTTCTGGACAAAGGCAAAACTAAACCCAAGATCCAAACAGTTGATTTCATCACACCCACTCACATTAGTCGGGAAGCAAACCCTCCAATGCGCCGTAAATCTACATCCCGTTGATGTATAATTTTTGTGTCAGCCGATGAAAGGTTTTGTTCCTCATGTATAAACTCCTTGTGTCACTTTTAAAATGCCCAACGAGAGTGTTAAAAAAATTCCATCGAAGTTTTTAAAGGGGAGTAGTCGTCTTAATATTATCATGAAAACTTCAGCTAAATATGACCAGCTTAACAATCAGCTCAAAAGTACTTTTAAAGATGTCTCAAAAGATAGATATTGCAGCAATGAAGGCAGGGTTGTAGCCTGGGCGAAATTTCTAGGGGGCAGTTAATAATAGCTTCCAATGGGGTACCTAGGGTAATTGCCCCCAAGTGGATCCTTTCTTTGCCACCCACTGCTGCCCTTAGGGAGGGGTCTAAGAGGAGGAGTCAAACGGGATGACGTGGCATTTGTGTAGGGTCGCTTAGGCTGTTAAGTGCAAATTGGTATTGTCTCTGGTTAAGCTTTGAACTGAGAATTGACCATATTTATTGCCCTTTTATATATATTTTTTTTTTTTTGAAGGGGGGAGGGTCTAAGGTGCAGGGTGGCACAGCTACTTTTTGAGAAGTTTTTGTGTACATGATAAGATGGGAAAGGTGCAAAATGGTGCTATCTTTGGGAAAGCTTTGAAATGGTTAGATGTTAAGGAGTTCTCTTTTGTTGTGTCTTCTTCAATTTTCTGTTTGTCTAGTTGAAAGGAGAGAGGGCGCTGTATAAGGCCCTTCTCCTTTGAGAAATTTTTGCCTTTGTAAGATCGCTTGGATACAAAATGTTGCTTACATTGACAGAGCTTTGAATTGATTATACATTTTAGAATTTCGCATTATTTCTTGTTTTTCGGCTGTGGTATGACACAGTGCCATGCAACAGCCAGTTTCGACCTTTCCATTTTGAGTGCTCTGCTTGGAGGGCCACCATTGATTGGTGCGTTGCGTAAACTGTCGATTGATCGTTAATATGCCTCCCAGATTGACGGAAACAACACTTCCTAGACCTCCAAAGTAACATCTAAACATTATTGAGACTTTATGCTTTAGAAACGAAGACTTTAAGAGAAAAGTTAAACTTGAAAAACTTATTCAGTAAGATCACTTTGAAGGAGAAAACGGGACTAAAAGCTACTTCACGCGTGCATTGGTTATAGAGTGTACCGTAATTTAAGGTAATTATAGGCTATTTATAGGCATGCTGAGACATTGCATGAGAAATATTCCTAGTAAAGATCTTTAATGTGAAGGCTTTAGTTGTGTTGTTTGCATCATGCATGAGGGAGGAGGTTATTCGTCAGCGCGAGTTACCCACATAAGAGCCAGTCTGAGCGGGTCCTGGGACCTCCTCGGAAAAATTTGGGAAAAATGGACCTTTTTGTATGATTTGTATGATTTTCCAGGTCCTGGGGGACTTAAAACATAATCTGAGCAACGGGGTTTTTAGCATTTCCAGTATTTAAGCTTACCTTTTTGTCTAGTAGGCCATTTTTCATGTAGGGTTTGGGAATCTCAGGGGAGGGCAACTTCCTCCTCTCCCCCAAGCTACGGCTCTGGAAGGTTAACAATAATCAGTTGTGTTTACTTCATCACATAATTAAACCGCGTGTTTCGTCTAGTGGTAGAGCATCCTCCTCTCACGCGGGAGTCCCGGGTTCGATTCCCAGGTCGAGACATACCAAAGACTTCAAAAATGGAACCTTCTGCCGTTGTGCCTGATGCTCCGCATAAGCAATGGAGTAAGGGAAAACAACTGAAGCCAGTGAGCCACAACTGGAAAAAAGGCGGTGGCCGGCTCGACTTGAACCAGTTGGTTGGAAACTGGGCCGTCAGTAAACCTCATCTAACTAACAAATCATCACATAATTAGCTATGATCTTCAAGGAAACTGTCAGAACCGAGTTATTCTTTGCTTCTAGAAGCCGAGTCGAACGTGGCCAGGGTAAGGATGGGGGATCCCCCTTTGGAAGTCACAAGGAGGGAGTCGCTCTTGCAAACGACCCATTTGATACATATTTTACAGTCACAGAAACAATTCATAATAAATGAGGTATTCAAAGTTTTCCATTTTTACTGGTTTTGCCTATAATTGCAAACACTAAACAAATGTTATATACATAGTTTAATTCAGGCAAAATGCCTCTTGGGTAAAGGGAAACAACAAAAGTTTGTTAAAAACACCCACTTTGGGTACAATTTTACCCATTTTTCTAGAATCCTATTGTTTTTGGCATTTGGTATTATTTGGAATAAAATATGTATCATCGAAACCTCAATGTATTTTGCATTCTGGTTCTTTTCGTAAATGAGGCATACTTACAAACAACACTTTTTTAGTGTATATAGTCCAATTAAACAATGACAAAAATTCTGCTCTGTTGCACGGTACCCATTCATTGTTCTCTTTGGGCGTTTTGTCGGTCCCCTGGTCAGAGTTATGAAAAACCATCCGCTTTCTTTAACAAAGGGCCAATAAAGGGAACTAAGATAAGCTAATTACAATGAAATTTACATCTTTGAAAGTCTTACATAGGCTACTGATGTCTGGATAGCAGTTGATGAGGTTACTAAAGTAAAATATGTCTTACTTGAATAAAAAGAATTATTTAACTGATCCCCTCTCCCTTCCCTCTTTAAGATTGAATTATGATCTGTGTCACACACGCGTATAACCACGTTCCCGACGAGTTCAATATAATGCTAAACATGCGAAGATTCCCGCTAGAACGATGCAAAATGTATGTATCCACGTGCAGAGCATTAAAAATAAGTTAACAGTGCATGCGTCTTGTACACTTATGCTTTAAAATTGATGAAATTATCTTCTTTCAGTTAATTTTTATGTTTGATTATTAAAAATAATCCTTGAAATATTGAAATAGCTTTCCTTTCAAACTTTTCTTCCAGTATTATTCATAATTCGTCATTAATATGCCTGTAGGCTAGTAATGCTCTATACACACGCATAGCCAACCGACCGTCGCGTCAAATAAGTACGTCTCTTCGGTGAGACATGCATAATTACGAACACAAAAGCTGACTGAACATTATGCTGTGTGTCGTCTGCATGAGCGAAGAAACACTGCTGTCTATCGTATACGCAGAGCAGGCGGCCACCGCCCATCAGTACGGACTACGTGTGTTTTTGTGTATACCTAGAATTGGTTGTCCCTAGCTTTCTTCGGACCAATATTTGGGCGATTTAAGGTATGATTACAGAGACAGATCTTTCTTCGTGAAATCTAAATTTGGGTAAACATCCGTCGAGAACACGAAAGGAATTAGGTATACTGCACGGATACCGGAGTGTACATCTTAAGAAGCTTGGCCGCCGTAATCTTGGCAAACACCGTTAACTGACGTAGGAGGTATGCTATGAATCATGTTTTTTTCTGTTTACTTAAATAAAGTGCTTGATTTTACTATTGTTTCGTTCATCGAGGAAGGAGACAGAACTTAAACTTAGGAAACAAGTGGAAATGTATCACGTAGCGTAAGAGTAGGTGTATGCCTATGAACATATTACAATATTAATGAGACTGTCATTTAATAGGTGATGGTTTAAGTTTCTTTAAAATGACATGTTAAGCAGGTGTACTGGGCGTAAGGCTTCTTCACATGAAACATATCGTACCTTAGTTATTGTTCTAATCACATGCAAGCGTTTAATTTTGAAGTATACATCAAATTTGAGAATTATGCTAATGAACAACCAAAGTTTCATGAGTAGCTCCTAATTAGAACATACTTTGCAAAACAATTCTCGAAGTAAAGAAACAATTATTTGACAATCACCTACTTCACTCCATGGGCGTCAATCCTGGGGGGGGGGGACAGGGGGACACGTCCCCCCCCCACATTTTGGAAAAACGCCCATTGACTTAAGATTTTTACACAGTAAATTTTTGACAGAAGTGGCCATGTCCCCCCCCCCCCCCCACATTCGAGTAAAGATTGACGCCCATGCTTCACTCATTGGGACAACCCCATACCAAAATCCAAGTTTAGTAAAACTTAAAACCAAGAAATGATATGGCCACACAAAAATTCATCTACGGGTGATAATTCGATCATTTAGTGATAGAATTCATGAATTGTCGAAGTGAAGATCAGTTTACAAACAATTTAATTCTAGAAACTATTCGGCATAGTCAGTACAAATGTAATAAGCTTCTCTTGTTACACCCCTTTAATACTAATATAGCATTCATTTTAACTTTTCTCTGTATATTTCACCTTTTGATGGACATTTGCATGTTCTTTATAAAGCCTACCTAAATTATAAGTTCAAAACAATTAGCAAACAACCAAAAACAAAGAAAACAAACAAAAACATCTCCATTTGTCTGTCTGTCTTTCTGTTTTAGTCTGTCTGTCTGTCTGTTCGTCTGTTTGTTTGTGTATCAACACTCCGTCAATATAATACCTCATTTCACAACCGATTGCATGCATCACTCTACATTCATCGCCATCATTTGAAGTTCGGTAACGAGATTGCTAACTTTACTTTTCCTAAAAGCAAATGTACAGACCGACTTTTAAGGTAATCATCAAATCCACTTAACTTAGGTCAAGGTTCTTTTGCACTTACTTTTTTCATCTAGTCATTTGAAGCGTAGAGGCCTAACACTAATCTTAGGGATATACGTTTGATCAAATCATCGATTGATCAGGTCCAGTTGACAGCCTTGCAGGAAAACCTAGAACACTGAAAAGATTTAACACCTCACAATCTCTCCTTACTGACAGGATGTGTATCTCGGCAGTTTCTTAATTCACAAGGAGAGGCAAAGTCGAACAAAGCATATCACTTCTACTACTGTCTACAGACACTCTACCTTATCCTTAGTCAAATACCTGGAGAAGAAAATTCATCTGAGACCACACTTTTGAAGCAGATGAGAAATCGATATCTGTTCCAAATTACCCGTCTTGTTTTGTTGACATTCAAGGAGAGAATAGTGAGATGAAGATAGATGCTTGACTTTTTTCGACCTCTCATTTGGTAGCAGCTTTTCTCATCAGTAACAGCTAGCTGCTCCTATCATCTGTCCAAGTCTGACACTTAATGCAAACTTGGAAACAAAAAAAAAAAAAAAATGGGAAAAATGTAAAGATGATCTCTGAATAGTCAATTCATTCGTCGCAGCATGAGATGGAAACATAAACTCATCCGGGTTAGTCTCATCTCTTTAGCCCCAACATTAAACGACATCAGAACTGGTAGCACCCTACCATTTAACTATATCAGGGCAATCCGCACCCCACTATTGACCTACTTCAGGACTGATCCCATCCCCCCAACATAACATCAGGAATTATCGCACGCCTCCACTGATCTTATACCAGGGCTAGCCTCGTCCCAACATTAACCTACACCTGGATTGATCTCAACCGCAAAAATAACCCGGATTCAGATGAAGGTCTTCGAACAACCCAAGAATTAAGTGTCTTTGAACAAAGAGAAATTCGCTGTTGTAAATAATAGAGTTGCTATAGTCCTGTAAATCATGTGACGTTGTACACACTGCCTCACAGCTCAAAAGAAATAATCCTACAAACTCATAAACGTCCCCTCCTATTACATGTAGGCCTATTCTTAATTTAGCCACCCTTCGAACTGTGTTCTAAAGGTTGAGTATTTTCCAATAACACATCCTGCCAACTTGCAAACTTCCCCAGTGAAGTGATGATCGAACAAGCGTGATGTTGCTCGGACATATATCGATAGAATTTATCTCCAGGGTAGGACAGAAAAGTAATTAAGAAAGAGACGGAATAACATGTCACACAAAGAGTCAAGCTGAAGGAGGTTGGGGTCCATCCATCAATGCCATAACGCTTTCACTGTTTTATTTTGGTCGAATTATTTTGTTACCTGTGAAGCAGTCGCTTGTTGTCCAGCTATGCTATAAACGTGAAAGTATATATGCATATGTTCTCTCATTGCAGATTCATGCTAACAAACGAACAACGTTAATGTAAAGCCTGGGTTTTACTGCCATGACAGTGGTAAAACTCAGGCGCGGATCCAAGGGAGGGGGGCTTTCTCGAGCTCAGCGCCCTTTTTCGCCACATCAACAATAACAAATAGGCGAAAATTAGCATAAAGTTTATCTACGAGAATATTCCCCCCCCCCTTTCGAAATGTCTGGATCGGCGCCTGAAACTAGATCCCCAAGCGAAAAGGGGGTAGTACAGGCCGTAGTTAAGGGGGGCAGGGGTAGCCCCGTCTGAAATTTTTTCGCCCCCCCCCCCCAGAGAGTTTGAATCTTACCATTGACTTAATACATTTGTACACCTTTGGCCCCCTGAATAAATTTTCGCCCCGGGCCCCTGGAAAAATTTTGGCCCCCCTCCAGTACCTTGTCTGGCTACGGGCCTGGGGTAGTAACGGGGACATGAAGGGTACACTCACATTTTCCAGCTATGCTGAAGCGTCCCCCCCCCCACCTCTCTGTATTCAAGGGTTCTATACAGAGCCTCGTTCTCTAAAATATCTTCCGATAACGGCTATGCAACATCTGCAGCACACTTCAGAGGCAAACTAGGAGTAGCCTTCGTCCATAAAAATAAGACAAACATTTAGATAAGCAGAATTGTCTTGGGAAGAAAGGAAAATTGTAATTAACGATTTAAAATTTAAGGGTTTAAAACAAACAGTTAAAGGGGTACGAGTATAAATGTCATCTACATGATACATTTACGTCAAAGGTGTGGGACTCACTCGTAATAAATTCGTATCGTTACATGTGCAACTTTGTTCCAAATTCAGTAAATAAACCAACCAACAATCCACCACAAATTTACTTTTTTCCGGAATTTGAGTAACGCCTTTTTCACGAGTTTAGGCTGTGAAAGGTTTCAATGGTAGCTACCATTCCTCCCTTTCACATAAATTCAAAATGGCTTCTAAAGCTTTTCCAAGCGTTCGAGTAGGTTTATGTTACTATATATAGAGATGTACATACCAGAGTTTCCTCTAGTGGTGCCTAAATTGCGTGTATCATCTTCGGTTACGGGAGCATTACACAGCGGACTGAAAATGAACGTACATAGTAGTTAGGCATTACAAGAATGCTGTGGCTCTTTTTATCGATGGCATGTAACCACATACATCATTTCCTACAGGGCCAGTAAAGTGACTTGTTCTACCCGAAACAAGGGGCTTTCTATCCGTGAACTTTTGTCTATAAATTTTCTTGATACTGATGTGGCAGGTAGGATAGACAGACTTCAACATAACTACATAAAATATTACAAAATTGTGTTTGTCCTTGACTAAACACGCGTGGTGGGAGGTGTGGTACGGGTTAGGAAAGGATAATGCTATCCGTACAGCACAGGCCACCATTTACCCTTGAGCTTTGGAGATTTAACTGATAATGGAACAGCCTTCAATAATATTTAATGTTTCGCATTATTGGTATGCATGTTTGCCTTCCTTTCAAAAGTCCCAGTATATTGGTATTATGTACCTTTCTTTTAAAGTCCGAACGGCTGCGAAGGCCGAGGGGTGCAAGCAATAACTATCTTCAAAGAGTCAAGCATAGTACAGCAAAATAAACGAAGAATTTAATGTGTCATACTGTGACGGGTAATAACTGCAGACCTAGTTATGAAAATTTTATGTAATGTAACGTTTTCTTAGGTTTAAAGAAGGCTAGCTGTCGAATTCAGGATACACGGTATAGGATGTTTAGCCTCTCTATTGATCCAGAGAGATTCGATTGCAGTCGAGGCACATTCATGCCAGCCGGTAGGGTCGCGGGGAGAGGACATGGCTGCAGCCTCTTGGAGTTTGGAGGAAGCCATGTCTCAATTACTAGGAAACTTGGGTAATATGCTCATAAGAAAAGATTTAATTCAGGATTTTCTTTTGCAAAAAAGGTAGAAGCCCCCTCCAACATCCATTCCGAAGTGAATATCCCACCCGTCCTCCCCCTGGGCCTACATGATAGTAATTGTCATCAGTGAACAACTAAGCACCGTCATGAATGTTTGTGTGTTGTGTCTACAATAGCACTTTTCACAGCTCGCATGCAGTGCAGCGTTCCGTCGAGATGCGAACCGTAAATGTAACTTTTCTGCTTACACGTTACATTCGTGGACTGCAGATTTTGAAATCTAGAAGAGAGGAAAGGGTGGGCTGCTGGAGGGAGGGTGCTATAGTTGCATAGACAGATTTATGCAATGAGTTCACTTGTTGAGTTGATAAAACTATTAAAAAATTAAGAAACATATAATTCCACATTTAATATAGCGGAGACTACATTTATGCCATGTACATGTGCCTGCATGTGTGTTGGAAGGATGGAATTCATGGTGAATCCACTGCTTTTACAGGTTACGTTTTATTTCTTTCTCTGCCTTCAGACTGTCAAGGCGTGAACCCAGAGAGTCAATGCACTATGATTATGTTTAATCTCCGTACAGGTTATCTTAAAAATTTACTCGCAAAGGATCTGAGTAATTCATCAACTTCACGATCGCATGAGTCACTTATGGCATGGTACAACTTTAAGTGCAGAAACGCCATACTGTGTGTAAGCTTAATTTCCTTTTCCATTAACGTTCCTAAAGTATGTAGTTGTGCTCAACTCTGTTGGGCAATTCACACTGTACAATTTAATAACAATTTATTTCAAGATGTGTCCATTTATCAAGTCCATAGTTATTTTGAAGACAATATTTGGTAGCTCCGTCCGCGCTAAAAACTTTCGGAATTCTTTATCGGGCCATGACTATATAATTATCATTGACCAGTATGATGTTCAGTTTAAGAAACAGCGTTTCTGACACGATCCCTGTAAATCAATATCTTGAAAATGTCACGATCCAAGGAGAAGGTAGACGACCTTGCAACTTGGGTTACACTGTAATATGACATTCAATACCCTGCTATCTTCCGTAGTTGACTTGACAGCTTGATTCTTTTTGCGTTGAAAAGATATTTGCTTTTTCCTAATTTTTCTGTAAATTTCTCTTTGAAAACATATAGAACACAAAGTGGTAGGCTAACCTTAAAAAAGATGACCTACATCTATCACACTGTCGATGTTGTTTAAAAATTGCACATTAGCGTGACGTACTCTTTGCAACGATCGTAGGGACTGCTTGTAGAAGTATCAAAATATGTTCAAAGGATTTTTACGCAAAACCGTCTTTTTAATCTTATTTGTTTCACTATTTACTGTGGTAAGATCTCCCAAACAAGTGAAAACCGAGGAAAAGGGCTATTTAAAAGATGTTATAAGAAATAAGACTTAAAATGAAAACCGTATGAATATGAGATAGTTCCTCGTTGCCATGTTTTCCATGATATCATAACCCTTTTTGGAGCTTCGACTGCACATGCGCATATCCACAAACGAACAAATTATCATACTGAACCATCCGTAACAGCATGTATGCCAAAAACTGTTCATTTCTTGGTAAATATATGAAATCCCCCAGTCCGATTGGTTACAAATGATAAGAACTGAAGATTCATGCCGTTAAGTGAGTGCTAAATACCATCAAGTTGGTTCATAGAATTTTCCACAAAATACGTGTCTTTTCGTAATAAAGAATGCCACGGAGGTTTCCTTCTCTTTCCAATCTTACATAACACTGTCCCTTGCGTTAAATTAATTTCAAAATGATTTATGCTTCATAGGCGAGAGAAGCGGGGGGGCGCTATGGGGCTTTAGCCCAAAGTCAAAAATGTGGGGCTGGAGTATGCTTCCGCCCCCCCCCCGCTCCAAGATCCAAGGCCAAAAACCCTTTATTTGTCTCTTCTGTAAGAAATGTCAAAAATTTGCAGTAAATATCCTTACAATTTGTCCAAAATTTTTAATGTTGCACCAAATCGCATCTGAGGACCCTAAACTACCCCAAAAAATTTCCAAAGGGGAGGGGGACACCCTCCCCCAAGGCCGGCGATTCGAAACAAGGTTCAGCCCCAGTCTCGAAAAGCTTCCTACGCCAATGTTATGCTTACAATGGCCTAAAGGCGCCAACATTTAATCACAACGCTTTACCACACCGCCAGCGAGTTACCATTGTACAGTCAACTCCCTGACCCCATGCAGGATATGTGTAACTAACATCTGAATATTCCATCCCTGTTTCAGATCACAAATGTATTAGGGCATCTACTTTCACGGTGCTCGGTAGTGTTGTTAACAGAGCACTTAACATTCCACAATAGACCAGTTGGGAAATTCGGTACTTCCGGTCGGGTCACAAGGTCAAGTGTACCATGACAACGGCAACGAGTTTAGCTCTGCGTGCTCAGCATGCAACACCCGCGCCGGGGCACTGTAAGCATGGTACACTTCACCTTTGACTCATTACCATAATGCATTGCGTGGAAACATTTCCCAACTCGTCTATTGTTCTCCTCTCTATATTTAAGCATCTTTTTCTTCATCATGGCTCCTGTTGAGGAAAAAGAGATAGAATTTCCGTTTAGGTATTCACCAAATAACCCGAATACATTTTAACATGCGTTCAGATAGAAGAGCATTTGAATGCTGTAAATGGATAAAAGTAATCGTGGCAGGCTCCTGTAGGAGTTCCAAGGGTAACTTCTTCGAGATAATTTAAACATCAACTATTAAGAAAGGAAAATTTATTCATCCTGAAGTCATTTGCCTCCATTAGAACGAGTGAAAAGTTTTAATGAGTTGTCCCCGCAGTAACTAATAGCAGAATCTATTCACAAGGATGGCGATAGATAATTTGCAGTGTAATGAAAGGAAGAAACAAGCTCTATGCCGCCAAAAAGGTCTTTGGATAATTATTAAGAAAGTTCACACGAAGATGAATTCAGAGATTGTTCGAGACAGAAATTGATTAAATGTGACGTCAGCATGGCACTTCAAATACCAAGGACTGCAGAATAGTTCGTGAAGGGTTGAACTTGTGGAAACTACGAAACAATATAATGCTGAGAATATTTTATGGAAGATTTGATAAAGATTTCATCGCTGTTCTTCAACAAAAAGAGAATTAAACAAGAATTCACAGAAAGCTGTCGTGTACAAAGATACAGTGAAGATGCTTTGGAACTATTTCTTATTGTATAGATTTGAAAGATTGGTAGAACGGAAGCGGAAGTTTTAAACTTCTAAAAATTCATCAATCCAATTGATATCACTATCAAAGGCACATGTGTGACACACTCCTAATTTATTTACATACAGATCACTTAGTTGAATAGGACTGTGGCGACAGAGAGTAAAGATGTCTGTGCAGTGTATATCATATGTAATAGAATGTTGATAGTGAAAACTTATGAAAGGCAGGGTTTGTGATGGCTGGCTTGGTTTAATATTTTTTAGATCCATGATCCATAACACCAGGAAGACGTAGCCTCCAAAAGTAAATCCTTCTTTGGAAATTCAAGAATATAAAATCTGGCATACCTTGGATGCCAGTACAGTTATACCATTTAAAATACCGTATCAAAAACTTTTTTTGCTTTTAGTATTTTGAAAGGAGTTGACCACAGTTGCTGTAAAAGTTTTAAAAGCAGCTGATTTCTGACGAAATTTTATTTAGTAAAAAAGACAGTGTCAATCAAGCCGAAGGTCTGCGAACTAACTCTTGATGGCAAATAAATTCCAATTTTAGCTGCCAGCCATTGTCAAAGAGGTACTTTCAAACTGCCTGAATTTTATTGACAGAAATCAAAGTTGATCAGTGCCACATTTATTTCTTATGATTATTATTCCTCCTCCTCAAAATGGATGTGCATTTTTCCATTTAAGCAATTCTTCTCTGAAGTAGTGTTTACCTATAAAAATATACAGCAAGCTGTTTTGCAGATGTTTGTTTCTAGCCCGGTTCAACTTTGATATTCGCTGACACTTACTGATCAAAATCTCCCCTGCATTGGGCTGTAGGTGCCAAAGCAAAAACAAATCCGTAAAAAGAATAGTTAAATATACAAGAAACAATTTAATGTCCGGAGCGCTTGTCTTGATTCGCTTGCAAGTAATTCAAAAATCTGACCATGAGCGCAATAACATTGATTTAGCGAGGCACTCAGCTTGTTAGAGGTATTCGGGAATAATTTGTCTTGTGTCTCGTTAATCAATAAGCATCCCGAACAGCTATCTTGGTCGCCAAATATTGATTTTGATGGAGTACATGTGGTCACGTGACCACGTCAACACGTAGCAAGATTCGAGCGCTTGAACGAGACAAGTTAGTAACATAAAATTTGTTGGTCTCATTTCATAAATTAGGTTTTAAATAACTCATTCTGTCGCAGAAAAGAATCAAATTGTTATAGTTAGACAGGTTGAGAGAGAATTCCCACCGGGTACGTTCATTGCTTCTGACAATGGTTGAGTGGCTAACAATAATTGTATTTACAGAATAATTATTTCCGTGGAAATATTATACTGAAACTTTTATCAGAATTTGAGACAGGATGCATCGATTGCTTTAAACTTATTTAAACAAAATTGTAACATTTTTTATCAGAAAGATGCAATGCAGAGCTATTTTTCACGTTGTTAGTGTAAACCAAGTACGACAACAACATAAACACAAATTCTCATTATCACCATAAGTCCTATTTTTCATAAATATAATAAAATATAAAAGATTCAACAAAAGAAAGAAACCGTCACTTTTCCTCGTTCTTTCTCTAGCATTTTGGACAATCTGGTAGTAAACATTCAAAAGAGGATACGACTTTGAAGGATCTCTGTAATGCAGAGCAATTATGTCGTTGAGTTAGGGAATTTTTACTTTCAAAATGGGAAATTTTATCACTTTTGAGAAGAGTGAGTGAATTAGTATCCTACGTTTTCTGTTTTTATACCTATGTTTTGGTACAGCCGGATAAAAATTAAGTTAATAATCTTCTCTCTCTTATGGAAATCATTAAGTTTCATCATAGGTCAAAAATGAGTCCCATATACTTATAAAAGTTTTACACACTTTTAATATACTTACTAAAGTGCAAGGGCCCTAAGTTAGGATCCTGAAGATTTTTCGTTTAGAATACAGTGAAGGAAACCGTTTTTCCTAATGAGGGTGCTTGGGAGCTTGAATGTGCCGACGAGAATAAACACGTAAGAGCAAAATGTCCTTTAAAAGAAGTCGCTATCACCATGGTAACAATCTGTGTGATCATTTTCAGATAGCGTTTTAAAATTATTCCACGTCCAAAGTATTGGCTGTCAAGGTTCGACCTATCCTAGCTTTGACGTATAGTACTGAAATGGTAGGCAATGTATGCCACGGTCTCCTGTGATGTGCAAAGAATGTGATAAGGATTTACTAATGCTTTCTTATCACTTTCATATTCTAGAGTTTTGTCTTCACAAATTACACATGTGATGTCAAGTTTTACGCTAGGTTTGGAAATAGCCTTGTCATGTATAAGGAGATAAGAGATCACGTTTTCATACGACACAAAGATGACAGCCACCTTAGAGGGCAAAGGCAATTTGAATTAGTGTTTCCTCGTGTCCTATTTCACGGATGGCTAATTTTTTAATCACGTGCAATATTTTGAGCTGAATTGTTAAATTCACGCAGAGCTATACTTAACTTGCCTTAAATATTCAATAGTTATGTTCGGAAACATCATAAAATATTATTCGAAAGGAAATAAGTTGCAATTTCTTAGATGAATCAAAATAAATTTGCATGGGACAACTGATTATGTCCTTTGACAGTTGGATACCCTACATAACATTGTATTCTAACGGCTTGCAAAGTCTGTCTTTAGTTTACAACTATAGGCATAGAGCAAAAAGTTGATACCAGGCTCGTACAGAAGGTTCCGTGTACGTATAGCTGGGGGAGGAATCTAAACTTGCACGCTAGTATCGTCAACCTCACTTTCAGATGTCCCACGCGTGCGCACTCGTGATACACATGACGTAGTTGCAGTGCTAGATAGGCACGTATATATATATATATATATATATATATATGTGTGTGTGTGTGTGTGTGTGTTCTGTTGTAGGGTACTTCTTATTACATTATGATTTTAACCATATCAAACATAACATTAATAAATCACATACGTTGGAGTAGAAAGAAAGCCCTACGGGTATATTTTGGCTAAATTCGCAATTTATACACAATTTAAACATCCTGGTTGAATTTAGTAAAGGTCGTGGTGACGGGTTATCAATACATTTCTTGGATCAAAATAACAAGGAAGCCTGGATCAAAATTCAAATTTTTCCTGGTCAAAGTAACTACCGGTTTGAGATCCCTGTTATAAAGCAATATTTTGTATAGTTAACTTTAATAAGGATTTTTTGGTTACTTTAATCAGGGTATGTATGGATAATATGTAACCACTTCCCTTACCAACGTTTTAGCAAGATATTTTAGAGTTTATGAGCGTGAGAAGAAGCTTCTTCTTTCTCAGAAATTTTTCACTTTCCCAGCCAGTTTTGTATTGGTTTCACTACTTATTATTAAGAGCTATAAAACTTACAGTTTTTTGATTATTTGTGTGATGGCAATTACCGTAATTTTTCATTTCGTTCCCATCTGTCTGTGACTTTTAATTTATGACGCTCATTGAAGTTTTCAATCACCTCGTAAAACATGAGATGAGACGGTATGAACTGATGCATTGTTCATTACCAAGGGCGACGAGAGTGGAAGATGAAGGAATCTAATGTATTCTTTCCACAACTTGAAAGAATGTCGTATGACATTGGGCTTGCCAGCTGCAAGAATTCATTCGATAATTGCTGGGAATGTATTGCTCTGATGACAATACATTTTTAATGCTAGGCTATAGTTTGTTTCCATTTCGGGAGTTTGAAAATTCCTTGAGGGTAAAATGATGAAGGATAGTTTCGTAGTTGAGTTTCCTTACATTGCTGTTCTGAAAATACGATACTGTTAGTGTTATTTTTCGTTTATTTTTCTTTTCATTTGGACAGTGGGAGGGTAAAATTAGACAATACATCTTAGCCATGATCTTTCGTCTCGCAGAACTATGTCTATGGGTTTGTTACATTCCTAGCCATGAAAAGAACTCTGCTTTGCAAGTTTGAGACAATCTGTTTTCGGTTTTGGAAAGTAAAAGTTATGCAAAGAGGTTACTCATATAACACATTTTAACAGTATTACCTATAAGGCAGAGAGGTTTTTAGCCTGAAATACTCGTAGCCCTAAGAATTTGTGGAGACATTTTTAGGAAGTTGCGTGAAATATGCATTATTTTGTTGAGAAGTGGAAGAGGAATGCACATGATCAGCAAATCCAACAGGTTACGTTCATATTTTAACTGTTAGACAATACACTACGTCGTTAACTGAATTCCTGACCATGTAGAGTAAACCCTTTTACGAAACCAACAAAATGGTGGATATGAGGCACTGATATTTAATGAACCCCCGTAAAGATTATTTACGAGTCCCGTCCCCCCACCATCAGACCATCCCTCTCGTACGTGCAGTAACAAACATAGTAGAACAATGTAATTCTCACATGTGTAGGTTATCGTAAAGTTGTTGCGATGCTGTGCTATATCTGTACAACGAAATATTTTTTCTCTGCATGGAAATTCTCCAGGTTTAGGTCCAGGAAATCGGTTGAAAACTCTTGATCTAAAAGATGACTGAGTTTTGAGCTTTATGCTGTTCTTCTCATAGGAATATATATACTTCGATACTTGCACGACAGTTGTAGTAAGCCGTCATTTACGGTCGAGTAAAGATTCGTTTGATTTTTTATCAAGAACCATACTGTTCTCTTTCAACAGACTGACAACTCCTAAATCTCCACCAAATATAGTTGCTTGTTTGGTGATTTCAGACAGAACCTTTCACATCAGTGTACTTTTCAGCGTGTTCTGGTGCTTTTTAACGGTCTTATATCAATCTACCGTTGATGGTTCGTTGGGTTCAGTAGGCATGTTTTTACCAGTAAGCCGTGTCTATGTAAATCTTAACTTATGTGCTTGGTCAGGCGTGGGCGAAGAGGCTATGACAAACCGTTGCGTGAGAAAGTGCGGTTATTCTTAACGTGAACACAAAGTTGTCATGAGCCTCTTTATGGAGGTCAAAACCAGCACGATGGGCCTCTTCGAACCTGGTTGTAGCACGATGGTGTCTTTGATGCTGGTTAAAAATTAGCACGATGGGCCTTTCAGTAAGATGAAATGCATGGCAGCTTTGTTCAATCTCAGACTTTAATATTCTTGATGCAAACAGAGTCTGTCAGCCATGTGGGTAATAAATACTTATCAGGTCATTTAGTCATGCATGCAAGTCCTCTCTGTGTTCCTGTCTTTCTTATAGGCTGGCATAGTGTCAATCTGTTGTGCCTCATATCGACCTGCTTGTTATCAATACGAGTTGTCCCTTGAAAATCCCTGCTCCTTATCAAAGAAAGGTTCTTTGAAGAAAGCAAAGAAGAATCGCTTTTTTGATTTGTAATGAAGTGATTGCATCTCTTTATATCATAGTAGATCGCTGTCTGTTTTTCATTAACGACAAATGAAACTAGGTCTATTAGGTGCATTCTCTGTACATAGCATAACGTTTGCTATAGGCTGTATAAAATTTGATGTAGACCTATCCGTTAACGAAACTCCAAGCCCTTCTCATCTGAATGCAATAATTTTAAAGCCTACTTTTCGTGGGTCCCAACAGACATCTGGAAGCTTCGGTAGAACCTTTCCTATCAAAGCTCAAAAGTAGTGTTGAACCAGTCATCGGTATTCACCATCGGTATCGGCCGATATTCCCCATTTTCGTCCAGTATCGGTATCGGTAAAATTTACCTTAAAATGCCGATATCCTCTAACCGATATTTATCGTCCTATATGTCGTGAAAATGGTACACTATTGGAATATTTTTAATGTAAGTTCCAATACTGTACCTCATCAAGATGAAACGACCTTTATATGTGGTGCCCAGTGGCCTATGGATAGTTATCATAGTATGCAGAATGTCTATTTCCGAAATATCGGTATCGGATCGGTATCGGCCGATGTTGGGGAATAAAATATCGGTATCGGTAATATCGGCTACTTGCAATATCTTTACAACACTATACTGTACTCAAAAGTAGGCCTTACGCACAATTTTCATATATTTGTGTATACCGTCGATATTTTCAGCGACGGTAGCTTTTACAACACGGTGGCAGTTTCTCCGGCTTCACTGAAAATGCCATTAATTCTGTACAGCGGAAGGCTATAATGCTACGATGTGCCTAAAAAGACCTTCACTTTCTTCACCATGGATTTTTGGTTGTAAATCCTGTTTTTTTATAACATCCACATCATATATTGAGCAAATGGTTTCTGCAACATGTGTAACACTACATCAAACATTTTAGGGTTGTGGGTTAACAATTTACATGAGAAAATCTCCTAGATTGATGGTTAGCTTCCCTCACCTTATTCGAAGGTCAATTACACAAGGCCACTATACAGCGTAAAAATCTAGTATAGCCAGGGCAGATTTGTTTGTTTTTAACTTAGACAATGACAGTGACTTTGTCACCTTTGTTATTTTATCCCCAAATTGCTTACTTTTGTAAAGTAAATCTTAAATTTTTACCCATACCGTACTTTCGTCCTTGTTTAAAGTTCTGGATCCACCATTGAGAGCATGTCAGGCTTTTGACAGCCAGAAAGGTAACAAATAATGTATTCTATAATATGCTAGCTCTTTAAATAACATCGTATGCGTTGTCTATTTGCTCTCAGAACCAGGTAAATATTTTAGCAAATCCGGTTAAAATATGCCATCGCTTTGAATAAAGCTAAATTTGCTCAAGTCAATGAAAAATGTTTCGAATTGACAAACTGGTTCAATTTGATTTCGTAAATTGTACTTGTTTTTCTTATCGTGCATTTTGTCAGTCATTTCCGTCTCTCTGAGGTTACTGTTATTTGTTATCAAAATTACATACTAATAAACCAACACATACACTCTCATTTATGACTACAGAATTTTTCCCCAAAGAAGTTCTTTCCGGGAATTCTAAAAAAGATTTTGCTGCTGGTTGGATAGCCTGTTTGTGTTTTGCCGAGGCAAAAACCCTGAACCTCTGCAAGTTAATCACGGTGAAGCTATTTGCACGTAATTCACAGTAGCTGTAGGCTGACATGCAGAGATGTGTACGTAAAACTTACCTGCATTAATTCTTGTCATCAGTGTAACACAGACATCGCAAATAGTTACTGCATAAATTATACCTTCGATTTGGTGACCATTGCTGTGTTTGTGCTGGTACACGGAAAACGGTTATGGCATACAGTGTATTGTACAGTCTCATCGCAATGTGATGACTCACACCCTCTGATGGTTAATTGGAGAGAGCTAGCTTCTTGTTGTAGGCTTCTTCTTTTGTAGGCCCGTAGATCGCCTAGACAGATTCAATGCTCTATAGAGAATCTTGTAAAATTAGTCTACATGAGATATTAGGCACTGGATTGTCATAAAATATAGAACCAACAATTTTTCTCCATAAGCCGTGTCGATAGTTTCCTTTGCGTGAAACATTACACCTCCTTTGAGCTGACGGCGTGTAAGAAACTTCAACTAAAACATTGTAACAGGAAAATTAAGTCACTCAAACTGTACAATTATGTTTCATAGTAATATAATGCATGGGCCACAAATTTTATGGAAATGTACTGAAGAAGTTTGTCTTCATACAGGATATAAACTTTTCATCTCCCTTTAGGTAATCGTAGGGTTTTAGAAATTTATCTTGACAATGGTTAAAGCATCTATGCAATCAATATGTAAAAATGCACCACCATCGGTGTTGACCTTTACGGTTACACATATTTAAGACTTTATAGATATTTAGAATTACTGAAATTCAGGAGGGTAGCCAGAAGAAGGGTGGGGGCAAAGAGTAGTCTACCCCTCAGAGGTTTATACTCTATTGCTCTAATGAAATGACGTAATATAGTAGTGCTATCCAACTGAACAGTTCGCGCTGTTAATCTGTTGCCTGCAATTTATAATCCTGCCCTACTATTGCCGCCCCAACCCAGTGTCTATCTGTAATACTAAAGTACGATGGGAGAAGATGGTTTAATCTTGCATGTTTTTCGTCTAGCTTAAATAAGAATATTTTGCATTTATAAATGTTTTGAATAAAACAAAATATCCTTTCAATACTGAGATATAGTACTCCCTGTACCATCTGTGTATGCTTTGTTACGGTATGTGTTTTGATGGTGTTTTGGCCAAGTTCAGATCACTTGTGGAAGGACGTTCAGAGGTAATTCCCCAGTGGCGTAACTCCTATGCACTCTGAGGGGGCGAACCCCGGGCACCCGGGCTAGGGGGCACCCGACGTGTCTGGCACCCACGATGATACTTTGTTTGCAATGAACTTTTGGAAGTGGAAACCTTTTCCCCACCTGGGTCTGGCATAGGATTACACTTTTGACCATAACTATCGAAATCTTGAGAAGACACCAAGCTCTCTGGGGGCACCCAACCAATTCTTGTCCCCGGGCACCCTGAACCAAAGTTGCGCCACTGTAGTACCCCCCCCCCCCTTATTTCGATTATGCTACAAATTTCGTTACAGCTAGGATATAGTTTCAATTCCTACACATTGTGAAAGATGCCTGCAAGTGCTGGCTTTGCAAGCCCTCACAGCTGGCTACTGATCTGGTTGCCCGCCCGGCGGACGTGCATTACTCCTGCATCTACATTGGCTGCATACCAAGAGTATGTACGCAAAAGAGGAGTACATATTCGACACCTGCTATGAAGGTTACGGAACTGAACTGTTATCGTACACGGACTATCATTGTTCAATAGAACATTTCTTAAATAAGCCTTTGACGCTCGCACATCTTACTTAATAAGGTCTCATGCATATATACCCTGATGTTTTCGACGTCTTACATGGGCATCCGTACTCTCTAATTTGGTTTTTCCAGTAAGCGCTAAATCACCCACTCATTACATTCTAGTTGTCAATAATCAGGTATAAAGAACCACCGTTTTCGAATAAGGCCCTTTATACCCCAGCTCATCGCCTCAAAAATGTCTCGAAACCAAGCGGAAACTATTTTCGAATGATCCCATAAAATTGCAACGTATCCCTGGTTATCCACTGTACTGAATAAAAGATTGCAGAGCGGCTAGCTTCGTCATCTCCTCACAAGAGATATCTTACTGGTTTTATGGTTAGAAAGCTTGGCAAGGAAATGCAACATTATGGTCGTAAAACAGACCATATCGTATTGGTGCAATGAAAAGTATCGCAGGTTTTTAAGTTAAGCGAAAAGTGTTGCGGTAATACTTGTCACATAGGCATTTCTAAGGGTACTTAAAATAAATCATCTTGTTTTATGTTATCTGTGGAATTTTGTGCAAGACATGCATGTATGTACAGAAACTGGAAATTGTGTATGCGAATGGTTAAGGCTAATTTGAAATACTGTAATAGAAAGTTCCTTGAAATTACCTTCATACTCATTTTGAAAGACTTCATTGACTTAATAAACAAGGAGTCGGAGGGTAAAGTCACAACTCACATCTTTCACCCAGTTGCCTCGTCATGGCGATAGGTGGGATAAAAGGAAAAAAATTGCCGCCTAATGCACAAACAAATATCACACTTTGTCTTGTGATCCAGATGTACACTCTTAAAAACGTGTTTAGGAATTAAACACAATTTTTGCCCCCACTTTGGAAACATGTTTAATTCCTAAACACACATGTTTAATTCCTAAATATTATGTGTTTAATTCCTAAACATTATGTGTTTGATTCCTAAACGTGTAAAGAGTGTAAACGTGTTTCCAAAGTGGGGGCAAAAAAGTTTTTAGAAAAGTGTTTAATTCCTAAACACTGTTTTTACAGTGTATACAGTATATTTGTAGGAAACTTCATAACCTCTTTGGTTTCGATTAGTTCATGTATGGTTCATTTGAATATAAATTCAGATTATCAGTGAGAAAAAAA
The DNA here is from genome assembly GCA_029531755.1 of Holothuria leucospilota. Taxonomy (NCBI): domain Eukaryota; kingdom Metazoa; phylum Echinodermata; class Holothuroidea; order Aspidochirotida; family Holothuriidae; genus Holothuria; species Holothuria leucospilota. The sequence continues at coordinate 15,281,561 of CM055980.1, read as the reverse complement.
TGGCCTTTATATGAGTCTTTTTTACCTACCCCTCCCGGTGGAACTTATGATGTTCCGACTGGTTGCATTCTGACATGTTGGAACTGGAATTTCACAGGCTAATTATACTTTTCCATATAGAATATGATTACAAACTGATAGACGTAAGTCGACGTGTTATTTTGAATACACTTACCTGCTCTTTTCGTCATCCAAATAGATTTTAGTGTATATTTTCTTTGCATAAATCTATCTTGTTCTTAATGAGCAAATGCAGTTACCCCAGTTTGATTTAAGCATACACTGGTATGCTGATTTATGAATGGCTATTTTAAATAATGTGCCAATGCTTTATTGATGATAACATTCCTTGGTTAATTAACCTTAAACGTGCAATTTTGATGTTATTAAAGCATTACGGGAGATACCTGTAAGAGAAATAAAATGATATTTATAAAATTTGGCTCATTACCAAATGCATTGCCAAGTACGTATGGACTACTGGTTGTTTCCTTTAGACGTTTACCTGTACCAATTTTTGTGCGCAAAAGAAAAAGGAAAAAAGTGTAAATGTGGAAGAAAATCCCGGATTCGTTTTGAATCTTTTCCATTGCATAATTTTCCTCCATAATGCCATCTGGCATCAATTCCGTCTACACCCTGAGGTGACAGATGCCCAGTGAGGAAAATTTCGCACAATTGGATGTATTGCTAGCGTAGTTGGTAAATTAGATTTTCCTTTACTCTTATGAAATAAGCGGTAAGGAATATCGTGAAGCTATGCCCGGGGCAGTCGCACTTAGGTCGATTTATATAGACTCTTTGCAGTTGTCAAAGCAAACCATGAATTATGTTGTTGTATTAAACTCCAATGATGGAAGAAAATTGGCTCCATCCGCTTTGAGAAGAAATTGTTGCGGATGGGAAAGGATGTGACATACCAGTGATGTATCATGCACTATTAAAGTGTAGAGGACGGTCACACGAGAGTAACTTGAGAAAACATATCAACTTTAAACTATTGGTCAGCAAACTAGTTTGTAATGATGAAAAACTGATTCGTTTTACATCAGGAGAGTACTCGCCCTTACTTGCCCTTTTAGGTAGGCTCCAATGGGCGTTAGATATCTTGTTGTCACGACAGGAATAATCATTAATAAGTCTCATAATCTTTTTCTGATCTCGAGCAATTTGAACATTCTCTTAAATCAAAACAGTTTATATCGCTAAGAAACGTAACCTTGTGTCATACCTAGCAACCGTAGCAACAGTAGGTTTTAAACCAGTCGTTTGATTCTATAAACTTGAGTCTTGAGTTTTGCCGCTGTGGGTATAACATTTGGCAATGAACGAGAAGTGTGCATATATACATATTATACGCATCACATGTATACCAGTCCGTAAAAACTGAAACAACTCGGGAGTTAGGCAAATTTTAATCATAAAGAGAGGAAGAAGTGTCAAGAATACCCATAAGGGAAGTGCTGTGCAGTGGTTTCAAATATGACGTGCAACGCATATACGAGGTTTAGTTCATAGAAAAGCTACTCTATAAGAAAACGTGTGAATGTCATGAAATATGAATTGGACTTGTGATCTAAATGCACATTTTACATTTCATGCATCGACTTGCTTGTATAATGAAGAATTAAATTGCAAATTCTATAGCCACGTAAAAATGGCAAGGGTAATACAAGTTACAGTATACGGTGTACAATAACAAACCACGTCAAAACCTGATGGAACATGACCTTGCAAATCATTCAATGCAAAAAGGTCAACTTAACATTCATAGGAAAATGATATTTCCAAATGTCAGCAGGGAGTTCTACAAACCATATGTAACCATTTGTATGGATAATTATGCTAATTTTTTCCTGCTGTATAATAAAAAGTTGGACATTTCTTGTGTGAAATATTGTACGTATTGAGTTTTGTAGTTAAGGATTAGTTCTTATTGTTGTTTATATTATTAATTTCGTTTGCACCACATGACATGGTTCTTTTTGACAGCATGCTGTACTTACTGCATGGTATTTTCACTTGTTTGATTATTGACAAAGAAGTTTACTTTTTGCAACATCGCATGCAAAGTCAATGAATTATATAAAAAGACAGAGACCAAATAAAGGCTAAATCGTTAAAGCCATAACAAAGCATAGGATAGAAATCCATACACATGTTCATACTGTTAGGATAGCGTAAATTTGATATAGGCTCCGGCTACGACGTTATTTGTACGAGTTAGTGCAGAAGACGTGTGACTAGGAAGACGATAAGTTTGTTAGTGAATCTGTCTTCCACAAAATTAAAAAAAAAAGATGAAAAACGTAATACTTAAGTTATAGGCCTCTGCTGTCCTAAAACCACGGAAATTTCGACAAAGTAAGTTTCGCTTACTATCATGTTTCTAGACTCATTAACTCATCTGTAAACAAATTACTTTACAAAGGTAAGGAGTATGCCTCGCGTATAATTGCTTTTATGAGACAGCACCATAAATTCAACTTTTGGGGAATGACTGATGACCTTAAAACATATCAAGGAAACAAGACGACAGAAAAACCACGAGGGAAGGTTAAGCTGTCAATGATGTGTTTTATTGCGTACGGGTTAGGGAATGCTTGTTATCAACTCTAAAGGGAGTGTATGTTTAAAGTCTTAGGCAATGTTCTTGCTAGAATGTCATTCCCCATGAAGCGAGTCCGTGGGTGAGTAAAATGGGGAAAATTTCCAACCCATAAATCCATCACCTATACGTATCATCACCCTTGAAAATTAATTTTCGGGTACACAGGATCCCGAATCTTACGGAGTATGTTACTGCCTCTTGGATAACTATCAAGTTGTTGAATCGCAATATACTCAATATTTGTTTCTTTCATAACAAAAAACTTGCTATAAAATGTGCTATGAAGGCAGTGTGTCAAGACGAAAGATTGAAAAGATGGTACAGACTTAAAATTAATTCCGTACTTTCGAAAAAGGCCAGGTGTGGTTTTATTTAGTACACACATATGAGACAAAATTTTGCAATGACATTTTTGTAGGTTTCTGGAGTCTTTCCTGAAATGACAAGCTTGTATCCATGCTCAATAATCCTAAGGAATAACTTATGTTGACCTACTGTTATAAATGGTGGTATACGTAAATCGAAATCGATGTATTTGTCTAGTCAGTGAGTGGCAACTTTAAGACAATCGGTAAAACTTTCCGAAAAAAGCGAGAGATAACCACTTGTAACTTACGAAGATTCAGGAAAGCGTTGATACCTTTTATCCCTCCCATTGTGCTACTCCCACAATGCTGTTGTAGTATATTCAACTGTGGTAGTACGCGAAGCCTATACTACAGAAAATGTTTGAGCTGGAAATCATGAATCAAAGTGTTTGCAGTACACCTCCCTTTTCAAAATGGCTGCTGTAGATTCAAGATCAAATCTATACAAGCAGACATGATTTTCCACTCAGAATTATATTTGTAGTTACAATTACACGTAGTTTATGTTTGTTGAAACTAAACCTTACAGCAGAAGATAAATTTGCGTATGATGTCTCTCTAGTGACAAGTTTGCTTTACATCAAACATGTATATGTTTGCACAAACCTTCACGTCGGATTTAATTGGAATGAAAAAAACGTGCAAGTAAAATGGCGTTCGCAAGACCTCCAAGACACTTTAGTAAAGTGTTAAAAAAACAAATGTCAAATGTATTGGATTAATACAAACCTTGGAAGCACATCAGTGGACACCAAGGATCCACTGCCCTAGGCAAGAAGGGAAATTTACCTTCAAAAAACCCCAGATTTATTGTGTCTTTATTACATTTTGGTCAATTTCACATATAATTTAGCTGATTGAATTTTTGACATCAATGTTGTCATTTAATGTGTTGTGGTGCTAGTGCACAACTTTAGCTGTCTTTTTTTTTTCTCCGTCGTCAAGTTTTCGCTGCAATGGCTAAGTGTATAAGAGCAATATAGCATTTGACGTATGAACTTCAGGATCCAATCAGCAGTGGCAAGACACTAAGTCTTGCCAAATATTTGACAAGATTTAGTTCAAAAACGAACTGAATTTCTTCATTTTTTTTAACCAAGTCTAGTCGATTTACAACCAAATTTAGGTAATTATTTTGCACGAATCAAGTTCGTTCTTCTTTTGACCAAATTTTTTAGAGTGTTTACTTGGATGAAATGACGCTGATTTGTCTTCCAAGTCTTCCAATTTAGATGAGAGCCTCGAGACTTAGACTGGAGTCAAATGAGTGGGAAATTTGATGTGGACTCGGACTCAAAATTAGAGTAGAATCCATTTGTCTTGGGACGAAACTCCCGTTACCTAAGATTAAAGGGAAATGTTGCGTTTGCAATACAGAAAATGTTCACGTCTTTCAAACCATGAGATTTAGAAGCAGAGTGATATGCAATTCAATCTAGGCAGGTATGGCAGCTTCAGTTTCAAAAATAAGGTTACACTTTAGTACAAAGGCATATGGGAAAATTGTCTTCTACCCCATAGACCCTTTTCCAAATAGCTATTACAAAGGATTGTGGAACAGTGTTTTGGTGAGCGTGGTTAATGTCAATGGCATTTTACTGTGGCCAAAAACGACGCACACCAAAACTCTATCCCATAATCCTTTGTAATCGCTATCTGGAAAAGAGTCTATGGGACATATTCAATTCAAATTCGACTCTCTCGATGATTCAGTAAGAACACATATACAACGTATTCCAGCCATTTTCCAATTTCTACAAAAAAAGTTAAGCACTTTGTACATTGGACCATCTGTTACCTAACAACAGTTGCCGGGGTGAACTTTGTTTGAGCAGAAGAAGAATAATGCCAGTCTCAACCATAGTAAATCATGAAAAGGTGTCACATAGAATTAATTTATGTTCATCGACATTGGGCCTTAAATCAGTTTAAGCTATTTGACCCGATTAGTGTGTCTTCCCTCTTTTAATCGACACGTGCACTTTAATCCAGGGAGATTCGGGGACCACTCACTATTAGAAAACCATCTGTTTTATGAAGACGCCTTTCAGTCTATGATGGATATGTTATGGTCTAAGCATGGAAGTACTATCTAAGCACTCATTTTCGCGTATGGTGTAATGATGACAAAACTCCCTCAGCTGAAGTATGAAAGAGTAAAAACAGCTAACCGTGCAAAAAAGGCTCTAATTTGGGAAATTTGCTTGAATAGATACGAAATTGGAGATATTATATGAATGGAAAGAATTTTAGTTAAATAATTGTAACACTCTGATAACGTAAGGAACTGGTTACTCGGACGACGGTATGCGGTATCTCTTTTTCACCATTTTCATAGGCATATAATTGTACATTAGGGGAGGGGTTTAAACTCACCCGTGCTTTTTTCAAATCGAAATAAATGACGATGACATTTTTGCCGAAAACCATGTTTTTCACATTTTCCTGGCACGCCCTGAGAGGACAAAGGAGGTCCGAAAAGGGGTACGTTTTGTGCCCTTGCAAAAAAATGATGAAAAAACAACCTTTTACAGGCCTAGCTACTCAGGTTTTGTCTCATTATTACTGCCATAGCGTCATTAAGGAAGATGTTAATATCTGCTCTCATTTTTTGTCTTGTCCTCCAATGCGACTTTTTATTTGAAAGATCTGTCTTCAATCGCCTCTTGACACACATCCAAAGCCCCTTCGAAAAAGTATGAAATTAATGTATGTCAAATACTGTAACTGACCGCTTTTATGTGTTTTTTCTGTTTTAAGCTTGACTCATAATCATTTCACATTTATTCTTACTATATGCATGTTGCGTCGTCTCCATGGAGCTATATCCAAAGACTGCTGTCGATACAAGATTCTTGTATACCACCATAACAATCTTTCAAGTTTGCGTAAAAATAGGTCTGATTTGTTACCATTGATGAAGTGCCGCGTGGGTAGACTACGATGGTATTTTAGAAATTAGGAAAGGATTTTCTATCTTCGAAAATGCAACACTCGGTTTTTATGACAGGAGACCTGAAGTAATATGCAATTTTCTAGAAATCATATATCTTCGGGTCGACTTTGTCCCCAATAAATACGGTACATCTTTCAAATGCAAGTTATCGCCGAATGTAACTGCCTGTCTGTCACTATGGTTACTACTGGCTGAGTTTTGGGGATTTAATTTCACACTCTTCAGGAAAGGAGATGTTTCGTCCGGTATATAGGCTTATTTCATGCAGGTCTACTGCTAAAGTTTTGAGCAGTGAATAAGTTACAAAAGAATCGTATTGATTGTAAGTCTTATTGGAATCCTGTCGTAAATCATGGGATGAACAAACTAATCGGCATTCCAAGCAAAAATTCCATGTGAATCCCCAATAGCAAAAGGTTCTTAGTAGGTAATAAACGAAACCTGACTGTTGATAGATTAAGCGGCGTTTAAAGATTGTCATCCACTGTCCACAAGAATAAAACCTTCTTCTGGACAAGAATTTTAAGAAATTAAATGTGCTCAGTCAGTAAGATTTATAACTGTAGGGATAAATAGTTATGTGGAGAAACAATATTTTACCAAAGTGGCCAACAACAAAATGTAGGCAAACATAAAAAGGATAAATGCTTAGCACCAGTTCACAAGGGTGGCAATTTTTGAAACAATTAGGCTGAACAAATTTAGCACGTTTAGGGTTCGATCCCCCCTCATTTTTCTAGGCGGATTCGCCACTCACGCTCCTTACCTGAAAGTAATCTTGAAAGTACGAAAACTGAAACGTTCAATTAAAATATTAAAATGGAACCCATCGGGCGTGACGTTGTCATCCATAACCCCTCGTGGGCATCTGGTTATAATGGATATCTCTCTGTAAGTATGAGTAATGCTTTCTTGTCATCTTTATCTATTTTCCATGGCCAGTTTTAGTCATCGATAATTTCGCTCACTCAAACTGCCCCGACACATTAAAAACGATTTTGTGTCACGTGTTCAACTAAAACTAAAATGCAGTATCATTAGCTACATGTTTAAAGTCAAAGTAATAGCCTAGAAACCGTGAAATCTATTTTTTTGAATGAATGAATATCCACCAAAGGGATTCATACATTAATTACAACTTAATTATACTACAGGTAAAAGGCAGTTTATACTTATTTTCACTTAACTAAAACAATGCAATTCTACTTTGAAATAATGCTTGCTCCATTGCACGCTGAGGAATGCTCAGATCAAGCTCGCTAGAGTCGTTACTTGCTCTGGAACTCGAGTGAAATTTTAGCGAGACAAATTGTGAAACTGTCTTCATCGCGATGAACTTTCGAGAAAAAACGTCAGTTGGGATTTAAGTTCTCACCAAGACGATGACTAGATTTAATCTTATGAGTCCAATTCCCGACAGAGCACTTACTCAAATACCGTATCGTAGGGAGCCTCAGACCTTAAATCCGCCATTTACAGTCATTTTCAGCAAGAGGCACAGGATATTAGAGAAAGGACAGAGATGCGATAGAGAATGCATTTAACGTAAACACGTGTACAACCTTAACAGGAGTAATTCTGTTCATAAAACCCCCTGGCTAGAAATAATGATTGTGTTATGAAATGATTAGGGCTGTCATGTGGCGTTTTTGCCGCACCTTTCTGTACTTACAGTACTGACACTTTCCCTGGCTTCACAGTTTATAATGTGGGTATATCTAAGAGCTGATGGTGGTGGTTGAAGAAGAGACAAATGTCCAAAACCCTAAGGTAATTTGGGTGCAGATTGAGAATAACGAATTGATCCTGCTAAGAGGACAGCTCGTCTTCACATCCCTATTCTAACTAATGCCTTAAAGGCATGAGGCATTCCGCCCAAGATTGTTTTGAAAATCAGCAAACTCTTGCAAATGTCCTCTTATTTACCTTAGAAGTACCTCTGAAGATATTTTTGAACGGAACTATTACAAAAAAGGGTAAAAAGCAAGGAGCTAGTCTCCATGATTTAAAAATTCAGTAACAAAAATGTCATATGATCAAAAAAGGTCATTCCTGGCTAATTAGAATGACGTGGTATACTTATTCTGATTGGAGTAACTACATTTTCCCTTAAAGTCCGGTTTATACTTCAGCATAGTGTCATAAAGCTATGAAAGTTGAACACTGTTCAACTCTGAGCTATGTTCGTGATTGGCCTGAATAGTAAGGAATGACCATTAATGGTTCTAATAGTTTTTGACCGGTATTTAGGCTGGACAGTTATGACCCTAGCAATGACATACAATACAACTTCGGTGTATAGAGGCAATTGAATTGGCACAAGCTACTTCTACATACCCTGCAACTTTCTGCATTGTGCATGTTCAAAAATACGACAGAAGATTTCCTTGCAACCTGTATTTTAATGTAACCATTAACTAGGATGCAAGTACGGAGACTAGACAAGGAGGCATTGCTGCAACCTGAGTGGAATGGAATCCTCGTGTGGGCAATAAGAAAACGGCCCTAAGCAATAAGGTTTGAAATACTCCACTAAACAAAAAGGGGAGGTTTGAAAAACAGCTTTTTGACAGTAGTGCAGCATGGAGTCACTTTCAAGCATACCTTTAAAAAGTTGAAAGCAAAATAGTACCCATGAACAATATACAATGGTCCAAGGTAAAGAAACTCTGAATAATTTCGATACTCCAATGGGAGGCAGAATTAGGGCGAAACTCTTAACCGCAGCAAAAGCAGATTGAGTAGTTGTGGTTTTCTTTATAGATGGAATATGTTCAGACGTTGTTGTGTCTACCATCGTACCTTGTAGCACATGTGGCAGAAACTTCATAAATCATGACGTTTCCCCAATTCTCAAAAAATAAGGTCAGTCCAAACTCATTTGAATATTATTAGGAACGGCATTTGTTATCTGAGTATAATCAGAACGTACCTATGTAATTCTGAATGTTTTCTCCTTGCATATCGACTTGTCATTTGTGATGGAAGGCTGTGGTTTGCTTAACTTATTCTTTCGTGGTATACGTCGTCAGAAATTTAAGGATCTAAACTCTACTGCCGCCAAAGACGGAAAAGTCCTTATTTGTTCCCTGTATGAAGAATGTCAAAGTTTTATTTTACTGCATCAAACGGTTTCAATAACTTTGATTCAAAAACGACACAAAAGGTTGCATCAAATCGCAACTAGTGACCTTCAAATTGCAACTAATGACCCTGCCCTCAAATATCCAATGGAAAGAGGAAGTCAACCTCCTCCGCGAAGGTGGCCTCATACGTCCAGTAGTCCTTAGCTAAGAACAGCTTTCTACACAGGTGTTTAATGTGACGTCACGCGATTGGGATTATCAGGCATTGTCGGGCACAGCACACGCGCAGTAAGCGTATTTAAAGCACACGCGCACTTCATAACCATAGATACTACTGTGACACAATGGACGCGTGCCCGGCTAAATGTCTGACAACCAAAGAGACGCGCGATCACATGACGTCGGTGAAACACCTCGATAGGGTTACAGTTTGGGGGTCTTGCACTGAGGGTAGAGATCGAGTCTTGACCTTACAGGTACTTTGTTTCCTTGCACATCTCTCTCCCAAACTATAGTATACAGTGGCCTTCAGTTGTAATTTTATAAATTTGTTACTATCTTTTTGACCTGATTTGTTTTGTTTCTTATTTTATTAGTTCCAAACAAGCCTGGCGTCGTTGAAATAAAATTGATGAAATTGACTTTGGAATCGAAAACAGCTGCTTATATATTTTCCGCACAAATGGGGCTGTAGCATGTGCTGAGAAAAGTGGAACCGTGACAAGCGCACAAGGCGGGGTAAAATGTTGATATTTTTCGACCAAAATAAGTACTTGTCGAGAAAGCGTGTCTAAAATTTCGGGCAAAAAGCTCAGTACCCTGTCCATCAAAAGTGGCCTCATATGCCTATGAGCGATACACTTACGTGGATGGCCCACCTGACATATTTTATTGAAAAAAAAGGGGTAACTGCGATAAATATATTGGCCTTAATTGAAATTTGTGAGCGTTAAGCTTAAAGGCTGGTACCAGAGACAACTGAATTTGCTGCCCACGTGTGGATTCTCTCAAGCAAAATAAGGTTACTGTTCATTCACATTTGACAGTGTTGATATAATCAGACATATTGGAGTGCGCACCCGGCCTCAATATTGTAGAATGAATAGGCTTATTTAAAAGAATATCCTGATGGGTATCAATGTTATGTTAATGTTACTCTCCAGCTCACACTTCGTGTTTACTTAAAGCCATATTCTTTCCCCAATGTGCCAATCAAAATAAAGAGCTACATGATCCATTCCTATATGTATCCATAGTAACGCTCCCCGTGACACTTCTACTCAGTCTGTGTATATGCCATACCTGAATAATGGGCATTCCTCAAGCATGAAAATTACTCCATTGACATGTCAGTTTAAAGTATAGTATCTTGAACTATTTATATGTCAGTATGTGTAGCGAGAAGCATGATGACGTAGGGAAGAGGCCTGATCTATACTTTCTTAGTTACTTTTTGCTTGAGGATAACAAATATTGCTTACAATTCTGCTCTCGAAAGGATCACAGTGAAAACATAGTGGACCATATTGAGACTGTCTCGTAAACGTCACCTCGCCTCGAGGAACCTTTTAAAACACAGAAAGGCATCGATCCAACCTTCCATTTGATCTTCTATGAAGCACTTGGCGGAGTGAAATATAGCGAGTAAAACAAGAAGAAGAAATTGACGTGCTGTCGCAAAGGACTGACGGGGTTCTCAAGTACTGTGTTTAAGATCGCCGAATATTCTCCAAGCTAGTACTTAAATGTCAAAGAAACAATTCTATTTACAGGGTATATCACGGCTTCCGAACCTATTACTGTACTTCGCAAATGGGTGGTAATTCAGGCTATAAGAGCAACCTATCTCTATATACTGATGTATAGTTAAAGCTTAGGATTTCTATGGAACTAAGAGTAAGATACGGTAGGTACATCAGCCATATGCAAAAAAAGGTGCAGATTGTCACTCCTGTAAATATGTTCCACACGGTATTTCTCTTTAAGATCAACGAATTCGGCTTCCAAGTAGAGACTAGGCCTATAATAGGCTATCATAATAAAGCCCTGGTAGTTACCTGTCTTTACCTTACCGTGTATAGGGAGGTTTCAGGGGTGCAAAAGTCAACTAACATAACCGCGTTCTGGAGGACAAGCACTACACGCGGACGCTAGGTCAGGTACTAAAAGCAATGTGGTGCTTAGTGCGGTGTCCTCCAGAATAACCAGCACGCTCATTGAATTTGACCTTTTGACCTTTGGTGCAAGCGGCCTAAAGCCCATACCTCAGATTTATCATACTTTTGATATGTCATAGTTGCGTCATCTTTACAGATAATCTACATGGTGAGCAAAATGTTAGCATTCGCCTTCACTGTTGTTCCACAACCGCTTACCTATAGCAAACAGCTGTGCGCTTCAAAGTGGCAGTTTCAGCACAAAATACATCTTTGAGAGCTCTGGAATAAACTAACCAAAGTAAAAACAAGAATCATATCACCCTCTCTCCTTTAATTTAACAACTGAACCTCTCAGTGCTTCTGACTTACATGGACATATAATCTAGGCCTCCACTTTCTAAATTGTTTTAAATGTAATTACATTTTAACAAGCGTGAGACTATAGTGCGGTAAACTTTACATTAGATTACATATGTGCTCAGCAGAAAGAAAACACAATTTTACACGCATGGCACGCACTGGAAAGTGTAAAGCACGGAATGATGGCTGTGTTATTGGGGAGCACTGGGGTGGTGGTGGTAATTTTGTTCATTCTCTGCAAACTAATTAGTCAAAACGAGATTTTTGTTGTCATGTGAGGTATCGTTTCGACACATGACGTCACAACTTCATAGAAGCCGAAATGCCCCTGCTTAGAGGATACACATGTACACACATTTGTACACCCGGTAATGTAGCATGTCCTCAAATATGGCGGTTGTCAGGTAGGTGATGATGTGGACATGATGTCACATATGACTAAAAGTGTTGTTCCGATCACTATAGTTGTAAGGGGATATAGCCGAATATTTGTTTAGCACAGGGGGCGAAATTTTTTCCATTTTAATTCGAGAGATCTTTCAGGATGATGACCTCCAGCACTGTACCCCACCCCTTGCCACTTGAGCCATAAATTCATTCCGGTCAAAATGAACTTAATTGGTAGGATAACCTCTATACGGGATTGAAGAAAGAGGGCTTAAAAAGAAGACAAGAATTCAAGAATAGTTAAGCACAAATATTGTAATTAGTTCAGCTGCATAAAGTGACTGCAGTATGCAATACATCATATATAGACGAGATGCATTTTTCGAGTCAAGAAAAAACGGAGATAAAAACAGAAAGTGAAAACAAATCAGTAATACGGCATCTGGCCTGTTTAATGGACAGTCTAGCCTACAGCGAAAACTCCTTGCTTAAATCTTAAAGTTTGAGGTACTCGTGAGCATTGAAGTTTGTCTGACCAGGGAGGTGTTATTAGCTAATAACACCTCCCTGGTCTGACATTGTAAGGGGCAGGATTTGTCGGGCCCGTAAGCACGGGAAGTGGTGTTACCTCTCTATATCGGCCCTCTCAAATTTCTAGGGCTACGCTTCGGGGTTTTATCGCGCTTAAACGGTTAAATGCAATTCCGCTGCCATGCAAGACACAAAACACTTAATTACACAACAAGGAAACGTTTCCTCAGTTCATTTTCTCGTTTAATATTAATGACGACAAAACAAAGTTATAGTAATTTAATGAAAATATGATTTAACGAAGGAAAGGTAAATATTTGGCATAATATCATATCACGAACATAAATCTACTATTTTACTGATTGAATGACTAGCCAGGCTGTAAACTGTCTCATTAGATCTAGTCAAACTATTAGATGTCGGAGGCCGCGTAAAGTAAATGTATAAGTTCGTGTATATAACGCATTAGAAAAATGACAAAATGGGGCACACGAAAGGGATCGAGAAAGACTATGTCAAGAGCAGGCTTGCCATTTGCTCGTAAAAATACACAGGCTCTATTTTCCATTTGTTTACTAGCCTACTGTTTGTTAGATACAATTCTAGATGCTGGCAGACTTGGAGTGTTTTGCTTGGCCTATAAACGTGCTCCGCATACTGATCGAATCTATTGTGAGGGATAAAACTACATGAAATTTTATACAGGGGTATGGACGAACATTTCAAGAAGGACCGGGAAGGTGTTTGCCCCGAAATTACCCCTAATTGGCAAACATTTATGACATGAATTTTGAAAGAGGACTACTTTTTAACCCTGGAATCAACATCCTTTTGTTCGGGGGGGGGGGGGGCTATTGTCCACATACCCCGTCCTACTGCCCACATATTTCCGGCTCCTACACTCTAAAAAACATCTAGTCAATTGGGGCACGAACCGGAATCTTGTCAAATATTTGACAAGATTTGTTTCAAAATTGACTAGAAATGGTTCAAAAATGAAACTATTCGTTTCATTTATGATCCGAATCTAGTCAAAGATTTGACAAGATTCCGGTTCGTGCCCCTATTGATTAGATTCTATTCAAATTTGACTACGACATTTTTAGAGTGTACACCTATGACAATATAACAGACAATGCCTGTGTGCATAGCCTAGTTGGTAACATGCAGGTAGGTCATCAGATTATGGTTTTATGACTAGTGTATCATCAAAACGTCTGCTCTTGTGGACTGTCTGAAGTCTGTGAGCGGATGGCACGCCACCATCAGGATACGATAAAGGAAGCCTCACCACAAGGTGTTTCTCGATAGTATCAGTGCAATGAAGTGTGGATATTATTCAGGCATGTACGTGACAAATAATGAGTGCAATGCTAGAATGAGATGCTTCTTTTCCTCGGTTGCCCATTTGGATTTCCCTTAAACTATCTGAAAAATTGAATAATTTCTCATGTAAAATGTGCAATGAATCTTCTTTGATTTATTCCACTTTGCAGAACACTTAATATAGATTTTATGAAATAAAGATCCAGTTAGTTTTAAATGTTTGTTTCCCTCCCTGATCGAACGGTCTAAAAAGTAACTCATTAACAACTGCGACTTCAAGACGGACAACAGGTTCTTGATGTATGGATTACTAGATCCACACAGGTTATTTCACCTATTGCTAATAAGCCTTTTCGCAATTACGATTGCCTCAAGGAATGTTGGGATGCAAGGAAGATAAACAAACCGCGCTCGCCATACATACAAACCGCGCTCGCTCTCTCATTGCAAGGATACCCCCTTACATGAGGGAGTTACATTTGTCTTGCAGAAACGTAATGTCCCAATACACTTAATTTGGGACAGATTATAAGACTATTTTTAAGGCAAAAAAAGGATGTACATGTTGTCCAAAACACAAAGCCAAAGGTAACTTTTTATATTCACTTTTTACACTCCGGGCTAATCTTAAAAGAGATGATTCGAATATCTTCTAAAATAAACGCAGTTCTTGGCATATGTTGTAGGTACTATACGGCAGTGTGTTTGTTTATCCCCAGCTTTTCAAGATGTGCGCATGCGTACTCGAAATTGCGAAAAGGTTTATTGTATTATAGTTCAGATGTCAACAAATATTCTTGTAACAGTTGTTGATTTGATTCAGGGATCGAGGGAGATGACATTTTTGGGAGCAAAATCACCATTCATGATGGAAGCAGGGCTTCCGACACATTCTGAGGGATGGGGGATGGGGAATGTTACAGATTCTGACCTCTGTGTTTCTTCTTACGTCCACTTTGCATATTCTGAAGTCAGGTTCTGTCATAGTGATAAAGTCAGCAAGATTTGCTTTTGAAGTATTGCTCTGAGAATTATAGGGACCATATTCACCGATCCGACCAAGGAAATGTAAGAAAGGAGATCCAACGTTCTATAGACTATTTGAAACAATGTTCGTTTCCGACGGTTATCTTGCCTTTCTTCTCAAAATTCTTGTCTCAATACCTAAATCAAATAGGACCAGTGATGCATTGTCAAGATGACAATGACAAGACACCCACCTGACGTTAAACTCGTAAACTTTTCGTTGCCAGCCGCTAAGGGTTTAGTCAACTGAGACTTAACAATTGGAACAAAGAGACCTGTCGATCAAATGGCAGTGCCTGAAAAGAATAAAATCATTTTCAAGCACACATTGTCTGACAGATTTGGTCGTTGTATCTCCTTTTTTTAACACGTCCCTTGTCCAACTGTCGGCTGTGACTCGATAATTCGCAAAGACTCGAATACTACGTGTAAGGACCTGTTTACAGAGAAAATCTTTACGGTGTAAATAGAACTCATATGCATCAAAGTCTCTTTATAAATATCTCATGTTTTTCATGAGATTTTAATGAAAAACGATTTCATCTGACTTGTATCAAACTTGATTCATTAGATTTTCGGACGAATATCAAAAACTTGTTCACACAGATACAACTTAAAGCAGGATAAAAACAAGAACAAAAATCTTAAAAGCCTGGAGAGTGTCAATGAAGTATAATTTAGGTTTGCTATGTAAGTGGTTTCAAATCCCACACACTTACACACGATTTATTGAAGCCGTGTGGAAATGAGCTTTAGAATTGCATTCGTTTTCTATCTACAGAGCTGCATAATGTCTAAATTAGACAGTTGCAGAAACTCCTTCAAATGTTGAGAATATCTGCTAAAGTATGATCAAAAAGGAAAGAAATCTACCGCAGTAAAAACTTTCCAACCAGGAACAATATTTCAAGCGTTGAAACGAAGACTTGGAGACTGTAACAGTGAAATTTTTAGTGTTTTCTCTCCTCCAGTCTCCTTGCGTAGATGAGGAACAACGGAGATACATAAATTTATGCATTGCTCCCTTTGCCCCTACCTAGCCCCACCCCTGGGAGGTTGGGTTTCCTCTGTTTCTGCAGGGGGAGTGTGAAATGGTGAAGAAAAAGTGTAGGTTAATAGAATTTGGTTTTTTGTGTTGTTTTGTTTTGCTTTGGATTGCTTTGCTCTTTGCTTTTTTTTTTTTTTTTTGCTTTATTGGATAATTCTGGCCAATAGCTCACTCGACTTTTTGCGGTCGCTCCCTTTCCCAACTTACAAATACCAATGCAACTGTTCTGAAGTATCATTACATAGATTGAAAAGTTATCGTTCACAGAAACGTCTTTCAACATTATGTTTTGAAAATAGTAATTTGCTGCAAGAAATCCAATGTTTTAGGTATGTATATTGATTTACATCAAGCTAACGGAAGAAACAAACAAGTGAGATGCAATGTAACTTACGAATGTATACTTTCATTTTACACAGTAAGAATGTTCAGTGCATGTGTAAAAGAAGGCAGATAGAAGATAATATCTAATGAATATTTATACTTCAATCTAACTCGGTGTTACCATGGAGATAAAAGTGGCACGCATCGTTTACAATAGCCGTGAGCATTGCAAACACGCAGACAGCGCAGAGGGAGGCGAGGCCTGGTGTGTAAACATCTGTTATTAATGCTTAGAATGCAGTCTATTTCTTGTAAAAAGAAACCATGTAAATCGATACTACTGCTTCATTTATTTCAAAGTCTCTTATTTAAAGCGGACATGCATTTCCTCTCTTGTGCCGTAGACCCGTCTTATTTTGTCAACACTACCATACATATAGATCCGTGCATCCATTCTTACAGTGAAGACGATTCCTTTAATTCCTCGCGTGTCGAATGACAAACGAAAACTGCAGGGTTTTGTATGATAGTTTTTAACATATAAGCCTTCTTTGCAAGGTATAATCAATGATTCACAGGTCATGAGACTAGTCACCTGATTAACATGTATGATTCACAACAAATCATCTACTGCAGATAGATCTTATCTTGACTGCGCCGTCGCCGCTTTAGTTTTTGAGCTTCCATTCGGTTGCGCTCAGTTATTAATGTGTGGTAATAAATTGATATGTTTTATAGACGTAAACAAGTGTAAAACCTATCTCGTAATCAATTTTTTCTGTCGACTAAAGGTTGCACAAACAGTAAAAAAGAATAGGCTAATATTTGAGGTACTATATTGTATACATAAGCATACACCTGCCGCTCGATAAATGTATGTACAGCTTGCTATGAGAAGTTACGAGTCAATATTCAAACCTTCCAAGTAAAACCTTGAAACGACTTAAAGAATAACTCGGTGATAAAGTTATTGAACTTATTAACTCTTATAATGCACGCGCCTTTTACTCCAATAGTAAAATCTGGGTTCTTCATGTCGAAATTAATCTCTGGCTCGCTCCAGAGATATTAACAAATGTCTCGTCTGCGAGACTAATAAACAAGTCAGGTTGGGGGAAGGTTTCGAGCATGCGTAAAGAGTAGCGTTTGCCCTTTCGTTAAAATGTTGGATGAGCGTTCAAAGTTTATGTCCGTCTCGTAACTGGAAGTGTACGAGAAAACCACATATCACGCATACATAAATGTTCCTTCAGGTGTAAGCCAAGAAGCGTTTTACTACAAAGGCAGATATGTGGCCTGTAAATATATGAAATTTTCACGTGATTTACTCTTTATTTAAGCTTAATTTGACATATATAAATTACTTATTGTCTTCCTGTGTACCTTCCATATGATTTAAATTGTCTCTCTGAAGCAAGTAAATGAGTGCGTCATAAATCTTTCGACAGAAATAACAGAACGTGTATTCTATTTAACACTCAACATGACGTATGGCTCAATATTAAACCTGTGTAAGCTGTATTTGCAGCAGTCGCAATAGAAGATAGAAACCGTTTGCAATTTACTCTTGCAAATTAAATCAGTGTTCCTTTGTTCTATGAATATGACTGTTGTCAGAATAAAAAACTCTTTATATTTAGAATATAGGAATTCCTATAGATACCAAAAGCAAGTTAGGTAAAACAATAATGAACAGTTGATCAGAAAACTCTGTTAATCTCAGCCCAGAAAATCCATCCTTTCTGTGGTGACAATTGGATTGAAATTTCAGTTGATTTTCACTCCATAAGGAGTGGTTACTGTAGTCACTCGTCAAGGTGTGAATTTCGCACTTTACACTATAATAGAGTAGTTACAAAATTTCAACAGTATATGTACGAATCACCATTTGGTATAGCGTGGGTTGAATATTATACAATTTGACATTTGCAAGACCGTTCGGCCTCGGGGCAAAATGTGTTGAAGATAATCGGATTCGGTTCTAAAGTGGTCTTGAATCGAGAGTAGCTTCTCTAGCCCTGTCTACAGAAGAATTTTTTCAAATGCTCGTCACCAAAACTGAGATCACTGACAGGTTTTCATTTCTTAAGGAAATAATACAATTTCAAAACTGGTACGGAGATACTTCAATGTAAAAGTGCCGATGGAAATTTTCATAAATTTGGGTTTTTTTCTTCTTTAAGAAATAAACAGTTATTGAGAGCAGGTGGATTAGGTTTAGCAGCTGTATGAGTGATGTTAGTTAAGGATGACAAAGTACGTCGGTTCTTTTGTAGGTAGTACAGAATTTATCGCATTGTAGAGAGTGTCACGCTGTGTTACGATGCGTCATACTATGGAGTGTGCTAATATATACGTCAGTACTTACCATATCATGTTGTGAAGTGTTACTTTTTGTCTTATAACAAGTCACACTATGAAATCTATGTATGCTCATGCCCGTACGGGCCGGGGGGGGGGGGCTGGGGCCGCCCCCCCCCCAAATGTCAGAAATCTCACTAAATCTGGCAGATATTTTGTCTCAGTCGGACGGAAAATTGGGCAGTTAAATTAGGTCTGGAGTCGGGAAAAAATCATCGCCCTCCCTGACAAAAACAGTCCCTTACGGCCATGTGTATGCTTCAGTACTTAAAATAACATCTTGTTAAATTATGTATGCCATTATACAGTGGCGGATCCAGGTGGGGCGCGACAGGCGCACGCCTCCCCTCTTGGCCGTCATGGGTGAAAAAAAGTTGGGGCAAAAAAGAAAATGCTTCAAAATGTGTCAAATATATCACCATTTGGCATCTCAGCCCTCTTCCACAAGCAAAAATTTTCCAAAGGAGAGGGATCCTTATACCCCTGCCCCAGGACAGCGATCAATCAAACCTCCAGACGACTTTTCGAGCTAGTGAAAAATGTTACTTGAACCTTTATTGAAAATTCCACGTCTCTGATTATATATATTTGATATTAGGTATCAATTGATGTTTTAGCATATATCAAAATTTCAAGCGTTTTGATTGAGTGGAAGACACATTCCATTATAAAAGGACGGCTTTTTGAACTCGTGAAAAATGTTACTTGATCAGGTGACAATTTTGAAAATTTTGTCAACTCTCCAAAATCCAGGGTTGGGTTCATGGTAAGGGGGAACACTACCCTCCATAAGGGAGCACACCCCCTTATTGTCGAAACCTCTGTGGTAAAATGCTGTAATCTGTTTTCATAGTATAAATCTGTTTTCGCCATTTTTAAACTTTTAATGTCCTCTCAGAAAAGTTAAGTAAAATAGGAACTCCAGAAGTGTTAAGTAAAATTGTATGCATAATTAATGTAGAAATTGCCTTTAATTTGTGTAATTTTTGAAGAAGAAGAGATAATTTCTACATTATTTATTTGTAAAAAGTTTTCATTGAACAAGATATGTGTGCTTTTTACAGTAATTATGTGCAAATTATTACTTTATATTTTTGGACTTCTTATTTTACTTACCTTTTAAAGCGTATTTCTGTGCGTGTTCTCAGCTATTCCCACGAATGGAAGCAATGTTTTGTCTAGCACTGCCTCAAATTATAAAAAGACATGCCTGCCACGGAGGTTTCTATCCTACCAGTGGTTCTCATGAGGGCTGTTCTCACGGACTTTGCTCGAAATCCCCATTGGCAACGGTCTACTGCGAAGATGTATGTTTGATACTTGAAGGTACACTACGGGCACAAATTGTCTTCGTCAACTTTTGTCATTCTTTTGTTTTTTCTCTGAATTATTCAAGTCGATGTTTTTTTTTTAATTCGCAGGATATGATGAGGACACTTTTTGCATTAATCATCTGCCTTACTGTGTTCGGCAATACCCAAGCAAGACCGAAACAGCACAAAGTAAGTTACGGTTTGTCCATTACTGCTTCTAATCGCCAAATCAAAAATATGAACAAGAAAATGAAACATATCACTGAAAAAGAAAAAATACTGAAATGAAACAAAGCTTTTGTTATCGTTGGCTATGGTTGCTTATAAAGTTAATAGACTTTATGTATATAGCGTCACAGAACGGAAAGTGCGTCCCCACTTGGAGGTAAGCGCGTATCATTGCAACTTTCACCAACAAATGCAGACATGCTGCTGATTTGTGTATATAGCATTAATCATCTGCCTTACTGTCTTCGGCAATACCCGCCTATAAGTCAACTACGAGCGCGTACGTTTTACTTCGTACATGCAGTGTGCTTCATTGTTTACCCACCAAAATGACGTCATGTGACGTTAATGCGTAAGGTCTATTCATAATGTTCATACCTGAATGCAGCAGTAAACTAGCAGTACTTTAAACTTTACGTTTATCGGACAGGACGTGAAATTTGTCAACAAGCATACTTTGAAAATCGAGTGTTACAAGAAAAAATGTGTTTTCAAAGGAAATTCACTGGCAGATTGGGAAAGTGACTTGAAGTCAATTTCTGATAGTGATTGTCGATATGTTTTCTTCCATGTTATGCAACTTGAGCAATAGTCAACTAGTTCTTCGCTCTACAGTCTTTGGGTACTGATTTGATTAATTTATACAAGTGTGAGGAGCACATTGTACTTTTAAGAAAACTCTTCTGGGCTAAATCCCACTGCAGGGCGTAAACCTGAAACTATACTTCGAAAAAGTTACGACACGGGGGTGGCGCCAGAAGTTTTCCTACAGGGGCAAGCTCCCCAACGGTGGGAAGCAGCCCGAAGCCCTGACTGAGGTAAGGGTTTGCCGGAAATGATAGCAAAAGCAAAAAAAGGGGTAGGGACAGCCTGCTAGTCCCTGGCGAAAATACTGTTACGATCCCAAAGGGCAAGAGAGCTAACTAGAAGACAGCCAACCTTGGTTGCGATAGTGCAAGGAATTCTTTTTTTTTTTTTAATTTTTCATGTCATACTTAATTTATGCTAGAGATGGCCTTCGGGTGTCTGTGAGCCGTTCGTGTTGTTCTATAGAAAAAGTTCTATTCAAATTTCATAAGAATCTAATAAGTGATGGCTCGAACTGGAATCCCGTCTAACATTTGACTACGTTTGTTTCAAAAAAGAGCCGAGTTCGTTCATTTTCGGTAAGCTTTATAAGGAGTAGAGAACTCCGTCAAGCCCGTGAGGTTTTCTTGCTCTACTTCCGTCATACCAATACCTTGATCAGCCCTCTGTGTGTTGTTATATGTATGATGTGAAAAACAAATAAGTGAAATGAAATGAAATATTGAACACAACCTAAAAAGATGAACATTGTTTCAGTATTACCATACTGTTCATTTCCATTGTTCAAATTGTTGTGAAGTTGAGTTTAGCAATCCAGAAAGCTTCTCCCTCCCTTTTCTCACTACCGTCATCACTCCAGGACCTGGTAGAACCGCTTCTCCAGATGATTTGTAACACATTATTCAAGGGCGTAGGAAGCGGGGGTGGCTAGGGGGGCTTAGCCCCCAGTCAAAAATGTGGGCGGCTGAAATATGCTTCCGCCTCTCCCCCAAGATCCAAGGGCAAAAACCCCTTATTTGTCTCTTCTGTAAGAAATGTCAAACATTTGCAGTAATTTTCCTTAAACTTTGTCCAAAATGTTGCACCAAATTGCATCTGAGGACCCTCAAATACCCAGAAATTTTCCAAAGAGGAGGGGGTACCCCCTCCCCTTAGACCCCTCCCCCAGGACGGCGATTCGAAACCAAGTTCATCTCCCCCCTCCCGTCTCGAAAAGCATCCTACGCCTATGACATTATCTATTCTTGGGTCCTAAATGGTGGTTACTCATATGTATTGTGGAAAACATGTATCCTTTGCTTTGACCTATGAGACAGAGAACGTGATAATCTTTGACCACCTGAAAACGCACCCTCTGCCTGGAGCAATACCCTGTCTTTGCAAAAGCAGCTTGACTTTGTCAGCCAAAATGTCGTCTACTAAAATTAAAGGGAAAATGCTGTCCCATACTTTGAATAAGCATCAAATTTCATGTATGGTCTTTTTCAAGTATGTGAGAATATATTTGCTTGTGTTAAATTTGTTTTAAAATATTTGTTTGGTTTACCTTTTGCGTGCAATATGTACGGTGTGTTCTGAAATGTCTTGGTTGATATTCTAAAGGTAAAAAGAGATTTTTATGATTTTTGTGATGTTTCAAAATAAGGTTGGGGTATCTTGCTTATTCCCTTTAAGATTATTTGTTTTACTGGAAAAACCAAAGGATGCATTGCAATAAAGTTGTTGAACACTACTAAAGACGATAGCCGCATTCGATGACAAAAAAACATAGGCTTCAGTATAAGCCTATGTTTTATCCAAGTCTTGCTTTATTCCTTCTATCTTTCTATCAAGTATACATTGTGGTGTGATAAAACATTAGTTTACTATACATCAGGGAAACTCGAGTAAAGCCTTCTATAGATGATTACTCTACATATGAGATAACAATGTAGGAGTAATGACGTCACAAATCGATCTCAGATACAAATCACTGATGTTCAACAGTCTCTTCTAACTGCCAGCCTGATACTTTAAAAAGATCTGCCGCGATTGGGGATTGTTTTTAACCTGTGGTGGTTTACTGGGAGGATAAAGAAGATGTTTCTTCTCCTTGATTTCATCTGAGAGGTCACTGGCCGATACAGATGTATCTATGACTTAAAGTCTCTAAGACAGACCTTTCTCAGCGGCAAACGACACACGCTCGAAGAATTTTCAACCTTTTAATGGACACGAAGACAAACGGCCTTCCATGCATAGAACTGAAAAATGCATAACCTATCTGCCTAGCGACAGACATAATGAAAATATCACGGCTTTGTCGCCTGGGAAGAATGATATCTTAATATCGCTAAGTGGTCACGTAAGATCGTTAGAGAGATGGTATCAGGTGCCATAGCTTTATGAATAAATAACATTGATACTATATTGAAATTCATTAGCGTAATATGCAGTCCACAATTTTGGAAGAGATGACGAGTAAAGCGATAAAAGAAACTTAAGCTATATACTTTCCTGTCCAAGTTTCATACAGTTGACCAGTGAAAGTTTTGCCCTTTTTCTATAGATTTGACAGGGAATCCGTGATTAGGTCGATGGAAAAATATGTATCATTTTATATCAACTGCAGTGCATCATTTTTGTATTTTTGTACGAGCATTGCCTTAATTATATATATATATATATATATATATATATATATATATATATATATATGTATATATGTATATATATATATATACATATAATATATATAATATATATATATATATATATATATATATATATATATATATATATATATATATATATATATATATATATATCTATATATAAAGGATTTCGAATAATGCAACATGTCATCTCTAATCAGGATTATTTGCTTGTTTTGTACTTTATGTGCATGTATATGTAAGTAATTTTTTCGTAAACATATGTCAATCACTTGCCATTCTTTTTGACTATTATCTTCATGTTTGGGTTGTCTTCAACAAAGGGACCAGTTAGGTACTACAAACTTAAACATACTGCAGGAATAAGATAAAAGGCCAAATTCTTAAGACTCTGATACTTTTTTTCAAACCATCACGTAAACACCAGTCTGTGTAAAATGATGATAGATATCTTCGTCGAGAGCAGATAGGTATCGACAAGACCGAGACTTCGATTAAGTGAGACAGTGACGTAGTTTTGCTTACACTCGCAGCTCAAAAGTAGGCCATAGATTACTTATCAGATTTGTTAAGATTTATTGGAATACTTTACTGACCATGTTCCTGATTATTTTCATGTGAGTCAAACTTCGTGAGAAACTCATCACAAAGATAGCATCATTGAAGTGGGTCATCTTAAATGGAAGTATAAAATTCCTTTTAAAGAGGATATGGTATCTCCCAAACCAGGGAGTTACTTGCAACTCCCTGCTCGTACATATTTAAATATTTTTTCAACCATGACATGAACATTCAGTTGTTTTTTCCCATTAAGTTCACACACAATATGGCCTCTCGCAATTGAAACCCAGTGCAGGCTACTGTGGCTCTGTCTTGGAGGTGTACTAGACAGGTGTTTTTGTTGAAATTGGAGGAGGGGCTATAGAAGTAAACTTAGTAGGGAAAAGTTTTTACTGTCTGGGGTGAGATTAGAGAAACTTTCAACAACATCCAACCTTTTAAAGGGAAATAGTACCCTTGTGTTACAGAATATTTCCATAATTGCAGCACCATAAATATAAGATACAGATTGATAGGGCAATTCAAAATAACGTTGCTGGGTAACTTTATCTTCACGTAATTTGTTGTTTAATATCCATGAATAATTTGTTCATCTACTGACTTTCAAAAATTCAAATGGTGGATGTATCTTTCATAACGCTGTTTGGGAATTAAAGCTTTTGTCAAAACTGTTGTTGAAACTGAATTTTTTTTTATAATAGATCCCTTTTCAAGTAGTATTTACAAAGGATTGTGGGATAGAGTGTTGGTACGCGTCGTTTTGTCAATGGCATTAAACTGTGGCAAAAAGCGGCGCACACCAAAACTCTATCCCATAATCCTTTGTAATAGCTATTTGGAAAAGGGTCTATGATAAATAACTTTATTCTGTCTGTGTCATGTAATACAATGTAAACCATAATCGTTTCATCCAGGGGCTGATGGAAATGACCCCCTCCCCCCTCCTCTGGGCTGAATATCTGCTATTTTCGAGCAAACTTTGCCATTTTTGTGCAAACATCCATTGAAGTTTTGGGGAACAGTGCTTAGCCCTCTCGCTCAGTGAAACTAGCACCGAATGCTGGCGCGTAGCCAAAGGGGAGGGGAAGAAGCCGCCCCCCTTGAGCATATTTTTGGTATTTTTTTATGTTTATTTTTACGATATTGCTAGTGTTTCCCCTATTTATATGAGATAAATAGGCCTGGGAAGTGCCATTTCCAGCGATCTGGGAGGCATTTGAGGACCAAATTTTCTTGCGCTTCGCACCAACTCATGGTGGCGTGGAGCGCTGACTGAGTCTGTCTACGGGCTATGGGCCCTTGACAAATTCCTGGCTATGCCCCTGCCCGAATGTCTGTGATGTGAACACAATATATCCCTCTAAATATGCGTTATGTGAGTTTTGCAACATTTTCAAAAAGATTAAGGAATTCATTTTGGTTTTCAGTTTATTTTCAACTGACGGCTGCAAATAGATTATTTTATTATCGAGAAATAATGTAAGTCTCTCCAAGACTGGTTTTTGATAAATCGTTATGCTAGATCAATCAATCGATCAGTAAATTTATTTGATTTTGTTGATTAGCCTATCGATTAGTAGATGGATTATTGAATTATTGGATGGGAATGGAAGAAACTCAATATTCTTTTTTTCTTTACAGAAACATCGACATAGCAATCTCGATGCAATAGGTAAGTCCTTATTTTGAATTGTTTCTTCTTGGGCAAGAGCAGTCCCCCCAGACTTGTTTTGAAACAACAGCTAATTTTCACTAATTTCTCCTTATTACTCTTTCAAGTACCTTTCATGATAATTTAGGACTTTAATAATGCATATCCAAGGTAAACCAATGAGTTATTCCCCATAAATTTTAGAATTCAGTGAGAAAAAATACTGTCACATGATTCTCAAGAGCCATTCATGAAATAGGATAGACTACTAGACTAATTCAAATCGGGATGACTGCATTTTCCCTTTAAATTGCTCATTATTGATGTTTCATCAACAATTTGGCGCTGAGCAGACGTAAATATAACTACAAATAATCGGACAGTGCATCACATTGGCCATATTTTGTTTCTGCATTGAACACTTACTTGCTCAATTTGGAAGAAATGCAACATTAATACCATGTGAAGTGTCAATACAGAGTAGAAGTTTCAGCGTTATTTTGTGTAGTAAAGTTATGTTTGCTAATTCCATTTATCACATTCACCGTCACGCATAAACTGGGAAATGTTAATTTACGTAATTTACACTTTTTTACTTAAGTGAGCAAACACGCAAAAACCCACGAGGCTAGAATACACTAAAGTATACGTCACAATAACAAGGACACTATGTTAACCTTTATTAAATCATTTTCAGCTGCTGAATATCTTCAAGGCATACTGACAAAAACCTTTTAAACTGAACGTTCTTATACTTTTATGTCGTTTCACAAACTGGGTATTGATTTATGTAATAGGCCTATGCACGCAATTTTGGTCTGCATGCATGCCTTATGAATGCCTTATGTCGTAATTACATCAGGTCGTGACACGGGACTAAATACTTAGGTCTACCGAGGATAAAACTGATTGGACAAGTGTGTTGGGTGACAATAGAAAGCCTGTACGTTGTGTATCTATACAGTATGATCATATACAGTTGAAGTAACCGTGCTACACTGCAGAGAGTTTCGGTTCAGTGATGGCTCCTCGACAGAAGTAGGGATATATCGGAATATTTACGAGCTCTGATCGAGGATGCATACAGGCATCTTCACCGGGATATGCAAAGATAATTTTAATACATAAGAGCGTTAAATTATGTGCATATTTCTTGTCAACGGAAATGGTCTGCTGTACTTGAGTACCTCTCGTTATTAATTTCACTCTTATGGTAATATGAAGTTACAATAAGCGAACGTTAAGAAGTTTAGTTTGTGTAGTAGCGTAATAAAATTTTCCCTACCAGTATAAGCTATCCATGCATGGATGTAAGCTAACCTCCGACTAATTACACTCATGCAGCGGAGATGCCAACCTGTCCTTCGGAATGATCGTGAGCTGAGGTCAAACAGTCATTGAAATGTAAACCAAAGTAGAATAAACAAAAGCGTTCTCTGATACTCAATGTAAAAAGTATCATCGAGAGACAGAGCTTTAATTTAATATTAATTTAAAATTTATTAATCCAAATGATTTCAAGGGAAATATTGCATTTGAGTGGTACAGAATATATTGTCGAACCTTTAACGCCATGATTTACAGATGTAGAACGATACACTATTTAAACTAAGGTATATAGACAGGTACGCCTACTCTACATTTATTTTCACAAAACAAGGTTATCACAGATGGAAATTTACTCTTTTGTAACCCACTCATAATTTGTTCACCAAAGCTTTCAAACATAGGCCTAGAAAGCGGGGATGGGGGTGGGCTTGGGAATCCTTAGCCCCCAGTCAAATATGTGGTGGGGCTGAAGTATGCTTCCCCCCCCCCCCGATCCAAGGACGAAACCCCTTATTTGTTTCCTCTGTAAAAAAAAAAACGTCAAAAATTTGCAGAAATTTCCATTAAAATTTACCCAATCTGTTGCACCAAATTGCGTTTAAGGTCCCTCAAATATTTACCCCTTGGACCCCTCCTCAAGGACACCGGTCCGAAACAACCTTCAACTCCCCCAGCCTCGAACAACTTCCTACCCCTATGCTTTAAGTCTTAAGCAACATTTATGACTCCGGCTTTTGTAATGCGCAATTTTCGGGGGTAGGGCGGGGCGGTGGAGGGGGAGGGGATGAAGCTACTACATGCTTTAATATTGATGAAAGATTTCTGTCCGTGCCAGGTTGATACAACACAGTATATTACCCTGTAGTTACAATAAACCAGAACCGTAGTCCACTTGGGGTGGGTTGTATTCAAAATGTCTCCACCCTACACTCGTTCCATCCTCAGCATGTACCCCCCACCCCACCCCACGTGAATTAGAAAACGAAGAAAACGATCAGGCAATGACCTGCGTACGCATAAACGTATACAGCGATAGCCTGGATTTCAGCCTGCTCATTCGGGCAGGAAAATTGCCATTTTCGAGTAAGATATGTTATTTTGGGGCAAGCCTGGTTTAAAAACTGTCGGACAAAAGTGCCCACCCCACCCCTATGTGAAAATAGTCTTATGCTTGTAATGTATACACGTTGCATTTGAGGCCATATATTTTATATGTTTCATGCATGGTATATGTTATTAATCATATTTTCCATGCAATTGCCTGCTTGAGGGAAATGGAATTGCCCCTCTTTTTTCTGGAAAAGAATCTTTGTACGTCTAACCTTTCAAATTGGTGCTGTGGAGAGTGGTATGAATCAATCAATGAAGCTGAGAAATTGGGAGTTTGCGAGTCTGAATCACGGTGTGATCATATGATCGGGGTTTCATCCAATCTATAATGACTTCTCCTGCTGAAATGACCTATAACTTGATTTGTTTTAAAACTTTGAGTTAAAATGCCTTAACCATTCGAAGTGAAGTTGCATATCATTAGACATTACTGGTTACTCCGTCATTCTTGGCTGCTTGTACCCCACGGAGATGACTCTGTTTGCTCAGACCTTTTAAGGGCTTCCCAGGGATATGACTAAACAAGTACATCCTGATTCGTAGGCAAGGCTGCTTGACGTTCACCAAAAAAACAAAATAAAAGTAAATAAATACATGAAAAAATTCTGCATCGGTGTCTGAATAAAACGATCCCAAATTCGACGTAGATTCTGGTTACCATGGCAATATGCGTCAATTGGCTGCTTGCAAAAGTTATTTCATCAAAACTTTAAAATTCATTCTTAACAGTGAACATGCCGCCGTTGCCTTTAAGCAATTCTCTTTCACTTGTCAAATCCTAAGTAGGACTCACGTTCTTCAGGCATATATCCAGGTTAATCGATTGGAGGAACAAATCTCAAATTCGCTAACATTTTCAGAATTATAATCATTTGAACGATAACTCGTCAATTTTTTCACAGGGAACTTAATTGTAAAAATGAGGTTAAACCATCTTGTAGAGAGGTATGGATTCTGAAGAGTCCATGGTGTGAAAATTTTCTTTTCAAACTTAAAAATAATTTAACCTGTATTGGGGCACAAACTGGAATCTTGTCAAATGTTTGACTAAATTTGGTTGACAGATGAACCAAATTTGATCACTGTTTTAACTAAATTTAGTCAATTTTGAACCAAATCTAGTTAAATACCGTATTTGAAAAGATCACGGTTCGTGTCCCTCCTCACTATATTGTTAAAGTGTGCCTCTTATTCTACACTTAAAGTCCACACCATAAGTGTTAAATGATCCTAACCTGCAGGTTGTCTTTCCGAGAAGGACAATAAAGGTGGTCTCGGTGACGTCGGAAGAGCACTGAAAACGATTGTCGATTAGACAATGGAGCTAACTCGAAGTAATCATTACACAAACTTGATAAAGACCCAACTAATTATAAATCGAGACTTACGCATACCCGACTCAATGCAACTCAACGTGTCTCGTGCTTCGGCTCATACAGTTTCCGTGCAATTTCCTTCATACGTCTATTGAGGAGTTTTTAAAAGAGTTAAAAACATACACGCAGGTAGGCATATGCATCAGAGAGTTCGTCAAGTATTAATTTTATTTCCAAATATTTGTAAAATCATCAAATTTAAACAGCCAGTAAATGAACAATAACTACTGCTCTTTAATCTCATTCGCAAAAACTGTAAAATCACTGGCTTTGTTCACCTTTACTGGAATAGTTTGTTTTATGCCATGCGTGCATCAGCTCCTTTGCTATATTAAATCTTATGCCTGTATATCGTAACACAATCATTTCATTCCCATGGGGCACTGCTGTGTTATCATACCCTTCAGCGAAAGATACTCTTTCCAGTGGGCGTCAAGCCAACGTTATGATTTGCATTAAGTTCAACATGCCATAGGCCTCGCTGGCAACTTGTGGGAAGCTAGGCCTATTAGCGTTTTGAGGCCTCCAGTATCCTACCATACTTGAATTCTCTATGAGGAAAATTCAAGGAACTTTTAAAACATTAACTTCTGCTATTATTTTGCTTCCTTCAGGCGTACTTTGTTAACATTTTTCTCTGAGACTACTTGCCTTGTAAACAGCACTGCCCATTTTACTTTAGGCCTACATGAGCTCTAAAAAGAAAGGTTAGCCTGACGAGTTGGCATCAGGGATTTTGTTTAAACAACTAAATCAGTGCGAGTTAGTTTATAAAGCCAGGGACGTGTGAACAAAGTAAGTCTTCTCCGCAGGTATAGCACAAGGTGAAGAATCCCCTAGAGCTGTCTACTACAAATTTAAACCAGAATGAGAGAATGAAAGAATGAGATAATAGTAGCCTCAGCATATATAAGAAGAAAATGTACAAAATTGGATAAAATGTGCACTGTACGATGCAATACCACGCTAAGTCTCTTCACAGGATATTTTCCAATCAGTATTCGCGTGGCTTCTGGAACGTGTTTGTGATAAATGTTATAGGAAACGATTTAGGGCAGTCTAATTTAAGGGACTTTTATCTTTTGAAATATCACTAATACAGGTGTTTTTTAAATTTTGTTCAATTGCGATTATATCCAATGATTTCTCATACCTTTATTTCAATGTTACAAATACTAAGACCTACTAGTGAGAAATAATTCAAAAATAGGAACGTACAGATAGATTTCTTCAGCAGTTAGAGGAGCAGGTTAGCCTGGGCTCATTTGATAGGAACTGAGGAATTCATTAGTCAAAATGATTAGCAGTGGAGCCAGGATTTCAAAAGAGGGGCAAGAGGGAGACAAGCACGAATTTGGGGGGGCAAAAAGTTGCTTGTGTGCATCGCTCCTGTACACTGAATACCTTTCTACAGGAGCGGACTGGGGGACAAGTGGGGAACAAAGGCCATGACTAGGGTAAATGCCCGATTCCCCCTCCCCATGGTTGCGCAGCTGAAAATAATGTATTACATGACGAAATGATGTTGTTTTGACTTACTTATTTAAAAAAGTGTTAACATTCTGTGTTTAAAAGAGTTTTTTGCTAAACACGTCGTGTTAAAATGCTAACCACGGTAGATTTGAAAAAAAAAAATTAACGTTTTCACAAAGTTGACCGAATAAATGTTTTATTACTAAAAGCCTTATTATCAGAGTATACGGCTTGCCATGATAAGAGCTGTTAATCATACTGGTCTTGCTATATCGTGAACCCATTTGTACTCCTATACAAAAATGTTCAATCTACATACAGTACAATATTATTACATGAGCGATCTCACCTGAATCCTCTGATCGCGATGGCGTAAAAAAGTCGTTATTTAAGTGCCTGAGTCTACAACGTCCGCTTAACAATTAACGTAATTTCCCGGTTGTACCCAATGCCACTTTGCTGTTCGTCGTAGTCCTCAAAAATTACTTTCATTCCAAGTAGAACTATCAAGCCAAATCCATCTTATAAGGGCTCTGGGAAAAGGTATTGTCAAGATCATTAATGAACACATTCGAAAGAGGGCGTCGGGAAATTGCCGGAGGGACTTCTACAAAGTCAATTACAGTAGGAATTCCATTAAGATCCAGCAGCGCTGACTTTTCAAAACAAGTTGAAAACTAAGAGATGGTTGATGATAATGGATCATCAAAGGGAACGTTGAAATAATAAAAAAGTATCTGACAACGTCACAGCCTGTTTCCCAAACAACCCCAGTGGACTTGCTCAGAGCAGAGAGCTGGAAAACACTTCTTTGCTCTGAACACATGTAGTAAGGTCTGGAGTTTCCCGCCTGTTTTTTTTTTTTTTCAGGACAGCCTAATCAAATTTTCGAATATCAATCATGAGACACTCTTTTCGAATACGAATTGTGGAATATATTTTCCTAATTTTTATCTCGCATTATGAGAAACCACCCTCGAGTCTTCTCGTGACCCTAATGTATTCCTTAACCCTGGCGTCATTTTGGAGGCAAACAATTAAGCACACTGCACGCACAACGTAGACTTCGCACCCGCGTGTTGTAGACTTGCGCGCGTATCCGCAAATCAGCTGTCTGCATTTGTTGATGTAACTTGCAATGATACGCGCTTGCCTCCAAACGAGGGAGCACTTTCTACTCTGTGACGTCATATGCATAAGGCCTTTTATGTGACTTGTGTATCAGAAGTCATGAACTGTTGACATTGAACCCTCCCAACTGTCAAGGGTGACAACGCTAAATTTGTGTCAAATCATTCCATTGACGAAGTTAAGTACTTGTGAAGTAATTTAAAACAATCATTTTCAACCAACACGCTGTTATTAACTATATCCCATAAAAGTATACGTTTACGTTTAAGATACGTTTATGAAGATTAGTAGAAGGTTCGTTTAAGATGTATTGAAAGGTCAACTGCCATGGACGGGAAAAAACACATTACTTGTCGAAATCCTTTGCAATTTGAATAAGTTCATTTGTGCTGGTAAAATCACTCTATATTTCTATGAATTTAAATTCAGGATAGTTCCATTTGTCAATAGTAGGAGTTTTAAACCTCGCTTCTTCGATTAATTGCCACCAGGGGTGGCGATCCTGGGGGATGGGGAATGTATCCTCCTATGAAAATGGCTGGGTGGGATATGTGAAGTATATTCCCCCAATAAATTTGAACCAGGGCGTTGTTTGTTATACACATTTTGTGTGGACTCTATGTATTCCGAGGTTCTGCAGATTTTGTTCGAAATTTTAGCAAAAAGTTTCTGCGCGATTCGCGCGCTTTAGGGATAGTTCCATATTCTGTATTAATTTGGATTCATACAGCAAAATAGAGAACCATAACATACGTAGCCTACACAGTTTCTGTAAAAGTTAGGAAATGGAAAAATTCATCCTCAATCGCACAGTTGTTCTCTTCTATTTGTTCCGTAGTACGTATATCCCAGAGATTTGAATATCACATCGGTAATCTCGTCGGTAGACGATGGATACAATACAATGCAAGTTAGCTCCGATAAGGGGTCATCCCAGGCCCGTAGTCAAGGGGGCCAGGGGGCGAAGCCCCCTGTAATTTTTTGCCCCCTAGAGAGTTTGAATCTTACATTGACTTAATGCATTTGTACACAGTTGGCTCCCCCCTGAAAAAATTTCCGCCCCCTGGAAAAATTCTGGCCCCCCTCCAGTACCTTGTCTGGCTACGGGCCTGGCGTCATCCTCCCGGACGGTTGAGCTGTTCTTTCCTCTGTGATTACAAATTTTCTTCTCTCCATCCAAATTTTCAAATCTTACTTCTAAATTGGGACTAAACACGGTACATCAAATATTAACATTGTGCCAAATATGCTATACACCCCGTAGTCAGACAAGATTCAGAAGGGGAGAGATTGCTTTGGGGCGGGATATTTTTAGGGGGAGAGATATGCCAAAATGGTAATTTTTATTTTCTATAGGCAAGAATTTTTCTAGGTTGGCGGGTGCCCCCTAGTCTCTTGGCTACGAGCTAGCATATTATGTGATACTTTTCTTTACATTCTTTCCATCCTCACTTCTCGGTCGTTTTCCTTGCCCAAACCCAAAAGAACAAATTTGTATGAAATTCAAGAAAGTTTCACAATCCTTAAAGGGTAACCGTTAAAAAAAAAACCTAAAAGATTAGACATGGTGACCAATATTTGTGCTCGCGGCAGCTTCACGTTCTTGTCTTGAAGCGTTATTGGGGGAGAATACACTCTTTGTTATCCATACAAAGATCCATAGAAATTCTAAGCGCTAGTGAAAGCTTAGGATATCTTTAGTAAGGACAAAAAAAAAAACAGCCACAACTTTCGCGCCCTTCGAGCTCAGGTGGTTGTTTTGTGTTGTCATGTTTCTGGCATTAATCAGTTGTCAGAAAGTATAGGCGTTATTTGTGAAAAATGTGTCGCTTGCAACTCAAACATAGAGCACAGGCAAAAAATCGATTTATTTTCATTTCTTCTACCTTGACATAGGCCAATAACCAGTGGTAGCTATACTTGGGATGCATCCCGAATTTTTCTCTTTAACTCACTTGTCTCCCACTAACCCTGGTACTTGTATCCAAAATATGCAGCGCTAGGCTACCGTGAATACAATGTATTAGACCAGTGGTTCTCAAACTTTTTTAGACTATCGCCCCCTTTCACCACCTTGAACTGTCCCAAATGCCGCCTCCCCTCGTTCTGCCTTTCACAATCGGACGATCAACAATTTTTTTATTCTCAGTTAACTTTTTCTATTTGCAACTTAGAAAAACCAGCAGAAAGCAGGCATACGGTGAAACTGGTATAGAGAGCCCAGATGTACCGGTAGCTCTGTCAGTGTGAAGGATGAGCTTGGTGTAGCGCTACGAAATTACGAATGTCTGGTTCCATTTTAGTGAGAAGCGGAGGGGAACAGACCCCCTGGATGCCTTATTGTGCCCTAAATCGCTGCAGTGATGTGTCGTAATAGCCAGGGACTCCTAAACCAGTGCCAACGCCCCCTTATCCTTCGTGTACTCTGTAGCACCCGCCTGAGACTTCCCACCGCCCTCCGGGGGCGGTAGGGACCACTTTGCGAACCACAGTCTGGATTGCTTAAATGCGTTTTTCTTTAGCTCATTCCATCGGGCCAGGCATATCCCCCACTTCGAATACGGATCGCCGCCCATGATTTCCACCCCACGTTGCTTCAAATTTCTCTTCCTAAAAGAGTGAGCAGAAGTACCGGTATGGCCTACTTACAATCCATGGTTACTCCTTTTCAACCTCAAACGGCATAGCCAGTCGTTATATTGTCTGTGTAATGGCTCTTTCTGGATGCCGTCACATAGATTGCCTCTATATATAGGGGAAAAGGTTTCGTCTGTAACACGGTGGCTGGAGCCAACTGTATTTCATTGAGATGAACTAAACGAAACTAACCTTACCCTCTCCACAATGCAGTCCTTTTTCTTGCACTGTTGTATTTTTTATCATGTTACAGATCCATGTCGTCAATACGACTGCCCCAAGGGGAGACAATGTTTCGTGAACACGACGACGGGACAGGCGGAGTGCATGTGTAGACCTAGCTGCAAGAACCACGTGAATCCAGTGTGTGGATCAGACGGGATCCTATATGACAACCACTGCGAGTTACACCGTGCTGCCTGCCTGAGTGGCCATCATATCTCTATTATGCATGACGTCACTTGCTCGAGGGCGACCACCATGCCCCCCGTACCTCCAATAACCCCAGTGGCTTCCACCACAGCTTCAGAGAATGGTGCGGTCGGAAAAGAAAGTGTCTCTACGGGTATGTTCGTTATGACTCTTTAAAACAAAGAAAAAGATGGGAAAGGGAAGGTACCACTGTTTAAAAAATGTTTAAAATATGTTGATCAAATCCAGTTTTTCCTTGGTCGGGTGGGGGAACGAAACGATTCATCTCATATTGCCGATCTTCTCCCAGCGACACTGAAAAGGCTAACCGCTAATTTCCCAAGAGGAAGTGAATGGGGGGGGGGGGTAAGGTGGGGGAAGGTTCATGAATATTGTGGAAGATGCTGTCATGGATACCTTCTATAGGCCTATACCACAAGTACATATAAGATTTTTGTATAGCCTATTCCATTCATCGACTTGTTTAACATTTTGCTCCAGAGAGCCCTGTCGTAGAAGATGACGTGACTGAGAGCATTGTTATCCCCGATGAAGAGGAGGTGGAAGCACCCACAGATGACGTCATTAGTGTCCGGAACTGTACAGAGGAAGACTTCGACGAATTCAAGAATGAGGTGTTTCGTCACTACCGAGAACAGTTCCGTAATCCAAAGGACGAGACCAACCCCTCATTGCCTCCCAGTAAGTGTTTACGAAGGAATTAAAGAATGATTGCTCAAAAGTTTGATGTCACATGATTCAGTGAATCCAGCTGTTTTATGATTATCTGTACACCACAAACCATGACCCTGATTCGTAGAACTTCTGCAAAAAGTTGCAAACCCTGTCCAATTGCGACAAATACCACCAGTCTCTCCAAATCATCCAAAAATGGCAAACTTCATCTCTGCAACCAAGCGGTGTGGGAACTACATTTTGGAAAGAGTCCTTGCAGTTATGTTCGTTACTTTTAACTCTTCACGTAAGGTAATTCTTCACTTGTTTTGATGTCGTTATCTTCTTGAGGCCTACCTGTTGGGTATAGACGAACAGGGCTAGGGTGTGAACCAATAGACTGCGTGGCCAGCGTCACTTATGTCGTCAAGATGTTAGAAAAAACCAGGTTTTAATTTCGCTCACTCATTTTTCTCAAGCAGGAGAAAAATTTAACTCTTTCCTTTTGTTTTCTTCAAGAAGTCAATCGTTTCTCACAAGTGGGGGTGGCGGACATGACCTTGACCGAAACTACTTCCAGCGCATATTGCAAAGCCCTGGAAGCGAGGGATCCGGGGCTCACTTAAGGGCCCTGGAAAGATTTTGAGGGCAGCTGATCTGTGGTGTAATCTGAGGCATTTTCTAGCGCTTTAACCATTAAAATATGTTTCCACCATGTCCGACTTTTATTACATTGAATCACAAACATTGCAAGCTATGGAAGCAAACATGTGACTACTATTTTCGTTAGGATTCTGGAAGAAAGTGGAGGGATTACCTCCACGTTCAAAAGTGGAGGACAATTCCCCCGTACCCCAGCTGTTGACGCCCATGTTTTACGAGCTTTCTCTAAGAAACGGAACAAAACAAATAGGCCTAATCGTAGACTACAAATGGCCCCTTAATGCCTTTGATCACTTTTGATGAGATCAGTCATCATCTGGAAACGCGCATGATACAATATGTGAACTCGGGCAATGGTTGTCTGGTTGAAAAAAACAACGCATTTTAAAAGCAATGAAGGATTTTTTAAATTCAATTGCTCGATTTTAAATGTCCAACATTTTAATTGCAGTCCATTAACATGCTTAAACTTGTCGATACTATAATGAGGAGCTAGCTGAAATTTGAGAGAGGTTGTAGTACGTGACAAACGGCACTCCATAGAGCCATAGTACTGACAAGTAATCTAGATATAGTGTTCTCTACAAAGCTTTTACCGTGTGTCCTACTTTCGATGCAGCTCTTCAGACAGACCCAAATAATAAGGCTAGATGCGAGAGACGCAATTTATCTCACAATGTCTAATTGATACATATGTGACAGGCATACATTTGCTGATTATAAATTTTATGTGGGAAAGTGACTTTTGTATAACAAATGCCTGTGGTGTGATTTATTACACTAACTAGTACTGAAGTAATATTAACGAATTGATGTTACAATGTGTATATACAGACTGTTGTATTAATAAAATCTTGAGTCAAAAATACTCGTCATCGTTGTCATAAAGCACGATCATTAAACTATGTTGTGACGTGTGCTTATTATATTACCAAATGTGCAATCTAATTTGTGTAATTCTGATCTATAAATGTAGTAAACACCTTAATATAAGCATTTGTGGGTAACCTGAATATCGACTTTTTTGAGTTTTATGCTTTCATCTTAAAACGCTATTGGCCAAATTTTCGCACAGTGCGACCAATAAATCTCGTTTAAATATTTTTGTTGTCGCCGTTCTGGAAAAGAATAGACATACGATGTAAACACATAACCACACGTTCGAAAAAATGTCAAAACAGAAAAAAGGTCAGTCCAAATAAGAACTTAGGCAATATTTATGTAAAAGCAAACTTTTTCATATTTTAATCTGATCTCTCACTTTTAGTGACTGAAAAGTTTCTTATAAGCTTCCTCTTTGATCATCTCGACACGGACATGGATGATGTTCTTAGCCTAGAAGAGCTGAAGGAGGCCCTCATCACGGACAGTATCCAAGATATTGCTGTCTCTTGCAGTTTGGAGGATTTCCTCAGAGCAGACAA
Organism: Holothuria leucospilota; assembly: GCA_029531755.1. Classification (NCBI taxonomy): domain Eukaryota; kingdom Metazoa; phylum Echinodermata; class Holothuroidea; order Aspidochirotida; family Holothuriidae; genus Holothuria; species Holothuria leucospilota. The sequence goes on along the minus strand of CM055980.1, from coordinate 15,243,794 downwards.
AAACAAAGATAGTAGATTAGTTGCCCCAGAATTATATGACGTATTTGGTGAGTGATAAATCATTTAGGTTTGAACTTTGTTTAATTGACGAAACACCAGCTTTCAATATAGCTACCAATATTTTGAAGAGGTCATTGTAAATTGACCCCACAGATCAACCCTCCAGAAATCCAAAACATTTTATATCATTGAATACTGATTACCATTTTTAAGTACCTCAAATAGACTTAGGACCCTGGACGTCACAATTGGTGAGGGAGCTATAATTGACATGAAGTTTAACTATGCTCCCTCCCCCAAATGAGCCATTCTGATCATTTGTAAATCACACACACTAGTGTGCTCTGCAGGATGTGACCCAGGTTAGTTAAATTACAGAGTCTACAGACCCTTTTTGTGAGAGATGCGAAAGGCAGCTATTTTTTCCGTTAGTTGGAGGAAATACTAGAAGTAGACTTGATTGAGAGGATTTTCTTTCTCAAGGATGACGACACTGGACCTTTCACTAGTTATAGAGCTTCGAAGACAAGTAGAGTGAAGTGTCAAATCATGATCCGCCACTTTATGATAAACCGTTTTCAACTTTCTTTCTGACAACGACATCGTCTGCATCGCGAATTCCATTATAAAAGTAAAAGTCTTCAAGTCAGTTAAAGGAAAATATTGTGTTTAAAATGCACCAACGTGGCATACAAAGAAAATACCTGTAATCATTATTAAACCGTTCAGTCTCACCACTAAACTGTAGCAATAGCTTTATCTCCTCAAAATATTATGCATTACAAAAGTACCGGTAACGGATCTTGCATCATTTTAATTTTTGAAAGTTTGGGTGAACAATTAATTTGCGCCACAAATAACTGAATTCGTTCTGTGAGACCGTATTTCGTTCTGTGAGACCTTATTTCTTAAAATGAAAGCTACCGTACTGCCTTATTTTGAATTGCCTATCATTCTGTTTCAATAAATATTGGTTTAAAAAATACAAAAATTTTCAGTAAAATAAACGCAATATTTCCTTTTAATATTTAGTTCTCTACTGTACCGGTGTACAAGACATTATCTTAAAACTTTTTGCGCATGTCATTTACTTACATAGCTCTCTCCTCCCTCGCCTTATTCTGCAGGAATTGAACCAGTATCCATCCCAGAAGAACTGAAACATAAAAATGTAATGGGAAAGGTTGGTAGGAACCTCGTCCTAAGCTGTGACATTGAAACCAACTACAATCTTAGGGTAGCATGGGAAAGAAACGGCGTGCCTATCACAGAGAAGAGTAATTTTGACGGAATCAAGATGGTAGGTGAAATTGACAGTTAAACTTATCGTTTAAGACTGATGCCAGCAGTGAGGTGGTAAGCTTTAAAGTGAGAGGGGGTGTAGTGTAAACACGGCAATACTCTAATCTCGAGACAAATCAAATTTAAAGCCATAAATGATTGAGTGTAATTACTATTTTCTGAACCAAAAAGGATTTTGCTACTAAACTGGCAATTCTTTCATTAAACTAGGCTATCACATTGATGAAATCTGGCGCAAAAAGCTCAAAGATCAAGCTTTGTTCGTGAAGACATTAAAAGTGACATTGTCGCAGAGTTAACTTTGAAATGACCAGTCCGTCAGTTTGACAAACCGTAGATTTAGATAAAAACAGAGGCATAGCCAGGAATTTGTCAAGGGAGGGGGGGGGGGACGAAACCCATAGACAGACTCTCAGCGCTCTGCGCCACCATGGTTTGCGCGAAGGGCAAGAGAATTTTGGCCCAAAACGCCTCCTAGATCCCTGGAAATGGCACTTCCCAGGCCTATTTACCGCATATAAATAGGGGAAAACACTAGCAATATTGTAAAAATGAACATAAAAAAAATATCAAAAATATGCTCAAGGGGGCGGCTTGGCTATGCGCTTGGATAAAAATGGCAAAGGTAAAAAGTGAGGAGGCAAATCGCAAAGTTATAAATACCTCAAAGAGTAGTGTGAATGAATGTCGTATAGCTTAAAGACGTCAGTAACAGTCGCGCAGCGGAAGGGGGGAGGGTTGTGGCCCTCCTAAAGTCAAAATCTAAAATTACTTAAAAATGCATTTTTAGGATAGTTTTTCCAAAGGGGTTACAGGAGGTGCTTTTTTTAGAACGTAGCAAGACCCCGAACGTATCATTTCCCGGCGATCTTTAAAGTATTTTGGTCAACTTTTCTCTGTATGCTCAACTAATGGTGGGATTGTGATGACCTGCTAAGAAGCTATCACGAAGCCTGAAATTCGGAGCCCCTCCCCTTTTCGTCCAGCAAAAGTCCCAGATGCGCCACTGACCAATAGCAACACCTTAAGGAACAACTGTCATAGCTCCTTAGTCTAAGCAAGGAGGTCTTAGGACGTCTTAAGAATATCTTCCTGGTATAACTTACAGTCCATCTTTATACGAAGGTTTTATGCCTACATCGCTCTTCTTTTGTGAACAATTTTCAGCACGCTCATGAAATCAGCGGCATATCTGAGTGTTATGGTATGTTGCATAGTTTCAATATGCATTATCGATATGAATATTCATTTTTTTCAGTATCATGGAGACGACCGATTGTACTTAGTCAACGTAAAGTTACTTCATACCGGAGAGTATACCTGCTACGCTGCCTCCTATCCCAAAGTGAAACAAGTCCACATGGTCAACGTCCAAGGTAAAATCCAAAACATAGGACTTAAAGTTTATCTCAATAAAACTGAGTGTCATGACGTCATATCAGTCCAGAAATCAGTGGTCAGTCTTATAATATATCCACATTCCTCTCTTCTTTAATACTTAAGTATATGACATCCTTATCTCTGTTTCGTGTATCTTTCTACGCTACTAGTTTCACTCTGTCCCTTTTTTCGTCAAAAAAAATGTTTCACTTGAATTACTTTACCTATACATAGTAGATTTTTTTACTTATACAAGTCCTAATTCCTCATGAGGTATATCTTTGAGGCATGAGGTACATCTCGATTGACCTCAAACATCACAAGGCTTGTATGTATACATTTGTTGTCTAATATGTGGTGGTTTATGCCAGGGGCACTTCTCTACCAAGGAAAGTAATTAACACGTACAACACACATCGATAAAGAGTGTGTTATTACAAACTGCTGCGAGGGTATGCACTCCAGTTAAATTTAAAAGGAAAATTAAGATATCACTTTGGATGATCTAAAAACGACACACAAACTTTATTTATATAGAATAGGTATATACATGATAGTGTCATAGAAAAGATGTATACCCGAGTTTAAGTCCTTTTATTTCGGGTAGACTAAAATGATGAGTACAATCAACTTCTAAAATCAGGCCAATATTCCATGAAAGGACCGCTGTGGGTGGAAAACAATCAGTTTCAGTAGCAAAGATAGCTCTAGATGTAGATACATAAAGGTTGTGGGGAAAGTGTTGGTTCTAAATGAAGAGATAACAGATCTTAGCAGGAGGTATTACACTATAAAATTATGTATGTTTCTAATCTTCAGTTCCGCCGACAGTCACCATGTGTCCACACAACCAACTGAAACCTAGAGGTACCACAGCAAAGGTCCAATGCTATGCACAAGGTGTTCCTACGCCAAGCAAATCTTGGTCCCGAAACCAGAACTCAATGGAACTTGGAGAAAAATATCAGCTAGATGGTAAGTAATCTTGAGAACATGGCCAAATCCAGAAATATGAGTAAGGGAGGGGGTAACCGTCTGCAGAAAGGGATCATACCTATTTTATTAGCTTGGAGATGTAAAATTCTGGTTGAAAACTCATTGCTTTGCCGAAAATCGGGGGGGGGGGGGGACGTACTCCTCTAACGCCCCCTTGTGTCCGGCCCTGCATTACACAATACCAAACTTATAGTAGTAAATTAGTAATACCAATTATCTTACTCTCAGACAGTTAAAATGAGTTAACTTTCTCAAAATAAGTTTACTTCTAGCCCCTATTCAAAACAATAAAAACAAAATAAACATAAACAAAGGAACTCCTGTCTTGCCTAACGTGCCTCACAAGCTAAGATACAGTGGTCTGTGATGAATTTTATAATGCTCATGGCCATATTCTGTAGCATACAAGTATGAGTGATTTTTTTTATTTTTATGCTACTGTAGCTGATCTGACCTATATATGCCATGGGATAGGCTACTTCACATTTCATCTTCATTATTTCATCATCTGATCTACACAAGTCATCATCGACCAATCACCGAGGTTTAAATATTTGAATCTACTGTTTGAATTTATGTCAATCAAAGTGCAATCACCAATTGTGAATATAGATACCCAGTGTTCCTAAATACGTTTCTGGTGATGAAAAAGCCCCTTTAACTGTTTCTGTTATATCTCTTAGCGAATATAGCAGGGTATTTCAACCTAAGGGGTACGGTGCAGGATGTTTACATGTAGTACGCTAACATTCTTGCCGAATATGCGTAATTTTTGTTGGAAGAGGTAGCATGAACTGCGCGTGATCAACAATATCAATATCTGATACCGTGTGTTCATATTTTGTGTGACGAGATAGGAGATGCTTCATACTAATGTGGTGAGATTGTCAGGATTTCATATAGAAGGGTATAATTTTCACACGACCAATTGTATAAACAGTTACAACAAAAAAGGACAATTTTGCGTTATGTTGACAGAAAGGATGTTTCCCCCCTGCCAGGGGTACATGTCCGAAAGATGTCGGGGGTACACATCCAAGATCGCGTATGCAATGGAGTAGGCTTACGACAAGAGGATCGAAACCCCCTGGATAAGAAGAACCATATATATATAATATATATATATATATATATATATATATATATATATATATATATATATATATATATATATAATATATATATATATATTATATATATATATATTTATTATTATATATATATATATATATATATATAATATATATAACGCTAATTCCCACCTTAAGGGGAAGTTGTTATATCTGCTTGTACATAGGGCGAAAAAAAGATAATAAAATACATAAGAAATAAATTCGCCCTAACGTCTAAACATATAAATTAACGTTATTTCAATGGCCAGCCATCCGTTCGTGTTAACAGCTAGGTGTCCGTAAATTGACAACTTTGAAGTTAATGGCATCTAGTTTGTAAATCTAAGAGGGCGCCCTTGTAAGTTTACGTATTCCTATAGAAAAAGTGTGTGGAAACGTTAAGGCGAAACTTATATTTCACCCGAAAATTTTTTTCCCTTAAGGTCGACTTTTCAACAACAACTTTATATATATATATATATATATATATATATATATATATATGTATATATATATATATATATATATATATATATATATATAGTCGAAGTACTGCGGAGCACTATAGAAATGAGTAGGTCGATAAAGGTGGTAATAAGTGCTAAAGCACTTATTACTACCTTTATCGACCTATATAAATGGTAAACTGCCATCCAGTATACATTTTTTCTTCATTTTTTGTTTAGATTCCAATTCCTCTTTGATGGTACATCATCTTGATTACGCCGATACTGGTATTTTTGACTGCTCAGCATCTAACGAAGCTGGTACTGGAAGTGCCTCTGCTTCAATATTCATTAGAGATTCATCCTCAGGTACATATTTTGCTTCTATTATTTCACACGCAGCTGTAAAATTTAACTTTCACAAGGATTTAGGGCCAGGCCATGGTAATATTAATGGTCCCGGCAAAACTATCGACCTCGGGACCCATTTGCAATGGAAAACTTACAGTACCATTCTTGCGTAATCCGCTTGATGATTCGGATGACAGTTGTTTCAGAGTGCTATAAACTACCACGATAGACTTTTTATTTGAAAATACAGCAGGTCCGCAACCAAGAAAGATGCTAAAGAGACGAGATAATTTCCGGGGCAAAATATTTTTTCATGGGGGGAGGGGAAAGGGGCGAAATATGCTAAGACGTATTAAGTCAATGGTAGTTTGTTCTCAAATTTTTTTTGCTAGGCTTCGAAAACTTTTCTGAAAGGTTGGCCACCACCTTGTCCCCCCATTTTCACTGAAGTAGTGGGCCTGATGTACGGTGCCAAAGTGGGTGCTTTAGCAATTTACAACCTCCAAGTCGCAGAGCGGCTCCAGAAAATTGCTCCCAATTACTAGCTGGCTTATCCACTCGGCCTCAGCATGGGTGAATCTACGCCGACTTGATAACCCGATGCGTCAACTAAAAGAGGAAAAAACTTAGTTTATATGTGGCATCACGTATGTAGAGACGCAAAGGGGGTTGACAGAAGTCCAAAGCAAGTGTTCAGTAAATAGCTTGAACTATTTCGTGAAGTAATAAAATTTTATTGGAATACTTCGGTAAACATTTTGTCATTTTAAAATTCAAGCTTTCTGAAAGAAATCAATTCCATTTTTTCACTCTCCAGCAATTGATTTCAACTCCAAAAACGTGTACTACTTCTTCCATAAAACTGGCATCCAGATCGTCGAACCAGACACTTGTGCGTTCCAAGATTCCTACCACGCCGACAGTCACCTCCCGGAAGACGCTGGTCCTCTCTGTCACATAAATAAAACAACCCGAAAGAGAGAGTGTAACTGGGGTTCAGCAGTGAACGTCAGGAATAGATATGTCTATGCATCGCAGCCAACAGAAAATAGAATTATAGTTATTGATTTACGTTTGAATGAAATAATTGAGGTACCTTTAAGTTTTGTATTTTTTTTTTTTTGTCCTCGGCGAGGGTTTAAGGGAGTTTATTTTGGGGCTGAGTTGTTTTCCCGAGAAAAAAAAAATATATTACCCCAAAAATTACCGGAGTTTATCCAGTAGACAGCCGGAGACACTGGTTTTGCCTCACCTGAGGGGAGGGGATGTAGTTCCTAGTCCCCTGTCTCTTATAATGTATACTTTACCCCTGGTAAAAGAGGTGACAAGGCAGGTCAAAAACATCTCAGTTAACGGAAAATCGCCCTTCATATTAACTTGAAATTAAACGTTTAACCTACACTTGTAGTTATTCTTTTGTGGAAATATACGAAATGAAATTTTGATCTTATTTTTAAGTAAAACCTTTGCGGCCAGTGGTAGAGCAAAGCTCCCCATGTGATCTTCTTTTGCAACCTTTACCATAAGGTCCATTTCACAAGGCCCGTAGCCAGACAAGGTGCTGAAGGGGGGCGAAAAAGCTTCTAGGGGGAATATTTTCCAGAGGGGGCGAAACATACTAAAATGCATTACGGCAATGCTAATTTTTGATGTTCTAGGGGGCGAAAAATTTTCCAAGGAGGGCTTGGCTCCCCTTGACTACGGGCCTGCATTTCACACTCTTTCTTAATTAAATTAATTCTGGTTTCCTTCTTGCAGGTTATCAAGACGGACAATATCCCCGTCGCCCTGACTTACATACCTCACCTCGACTCACTATGGATGGAGAATTGGCGGAACAAGAACCATCGCTCAGGGCTGCACAGCGTCAAAGTGATCCGCTCGGCAAGTGATCCTCCGCCTCACATCCCGATCCACTTAGAACCCTCTGGTAACCACTTTGACATCGTCGAGAATGTCTATATTCCCAGTGAGCAGATTGTTGATCAGGGTGAGATGAAGTATGGGTACCTTGTCCATCGAGATCAGAAGGGCTTGAACAAGATAGACCTGCATGGGCTTACTCATTCAGGGCGAATCAACCTCCGAGAGTACAACTGCCATCCTAACTCGGTTGCCTTCGTTGCCATCGGTGGCACCGTTATTGTCAATTGTGACGCCACCGATGACCAAGAGGAGAGGCAACTGTTCATTGATTACATAACAGACGCTGTCCTCAGGGTGAACGATGGAGTCCAAGGTCAATTGTACGTGACCCCCGATGGTAGACACGTGATAAGCGTAGACAGAGAAGAACAGCATATACAAGTCCAGAAGGTCACCAACGATGGACAAATCAAAACAGATTTCCAAGTCAGTACAAATTTGCACATTAGTGACCTAGGCTTCTATCCTACCATGACCTCCCACATTTATGACCTCATCGCAACGTCACGTAACCGCGAGGAAGCGATATTCATCAACTTGGAAAACGGAAAAGTGGAAATGATATCCGGTATGCATGAACCAATAAGCGTAGAGGACTGGAAGTGGGACACTCATAATCGCAAGATAGCCCCTAGTGGCCAGTTTGGGCCCTACATGGTTTCGCCCTCTTCTGATCACGTGGTTATTTTGAATGGACAATACCGCCGTCTGCATTGTGACGTAGATCATCTAGTCACTGCCAATGTTTTTGCTTGGGTTGGTGTTTGTTGAGTATTTCATTATCCCCTTTCTTTCAAAAAATGAAGAAGTGTATTTTTCAAAATTTGAAAACGTGTGCTCATCTGAATAAATAAATATTAATAGCACGGCTTGCGTAACTTGTATATATATAAGTACTGAAAAAATTGGTTTCATTTTCTACACGTAAATGTTTGAGGGTCAAATGTCAATGATGATTAGTCTAGTGTTATAGTGTGTCCTACAGACCTTAGAAGTTATTTATGCCAATTTGATTTAATTTTATTCGGAGAAGGTCACGTGGGAAGAAATAATAGAAATTCTCACTTTGTTCATAATAACAGTACCATTCATTATTACAAAATATAATGAAATAAAGAAGATTTAAAGACTTAAAAAGAAACTTGCCACAATAATCAAAAAACCAAATTTTAATCACATCATACTCTAGTATACTAATGATTACGTCATCGTTTACGATTTTTACGTGTATCAAGTTATCAATATTGGCAAATATTTCCAACAATTAAGGAAAAGGAAATATCGATAAATTATTTGATAAAGAGAAAATGGCATGCAGTTTTCAATAATAAAGTTATCTCAAAAATTTTTTATTAATTAGGTCGTATTCATCTTTATGTGTTTCTAATTTGATGCTGCTTAAACCTATTTTAGTATGAATTTTAGGATGAATTTTAGGGTAAATAATTTAATTAAACAGCAAAATGTTGTTTCGCACCTAGTTCAGTGGCCATATTATAACTCTCATTCACAGGACCGTGAATTGATTAATGGTTTGCAGACTGTTTTAGAATGTGTTCGAAACACCTAATTTTACTCTTAACGTGTTTTAAGATTACGTGACTGGACCCTAGTAAAATAAGTATAACGTCTAGCACGAAACGATTTATGCAAAACTGTTTTCAATTATCTTGACTTTTTCGTTAGAATAAGAATGTGAAAATGAATTATGTATGCTTGCAAGGAACTATTTATTTCTATCCCTTTTATATTATATAATTATTATAAATTGTTTTGTAATTGTTCTATGTTATTTATTGCTCACTGTATCACTTAAATGATGACGTAAGCTAAAAATGAAAAGTAAAATGTAAGCCAACTTATGATGTCTGACTTTAATCTATCATGTGAAAATAGTGTTTAGAACAAACGTTTACCGCGGGCAAAGTGACACAGAATGTAACTTAGGAGGTTATGCCTGTTTGCACCTTTCAGGAGGAAAAGCCACGCGTTTCAAAAGGCAGTAGGGTAGCCTCATAGTTTAGTGCAAAATAGGACCAGAATTCAAATAAGAGATATTGACTTGAACCAATTGGTTGGAAACTGGTACATTAAACATCATCTAATTAACTAACTATTTGCTTCAGGGCCTGCATTCCTTTTGTGATTTGTAACAAAAGGCAACTGCGACGTGCAATTTGTAAAGGCTGCTAGATATAAGACATCAGGAATATACTAGGCATATATGATTAATTCTAGCGTAACATGTTATCAAGTTATATTTGCATTATGGCACGGTATGCATTTGCGAGTAAAGCACTAACGTAGGACTATGTGAAATATGTATGGATGTAATGTATGCCCGAACTCGAGTTCCCTTGATTAAGTCTAGCTTTTTGCCACTTTTGGAACTAAACGGGATGTAGGTGTACCACTTTAGAGTACAGGGACCGCTGAGACAGGGGAGGGGGGCTAGGGGGGCTTTAGCCCCCGCACTTTTTCTGCCGTGGGCATTTTGGGCCGCCTTAAACTAGGATGATAGGTTTTTATCTTCTTGAACATATATTGGGCCGCTTCGATGATTACCCCCCCCCCCCCACTTCAAAATTAGCTCCGCGGTCCCTGGCATATAAAGCCCATATGCAAATTTTGCATACTTGATACCATACTTAAATAGCAACGATTGCAGTAAAGTTGCTGCCCATGACCTGAGAAGTGTACAGACGAATTACATGTTGTATACCGTCAAGGCAGCCACACACCGAAGCGGTACTGGAATTGATTTGAGTAAGTACATCATAACCGCGATATTGTAAAAGTGGTGGTATTAAACTTGTTTTAAGTACTGAGCAGTTGTAAGTTCTGAGCAGTTGTAAGTTAATAAGTGTCTGGTAGGCAAAATGCCCATCTTGCGCCTAATAAATGTAATTTATTGGATATGCGGTAAGTTTAATTTTCGTAACTGGATCCAATAACGATTAACCGGTGTAATCGTGAGCTGGCGGTGTTCTACGATATTCCGGTGCTTTGTTTAATATTACGTGGTAACATGTTCGTTGAATGTATTGTTACAAATGCTCCGCACAAATGTTTCAAGGTTACTGTTGATATTGTTGGTTCCTACATTTAATCTATGTAAATGGAGCGTTCTTTTCATTATGTAAAATGGCATACTCGTAAGTTTGGTATATATTTGAGAAAAATGAATAAAAGAAATTCGTGTGTTGTAATTCGTGTATTTTCCTCACCATCTCCCATGCGTGCATGCTTTGAACGGTCCATTCAAGTCACAAAAACCGAAGTAAAAGGGCGAAAACCAAACAAGCAGTGCCGGATGAGTCCTGCTTCCCGAAGGACCGACATACCCTGAGCAGGTCCGTAGCCAGACAAGGTACTGTAAGGGGGGGGGGCAAAAATTTTTCCAGGGGGCGAAAATTTTTCCAGGGGGCCAAATGTGTACAAATGTATTAAGTCAATGGTAAGATTCAAACTCTCTAGGGGGGCCAAAAAAATTTCAGGGGGCTTCGCCCCCCTGGTCCCCCTTGACTACGGGCCTGCCCCTGAGGGTACACCAGACAAGACGCTACCATCCTCTCAACCTCCAAGCCTTTACATCATGGGTCTTTCATACGTGCCCATTTTTTAGACTGACTGAAAAGAGGGGATACTGCATATGATCTTGGCCAAAGGGCATAGCAAACTCGGCTAGTTAACTGGTTCCGTCCGAGGGCGCTTCAGTCCGACGAGCAACCGATTTCATCGGCTGGGCAACCGATTTAATGGCAAGCATTTGCCAAGTGCATCGAGCGGGATTTGAACCCACCCACTTGTAAAACGCATTGAGCACAGCAGCTGGAATAGACCATCCTGCCACTCGATGACCCTACCAATGCAGAGAATCGGTCATTTATACGACATCTCTCTACAATCTCTTTTCTAAATTTCATGGTTGGTCGTATTGGCAGTAAAAGCAACAAATATTACTAGCCCACGGAACTGTATGTCAGCAAACCTGTAAATACTCGAACAGCTTTCAAGGACTTTTTCTCCTGAACCGATTCCTCTTAATCGAAAGCCAGGTCTTTGGAATCCACGCCACGTCAACCATTTAGCCCTTGTGCATGCTACGGTAAAGGGTTTATCTATTTCTGTAAAGTCCCAGGAAAATGCCCCCATCTTTCTGATTTTCTTCAATGGCAATCTGAAAAGAAATATGGAAGTAACTGACACATATAATGATACATTTTTTTATGTTTCACAATATGTGAAAGTAATATCGTGTATTTTCTCGTCATTTTGTTTGACTCTGTGTGAATGGCGCTTTGTTTGCAAAAATTAATTCCGGTATAGTCAGCAACAAAGTTGGTAGTCTACTCCTCCACTTTGCAAGCTTAACGAGTCCTTGCAAGCATGAGCTACGCTAGGTAACATCTTGGGGATATTAGGCCTTTGTTTGGGGGATAATTTAGTCTACATATTGTGATATCCCAGCATGCCGACTTCAGTTGACAAGAGTTTCATGTAGTAGGGCCTAACCGTTGAGCTTTCGTAAATTACAGCTATATTCACACCCAGTGGCCATGCATTTTTTAATTAGCTGAGTGTATCTGTGATCGGTGATGGGCGTTTTCTAAGTGTTTGCCAGGACTTAACTGTATGCTACTACTTGGCGAGTGGGGGGATAAACATAAATTACTGGCTGGCTCGATCCAGGGCCCCACTTTAAAGGTTTCCTAAAATGCGTTTGGGAGGTAGCGGAGCCACCAGGATTTCAAAAGTGGGAAGAAGTGGGGGAAAGGGAGAAGCAGAAATTTTAGGGACAAAAGTTGTGTGCGCGCATTGCACCTGTAAACTGCTGTATACCTTTCTGCAAGAGCGGACTGGGGCAAGTGGGGAGCAAAGGCCTTGACAGGGAAGGGGAAATGCCCCATGCCGCCGGCATCCCCTCTTGTGGCTCGTGGAGCACAGTCAACGTAATTTCATTACATATTACATATCTAAAGAATGGTAGCACTTTATTTTTATTTATATAGCACAGTCAACGTAATTTCATTACATATTACATATCTTAAAGAAATTACCACAGGATGAGTGTACGTTGAATGAATGTTTATGCGGCCCTGATAGTGCAAAGGTAATTACGTATTTTTGCATAGGACTGAGTGGTTATGATAAAGTCGGCTAAAACATTTCGTTCGTTCGTTAGGTTGAAATTTCTGAGACAAGCCCTGCCTCTAACCCGCGAAACGGGCATTTGAGTTTGGTTTGTAAGTTGCGTTGCGCGGCTATTAGACTCGACTGCTCCCATTAGAATATTTTCGATACCTGCTATGGAGGTTAGCTATGTTGCTACAGTCTACGTAACAAGAGTGCCTTTCTCAAGGCAAGCAGCGGAATGCATTAAGATGTGATTGGTACCGTAATTTGTTAAATTTGTGGTTTAGTTGGGAAGTAAGATTCTTCCGAAGGCAGGGTTTTGTTTTGTGGCTGTATCATGTATTGAAATGCGGGTTTTTCAAACGGTTGGGCGGGTCAGCGGGTTTGGGTGTTCAATGCCGGGCCAAACCCGCGAAATGCGGGTCACTTGGGAGGTATGCAGTAACCATTTCGATGTGTAATTCTGCTTGAAAACATAAGAAGTGTTGTAAGTAAACCCCTAAGAATATAATATTAGCTACTAATTTCCGTTGTAAGAATTTTTAATTAAGGTGGTAAAAATTTCCGACAGAGACTAGAAATTTCCGACAGAGGCCTTCGGAGGCTTGGGGGGGGCGGTCCCCTGCCCCCTCTAGCTACGCCACTGTGTACATCTACTGCATACGCACTCGCTTACCGTATTTTCATTGTGTACTAATCAACGACGAATGCTAGGCTACCATGTGCTCGATGCACAAAGAATGTAGCTATAGGGCCGTGACACACAAGCAGTCAACTTGCGTGACATTGGCGGCCGCACTGCGGCTGTGCATGTTCGTATAGCCTGCCAGTATTTTGCCTCGCTGTGCCAGGCAACGTTACCTTGCTTAGGATTTCAGGTGAGGTTTTCCTCCTTTTTCATGTTAGTTGTGTAGCAATTTTGTTGGCGTGGGTAATTATTTCTAACTACAATTTAATTCTAAGCCTACACTAACCTGAGTATAGTCCTAGGCTGTTTGTGCAGTCATCCGTTGAATATACAAGCAAATGCTCTGTACTGTTTACGTGCGTAAATTTCACTACAGTTGAGCATGTAGGCAAGGCACCTATAGTTGTTTATTCATGAATAATCATAAACAAACAGACTTTCATTGGTTCATACTCCTGACTGATAGGCTCATACGAGGAGAGAACTCGAATTTCAGTTGGCAATCCGAATTCAGCATCTGCATTTCGGACAAAAATTACTCCCGAAAGAAGCTAAGACTGTTCTTCTAGGTATGTTAGAACCTCTTAAACTGTTACCAACTTCATTTATCTGGCTCTCGTGCTATGACGATTTTTGGCAGTTTAAGTATTTCTTTATACATTGAGACTTTAAACTCCTCTTAGACCTCAGTGCCTCCTTCAGGGCGGCACTGGGTGACAAAGAAGTGATCTGCCTTGGTGCCAACTATCCTAGGTACGCCACTGGACGCTTTCATGAATTGCCCCTGAAGGATTTCGTCCAGGCCACGGCCCTGGATAGTGCTTTCAATATTTCGAAACGAAAATCATATCTCTAGACGTTAGATCACAAGTCTCATCGTTCTATCCGCACGTTTGGAAAGATAATCGGCGAGCCAGTATTCGTGGCGTGCTTTGACTTTATTTTACCTCACCATAGCAATTAAAGTAACTGGGTTCTTCACGCAGCATATGTCGAGGGCGTGATTTGTTTTCTGTAGCAAACCAAAGGTATGTCTACAATTCTGTAAACTGTTCTGTGTCACATTTGAAACAAGGTGTTGCCAGCTGTTGGAGTGGTAATGTTGAGTTTAAGTGTAAAGTTTTCAGAGTCAGGAAGCCATTTGGCACAGAAGGACCCTATACCAGACTGATCGTGGATGATGACGGACTGGTTTCGTCTTCTCTTTTCGGCTAGTGCTCAGAGGGTAACTTGGCTGGGGTGTACTCACAATCCTGCTCCCGGGACCGCCGTTTAAAGGCAATAGGCAGTCACCCCAATCAGAGCTAGTATGCCCCGTTACTCTAGTTCATGATTGGCCTATTTTCATCATGTGACAATGTTTTTGTTAGTGAATTGTGAAATTCAAGGAGAATTTCTCCTTGCTTTACCTATTGTTTGTAATAGTTATGTTCAAAACGTCTTCAGAGGGGCTTGTAATGCAATAAGAGGAGATTTGCAAGAATTTGCTGATTTTTTAAAGCAACTTTTGGGGCGACTGCCTACTGCCTTTAACGTCCGCATCCAAAGGACGTGAGTGTATACCCAGTCTTTAACCACTTTCCCAAAGGCCTAACCCTGTACCTGCATGAACTTTTGGGATATACTCCATCCACAGGTGAGTTCAGATGAAAAAGTGTAGAATGCTCTAAAATGAAAACCACAAAAGACCCTACAAAGTGTGTCCCCGGAGTGGACGAATTTGTTTCGTTCTACTCATCACAGGGTCGTAGTCTCGGGTAGCGGAAGCCAAAGAGCTATGTATAGTGCTGACCTATTGAATGAGGAAACAGAAATGATCGGAAGGGTTTTGGACAAGTAGTCATACATCACTTGTTCTCATGTTCAAATTTTTATGCAGTTTTGTGCATTTTTGCGATTCCCAAATTAAATCTTTTTATGAGGGAACACATTGGGAAACGGCAAAATTTCGGAAGATAAAATAGTCCTCCTCCTTTTGCGATGACACTGGTTTTCACTTAAGGACGTAGATCCCTTGGGGAGCGGAACTACTTCGGGAGTAACGTTTGGTTTTCGCCCTTCGGGTCTTCGCCAAAGAGTCAAAGGACTTTGAAAGAAGGAGCATGGTCTATATTAGCCCCTCTCCCAAAACATTGAATGTGTTCTACGCACGCAAACCAGTGTTTCGTGTTTACTTCGAGTATACCTGCACCTCTGCTACAAAACACTGCTTAAAGATTGCACATTTCTCTATATTTCTTAAATCAACTGACAAAGGTGTTAGAAATTTGGAGCACAGGCATCTACTCGGTGGTCATAAGGCTTCACATAATGGAATATCTCATAGGCCTAACGTAGTCAGCCATCCCTTAAGTCAGTCTGTAAGGCGCTTGTCTCCGGCGGATACTAGGCCTATCGCCTTACTAGATTCGAGAGTTTAAATCCACAGGAAGGCGTGGTAGTGTGTTTTTTTCGTTGTGCGGTGTTTTTTCGTTGTGCGGTGTAAGCTTATGCTGTTTTTCAGTCTTAACCACATACAGCAAGAGATATATTTGCTTTCTTCCGGTTTTGCCATTCTTTTTTATAGCTTTAATCCAGTGGCGTCACCAAGGGGGGGCCAGGTGGGGCACGTGCCCCCTGGAAAACCTCGTGCCCCCCGTGTGTCCCCCAACTGAGATTTGAGATTTTGAAAAAAATATAGATCTTCTGTAAGTTCTGTATTCAGAATATTTGACTACCATGTTTCATATGATTTGATTCTTCTTAGGACAAGAAAAGGCAGCAATTTGTATTTTTTCTAATAACAAAATCGCCCCATCTCATAAAGCACACAGTGTTCTCTGTGTCGGAGGCTGAGCATCGGTCTTGGTAATCTATCCATAATCCTCGGCGCCTCAACAGGTGTGAGTATACGCCTTGATAAAGTAGAGCGGAAATGTCTGCCTCGCGGACTCATCAACCAAAACAGTGAATGGTGTTGTTTCGTACGTACAGTACCATGGAACTTGCCTGCCACTTGCGTTGCGAATTGTAATGCAAGCTCAATGCCAGTAATTTTAAGGAGACTTTTCTGTATTTTCTTCTTCGAAAAAATAATTCCAATAAATTTTAAAAGAGAAATATATGATACAAAACTCTATGATCACTTTAATCCCGTAAGACTCCAATCACTCAGTTTGTGGATCATGAGAATTTCACGTTTTAATTGAAAAGTCCACAATTGAACGAATACTTGATCGTTGATTCGGCAATACACATGCACGTTTTTTTCACTTTCATGAGAATTTCTCAATCCATGCATAATTTTTTTTAGTTCCTAAATATTCGTTATTTTTTGACATAAATTTTACTTCAAAAAGGTAGCGTATGTGGCACCAGATTCAGTTGCATCTGAGGACACCTAATTTTTCAAAAAATTTCAAAGGGGAGGGGACACCCCCTCCCCTTAGATTCGGGGGACACCCCCTCCCCTTAGACCCCTCCCCCAGGCCGGCGTTCACACTACATACCGCATACGCCACTATCTACTTGTTCCCCCTCATCGAACTGTTGTGCCCCCCTTGTGCCCCCCCCCCCCCGAATGAAAAGTCTGGTGACGCCACTGCTTTAATCGACTGTTATGTGTTCACACATTGTCTTGACTCTCAGGCTCGTCATGGTAATCAGATCCTACTGTAATTTCCTCATTGCATATAGCGTACATAACCAGGTCGCACCCCCTAACTTTCTTTCGGCTACAGATTTTATTGATTTTAGGGATAAATTCCGTTTTTGAGATGACACAAATTCCATATTTCATGTACAGTATTTAGCATTTGACAGGAAAGGTTCAATGGTCTCGGCTACTTTAGAAGCCGAGGCCATTGTTTTCATTGAGACCGAATTTGCCTACCTTTCCAAAGCTTCTCTTCTTTCTACTGGAAATCAGTGCTGGAAAGCCAGTCTGGAATGAATATTTAAAAGATTACCGATTTCAAAATACTTCCCTTCCAATATCAGTATGGATTAAGCCGCTTAGAGGTACCCGTAAGACTGCCAACAATAGGTCACTGTGTCTTCGTTTCACGGTGTGCTGTATTCTGTCAAAGGAAGACACAAGTTCCTTAACACTTGACCAAGTCGTCTCTTTCGCGTTTCCTCTACCGTCTTCAGAATTGTTTGGTACTGGCATGAAACTACTAGTACTACGAATAGAGTGAAAACATCTCATTGCCCTTTAAAGTTATCATCAGTTCCGGCATTCAAAAACCTCATTAGCTGCTATAAAGGGTTATAATTCGGGATTACCAAAGGATAAGCAACAGTTACAGGCAAGATCTTTCCCTACCGTATTAATCCTAACATATAGGGTTGCTGTTGATTTCGCCGTAATTTTTACGGTAGAACTTAAGATTTTCAAGAATGCGCACTCGTGTGCACATATGCCGTCCATTTTATAAAACTAAGTAAGGATAAAGCTTCATGTCAAGCTAAGTTTTGTCAATATCAGGAAGGATCCGGAACAGCATGTGGGAAATTAGATTGTAAAAAGTCTGTTGGTTTTCAAAGCTACAAAAAATATTGTCAATGAAAATTAACGGTATTGTTGGAAATGAATGCATAAATATTTATTTTTTTTTATTTTTGGAGACGTTTTGTAGCTGTTGAGGTAATTGTAGACTGCACATCTTTTCCTACCGAATACATTGAGAATTAATCAACTGCGCATTGTCTTTTGCAAAACTCAAACTTTTTGATGACTAAACTTGGATAACAGTCATTCTTTTTAAACGAGCAAAGCTTTCGGCTCTTGTTTGTCGGAACCGAGACGACAGAACTAGTCAAAGGGATTACATGGGAAAATGGGACAAACTAATTGAAAGATTAAGGGTTGAAAACTCAATGGATTCATAAGGTCGGTGAGAATATGATTAAAGGGTAATAATTGGGATCGAACAATACCACCGACTAACAAAGACTTTGCTTTACTCCATTCGTAGTAGCTCCATGTTACGTAATGGCAGCATAAAATTTAGTCAAGATATTTCCCCTACCCAAAATATTGCCTGCATAATTTAGTCCCTAATATTTTTGGAGGGCGCAGTGTACTTCACGTTGTGGAAGGGACATGCTCAACCTACGATGTGGATATTGTAGCAAATGTATTCAAGTACACATTACGCAAAAATGTTGGATATTGAAAGTATTTTAGGCAACTTTTTGCCTTATATCCTTCCGCTACGGAAAAGGGTATTCTGATTCTGAGTGAAGTGTCAAATGGGAAAGCCATTACAGACGCTGTTGGAACTCAAAATTTCAGTGGTGATGGTACATACATGTTAAGACACTATGAAGAGCCCACTCGCAAGCTATGATTTGATGGTGTGAAAGCTTGTGTCTGTTTTTAACTTGTACAAGGAACCAGAGGTGACAAAACAGACCAAATTCTGAGTGTTAGTTAATACTAATGGAGGAATGGTTTCGGGTTCATTATATATAGCCTTGTACATCCGCGTATGCATGATTTTTTAACTCGGGAGTGTGAGGGTGTGACTTCAGTTTTTAAAAAACGCCGAGTGTAGCGACCTACATGGAAGCCTAGAAACGTTTTTTTTCAACCCGGGGAGTGAGGCGCGCTCCCCATCGCTCTCCTTTCCCGATACGCGCCTGGTTACGCATGGACATATAAACATACTCGCATATATTCTCTTACACGCATACGTACACTTATAGACGTATCCGAAGATTTATATACTTGTATTTGTCTGTGTGGGTATGGTTGCCTTTTATGGAAAAATATTTTCCTGATCAAGAAGCGACGGTACAACCGTTCAGGAAAATATTCCCCTATTGGCCAAACACTTCGAGGAAGGGGTGATGTTCCTTCCCCATCCAAAATGATTTTGGGGCCACCCCCAGATCAAGTAGAGGTGCTGAGCAAAGGTCCTCCAGCCCTCCTATCCAATGAGAAAGAGTATAAAGACTGGGACTCCCGTCAGATGGTGACGTTAAATGGCGTCCACGAGAGCAGAATCTGGGTGCCGTTAGTACACGCCTACCCCGCTATCCCTGGACACCACTGTAGTCGAAAAGTGAATCGGATAATGAACGGCGGTTTTGGTGGGTATAGTTGACAACATTGTCATTAAGTATAGGGGTACGGGTCCTGGTGCGAAAACAGGAACGCCCCCACCGCCCCTCAAAACAAAGTGTACAGATACCAAAACCCAGTCAAAGGCTGATAGTGAGCAGTGTTTTTTTTTTTTCAAAGTCGCCGAAAGATAGGAGGTTCGAGCCGGTTTAACCCCACGTGGACCTTAAACAACAGGCACAGTGGGCTCTGTGCCAGGAAAATGGACCTGTCCGTAAGGTGAGGCCACTGGTCACCTTAGTATAACTGTGTCACTACCGGGAGACGGTGAAATGGTTATGGCGCTAAGTAGAAATTCAATAAAATGTTTATGGAATCAAATTCTAATGGAATCAGATAACGCGATGTCTATAGCATAAATGAATATTAAATAAGCTACTATAGTTTTTTCTTATACCTGGACAATGCAAAAAAAAAAAAGAGTCTCTCTGAGAAGTTTTCCATACGACATCGTAATTAAATCCCCCAAACTTGAATTTTTAACCTTAAAAAGCGTTAAGCGGTTTTTTTTCCAAAAATCATAGTGGTCCTCATACAGTACTATGGTACTCCGTGTGTATGATGTATGTGAATGTTTGAATAATGTGACCATTCCCTCACGTTAATCGAGTTATCTTAAAATTGTATAAAATACTTCTTAAAATAGATATTACATTTGGTTTAACGGATATTTTTAATTCTTTATGGAAAAATTACATTAAATTGAGTTGTTCTTCACATTTTGTAATTTTGTTCACAAATTTTGAGTTCCTAAAGTTACTCCAAACATGCTGCTCATTTAGTATTGCTTTCTTAACCTTTGCTTGACCTTAACTATCAGCATATTTTGAAAAATAATTTTAAGTGGCCAATGAATATTTAAGACTCGAAAATTGGTTAATTTTTTGCCTTTATGATCTTTTTCCTAGTTTTGGTCTAAAACATGTCATAGTTAGCCTTAATCATCATACTGTACTAAAAAAAAAACGCTTAGTTAGTGTCTAGGAAGATTTAAGCCTTCGTAGGCCTACGATGCTAAGGGTCCAGGAAACACTTCAGTCTGGCCTGCCTACATCAGGGCATGCGTATTAGTTGAAGTTATTTATTTCCACATTCAATGGCAAGAAAACAGCAAATTAAAATATCACAAGTATTACAAATGATGTATTACGAAGGCGGGAGCAGGGGCGTAGCTAGGATGAATTTTTAGGGGGGGGGCCTAGGTATCAAATGAGGGGTCACGGCATTGATCGCCGACCTTCCTGCTTACACATTTTATTAGGACACACAATGGCCGGGGGCCTAACAAACATCTGGGGGCCCGGGCCCCCAGGTCCGTAGCTATGCGCCAGGGCATGAGGCGGGGGCAACTAACAAGTATAGTTTGACGAGGTGAGGCCATCTTACAAGAAAAAAATTTACCATAACATGTAAACAACAAATGGAGAACAGGGAAAACAGAGGCGGAAGATTAGGAGATAGTGAAGTCTTCATATAAAGATTTTACCTTTTGATTCCTTGCCGAAGGCGAAAGGAATCTTTGCAATCACGCTGACGAATGTAAGTATGAGTGTGTGTATGTATGTGTGTGTTTGTGACACTTACTTGTAAACACGATATCTCAAGATAGCGATGGTGTTATACTTCTCATATACTTGTTTTACAACTTTGTCATGTAAAGAGAAAGAACCCGATTATTTTTGGTAAGGTAAATGGTCATTTGAGGTCACCAGAGGTCAAAAACAGAAACCTTGTAAACACGATATCTCAAAGTAGAAGGCACAGATACACTTCATACTTAGAGTGTGGATACGTAATGGTCATTAATTGAATCATATCGTTTTCGGTAGAGGGCAAAGGTTATCTGAGGTCACCGGAGGCGAAACTACGAATAACGAGAAAATTTCTTGTAAACACATTGTCTCAAGATGGGAATAATGGATATTTTTCACACTTGGAATATAGATTTGTCATATTAAGAGAAAGAAACCTATTGTATAAAGGGATGGCCAGACGCCTTTGAGGTCACCAGAGATCAAAAAACGAATACCTTGTCAACACGATATTTCAAGATAAGAATGATGGACACTGTTCATACTTCGTGTATAGATTTGTCATACTACGAAAAAAGGATCTTACTGTTTTTGGTGGAGATCAGCGGTCATCTGAGGTCACCAGAGGTTAAACTACAAAAAAACTTGTAATCCGATCGAAGACACGTCACCTCTAGATATCAATAATGGATACTTTACATACTAGGTATATGAGTTTTGCAATATTGCGAGGGAGGTTGCTATTCTTTTTGATGGAGGTCAGAGGTCATTTGGGCACACCAGAGGTCAAAAACTGAAAAAAAATTGTAAAACAAGATATTTCGAGATCGGAATGATGGAAACTTTTCAGACTTTGCATATCGATTTTTCATATTAAGAGAAAGATTGCCATTGATTTTGGTGGAGGTCCAAGGTTATCTGAGGCCACCAGACGTGAACGTACGAAAACGTCGTGAACTGTTCGTAAACACGCTATGTCAAGAATAAACGGTGAACCGTACCTCCAAATTGTATCGCTTCGTGTTAAAAAAAAAAGTGAGAGCTGAATGTTTGTACCACCCAAAGATATATGATAGAAAACAGCATATATATCTTTTCACAGGCACAACTCTGATCAATTCATTATTTACAATTTTAACTACCTAATGATGGACTTGTGGCAAGGATGCTGTGCGATATTATCATTAAAAACAGCCTGCAATTTACTTGGTGGTGTAGTGGAAAATGTCCGGTTTTCCATGCACGGCCGGGTTAGAATCCCATGAAGGTACTTATTTGATATTCAGGTTTTGTCTTCTGTTACTTTTCATAGGCCTACTTGGTATATAGATGTTTTATATTGAAAGGAAGAACCCTATTGTTTTGATAGAGGTCTGAGGTCATTTCAGGGCCGTAGCGAGCGGGGTGTGTGTGGGGTGTCACCCCCTCCCAAAATTTGGTCGCCGTCGGCAAATTTTTGGTCTGTTGGCAAAAAGGGGAGAGGGAAAGGAAAAGAAGAGGAAAAGAGAAAAGGAGGAAAAAAGAGAGAAGGGAAAGGGACGGAAGGGAGTAAAAAGGGAGACGGAGAATGAAAGAAAAAAAAAAAGAGAAAGAGGGAACGGGAGAGCGTGGCCAGTCTGTTATCGGCTATTTCGATTTTCAGCTCTTCATCTAATTGGCCCATTCAAGTTGAAGGCCCGTCGGCAAATTGTGACGGCCGTATACGACCGTATCAACGGCCGTGGGTGTAATTGGACGAGTAACTGAGTCCGTCGGCAACTCGGAGAAAGAAAGGGAATCAGTGGTGGCGCCAGGTGGGGGTAGGGGGCCATGGCCCCCCATCGGGGAAGGCTGCCCCCCGTCGGGGAAATTTTCCAATTTCGTAGGGGAGCTGTTATGTATACGATAAAATATGTAGTCCCCGACAAAAACCAGTCGTCCGGCGATTTACTTAATTTTGGTCTAAATTAGGGCAAACTTTTTAATAAAACCCCAAAATTTTCCAATTTTCTTCTCTAAAAAACCATTTTTTTTAAATTTTCCATGGTTAAAGCCCAATTTTTTTCAAAATTTCTCGAAATGGAGCCCAAAATTTTCGGCGCGCTTCGCGCGCCATATTTTTCCTTCAAGCATCGTTTTGGCACTCTATCGGCCTCGTTGAGGCTTTGGGTTGTTGGTCCCCCTGTCGGGCAAACCCTAGCGCCACCCCTGAAGGAAATTAAAGGCTTCTATATAGGCGCACTATTTCGGGTCATATGACATGCTTGAAAAACAACTTTCTGTACATTATTCCTCACTTTTATCATCACCATGGGGAGCAGCACCTTATTACCCAAGGAGAAGGCATCCTTAGCCTGTTTTCTAAACCCTAACCTTGACTTCAAACACATTTTGCAAACTCCCAAGGATCCGGTTTACCCACAAATATCCTGGGATAAAATAATGCGTGCCGCGCGTGTCTTCCCTTCACTGCAGTCTCAGGCTTTTAACTTTTGAACACCAAAATGAAACGTCCTGGCGTATTTTAGCATATTTTGAACACTTGTGTTAAGATTCTGAACACTTTTTTTCCCTTTTTGAACGCCGGACGCCCATTTAAACACTTACTGTATTTGAACGCCTGACGCGTCTAGTGTTCAAATGCTGAACGCATAGTGTTCCAGTTCCGAACGACAGGTCCAGCTCCTCAAGTATAGTGGCATGACGGGACGAATAGCCTGACACATTAAAATTATCCGGAATCTTTGCATTGGATAATTTATTATGAACCAAAACATACCTTTCCTGCATGAGACTTAACTTTTTACCCAGAGATTATGCTAAAACCTCAGAGCTTGGACCCCCAACAGTTGCCTTAAGGCGGGCCCAGTGTTTAAGCCAGCCCCTATTTGTGCGACAATGTCGCATAAACGGCGACAAATGTCGCACAAAAAAAATCTGATAAGCAAATTCTACCCGGGTGTAAATTTTGAGGTTCCTCATTAGGGCAGAAATCCACGCAAATATTGCACCATTTGCAATCTAGGCACCTTTCAAATTCCAAAGATTTCCAAAGGGGAGGGACACCCCCTCCCCAGGCCACAGATCAGTAAATGTGGCATTGAGAAAACGTCCTAGCTGAAACACTAGCGGGTATCTCCCAACCGCTTAAAGTCCAAGTATCATGACAGATGATAAGCCTTCAGAATGTTAAATGGGTCTGATAAATAATGTCGGATACAATAATTTTTGCAAAACGAAAATTTTGGCCAGTGTTTGGTGTTTTTTCTGTGAACAGGGATTTTCGGCTTTGTGGGGCCGATTGTCGTGCTTGTTCGGTAATACCAGACTATGACATCATAAGTGGATAATCCACTGAGCTATATAACTGGAGGACGCGCTTACTCAAGTCGATTTCATTGCCCTAGAAACGCGCAGCTACAAGTGAAAATAATGTAACGCAGAATCATTGATGTACACGCTAAAGCAATCCTTTGTTACTCATTACGTCGCTTGTGCTTTTGTTGTAATTACTTAGTAGGACATCTGTACACTATGATTCATGATTGTGTGATCAAAAAATTGTTTTTTTTTTAACAAACTTTCCATGTGTTTAGGAGTGGCCCTGCCGATTTGAAGGACAGCGCGTGTGACCGCATTTCGTATGGTGCGTCGAGACGCGATGACTGCGTGTGAATTCCCAATTACAGGCCAGACTCAGCCCATCTGAAATCCGAAAGCGAAAAAAACGTATGTGAGCGCGTCTCAAGATCGTGACGTCATTGGAGGCACGGTTAGTAACACTGTATCAGGCAGCTCTCTCATCGTTCAACACATCGAATCATGTGCATGCTAACGCGTGTTAGCGGGTACATCATTGCAAACACCTGTGTTAAGATACCAGTGACCACATTGTGAACTATGCGTCGTTGCGCGGTGGCTGATTACCATTCACAATAGCAACGGTACTGAACAGCTCACTGAGTAAAGGCGGGCTTGTTATGGACTGTCCATACATGTTCATAGCTGTTCTGTACAGCGCGCCCAAACCGCGTCCCTTTTTG
Source organism: Holothuria leucospilota (assembly GCA_029531755.1). Classification (NCBI taxonomy): domain Eukaryota; kingdom Metazoa; phylum Echinodermata; class Holothuroidea; order Aspidochirotida; family Holothuriidae; genus Holothuria; species Holothuria leucospilota. The sequence goes on along the minus strand of CM055980.1, from coordinate 15,218,794 downwards.
CACAAAAACAAAGCTGTTTATTCTATGCAGGGAAGCTAAAACACGGGCGCATACGCACGCGAACATATTGGCCAATGATATGCTTCGAAGCCCCCAACATGGTCCGCACTTTGCGCTCTGTATGTTGGGCGGGTATTGTGATGTAATCCTTTTCATGAAGTTGCTTAGATATGATAACTTTACCAAGCGTTACACTAGTTCCACATCTAGATGCGCGTCCTTAATAGCGTAGTGTTTGTGCCTCCAATTGCGTCATAAAAGTCATGTGACCTGTTGCAGCATTTCTCGAAATTGGAATTTTAACTTTATTCTTCAAATTTCATTTATGGCGAATGGTACCGGTTTTAACTGTGTGTGAGATTATATTTATAGAATACTGTGTTCAATCTTGCAATACACAAAAGTAATTTTGGCCGTGTCATGCCCTCTTTAACGTAAATCATGTTCGTCTAGTGAGCTAGTTTACACCACTTATGACGTCACAAAAACTTTCGGAAGCTTTAGCGCTTCGTATTTCCACTTCGGGGCAATTCGGAGGATCTCTGCAAAACTTGGGAATTTTATGGTTTTGAATGGTTTTTGAGCAATTTTTCTCTTCAGTTGAATTAAATTTTAAATTAATGAAATATTTCATAACATATGAACGGCATCGAGAGCCGTGAGATGAACCATGATACCTTATCTTTAAAACTAAAGCGGCTTGACGAGAGGGAGCCTAATACATCAAAATTATGGGGAATCTTTTCATTTGATGATGCATTATGAACAAAAATATATCCATCCTGAGACTTAATTTTTCACCCAGAGATATGCTTAAAACTCAGAGCTTCCGGGGGTTTCTCCCCCCTCCCGGGTGGGGTTTGCCCTAGACCCCACCATGGGCCCTACGGCAGGCCCCTGGACCCCACCCGCTAAATCTCGTTCCGCGCTACGCATTACCAGATTTGTCTGCAAGACATAGTTTCTACACCCCCCCCCCCCCAAAGAAAACACCTTTGCTACGCCCCTGGGTCGTTTGAGATCTTTAGAGATCCACACATCGCCATATCGGCCAGTTCGCCTTTGAAAAACTAGACAATGTTATCTCAAAAATGACAGGGACCGAAGTTAGGGTGCGCTTTAAGTGACACTAGGCCGGTAGGAATGCGGGGTCCTTATAGAATTTCAACATAGCTGAGTAATTCATATTTACTGATTGAATTGATGTAAGGCCGACTTTCAGTCACTGGGTAGCGTAGGGGCCTCACAAAAAGTTTACGGAGTCCGAGCGGAAAATGATGTTCACAGGAGAGTCCGGAAAAATGGAGAGAATGTGTACTTGAAGGTTAACAATATTTTATTGTCCTCTTGGTTTACAAACTTGAAAAGAATACCGGGGAATTAACAAGTTGGGAACGAATTATAAGCGGGAGTCCTAAATATGGGTCTGGGTGACCTAGATGTCTAAAATCAAACTGACTACAAATTATACCTTGGGCTCTGAAGAACAAAAATCACAAAAGCCGGCGCAAAATTGCTCACAGTCTGATTGGTCTAAATAATTACGTCATATGCATAAATTAGAATAACACTCTGTGAATGGCCAGTTCAGACAAGAGTTCACGTAGTACTGAGCACACCTGGCGTGTGCATATTTCTATGCGTTCTATCTATCTCAACAACAATAACTTTACCAAGACGTCCGTCTAAAGCTGGCATGGAGCCAAGCACAAACAGTTATAAGAGTTAGAAGACCCTGACCTTGACCCTTACCTTCAGCTCAGAGTGCAAATAACATACAACACAATATAGTTCCTAAGTGTAAAAACAGATTTTAGGGAATAAAAGTATTGACGTCTAAAATAGGCCTACATGGAATGACTATAAAAGTGCATCTCACATGAATGTCTTTCATCAGTGATTTTTTTTTACATGAAATCGTTACCAGTGGTAGCACCAGAATTTGCCCGACACCGGTGCCCGACAGAGGGGGCAGCCCGAAAACTCGACAGGGGCGGTTTGGAGGGAATGATAGCCACGAGTTGATGAAAGGAAAGTGGGAGAGAGCCTTCATACAAAACGGCACAACTCCATGACGAAACATATATTACACATGCATATAAGGTACCGAGTTTAGTGCTGGCTTAGTGTTTTCCGGAAAATGTGACGCTTAAAATTGCACAGCGAGGGAAGCGAGCCGAAATTTTTTGGTTCATGCACATATGTACTCATTGAGAGCAGAATTAGATCAAGAGTCGAGTGGCTGATCATAATAACATCCGCTGGAGTCGTCCTCGCCTGTTCGACGAAAAGGTCAAACCTGCCACAGCCAGTCCCTTACCATATGACAAATACAAGAGATAAAAATTTTTGAAAGATGGTGAGCCGTTTTTGCCTTGTATTTTGACTTGTATTGCAGGAAATCATTGGCCGATGTTTAGTTTAAAAGTTTGACCAAGAAATACGTTTTGCCTGTTCTCCTGATCTCCGTGGGCTGCATTCCCCTCTCCCACTCCACTGGCTCGTAAGCGCCCATACGAAGATCAGCTATGGGGGATAAAATTACCGATCGTTACAGAAAATTGTATAGGCTAACTAGGCTATTTAATATGGGATGGGGGTTGTACTATTTACTTATATGGAACGGAATTGAAGAACCTGAAATAAGGAAACCCCACAGCGCAAGGGAAATTTGAAGTTTAGGTTTTTATTTAAGAATTTTGCCCTTCTTGAGAGCAAAATAGATAAGCCATGATGCCCGTCAAGTATTACATATTTAATTATTGTATCCACAAAGATCCCCCATAGAAATCTGAAAAATTCCCCGACGTGGGGCCATGCAGCCCTCAATAAGTAGGGCCGGGTCCGTGACCTCCTTTGTTCCCACCTTGAACCACCCGTAATCGTTACTAATTCACAGAGTACACATTATACATGCATGTAACGTAGTATATGAAATAGGGCCTGTCTTCAGAATAAAATCATGTTGTGTGAATTCTTGGGACCCTTACATTTAGGCAGTCACTATAATAACAATAATAAACAACCAAAACAAACCATGACCAAAGTAAACAAAGTTATAAAGACTAATTACTTTCACATATTGACTACATTCGTGGTATAGGCAAGCCTGAAATTTAACTTTGTCGTTACTTACCCACCCACTTACGAACCACCGCTTCTTTGTTTCCGCATTTTTTTTCAAGTCACTAAAACATACACAGTCTGTCTGACACACATGACTTTATAATGTAACAACATTGAATCGTACGTCACACATCGAGATTAGACAATAGCGAAAAAGTAAATAAAATACAGCGGGCTTCTCATTTTGATTATTTTAATAAATTACTTAGATACAGTTTAAGCGTAAATACTATGTATCAAACCATGAGTTTTTCACTTACCCACGGATTTACCCGCATTTACAACGTCACTTACAGCAAGAAATTTATTTCACTTACCGCCGGTAAGTGGGAAAGCGTTTAATGCGAGCATTCATTGGGTATAGGTCGTTGTTTTGAGTTTTGCGCATCGTGTGGATTGCAATAAGGAAAACCGATAGGTGACATTCATTTCACTAGAATAACATAAAGAGTAAATATAATTCTCACCCGACGGCGAGGGTCCTCGAGCGGCAGGGTGGTTTTACTCCAGCTGCTGTGCACCAATGTGCTTCATTAGTGCATTGATGCAATCCCCCCCCCCCCCCCTCGAGGTACGTGGGTCTTTCTCGAGGTACTCCCGGCTTTCCTCCCGCTTGGCAAGGCTTGCCATCAAAATTGTTTGCCAGCCGATAAGTCGGTTGCTCGCCGGACTGAGGAGACCTCGGAAGGACCACTTTGCTTTTTTTTCGCTCTACGAAATTGTATAGGCCTACACAGTTACAATAACATTGCATGTGGCATTGCTGTATTATATGTACGTTGAGAGTCCCGGTTCTAAATTACTGGGGCAATAAATCCCCCTCATTTGCATATCCTTTGTTGTATTTTTATCTCTCCTTTCTGTTAGGAGTATTTGGTATTTTCTTGCATTTTAGCATGGGAGATGTGTATGACTTGTAATTGTACCGCTGGTTGAACGGGACAGAAACGGGGACGGGAAAGGATTCGGGAGGATCCTGCGCCAGCTCCGGGATCTTTGTTTTAACTGTTACGAAGTCCAGAGGTGGCGCTAGGAATTGCCTGACAAGGGGCCAAGATTCCCGACGGGGGAAGGGGATGCAACCCTAAACACCGAAAAGGTGACGGGTTGCCAGAAGGATGGAGAACGTAAACTTTTCGGCGTGCTTTGGGAACCAAAAACCGGTTGGTTTTAATTGTTGAAAAATGAGGCCTTCTATTGCTGATTTTCAGAAAATTTTGGTTTATTTATGGAGGAAAATTAAAAATTTGGGGTTCAAGGAACTCCAAGCCCGTATCCAAGGGGGCCAGGGAGCGAAGCCCCCTAGAAAAATTTTCGCCCCTAGAAAATTAAGTTGCCAGTGGCCTGACACATTTTTACACATCTCGCCTCTTGAAATTTTTTTTGGCCCCTGGTAGCCATATCGCCAAGTTCAGTACCGTACCTTTTCGGGCTACGCGGGCCTGGTATGGTTTGTACCGAATAATTTGCCATCCTTGAAAGCAAAATCAACTTAACGTATAGGGGCGACCTGTCGCCATCGCTAATTACAAACTTTATCTTACCCATTGATGCTCCCCGACGAAACTGGAGAATTTTCCCGACGGAGGGAGTGGGTTACTCCCTTTCCCCCATCCAAGTTACCCCTGGCCAAGTCCGAGCCCCTCCCGCAGCCATCTCATCTCATTCATTCATGCCAGTACGTACGGTACCATTGAGGGGTAATTCACAAGAAGAATCAATACGAAAGTTTTTACTTAGATGCACTTTTGATATTTACCGTTCAATACATACACATAAGCTTTACTACGTCACTTGCCCATTCTCCCCCTATAGAGGTTATGCACCGACGTCACTGTGTCGCGCGTTTCTCTATTTTTCCATCCAGGCGTACATTGTGCAACAATTGTTACTTGGTGCTATCGTGCGCGCGTATCGGTAACACACTTTCTGCGCATGATCAGTTCCATCCAGCAAAACGCACTGACGTCACGTGCATAACCTCTATAACTTTGCCTGGTGACTGTGTGGATCCTAAGACCTTGATTTGGTATATCCGAGCCCTGGCGACGTTTTGAACATTTTCAAGATATACAGATCCCGAAATTTTGGCAACGCTTGCCCGTGGGTTCCCCATTTGCCCCATCCCACCTTCGAGAAATTATGGATCATGCCACTGATTCTGATGGTATAGGCATGCTGGGTCACTATTTATGCGTGAAGTTTCATTTAGGTCCGACTATTGAATTTTGATCCAGTTGCCAGTGATTTCATACTGCCGTACGTATCAGTGAACGTACGTATCAATGAAGACTGTTGATCAAACCAAAATATGGTATTCCTGACACAATCTATCTACAGTATTTCCATAGACCTATAAGTGACGATCACCATTTTGAGAGACGGTATCTCCTGTTTGAAAAAAAAGGAAAACACTTTTTGCTGGCTGATGGGAGATGCCAGATGTTGTTATCATCCATGCCACATAAACTTGTGCTCAAATTTTCTTCATTTTTAGGGGAAAAAATCCAGAAAACACAAAAAAGTCACTGTGGACTAGCACTGGCATGATTTTATCATCGAGTCCTGGCTCTTCCATCAATCGCAAATGGAAGGAGAGCATATTTCCCCATCCCCTGACTTGTGCGCCTATGCCTGTTGGGGTTGTGAAGCAAGCCCGTAGCCACGAAAGAAGGGGGGGGGGCTTCACTCCCAGGAAAAATTATTTCGCCCCAGAAAATTTCAGGTTCCATGCCTAAGGTAACACATTTTTACCCTACATCTCGCCCCTGAAAAAAATATTTCACCCCTGGTAGCCACCTAAACCCTTCAGTACCTTGCCTGGCCGTGGACCTGTTGTAGCTAACAGTGGCGGATCCAGGATTTTGAGGAAGGGGGGGGGGCGCACACATCGTCGGGAAAGCCGAGGAGCAAAAAAAGAGGGGTCTTCAAAATTTTAAAGACCTTTTTTTTTTTTTGCTTTTTCGCATCTAGGAAGCATTTTTTCCATATCTACTTGCTCATTTTTTCATATCGCTGGTGAAAAATCATTGGTCATCGAAAAAAGGGGGCGTGCGCCGGGTGCGCCCCCCCCCCCTCTGAATCCGCGCCTGGCTAAACATCACAAGGTGTTACGGAAGGGAGGGGAGACAATAGCTTCCAAGGGAAAGATGTATTACGTAATAAGGTGAAGGCTATTAAGGCAACAATAATTTTGTTGTCAAAATTTTCTAAGGAGGCAAAAGGTTTTCTTAGCGGGTGCTGCTTCTCCCCTTCCCCCACCACGCCCTCACCTCGCATGGCTATACGGACCTAGGCCCCTAGCCATGCGCGGTCCCAGCGCAAAACGCACCTCTCTTCATCATTTCCGATTGTCCCAGACAAAGCCACCTACATGAATGAAAATTTCAACCTTAGACAATATTGAACTCTTATATCTTCTGTTAATGCAAGATGAGCCTATATTTACAATGCAGTTTCCTCCTGTCGGGACTGAAAAGTGGCCGAAGGCCCAGAAACAGGGCTTGGCCCTCTTTTCTGAAGTCACGTGGTGTGTTACGCAGTAAGTAATGGACGGTCGTTGCCATCAGTCACTTTGTGCATGAATGGGGATAACAGAGCCATCCGGGATGTTGAAATCAAAATGGCCGTCTCCAGTACTGTAATTTGCGCGTGAAGAAGTTCCAGCTCCACGAGAATAGGGTTAATTTTAACCATATTTTACACTTCAGAGAGTGATATTTGAGAGAGAAGTCGGCTTAGATGTTATTGTTTTAAAGAAAATGCAGAATTCTGGGCAAACAAAAGTCAGTGGAACTAGAAAAGACGAAAATACGAAAGCCACTAATACGACTACATTACAAAAGGCCGACCTTCTCGCCTCGTTACCGAAAGAATTCGTCGATTTGCCAGCCAGTCTCAGTGATGATGAGGATTCAGATGTAAGTGGATATTCTAAAACGGAAGCCTCCTCATCAGAATATGCTAATTCTGTTACTTGATGGCCGCAAATGTTTGAAAAGACCTTTTCAACTCACATTTGGGCTACTGTTTGAATAGCCAATCCGTGTCTTTCAATACGAAAAGATAGGCCATGCCCACGTTAGGACATAGCTTAGGCTTCCCAACAGTGTTTAGTAAGGTTCTCTAGGCCTAGCCTATGTAATCTTATTTATATTTATATATTGTATCATTGTATGCATGTCAGGGGCCCCAATCAGCACTTTGCCCAAGGCTAGTTCATAAATAGGCTAGTTGGTCAGTGTAGGTCATTTGCAAGTGCCAGTTGTGCAAGTTACCCATTATTACCTATGAGGCTACGGTCATTAACAGTAGGGGCACAGCAGGCTGATAGGCCTAGGGTTAGGGTAGAGTGACCAGTATTCAACCCCTACCAGTATTCGATCCCTTTGATACAAATTCCACATTATTCACGGAATTGAGGCTCCATCCCAATTTGAATCATATCAAAGGTTGAGAACAACTCTGCTTTATTGTCATCCACTTTTATGTCACTGATTTGCAGACAGGCCAAATACCTTTGGGAGATAAATTTGTTTATGAGAATTTGGGGAAATTTTTGGAAAACAGCCTTCCTTAGAAGGTCGTGTAAGGCACATAGTTAAAATAATCAGGAGTGTAATTTTCTGTGATCCATTTGAAAAGGGACTGGTTTCAAAAATAATGAATTGTCAGTGCTAACATTTCATTACAGGGACTCGGGAGTAATTATAGAATACCCCGCTATGGTCGAAAACACCTTTTTGAAAACTAGGAGGCAAAGTCACTGTGGCCACAGTTTCCCAAGAATTTTATTTTGAGAACGAGTCAACATATGATATGTAAATGTTTCTTGCAAAATGTCAAAGTCCACCGCGCCTCCAGTTTTGAGTGGAGGCACAGTCACAGTGGCCGTTTATGAATTCATGTTATTTTGCAACACAATAATTACGTGTTTTTATGTACAGTAAATGTTTTTTGCAAAATGTCTCAGTCTACCACACCTCCAGTTTTGAGTGGAGGCACAGTCGCAGTCACAGTGACCAGTCTGCATTCCATGCACTTCAATCTGAAGATCTTCGGCATGGAGTTGGCATTTTCCTTATGTTTTCTATTGTTTTTCTTGGCGTAACTCCGGCGTGGGCCTGAAATGGAATGCACTATGGCACAGTGACCATTCATGAATACAAGTTATTTTGTTACTTTGTACTTCACTGTGACTGCGCCTCTGGAGGTGAGGTTAGGTTTATTATTGGTGGGGTATTCTATAGTTGTACCCATTACAGCAGCAATTTAGAAAATTTGAAGGGAAATTGAAGGGGGTTGAATACTGGTCACCAAATCTTGATCTGCTGTCCAGTATTCGACCCCCAGGTACATCTGTGGAATCAAAGGTGTAATGAATAAAGTTGAAGAGAGTTTTCTGGTCATTTCTCAAAGAAGTCATTATTGTCAAGTCACTATGCATATTTCTGCTAAAATATTCGCAGTCTTTTAGGAAATTTCCTAAAATCAATAATTTTGCACTGAAATGTGTGTAATTTGACCCTACAGACCGAATAAAAACAAAAAGCAAAAACACAAGGTTAAATTTTCTTCTTAAAGACATTTAAACGGTTTGTTCAACAGTTTAACTGAACATACAGTAAGTAATGAAGATACTTCATATTTCCTTGGTATGTTCAGTCTATCTGAATAGTACTTAAATAAATAATTTTTGGGGGGTATATGAGCAGGGAGTCACATACTGGTCTCAAAAATTGAATACTGGTAACAGGGGGTTGAATACTGGGCAGGCAAATCCATGTTTTAAGGTGACCTTTCTCTGAAGAGAAAGGCTGAATCCATAATTTTTTGAGGGTGACATGTTACCCATCACAATTTCTAACAATAACATTTTGAATCATATTCCATTTTACCTGGGAGGAATAATTGCAAAAAGTTCCTTAGGGGGTCTAACCCTTGGTCACTCTACCATAGCCACTTGAGGTCCTACCATGGACGTGAGTTCATCCCTTTTTCAGGTTACATAGGCCCAAGGGCCAGTACAGTGCATGCTAAGAAGGGTGGATGAATCTTATTGCGCAAAGGATATCGTTACATTAGCACAGATTAGCACACATTGCCTTAATGATAAAAAAAGTGGATTTTAATATCAGTCATGTGGTATTCCCGGTGCATTCCCTGCACAAAAACCTTGAGATCTCCAGCATAGGTGAAGGATATTGCAGCATGTTGGTGGGAGTAGTCACTTAAAGTTGGCATATGACTTACCTTATAACAATATATTTTGTACTGTAAACTAGGCAGCAATGCGTTTCCTCTGAATCCACATTTAATCTCACACAAATACAGTAGACTGCATGGTTATTTCCTGCCAAATAGGAATTAGCCTATAGGACAGAATGTGTGTTAACTTTTGCTCCCAGTGTGATGTACAGTGATCATGGTACAGCAGACAATGTAATTTTGTATTGTGCTGTAAATCACACAAGTGTTTTGTTGGCATGTGAAAGATGACACTTGTGCATATCATCGTCACTGGTATTACATGGAATGCACCCCGGTGTGGTATAGTTGTTGGCTTTGAAAAATGTCACTTTAGAGGTATATCTAAGGGTGCTATTATAGAATACCTCCCCCCACACCCCCGGCCCTTTCAGATGGTCTTTTTTCCAAGTGGAGTCGGAGTGGCAGTAGAGCGTTAACTTGTACACAATCAGTCAGAATTAAATAAGGGCACAGGTCAACTTCCACCATGACTCTGATTCCACTCAGAAAAGGAGGAACCTGCTTTCACCATGATTCTGACTTCAGCAGTAATAATACCAGTAATTCATAGATGCATTGGTTTCCAAAAAAAAAAAAACAGTCTTACAGTAGCTTGGATATAGGTGGTTCCAAGTTCAAACAAGTTCTGAGTTTGAACACTTCATACCAATTCCTGTTTATTCACCAGTCAAAGCAAAGTAACTTTGTTAGTTAGTTAGTTAGTTAGATAAAATTTAACGACACACCAACACAAATGTGTTATATAGTGTCAAGCAAAGTTTAATTACGGTGCAAGTCCTTCCCTTTAGTCGCCTCTTACGACAGGCGGGAAATACCGTGGGCATATTCTACAACCCCCAACCCCCAGCCCACAGGGGGCTCAACCATGGAGGGGCTTACTCGGTTTTGTGGCGCCGACAACCCGCCAGTCGTAGGATGAGTACTAACAGTCTTATGTGCGCATTTTATAGGCGATAGTCGGGGACAAGCTACTCACCACACACGACCTCCTCACCCTACCTGGATGCAGTTTAATGTCATACCCAGGACGACAAACAGTGCAAAGTAACAGCTGATTTGACTGAGAAATAGAAAGCAATTCTATTTTTGTGATAATGTTAGCTCATACTTGAGCAAGTACTTCAGTCTTTACTGGTAAAGGAACAAATATAATTCCAGGGCACTTCTTTTCTTACATGTTTAGACTTAGACCTTTCCACCATGCATGCTGAATCAGAATTATTAGAGGGTCCAGACCAACTTCTGCCACCACTCATTCTCCCACAAAAGGGAAGTATCTGCTTTCAGCATGACTCTGACTCCATAAACAAGTGCAATTGCATCTTCAGTAGGAGTCCGTTCCAAAAAAGCTAGTAATCCATGGATGTGTATTTCACAGAACATAAGAAACTTTCCTCTCTGACTTCAACTCCACTTGAAAAGTACAGGTCCACCCAAAGATGCATTGTTCTCAAACAGGATATCCTAGCCTGCAGTGGCTATCTGCTCTCACTGTGACTCTGACGCCACATGAAAAATTAAGGTCCCCCAAAGAAATACTTTGAAAGCAACTTTTCTTAAGAAGAAAGATTTTGAAGCAAAAGTGTATGATATTTAAAAAAAAAACAAAACCAAGACCCAGTTTCTGCTAGGGCCACTGGTTTCTGCATCAAAATATGGAGGGGTGAACGGAGGCCTATAGGCTTGGTTTGCTACCCTCTTTAGCCACTGGGACTCCATGACTCCATCAAAAAAAAGTAAGTCCTTCAAAAGTGCTGGGTAATATTACTCCCGTCTAAGTTCAGATTGTTGGGCATAGGCTACTAAAGTGTGACTGTTAATGGCCAGTCTGGAAAGTTTGCCATGATCACACAAGATCTGGCCAGTGCAGCTAGTTGTGGGGTTCAGAAATCATATTTGACAGTGCATAGGGTGCAAACTGCAAGGGTCCATGACCGGGCAGAGAAAATATCCCATATCTCAAAATTTATTCATATACGTAGGTAAAAATATTAGTACTAAGAACTACTATACCTGTCACCTTATTTTGAACTGGACTGGTTCTAATGTAAAGTGCAAATATGTAACCACTAACCACCCTGAACCACGTACTGTAGATATCTGTGAAATTGAGTCCTTACTACTTTAAAATAATAAATCACAAGATACCAGTTCACATTAAAAACTTGCACACAATTCATTGCCAAAAGGAAAGGAATTTAAGCTCATTCAAAGTTTGTGTATGAATGCAAAGAAAAAAGGAAGAATTGGTCTGTTGGTACTCTACCACAAAGTTCACAGTAACAATGAATTTATGTTGTGGTATCAGCATTCCTACAATGTATTTGCGTGTGGAGGGGGAAGGACCGGCCTTGACAGATCCCCTGCAGGCTATCCCAGGGCAAGCCAAAAAAAAAAAAAATCACTGAGGTAAGTGCAGTGCTCAGTACCATAGCCTGCAGGGGAAGCCGTATGGGCTAGCCCTATGAGCTAGCCCAATGAGCTAGCCCTATGGGCAAATACTGAAAAAAAAAGGAATTTTTAGAAGCCGGGGAGAGGGGGGGGGGAGAGAATACCTAATGAGTGACATCTCAGGGAACTGTCACCATCAGTATAAAGCATGTAGTGTACCTAAAGGGTTTGTCAAAAACACCTCAGAGATACAGGTAGTTGGTAGTGACGTTCCCATAGTGATAGGCTTTTTCTTTTTTATATTTAGGTGTTTGCCCCTGTCTTTTTGAACATTGCACTTAAATTTTTAAACAAAATTTTTCCTGTAAAACATTAGACAGCTAAAGAAATGAACTTGTGTTTGTAATAGTTTTCTTTGAAGACAATGCAGATCTATGCAATTCATAGAGGCTGTGCCTAAAACAAAACCTATTTGATACCACTGCTATTCAAATGTGCAGTGTTCACAATACTTATACACTTCACATCAGTGGCAGAAAGTTATGCATCCTATTATGTTTGTCTGGTAACTTATTTGCTTGGGCTTAAGCATGATTAGTTATTAATGGAAACACTTGCAGTTAGCTATTCCCTGCTGTGATTTCCACTCTGTTTACTATGCATGTATGTACAGTACACAGGGTCCTGGGCAGGCAGAGTGCTTATGCCTGCCACCATGTCCATGTACCAGTGTTTCACATGTGTTTGGATTCAAATCCTACAGGAGGTTATGTGGGTTTTTTTCTGGGTACTCCAGCATTCCTTCCTCTTGGCATAAAGTTGCCATCAAAATTGGTTGCTCAGTCCATGAAGTTGGTTGCATGTTATACTGAAGCACTGTTCTTTGGAGTTAAAGGTCAAAAGCAGTCGCCCCAAACTTATTTTGAAACAATAAGTAAATGTCACAAATTTCTTCTTATTTCTCTTCCAAGTATCTTTCATAATATTTTAGGACATAAATATTGCACATTCAAGGTGAACCAAGCAGTTGCTCCTTGTAAATTTTACAGTTGAGTGAGAAAAATACTGTCACATGATTCTCAAGATCCATTCAGGAAATAGGATAGTCTACTATACAGTTCTTTATCGGGGTGACTGCATTCTCCCTTTAAGTAGCCATTTTTGGTTTGTATGGTTAACAACATCTTGATGGGATTATGGTATCAATAATTAAGTTAGGAGCATGAGAACTGGACACATTTTCCTTGCTTGTGTCAATGTGATAAGTGTAAGCAGCAAAAAAGTATTGCTGATTTGATTTGTACTGTCAGTTTTACATAGTTTCAGTGGACATTAAAAAAAGCTACCTTCCTGATTTAGGTAAAAAGCTACAAAAGGGGAACTTCATCACGTTTCATACAGTAGGTAGTAACTTTTGAGATTCGTGTTTGGCTTTCACACGCTTCATAGGTTAATATCATTCCATCTCAGAAACCACAAATTTGACTTACACTGTAATAGAAACCAGTTCTCATTTCTCACCCACCCCCACCCCCCACCCCCACCCCCCACCCCCCAATTTAATGTGGTCCACTTTCAAATACTGTAGTACCATAATTCAAGATGCATCTTATGACATTTCAATGTTTTTTTCTTTTGAATTATAACAGAGGCTCGTATGGGGCGTGTAGCAGCTCTTGTTACTCTTAGCAATGGAAAGTGGAATAAGGCAAGGTTCCCTTCCTTCCTATACAATACAGAAGGGATTTTGCAAATTTTGGTAGTAAATTTGTTGAGTTTTGGCAACTGTCCATTCTGCAAATTTTGTACAATTCCCTGGGACCTGAAAGTCAAGTAAAATCCTTTGAGAAGCTACAAGTTTACAGAAAACCAGTCCTAGAGAAGTTCAACCTAAATTTCATGCCCCCCCCTCTCCCCCACCCATCTTCCTCCCCTCCTCAGATGGGCAGTCCAAGAATCTCCAGTCTCTCTGGGTAAGGAAGCTATCACTAGTTAACTATAGAACTGGTAAGCAGACTGGCCCTCTTCTTGGCCTGTTCTAAGAGGTTTTCTTTTGTCTTTTTAAGAACTTTGGAGAGTTACAAAGCCTGTACAGCTTAGTCAATATGGGGCCTTTCTAATTGCTCATGCACATACAGGACAAGTTCTTTTCCAGATCCACTCAAATTTTTCTTGATTAACTTAAGTGCCCTATTAGCCCTTGCAGTAGCTATGGCACAATTTGAACACTTCATCTAGATTATACAGTAAGTCACTTTCATAGGGCTTTTTGGAATGAATCACTGATAAATTACAGTTCTTTTTTCAGAGTGATTGCACATTTTGTTCCCAACAGGGATGTAGACAGGCTTTTTAGATGAAGGTACATAGCATGAAAATGTTGTGAACAGTGAAAATTAATTTCAAAAAGCAGATGCAGGGATGGAGTGCAGAGTCTCACTGAGATACATGTTCTAAAGGCAGATGGAGGCACGGTCTGACCAACACAGTCCTTGAGAGACATACTGCTCTTAATTGTGGGGAGCTGTCATAAAACTATTTGTTTGATTTGCAGATGTGAAGTCAAAGTTGAGGGAAGATTTCACTGTGAACAAAATCCAGACTCTACACTGTGTCTGCTTATAGGTGAAAATTCTTGTGAGAGATTAAAAAAAGCACAAATTTTCAGTCAGACTCTAACTTCCTCTGCCACTTGTTTATGCTCTTGATGGAGTCAAAAAGATACAGAAATTACTGTTAAGCAAGCTCTAGATTGAGACCTCTGGTAAATGAAAAGATAGTGATTATTACTGTATAACAGGTAACATGAGAGCATGTAAATGCTGCCCTCCTGCATGACTGATTCTTTCAGGAAAGTGACTCTGTGTAACCATGTGGTTGGTCATTAGCAATCATACAAACCATTAACATATGCAAAGTGTACCTTCTGTGATTTGACTGCAAACCCCTAATTTGCACAGGAAGATTTTCAGTCTAAAGAATATGGGTGAGGTATATGCAGAAGAGGTGCAGGGTAGGCCGTCTCTCTGAAACAGATCTAGCAGTGTCACTGAGGTTCAGTAGATCAAGGTGTAAATCAAATGTGCAAAAATTTTGGCAAATATGACATTGTAATGTGACTAATCAAAAAGTGTGAAGAGAAGATTTTCAGTGGGAATGGGAATTGGATGGCTAAAAATACACATGCAAAAACTGTTTTGGAATTGATCATGCCCAGACCTGTGTCTGTAGCTTGTCCAATTCGTCTGGTACAGTTTATCTTTCGTATTTATGAAAATACAGTGAGGCACCTCAAAAGTTCAATGCGGAACATAAGTTGGTCAAGTTGTTACAATTTTATGCAATGTTGAATGTCCCACGCAAACAGAAACTTCAAGCTCCTAAATCAGTTGATGAAGTAATTAAACCCTGCATTGAACTCTGTTCACACCCTGTGTCACTGAAAGGTCACATAACATAGAGGGGACATTGCAATATGCTTGCATATTTCTACTGTTTGTAAAGGTTACTCTTGTGTTAAAGCTGTGCACTTTTTAATTTTAAGTGCAGTAGAAATATTGAATGAGCCAAATCCAGGCCACTGTTTGTTCAAGTCCTCAAAAATGCATTTGAGTGGTTCCATTTTTTTCAAGCAAGAATAGTAATTTTTACTGAAATCATGGACAGTTTCTAGAGTTAGTACAGATGTGATTTTGCATAGAGAATCAAGCTTTATAGGTCGTACTTGAAATACAAGAATGCAACCTTTACTCTGTAAGATTATAATTGATATTGGCACAACTCCAAGAAGGGTTTAGTTCAGACTGATACTTTGAAATCTGAAGCAATTTTTGGGAAATATTGGTCATTCTGTCTGCATGAATGTATTGAATCTTTTAAATAGGATGGCTACTGTAAAAGTATGAAAATGTGTGCATGCATCAGTACACATAGTTATGGCCAAAATAGAATATGTGCTGACAGAATCCTATGTTAATGCACTTGTCTATGCGGGTCCCCACCTGGGACTAGTGAATTGCTCCCGCCACTCATGTTAAAATAAAGACATTCCACCCAGCACTTTTAAAATAAAAACATTCCACTGATCACTTTTCCCAATAATGGTAATTTTATGATTTTTGAAAGAAATTTGGATGTAACATTAATCTCAGAATGAGACGGCCAATTGGAGCATTAATTTAGAGTGCAGAAAAATATCCACACCTTCCCTAATTCCAAGTACGGTGATCACTTAAGGGTCACTGTCATCACTATGTTTGGCCTGGTGACAACCCTGTCTATGGTAACCAACTCCCAACCCCCTTTTCTTCCATACCAGGGTGAAAGTGGGGGTGTGGCACCACTTTTGCCTGGGATTTACTGTTTATTCCCTGCTGTCAGGGGAAGTTGACAGTACTTTTTTAAGCAAGATGTACATTGTGCAAAGAATTGGCCAGGAATATTGACAGATTTAGAGGAGACTTTTATACACTACTTTCATAGTACAGGGTTTCCCCTGGCATTCTTTTTGTGAGGTGGCCACCTCACAGTTTTTGGCCACCACGTCACAAAAATTTTCTATACTTGCTACCTGTACTGTACTAGCTATGGAAGTATTGATAGTTCTCACTCACTGATGGTGCCAAAGCTGGCATCATTTACCCCCATGAACTAATACCACCTCACACTCTCTAAAACCCAGGAGAAACCCTGTAGTATGCAGAGAATTTGCATAGATATAATCTGAGATGTGCAAATTAATGAGCAGGACTTTTAGTAAATTTAGACATGAATGTATCACACTTGTTACATTTCCAGAAAATCACATCCCTGTTAAATCCCTGCTATGAACGTGGGTATTGGGGGGGGGGGGGGAGGGAGGTAGTTACAATTGACAAGAGTATTAGTAGGTTATCCTTATTTTAGCCCCCAGTTTCAGCTCAAGATGGCCGCTACACACCACTAAGTCTGGAATTGAGACATTGACCAGGGAATAATTTAGGGGTCAACCGATAATCGGATCGGATATCGGATCGGGCCGATGTTAGGACTATCGGTAAAACATCGGATCGGCGAAATATAGCAAATTGCACTTGCCGATGTTTGCCGATGCTCTGTGAGTCGAAAATTTCATTTAAGTACATCGGGGGACGTATAGTGATAGTGATTTCTTACAACAAAGAAATGAACAGATAAATAGGATTAACCATTTTATTACAACTGACAATAGCCCTTGTGATCAACTAGGGCTGTCAATTTCAGTTTAATCTCCTAAATTCTGTATCAACAGCTCAAACTGGCTCTATTGACAAGCACTGTGATATTCGCAATATGCACAAGCTTTTAAAATCTGTACGTAGAGTCTAGCGATCATGTCCACCCACTTTTAGTTTCAATTCACCGAAATTTATCAATGAACAAAACGAAGTGTGGAATTCACAGTCATTAATTGTATGTTTGATATAGGGCCGAAATGTACGCAAACACGGATACCTTAGGCATGTACATGTTCTGTACAGAGAAGTTCAAGTGAAATGCACCATGAAAGCACAGTAAAGCCAGTGCATGTGTAGGTCCGTAACTGTATGCAACGCCCATACATTAGGCTACGCACGTGCTCTGTAATGACGTTGACGTGCATGGCAAGAACATGGGGCGTGGTCCGGAAAATAACGGTGTTTTTCGATCGCTGCTTGTACGACTAAATTTGCAGTTGTTACACCATAGTTTGCAGTAGTTACGGCGGATGCTTTTTATGTAAGACATGCATATTCATTTGTGTCAAATTAAAAGTGACATGTGCTTTTATGGCTTTCGTAATAAACGATGTCTGCAACATCACCCGATACTCAAGACTCCTACTAGCTGCATAACTTTGCCCACAGCAAGCTCTCTAGCTAGCATGCATGGAACAAATATTTATGTATGGCTATATAGTACATGTATGCATGCATTACGTACTGCTATATGAAACACCCAAAACAAATTTACACTTGTAAAGGTGCGTTAACACCAAAAACGCACGATTCCCGCGGCGTTTCCCTCAAAACAGAAGTTCACACTGCAGCGGGAAAACGCGACGGTTCCTGCAGCGGGCTTTTGCTAGTCACTTGTAAAATAGCCTACATCGAAGATGATGTGGGACATTTGCTGGCTCTTTTTGTACATGCATGGGCCAAAAATATATCAGTAATTAAAAAAGGGAATGTAAACTATATTTTGGTAAACAAAATTCACAAATCAACAACATGTTTAGTTAAATGGAGAGGGAAGGAGACGACATGGATACTATTTGTTTTGAAAAATGAGATAACACCTTAAGCAGTTTTTAAAGTGCGATTCTTTTTTTGTCGCGCATCAGCATGACACAGTCTTCACAGTATTAAGATAATTGTTACTGTATAATCCTTTCTTTTCTTTGGACAACTTAAGTACAATATTTTTATCAAATTTTAATGAAATAAACCCAACTTTTAAGCTCGATCCAACATCATCAACAATCCAAAGTTGGCATTTGTAAAAAAAAAAAGAGGGGAAATGGTGGTGGTTGGGCGATGTTTGTTGCATAGGCCTATTTTTCTATTCAAAGACATTTTGAGATACTGAAATACTTCATTCTAATGCTCGCAATTTTGTGAATACTCCATAGCTTCTTCAAGCCTCTACCCTTAGCCCCAGTATTTGCGGCCTCTAGATTCGTACCCATCAATGTCACTGTATTACAGTCCATGGACCGTAACTTTAGGGTGCGACTCATTCCGTCCTGTATAAATGAAAATTACTTCATTTTCCTTCCAAAAAAAAGCTACTCTGCAAAAACATACAACAAATAATACAGTATAGGAATAGAGATATTACTTTGCACTAGCCTAACCTAACAAATCAAGATTTGTTTGGCTATTTCACTTCATATGTTATGTCTAAAAGCAGTGAGTTCCTAATTAGAACTAATTTTGTCATAAAAATTTGGAATTTTCTTTCAGCTTCGACTCTTAAACATTTTACTCTCCAACATCCTTCTCAGGCAGCATGCTCTGGCCCTGCATTCTGCACAGCACAATGAAAAATCCAAACACCTGTGTGCCAAGAAACCTATTGTATGGCGAGCTACCATTGTTCTCCGAACAAAAATCGCATGATTCCCTCTTTGAATCAGTCTGAGATCGATCGATGCAGGATCCGCCGTGTTTCCCGCAAAACGCTTTTCGAAACGCGATTTTGGTGTGAACAGGTCCATAGAAATACGTACAAAGTGATTTGCTTTGCGGCACCCACGCCGCAAAATGCAGCAGATTTTGATTCTGGTGTGAACGCACCTTAAGCCTACACAATCTGTTTTTGTGTAGGTAAAGCATGGTAGGATGGTGCAAAATGGCCAAGTACATGCACTGAAATATCGCGGGCTTATTTCTGTTTTAACGTTCATTAGTTCGAGCAACTTGGGCCACAAACAGAGAATGAAATGTATTGCATTTTGTTAGGGGAATTAGTAGGCTTTCTGTGAGTAGGTGAAAGTCAGTTCAATCACGGAATTATGTGCTATGAATGAAGAGTCACCGATAGTCCGCCGATTGCTTATTTTCGAAGCTTTATTTGGTCATTGAATTGTCATACAAACATCGTTTTGTAAATGAAAGGTATCAAAAGGAATGTACGTTTGATCGCGCTGTGAAACGATGTAAAAGCATTAATAGGGAAAATATCGGATCGGATCGGATATCGGCCGATGTTGTGATAAAAACATCGGACATCGGATCGGCAGCGAAAAACCACATCGGTTGAGCCCTAGAATAATTTAATGGGTATCGCATCACAATTTGCTATACAAGCTGGCCAAACTGCTGCACAGATATAAAGATGTGTAGCATTTTTTTGTGTGCATAACAATAGGCTTTTCAGTGAGGTACACCAAAGAAGTAAAGAAATCCTCAAAACTGCTATGTAAAATTGAAATACTAAATTATTCCCTCATGACTAGCACCCTTAGAGTACATACTATAAAAGCCAAGTATCATTTCATTTTGTACTCTTTTTTTGTTCTGTGTGGATAACCAGCTCAACTTGTTTTCAAGCCATTTTAAACATTTATACCATCTTTTCTACAAAAATTTGAACCAATAGTTGCTTCACCTTCTACAAAATACTTATCATTTAATGAGAAAGTGAGGTCAGTTTGTTTTCCTTTTCCTTTTGTTTTCAAGGAGGACTCTCTAGGGTCAGAAGCTGTTGATCCCTCCTTCGTTGAGACTGCTTCAAACTTGCTCTTTGGACAAGCATCAGGTCAGCCTGACCTCCGGGCAGTGGACCCTGAGACCATAGAGGCCATCTTGGAAGCAGCTGGTAAGGGATTCATGCATTTTAACAGGTTGTTGGTAGGCAATGGTTATCTGTGGATCAGACAGTACATCTGCTGGGTTGGTAAAAATTAGGAAACTGGGAAGCTCCCTGCTGGAAAATTTTAGAATCTGCTTCTTCAACGTATAATCACCCTTTGCTATCTCTATTTTGCATTATTCTCTGGCTTCCTACACTATCTAGAGAAGTGTTTTAGCTTTGTGCCCACAATGTTTGCCATGTTAGGCTAAAGCTCATCATCATTTTCCTACTGTAGCCTGTGAAGCTCAAGAATAATGCAAAATGCCAGGGTTTAGCAAAGGGCAAACTAAAGTTACATCTTGTGAATTCCCATATCAGTAAAGTGGGGTATTTGGAGTTTAAAAATTTATCTATTTCACTTCTACTTACCTGATCTATTATATGTGTCTCTTTTTTTTTACGGGGTTTGTGTGCCGGTGGTCCCCGGTAGGGATCTGCTCTGGCGCTGACCCTGGCTCCAGATGGCTTGCTTCTGGGAAGTTTTGTTCCGACCTTTGGGTTCCTCTTTCCTTTTTTTGTTATGATGATAAGAGAAACCTGTGCATTCATGGTGGCATGTATGTATGCGTGTATGTGCGTGTGTATTCCTGTTTTGGACAC
Source organism: Holothuria leucospilota (assembly GCA_029531755.1). Taxonomy (NCBI): domain Eukaryota; kingdom Metazoa; phylum Echinodermata; class Holothuroidea; order Aspidochirotida; family Holothuriidae; genus Holothuria; species Holothuria leucospilota. Next base: position 15,198,052 of record CM055980.1, on the reverse strand, counting down.
TGCTCATTAACACGGTATTTCAGGAAGGGAAACTGACAGTTCTCAAACTTGGTACATAGATGTCCCATACTGAGAGGAAATACTTTATTGTTTTTGGTGGGGTTCAAAGGTCACCTGAAGTCACCGGGGGTCAAACTCTGAAAAACTTATTAACACGATATCTTTAAGTAGGAAGCTTGGATAAATTTCATAATGAGTATGTGTTATGGTAAGAGGAGCAATGTTCCTGTTTTTGAGTGGCGGTCAAAAGTCATCTGGGGTATCCAGGGTCAAACCCTGAAAACAACACGATATCTTGAGGTAGGAAGGGTGGATAAATTTCATACTTTGTATGAAGATGCCTTATAGTGAGAGAAAAAAATGCTGTTGTTTTTGGTGTAGGTCAAAGGTCATTTGGGGTCACCGGGGGTCAAACTCTGAAAACCTACAACACGATATCTCCATGTTAGAAGCTTGGATGAACTTCATACGTAGTATGTAGATGTGTTGTGGATAGACAAAGACTCCTGTCGTTTCTGGTGTAGGTCAAAGGTCATCTGGGGTCACCAGGATCAAACCCTGAAAACCTTCTTAACACTATATCTCGAGGTAGGAAGCTTGGATAGACTTCATACTTAGTAAGTAGATGCATTGTGGTAAGAGAAAGAACTCTGTTGTTTTGGGTGGAGGTCAAAGGTCATTTGGGGTCACTGGGGTCAAACACTAAAAACCAAGATTGTCATCTGGGGTCACCAAAGGTCAAAATGCAAAATTGCCCAAGACTTTCCAAGATCAAATATGAACACAAAACTCTATTTTTCCAGTACATTAAGATAGCATTTGACCAGTGATGACTGAAAGAAATGCGACATGGCATTATTTGGAATAAAATGTACATACCATCGAAACCTCAATGCATTTTGCATTCTGGCCAGTCATAAATTTTACAAGCCGTGAGTGTTTTTGTACAAGTGACAATTATGCCTAAGGTATGAAAACAAAATATTAGTGACTTGCAGAAAAGATAGCTTTTGTATAATATTTTCAGTAAATGTGTGGTCATACTGTAATTGTGATGATGGACTCTGGCATTCTCTGGCATATTAAATGTATTTCTACAATTTTATTAATGAAGTACTGTATAGTTTGGCACAGTGCAGGAAATCTAGGTTACACTTAAAAGAAACAGAAGTCACAAACACACTCTAGAGAAACATGAATAATTTATTTAACTGGTTGGTCAGAGTAAAAATGGAATAATAGCTTTCTTCCTGTGTGTACAGCAGTAGTAAACTGCACTCAGTAACAGTATACTCATACTGGAAGGATTGGTGGACATTCAAGTGTTTAATTGTAAAAATTGCTCTATAGCTTTTGAGGAAAATGAAATTACCCTAGATGTACAGTATGGATTAGGAAATTGCAGATAGGAGTTGGAAAATTACTCGGTACGTCAGAAGTCAGAGATTTCAGAATCTTGAAATTGTGTACGTGGAGTATAATCATACTGGGAACAGATTTTTGTCAAGTTTTTGTAGAAAGCTTTTGATGCAGTGTAGTGGAAAATTTGGTTAGAACTAACTGACCAGCTTCTGTGAAAATTTACTGTCTGCTTAAAAGTACAGTATGTGAATATATACTTGCAATAAACATTGTATGTACAACTTTATTTTGATATGAAAATGGCTGTCAAGATTTTGCACATTTTCAAATTCAGTCAGAACCCTTGTTCTTTGGGATTTCAACTCCTAAAACTGAGGTTTTTTTCCATTGTCCAGTCAGGGTAGCCATAACTCCCCTCTCCATGGGTGTTTCTATCCTCATCCTTTCAAAGGTTTCTTTTAAGAAAAATGGGAGGTTGGATTTTTCTGTGATGAGAATTTTTTTGAAGAGGTTTTAACAGGGTTCTAGCTAGGAAAAATGTCAAACCGGGTGGGAGTTAATCAAGATCGCATCATTCTCACGTGATGTTGGCCATATCTCAAGAACTAAATGACATTGTCGTGTGGTCAGTTGCATGATTTGGGGTTGTTTCCCAATAAAATCATTCAATTGAATGTTATGTGTCTGATACTGTACATGTTTACAGTTAGGTGTGTGATGAAAATTCAAACTGGAGAGTGAGATTTAAACTGGGTGGTGAAATTTCAAACTGGGTGCTGACTTAAAAAAGTAAATTCAAACTGGGTGCAACACCCAGTTTGAATGGCCTGGCTAGAACCCTGGTTTAAAAGCTTTGCCAAAGAAAAGATATGGCACCATTTTTCAGGAAAGCATAAACAAAAATTTAGCAAAGCAAAGGGGAGGTGCTCCCTCTGTTTGAAGCATTCCCAATGATAGTGTGCCTCTTGACAAAAAAATGAAAAAAAAAAAAAAAAAAGAACCTAAACTTAACAGGTAACCAATATGTCTTTTTGAGGGCATGGTACCACAGCACTGTATATTCTGTACTTCACAGTGTACAGCACACCTCTTTTGATTTTAGTCATCAGATACTGACTCGTTGACACTCTTTTTTGCGTCAGTGAAGTGTAAGTGATGGTTTTGCTTATAAATGTGTTCCCAAAAACAATAAATTTACAGGGTTCTACAATTTCATCATTTTACAGGCCTCTTAAATATATGATACACACAGGTGTATGATGTGTTGTGCTATGCTGAATTAGTGTACAGACATATTACTGTACAACAGTGTTCCAGCTAAACCACTATGACGCGATTTTGACCCAATTGATTCCTGATTTGATGCACTGATGTTGGAGAAAAAATAGAAAAAAGAGGGTTTTATGGACAGTTAGGCATATTGTGCACATGTTTTGCATTTAGCAGTGATTCAAATTATTGGGCAGTTTGACTCACTGGATAATTTCTTAGAAGAACACTGCTGTACAACAAAATCTTGTGTACTGTGCATGATGGTTAATTTATCCATCTAAGATTAACAGCTATATACATTGTATCCAACTGGTATCTCCTGCTCTTAAAATTGCTTAGGGATACTCCTATAGTGGCTGCATTTTGAAACTAAAACATAAAAAAAAAAATTAAATAGGTGAGATGGAAATTGCTTTTTGATCCCCATTGAGGCTAATGCACAATGAGTCATACCTTCACATATGTACTGTATATTCTACATACTGTATAGAGGCCTTCATACACCTGTAACAGTTGTGTGTGCTTGGAAAAATTGAAAATGCTGTGCATGATTAAAATACAGCTCTATAGTTAAATTATAAATAGGTAAAGGTAAGGCTCTGCCTCTTGATATGCAGTGCTTACGTTATTGGCCGACATCATTCCATTGCATATGGACATAAGTGGTTTAAAGTACAAGTCATGCTGTACCAGTTGTGTCATTTGCATGGAAGTATACATTTACACATCCAGAGTAATTTATCTTGTATTGCATCACATTTTTGATACACAGGCTGGTGAAACTGCTGGGAGAATGGCTTCTAAAAATATGAAGCACCTTTTTTTTGGGGGGGGGGGGGCGGGCAAAATCTTTGGGTACTGTCATTTGCATGGAAGCTGTATGCATTACATGAGTAATTTATGTATTATTGCATCACATTTTTGGTATAGAGGCTGGTAAAATTGCCAGGAAAATGCCAAAAATTTGTTCGCATTCTCTTCTTTGTTTTTTTTTTTTACAAAAGTAATTTATTTAGTAATTTATTAAATAGGAATCAATTTTAAAGCTTCCGGCAGAATTTGAGTACTTTACTTGTGCTCATGTGAGACAGACTTAAAGATGTTAACATTTGTCGTGTGCAGCAGATGCAAGGTTGAACTTAACAGATGCAGCTTATGAATCAATGTACTGAGTATTTCCCCTTAAGCATTGTGTAAATGACTGAATTATGTTAAAATTACAAACTATCAGATTTTTAATTTTTCTTTGTATAGAAAACATAGACATGGCTGGAAATAAAGGCCACAGAGACCATGGCCTTTTTACTTTTGGCAGTGGCCCTGATGCCCTGCAAAATAGTATACTTTTCAAGGCCAGCTTGGCCTTCATGCCCTTCCATCAAGTTACAACAAAAAGTATAACAGATAACACAAAATTTTTGTTTAGCCTTGGTGCCATTTGAGGTGAGTTAACATGCCCTAAAAATGGCTCACTTATCAAGGCCAGCTTGGCCTTCGTTCCCTTCCTAACAGAATACCACGGCGGGAAAAAAATCGGCAAAACGGGAAGCTCCTTGCCGGGAAATTTTGCGTCTCGCAGGAAATCCCGCCGAGTCCAAAAAAAAAAAAATCTATAACGATGTGAGAATTTGGAATATTTTAAAACCAACATGAAGATAAGTAAGTGATCACTACTCTAGTTGAAACCTTTAAGAAAGAAACATTTTAATTTACCAGCTTACCAGGAGGTTTCTTTATGTATGTTATTCTTTTATTTTTAAGTGAATCCCTTGGTCATGCACTCGCGGCCTTCGATCAGCGTCCACGCACCTGAAACCATGGAAGTTCTACCGAGGTAGTACTTGCATGCTCTAACGAATCTCACTGTATGCACAGCTAATACAGTGCAGACTGTACTACAGGATGTTAAATGTTTCGGATACTGAGTCAGTCCTACCACTGTGGCTTTGTGTCCAGTCTGCCGTAACGTGCATCGTAACAAAAAATAACGTTAAGTTTGTCACTGCAACTTTTGCATTGTAAAGTACCTCAACCATGTGTTCAAATTTCTCGTAAACTGCTTTCTTGTTTATCAAAATCCACTACCTACTGTACACACTGATCCTTCGTGATAATTACAGTAAAACTCTTTCTAATGCATCTCCTGGGCTGAGATTTCACCCGTACAGTACCGTTAACTATGTACGGTATGATACGGCAGCCACTGTGCATGCCGTTATCACATCCTGTACGAACGTTCGTTCGTCGCCTGGGTGCTCTCTTCGATATGCTGTGCCGAAGCAATGCACATGACTTTGGCACGCTCCACTAGCAAATGGGGGTGTACACAAAAATGGGAAATATTTTGCTCTTTTTTGTCATATATTTGGAAACAAATAGTTTGAATAGCACAGAAAAATTATGAGCAACGTAAAGGTAGGAATCATTTTAGTATTTAAGATAGTAACAGGATAGAACAGGATAGAAGATTTTTTTTTCTGTACGCAATATACCCCTTGAAAGAATGTGTACGATGGTAGAGCTGATGAAATGAATTTTGTTTCCAAAAAAGTCTTTCCACCAGAAATTTGAAGTCTTAGCGATTGATTTGAGACGAGAATAAATAGTGGTTGGAATATGTGCGTAGTTTATGTAGCGTAACTGTTTTACCAAAATTTACTTCTTTTGATAATGAAAGTATGTCATCTTAATGTAAGTGATAAGTATGAAATCTAGGAACATAAGTCAAGCCAATTGACGTATCAATTTGGGTATGTATTTTACAAAACGGTAAATTTTCAGCACTTTCTTCCACACTATTTCTCGGCCTTAGTATCCGAACGTTCCCAATCCACACGCACTGAGTGCAAAACACGCATCACATTCATATAGCCTAGCCTACATATGAACAGTACATACAATGTAGGTGCTGAGCTTAACGGCCTGACTCTACTGCCCGAAAGAGAATTGAGCCTAGATCGCATGACAGAGGAACAAAACTAAAATAACTGTAAACAAACTTTGAAGAAAAACAGCACAAGGAGACTTTACATAAGTAATTCATGCACAAACAAGTCAAAGTACAGTATTACTGTATGAGTGCTAGATGTATATGCGTAAATTTAGTGTCGGGCTCAAACAAAGTCATGTCGGGTTACCACGTACAGTCTGATACCAAAAAGCTGGACGGCTACTTCTTTCAAAAATATTTTTCGAGCCCTGGCCTGAGATGCAATCATCAGGGCCCGGAAGGGCAGTTTCCTGCAATCTGGGAGGCTTCCTTTTTGCCAAAAATTTTCTGTACGCTATGCGCGAACCAATGGTCTTGCTCCGCTTAGTAAAGAATTATAATCAAGCGGGAAATAAATTCCGGCTTGCCGGGAAATTTGCATTTTTTCCAGCCCTGACAGAATACAAGGCCTTCGTTCCCTTCCTAACAGAATATAACCAGAAGTATAACAGATAACAAAATCTTTTGTTTGGCCTCTGTACCATTTGAGATGAGTTAATGTGCCTCAAAAGTTAACATGAAAATGGCCTTGCCTTCATGATGTCATACTTCCAGACCTGCATATACTGTATAGTGGAAGTTTGAGGTACAGTAGTGTTTTCCTGCATTGGCTGTGCACTTCATGACAAGTGGTCACTTCTAAGGCTTGGGACAGGTACATGCAAGTGTACCTAAATGCTCCACTATGTCCATAGTCCACTCTGAATATTTACATTAAACTGTACTTTTGAATACAGGACTGTCTAGCTGTGGAGTTCTAAAGGCATTGCTGTAATTTAACACTGCAGTCATTGAATAACCATTACTGTAGTATGTGACCTCACATGACCTAATTTATACACTGCACAAAGTTAGGTAAGTATCCTCTTTTTCCATGAGTAGCCATTAGCCAATGAGTTTTATGAAACCAGCATAACATAGGATACTGTACAAAAATATTCAACTGTTCCATCCATTGTTGTGACCAAGGCAGGAAAAAGTGTCTATTTCCTGGCAAGCAAGTCAAATTTCCCAAAATTTTTACATATTTTTGTGTACAAAAGTAGCTAAAGTTTCCGTCCAACTGTTCATATTTCCTTCCAAATGCCAAAATTTCCCCGCAAGCAGCTTGGAGCTTCCCACTTTCCTAATTTTTTCCACGCATGGTTGTGATTGACTTTTCATCAATTGAATTTGAACATTTTGCTTAAATTAATTCATGACATGATATCACATAACTCAAACAAGGAAGAATTGAGGCTTATTTTCAAAATGGGGGTTATCCAAGCTAGGGCTGTCAATTTCCGTTTAATCTCCTAAACGTTTAAACGGTCGGAATAAACGTTCGTTTACCGATTAAACGGTATCTTTATTCTGAACCAACAGTGTAATGCATTAATGGCTTCATTGATCATTCACTTGCGATATTCACAGTACGTGCAAGCTTTTAAAATCTGTACGTAAAAATCTAGCGATCATTTCAGCGATTTCTTTTTAATTCACCCAAATTTGCCAATGAACGAAACCAAGCATTAAATTCGCAGTCAATGATCATAAGTTTGATACAGAGCCACACGTTTGATATCAGGCCGCAATGTACGCAAACACCGACGTACATAATATTAGGCCATGTCCGTACACTGTGCAAATGCAGAATTTCAAGTGACACGCAAGAAAAAAGTCGAGAGTTCAAGCACGTGTATAGGTCCGTTATTACATGCAAACAGTAACATATTAGGCTACGCACCTGCTCTGTACAAAAGTTGACGTACATCGCAACAACATTGGGCATGGTATGGAAAATAACAACATTTTTCGATCGCTGCTTGTACCGCTAAATTACCGGTTGTTTCATTGTCCTTTGCAGTAGTTTACGATTGGTACTTTATGTTTATAATGCATGTTAATTTGTGTGAAATAAACTTGTGCCTTTTACTTTTGTGAATTAAACAAAAACGATGTCTAGAACATTACCCCAATGAACGAAAGTTTATGATAGATTCGTCCCATGCTACGTACTATAGCTCCATTGATTTGCACAAAGCGGGCTGCGGGGCGCTAACATGACTCAAACAGATATTTACGTATGGATATATAGTGCGTGCATGAATTATGTACTGCTATATGAAACACTCAAAACAAACACGTGTGCGAGCCTACACTGTCTGTTTACGTATAGGTAAAGCATGGTAGGATGGTGAGAATGCTGCATTGAAATACTGCGGCAATTTTCGGGCTTTTAAGTAAGTCTGTTTTAACGTTCGTTCTGTGAGCACCTTGAGCTACAAATATGATGTAAACTGAGAGAGAGTAAAGTGAATTGTGGTTCAGCCGATGTTGTGTACGCGTCCTGATAAGCAGATTTGGGCTACTGCTTCGATTGGGGATGCGGGCGCTGCGTATTGTTAGGGGGATTGGTAGGCTTACTGTGAGTAGGTGGAAGTCAATTCAATCACAGAATTATATACTATGAATGGAGAGACACGGACAGTTTATTTTTGAAGCTTTATTTGGTCATTGAATTTGCAAATAAACATCGTTGTTAAATGAGAGATATCAAAGAAAACGTTGGGGAAGAAAACTGCTAAAACTTTTGTTGTATTTTTAAAAGGAATACCGTTTAAACGTTTAGCTGAATTATGTGCCGTTTAAACGGCCAATCGATCGTTTAACCGTTTAAACGTTTAAACGTGACAGCCCTAATCCAAGCTACAGTATAAAATGTCAAACAAAATTAAGTTCATGTAAACCATGTAACACATTATGAGACAAGAGGAACTATTAAATCCAGCAGGTAAGCTGGCTCAAAGGGAAATATTGCATTTGAAAAGATATCACAGAATGACACCAATGTAATCACACTGTGGTCTTTTCCCATCTCCAAACATGAATCACAAATAACTTGCAGCAGATCAACACTAATCTCACGAAATACGGACAAAAAGAAGCAATAATTTTCTGATTGAACCAGCTCATTATCCAACGATAAACCTCGCCCACATTGCAACGTTTTGTATTGCTGCATATTCAGAACGGTTACGTGGGGTCATATTTACACTCATTATGCAATACATGTTGACCTTGCTAACTTTGTGCTTCATGCTCACAACAAACTATCACAGCAGTTTCTGGATGGCCTGTGCAGTAGTGTGGGATATTGCAGCCCACCCAAGGAAATGCAGTGTCATCTCCCTGGTTCACCATACAGTTCACCTCTCACACAGTGAGCACTATTCACAGGACAGTACAAAAATGGTATTTTATCCATGGAAGTACTGCCTCGGAACAGCAGCTCCATGATCTGTTAAAGGTGATTTTGTTATGTTTTTCGAGTGGCATCACAGGTTCGTAGTTTTCATTTTCTACTAGGACTTAAACCGATAGTACCAGTTAAGCACTAAAAATCTCCTTTACACTACCCTTTCGAGAGCGATGCAACCTGCTAAAGAACAAGGGCTTCAATTCGAATTGCAGTAGCCTACTTTGTGAATAGTAAACCAGGGAGGTGGTAAAACCCCGTAGTATACTTACTGTAACCGTTGTTCAATACAGACAGTGTAGCAATAATTCTCGGTAGTTCGTACTTTAGTTTACCCTAATTCCCTTGCATGACATTTTCTCATTAGTTCCAGAATCTGTGAATGATTTTGTAAGATTCAGGAGGAACAGGGTTAATTAAAGGGAAATACTGGGTTTGTTAGACTACAGTATTTATCTAACCTATCCTCTTTTACGTACTGTACGGTCAGGTCCCGTTTGATGAAAGAGTTAATTGGGAAAAAATTCTGCCCAGTGAGCACAGATTAACAAGTAATTAACCTTTTTGTGAAAACTGATGAATTTGTTCACCCAAACGATTATGCATTCAAAACCACACCTTCTTCACCCCTGATTTGAAATCCACCAATCAAATCCTTTTTATCACGTATGTCAGACAATAACGGATGCCTTCTACGTCATGTGCAAAATGTTTGTAGGCCTAATTAATGTTGTACAGATTGTGTGTGTCAGATTGTTGGCAAGTCAGGAGTGTGTGCGAGGTAGTACAGTACTTCTGTGGTACATGATGCATTGTACCTGGACACTTCATGCAGTATATGGAGAATAGTAGGGTATCATAAGTGGGTCAGTTACCCCAGGTTGATCAGTGCATACTACATGTATGTGAACAGTAGAATTGTGTTTATTAGGTGATTGACCCACGGTTACCTCAGTATATATGCACAGTAGTATAATGATTAATGACAAAACATATTTATCAGTGAACTTTGGCAATCAGTATGTTTACTGCTTGCATCTCTCTGAAAACATCTAAGCATTTAATGTTGGGTGTCATGGCTGTATGTCATTGACATGCTGTATCCCCGTATGAAATACTGGGTAGCCTCTGTGTACTGTACATACATGTTTAACAGAAAAAGCAGTGTCACCTCATATAAAGAGTCTCATTCCAAGTTATGACCGCACACATTGTACATTTACTTGAGGGCTACCATTGAACACAGCTGAGTACAGTATGGTAACCTACAGTATATTGTTCTTTCAATACTTTGGCTCCATGCAATTTAGAGAATTGGTTCCAGTGATAACCAAATACAGCAGCCGAGTTGAATTTATGTTGAAGAGACATCTTTTAGAGCTGGCAGTAGATGAAAAGTTAATGGCTTTGGAAAGTACCACTTATACTGCTGTTTTTCCAGAATCTTGGCTTCTAGGCTTTGAGATATATAATACAAACCGTAAATTACTAACACCCCATAGGTAGATAACCTGTCCTTTAATGTGTTTAGCATCAAACTTTTGGATGATATTATAAGGAAAAACTTAAGCCGGACTTGCTGTATGAAAGTCATACCAACCATTTCCTCATAAAACCTATGTTGCTTTGAAGACCCTTGTCTTGACATCATAATGATTGGGCAGTACTGCTTATCTCTGCAATTCTGAGATGTAAGGAATGAGCTACATTAATGGTCATGGCCAGTCTGCCATGCCCCATTCTGGACTCGATGTATTGACCAGGATAAGTGATGTACAATTTTAAACATTTCTAACCAGAGTAGTTTCGCAAAGAGTATGCTCACCTGTAAGCATAAATTTTATCTAGACAATTGCGAGGTAAATCAGGTATGAGATTGGCTGTATTTGTTTATGGAAGTGGGCCCTGTCCTGCCTAGCTGATGCCATCAGAATGTGCAGTTCTCTATTTGGGTTTACTTATGCAACAATCTAGACCAGGTGGGGAACCTTTTTCCTTTGAAAGTTCACTTTGGTAGTCGCAGTACCGCTAGTGAGCCACTGGCACACTAGGTGCCGAGGTAATAAAGAACCCTCCCCTCGTAGAGTGTGGGGGCCCATTAGCCCTAAGGCTGTTCCTTTTGGGCCCAAGGGTAACACCTGCAGAAGCTCTGGAGTATATCTACATAACTGTGGGAATGCAGTTGAAGCATTTTACTGTCTTAAGGTGACATTAGATGTACAAGGCTAACCAGACCACAAATGTCGCAACTGGACCATTTGTTTGAAATAATAAATCTTAGCTCAAACTATCAGAGGTCAATTTGATATGAAGTAATAATTAACAGTCAGCTATATATGAAATGTGCATGCAAAGTGTGGGGAAAAAATAGCTGTTTTGAAGGCCCTTTAGTAATGGTTTTTTCTTTGCTTTATATTGCAAAGATATCCACTTTCAATCTTCAACAAATTAGTGGATAGTTGAAGAGTTCTGACCTGTGGAGTGCAGCGGAACTAACAAAGTGCCAACAAAAACCTTTCTTCCATGGTTGTCACTCTACTTGTAGATTTGAAAGTACATTCCTGCTCAGTCAGATGTAGCCTACCTTTCACACACACCCACAGCATTGTACATTCAGTAGTGGTTTTGGACCTGGTTTAATAATAATGCTCTTAGACACTGTACTTATACGGGTGTAGTACAACAGTGGGTACCTGAAATATATGGATATGGTGAGAGATAGTGGATTCAAAGTTATATTAATTGAACCTCATGTGTTTCTAACATTTTGTGTATGAATTGCCCCATTGGGTAGATCAAATGGTCCTGCAGGCCGCATGTACATACGGCCCGCTGGCCTGGGGTTTCCTCCCGTCTAATCTTGATTCTAGAATGTTACTACATAGTTATCTGCACACAGAACTAAATGTTGCAGGGACTTTTTGCAAGTTGCAACCGGTATGCAACTTTTACCTGCTAAATCCCTAAATGTGAGTGAAGTTTTTTCCTGACAATCTTGAAAATCTTAATCAGTCCATATTTACTGTAATTTGGCATTAAGTTGTTGGTAAAGTGATGGTACTGAAAAACCTAGGGTAGTGGTACTGAAGGTCATACATGTAAACTGTCTGTTAATTAATGAAGATGTACTGAACCTTGAGGTCACAATTTATTGTATGTTCAACCATGGCGATCATGTACAGTAACTAATTGTATAGTCTGTACTGTAAACATTAGCCCCTGTTACAGCATCAGTGCAGTGACTATATATTGTAGTTTGAACCTGGCAGGGTACCCTTTTGGAAGAGGAGATGCATATTAAGTGCCATACACGTACAGTACAGTATGTGGTGTGCAGTTGTGGAAAGATTATCACTGAGCCACTGTTGCCACATACATAACTGACACATTGCACAGTCTGAGAATTTAGAGTATTACTCTCTGTGTGCAAGTGAGGCACTTCATGCTGGTGCAATTTGTGTTATTGAATTTGCAGTCCCTGTTCTTCGTAATGACCTGACAGATGTGAAGCCCAAAATCCAGTCAAGTGTCAAATATGGGACTTGATCATCTTGACTTACTAAGACAGTATTAGTTTACAATGTGCATTACTTCTTAAATGAAGATCTTAGCCTATACCAGCTTGCATAGTTCTTGCTTGCATGGTAGTTTAAATTCAACCATAAATTTGTACACATTAGGATCCAATATGGCTGCTAATACAGTCAGTTCTGATATTACAAGAATTGAAAGGAAAGGTATTAACCATTGGGGACTTCCCCTTCGTGAAAACTGTAACACTCACAAGTCAGTTCAATGAGGTTGTGTGCACTCTTTGTGCACAGTGCATTAATATCATAGTTAGAAATGGAAATTGTGTCATAGGAAATTATGTTTGAAAGTCTTGTCTTGATCAACAAATACTAAAAATAACCTCAAGATATTATTGAACATGTACTGTAAATATATTGGAATTGGATCTAGCAAGTGTACATACTGTAGGCCAATTAGAAAGGATTTTGCTAAGTTTTCAAATAAGAATGGGGCAAGAGCAATAAGATAAGGATAACAGATGAGTCACATTTTTGCAGTTTTTGTCCTCTTGCAAATCTGCATCAGTTTACTATAGGAATTGATAAGAACAGGGTGGGGGGGGGGGGGTGTGTTACATCCAAATGCAGTATCAGAAAATAGAACGGTGAAGTACATACAACTTCAAGCTTCAAGAAGGCTTTGTACAGTATGTGGACCTGTAAGTAACCAAAAGAGATGTCCTCAAAAGGTATAGTTTAAGCTCCTTGCATGAAACTACATTTAAAGTTGATTTCTTAAATATCAGTCTTATTCTGAAATTATGTAGCTTTGTAAAAATTATGATTGGAATGCTGTGCTGTGTCCTTCTTTGAGGGGTTACTTTGCAAAATTAATTGTCTCATCTGTGAGCTTTGTCATACAGATACATGTACGTGTATCCTTCATACGGTGAACTGTTTGTAGTATCCTACCAGAACCAGAATATTTCTTTTGTTATCCCGGTGTAAATTACTCTTCACTCACTTGCCACAAGTTGCCAGCATGCAGGGATTCCGCCAGGTATGCAGAAAAGGGGAGGGGGGGGGGATGCTGTCCTTGGCCAAAGTTAGAAGTGGGTTCAGGGGGGAAAAGCTTGCTTCAAGGCCCCTAAAAGGTGCAATTTGAAGGGTTTTAAAGGCCATTTATTTATTTAAGTTCAAATATTGCTGCAAAAGTGTCCTCTTCTTAAGTAAGAAACCAAGATACTGACATTTTTTTATATTTTTATGGAAATGAGAAGGGGGGATTTTATCCTCCTTCTGGAAAGAGGGGTGAGGACAAATCCCCCATTTCCCACACTTGACGGAAACCCTGGCTTCAGTACCTATGTACTACAGTTTGGTAAATCTAAATCGCCCTCATTACCCAGTGGGTCAGTGTTTTGCTTTGTGAGTTCACCTAGAGCACAGTGGATGGAGTGTTATTTCAGTGTTGATAATTTTGTTGGTACAGTATTTGAATGAGCATATTAAATATTATTGGATGAACCAACATGTCCAAATGTAATCTTTCCTCATAGGTTAATCAAATTTTGAAATACCTGCTTTGACAAAACCAGTGCCCACATACTGTACAAACCAACCATGTAGAACTTCGCCATAGCCTTTCAACAAAGTTACTAGCCAGTGTATACAGTAAAAGTCTTGAATCTAAGAACTTTTCTGTTTGAACTGGATTTGTAATACCTCTGTAGTTGTAGAACTCATTTAAAATGTTCTTTTAGTAAAAAAATGTCTTTTAAAAATTCTGATGTACAGTAGCAATTTACAAGTTACTGTGCATATAGCTCCACAATGGTAACAGTGTTAATGTGCAATGACCAGTCAGTCCTCCAGTACTTCCTGTTTTCATGGTACATTTTTAAAATGTGACCAAGTCTTTAAAAGGTCATCCTAAAATGCAGAAAGTTAAAGTTCTTGGTGACTGATTCTTGCTACCACATTTTACCTAATTTTGTTTTGAAAATATGGGATTGTTAGTTTAAAGCTTAGAGACCTACCAGCAACATACTATATCACAGGAAGCAATGAGTTTGCTGTCATGATGGCTTGTTGAATCATAAACCTTTTAAATAGGCAGGAACATGTGTATGCTGCGGTATAATTACATCAGTGGTTTTCAGCTTTGTTTCAAAGGTGTACCCCTCAAGTGTACTGTACATCACCAATGGTGTGTACCCAAGAGGCAGAGAAAAATAATGCCTTACAGGTAGCAAAGATTTTAACACAACATTGCCACAATTGTATTTTGTGTATGCCAATGTACAGCTTTGTGTTTCATAAATTGTTTTGCCTTAAGTTTTGGACTTATGTGCACATACAGTGTACTACATTGACTGAAACAGTGAAATGGATGTCACCTATAGACCTTTTTTCATTAGCAATTGCAAAGGATTGTGGGATAGAGTTTTTGTTGTGCATTGTTAATGGCATATTACTGTGGCCAAAAAGGATGTGAACAAAAATTCTATCCCAAAATCCTTTGTCATTGCTATTTGGAAAAGGGTCTATTGCCTTTGCTAATCACATCCACTGCCTGTTCAACAAAATGATGCATATTCAGTGATGATGTTTCACGTATCCCATGAAAAAATCTGATACACCCCTAGGTGTGCGTTTGCCCCAAGTTGAGAGATCCTACACCATAGCCTTGTACAGCACTGTTCAACACAAATTTTGTAAGGCAGCCATCCACATCTGGTGCTAGTGTGTAATATACGGGTGAAAAATGTCAAATGGGAATTTGTTGATACTGATCAAATACATGTTATATGAGGACAAAAATTACACAGAAAATTAAGACTGTTGTGAAAGTGAAATATTTTTGAAATGGCACTGTAAGTGACATTTGTGCTAACACCCTCCTCTGTGTGATGGTTTATAGCATCTAACTGGTGCCAAAGTACAGTATTGTGAAGAATTTGTGCAGGACATTGGTTGCATACAGTAGCTGTAGCTGGTAAAGAAGTTGGACCTGAGTGCCAAGATTTTGTTTTTGTAGTCTCTTGAAAATATCCCCAAAACTCCAAGATTAAGTTTCTGTAGTTTCTTTAAAATGTTACCTTCATGTGGCAAAACAGTTTCTAAGGCAAATTAACTGTTTGGGTATTTAAAACACCATCCTAGCAACCCCTGTGGTACATGGAGGCACATTGTGGAAGTGAGCTTCCATCAACATTCTTGTGGTTGAAGCAGTAATGAAACTGCTATTCATTTGCCAAGGCTAACCATTGATAGTGAATGTAAACTAAGTTCAGTGTTGTCAATAGCTCTTTGATATCTAGGATGTGAACTTTACACTCTGTATTGCTCTGAAGAAGCAGTTTTATCCTGTCCAAAGCCCCTACTGTAGGATAAAAGCCTGTGTTGCCACTGTGTGGTCCAGCTTTGTTATTAGTGGAGCTTGACCTCCTTAAAGTGATGCCGTGAGTTTGCAAAAAGGAAAAACATAAGATTTTGCTTCTTCTTATGTCTTTCTTTATTCTTAAAAATGCCACGAGTGCTTTACAGAGTTGAAGAATACAATTTGAAAGCTCAAAATGATAGTGATAATCTCGGGAAGTAACCTAAACAGCATAAAATCGGTAAATTTTTGAAGGCCTTTTTCAAAAAACGGTCCTTATTATACGGCATTAAACCACGCCAACAACGAACCTGATGTTGAATATGCAATGTTGTTGAGGTGTCACCAAGTTAAAAAAGACGTACCATACCACTCCAGCCTGACTAGCTCTCGCAGGGAGTTGTTATTTCCAAATAACAACTCCCTGCTCTACGGTAGCCTACAGCTGTTCCCTCACGACCACTGATCTCTACTATAACCAGGGAGTAATAACAACTCCCTGCTATAACAGTCTCACGACCAGAGAATGCATGTTCTTGCGTAATTGCTTCATAACACTTGTATACACTCAATGTAGCTTCCTCAATAGTCCCCAGTCTTTCACTCTTTGGTACGCGTTACAGTACCGATTTGAATTTGGACAATGAAAGTTTACAACGAAAGTTACACCAATACTATCGCCATGAGTAAGAACGTCAAAGACGATGGTAAGTGCACATAAAGGCAGAGCATCTAACAGTAGCCTAAATTAGGCTTAATTTACACAGAGGTACCACTGAGCCAGTATACTATAGCCTAAGTTAGGCCACTACAGTAAAACGGGGTAGTGGTATTACCATGCACTCTGTACATTGCAATATCAACGTTACCTCTTCAAGATCCACACACACCATGCGTCTTGTTCACTTGTGTTGTTGTGCTAAATCGATCAGCTGTTTACGCCTAGTGAATGTGCATTAGTACTTCGTTCTCATTGGTTCGCTCAACTGATGTTCGTTAGGAGACTGAATAGTGTTTGTCCGCAGCACATTTTTGATTTCCTCGAGTTTAGTCGTTATTTTTACGAAAACTTTAAGGCTGTTGCCGGAATTCGCACAACAGGCCTTATTTTTTCTCCCTTACTGTTCATATGGGTCAATCAAAGGAATCACTGAAATTTTAAACTCGATTTTTTAATGTTTTTTACTTTTTGCAATCTCACGGCATCACTTTAAGTGCAGATTCTCAGTATAGTGGAGCTATCACTGTGGCATAAAGGTGTCACAGTTTATACTGTAGCCCAGGGAAGTGATGTTCAGAATCCATAAATACTCAGCAACTCCTCCTGTAGGCTTACATACTATACAGTAAGAGCCAGTGGACAGCCTAACCTAGCTTACGTAGCCCACCACAAAGTTTCTTAGAGGGTGGTGATGGTGGATGATGGTGGGTGCAAAGAGGAAGGTATGGAACCATTTTGATGATTACATTTGGTGAATGACAAAACAACATATTACAAATTAAAGTATTTGTTGCCAATACAAGCCACTGTCTTTATCCCTATTAGTGTACTATTTTCATATTCATGGACTTTCTATATCTTAGTTGTTAGCACACTGTGGGCCTTGGCCCAGGACTTGCCATCTTACCCCAATGAATATAGAAGGTCATTTTAGCGAGGCTGGCAGTTGACACTCAAAGACAAACTAATTACAGCTTGACTCGAACTGGAACTGACATGTAACAGAAAGTGTCACTTCTGCCATAGCAATTACACAATATTCAATCACACATAAAGAACACATGCATTATAGATGTGTGTTGTGTTGTGTTGTGTTGTGTTGTGTTGTGTTGTGTTGTGTTGTGTTGTATTGTAATGTGTTGTGTAAAAAACAAAACTTACTTTGCTTTTGTTTCCAATTTTACTGTTCATGATACAGTACATCTTGCGCAAGAGCCAGCACCCTTGAAAATGTATTAATAGGTTAAGGGTGCTCTGTATGATTTATTGCATGATGTTCCTACCTGTAGATTGATTAAAACTGGCAGTGTCATATTTATGTCAGTTTCTGCAGAAATTTCAGTCCTGACTACTACACAACAAATTGATAGCAAATCCTTGCCCCAACTTTCCAGTGTTAGCATAATAGAGATGAATTCCCCAGATATCAGTACAGGAGGGATATATAATTCAAGGTTGTATTGGATGGTTTTAAATGAAGAAACAGGTACCATCTTATGATAAAGCAACAAATAAAGAAATTAAATTGCAAAGAAGAAAACACACCTCTACAACTACATTTGGTTTCTGTTTGAAGCTTCCATTAGCAAAATTAGATGACTTGTAGCAAGTTTGTTATTATGAAGTCGCAGAGCTACAATGTGTTTAACAGTAAATCAGTCATATTATTTCCTTTGATACTTTTAGGTCATTACAAAGTAAATTTTAATTTTTTTGCATTTCCTGTTGTAAGAAATGGCAACACAATCCATAGGCTTTAATATATTTATACCAGGAAACATCAACACATTAGAGACAACAATTTTTTTTTCTGTTTTAGCTCTTGTTTAGCATAAACTTGCTTCAAGTCTCATTGAATTATCTCAAAATACTTAAAACCTTATTCTAGGAGAAGACCATATATACTTTTCAAATGGAAGAGCTTTTTCAAGGTAAAAATAGTAAGAATCTTTTAAATTTGATTAAATGTTGTAAGATTATTATGGATACATTTTCAAATTTATATTTTGGCCTTTAATTCAAGCTGAGTAACCATTAGTGGCTGGTGTAAGTTTTTGTGGTAGTTAGTGCCTGTCTGTGTTGTTTACATGATCATTTTGTTTTCCTTTTAATTCGTTCTTTTTGTACTTTATGCTTTTTGCCATATTAAGTATTTGTTTATGTATCATTACTTTGTTAGTCTCTTGTGCCTCTTAAGACAATATGGAGAATAAACTGAAACTGAAACTAGAACATCTGAAAAATCAAAGAACATGTACAGTAGGATAAATTTGTTCTTTGCTGGATATTAGGTACTCATACTTTTGAATCTTAATCAGCCAATGGCTACTTAAATTTGGGGTTTTGTATTTCCTTCAGATTTCAAGTCAAAATGCACATCATGGTTTTTGCCTACATTCCTTCCTAACTTGAATACCTTGAACTTTGAGTATGGGGTCAGAATTCAAGATGAAGACACCATTTGAGATACTGTACACTATTCTACATGCAAGAAAAAGATTACTCAGCTAGACTCTTGAAGGATTTGTTTTGATGAATTGTACTTTGACCAGCACTATTGCTACTACATAAGCTCTACTATTATCTTTCAAAAACCTTTTCCACTGTTAAGTACTAAAGGATTGTTAGGCAATTTGATTATGGGATGTGTGATATTGTCCTTGTTAGCTAAGACAATGCTAGGTATGTGAACTGGTGTACAGTGATGTTGCTAATCAAGGTAACAAAAAGGTAACATTTGAGATTAATGTGTGAGGACACTTTACATGCAAATCATTTGTTTGTTTCAGGTTGCATATTATTTGTTATCTGAGGACAGAAATAACTTTTGCATGTTTTGAAATGCAGGCAGTTTAGGTCCCTTGTGACTGCAGTTGTAAACACTTCTTGGAAATAAATTTCACAGACTCTTCTGACAGTGCTAAACTACAAAGTGCCAATTTTCAAAAGCACTCAGATATTCAACAACACTCAGGTGTAGGTGCTACAGTATTCTGTCAAATGTAGGACTGGTAGGAATGTACTCAGTTGAGTCAGTTCGCAATTTATTAGATTGTACAGTATATGCTGGCTACAGTAAAATGTAGCAGACTTCTCCCTAGTTCAGTGGTTTTGCAGATTCATAGCTGCTGGTTGCTAAACATGTGTGCATTGAGTCCAGTACAATAAACAGGCCTAATGTCCCAGAAAACTTTTTATTTATAGCATAGTGTACAGGTACTATACTGTATGTGTTGTATTGTGAACAAGGTTTTGGTGGTGCTTGAGGTTGAACACAAAGGTGGCTCACATTAGTTAAATATGTAGTAATAATTTAATACCAGTAAACCTCAAGGATAATAAAGGAAGGTATTTGTCCAGAAATTAAGGCAATGTGGAATGGCCATTTTAGGCAGCACACCTCAATGTGACCATTTGTATGGGGGGTTTCCTGGGAGACAGGAGGTCCGTGAGATGGAAATTAGCACATTAGTTTGAAGCCGGAAGTGAACTGACGTGGGACAGAACGTGAATTTGGGTTTTTGAGACCGAAAAAGGATTAGGATTTGCAACAGAAGGCCAAGACAGAAATTGATTAAGGATGGTCATTTTCCTCTGCTCGGAATACATTCCATTGTCCACAAAGTATTGCCTAATGGCTATGATGATTACAATATGTTATTTGATGCAGGTTTCCCTGAGGGTGTCTTAAGTAAGACTACACGCAATTGTCTGTAAAAATTTTCCATTTTCTTTGTCGATTGTTAATTTGTAAAACCCCTGTGAGTTCTGTTCTCAACTACTTCTAGGCTTAGGCCAACATTTAACCAGCAGGACATGCAATTCTAGTGAAGCAATTCTCATGAACCTTCGGTTTCACGGGCTGTAACGTTTGTATGTAGTCCATACCATTTTGTTTATAGTAGTGACCATTTCCATTGAAAACAGAAGGAGTTGGAAGGTACCATATTGTGACTGTTGTTGGAGATTCCCTGTTGGAACACTGCTTATCACCAGCTTTGTTTGTACTCTATTCCCTGAAGTACAGTATTGTGCAGTAGTACAGTTAAACAGAAGATAGAAAATGCAGTATTTGTATAGACCTCATTTAGCTTTGTTTGCTAGATACCAACCCGTGGTAGTGCAATTTGTGTACATGCTATTACTGTACTACTAAAATGTACATTCTATGAAGTATTTTGTAATACTATACAGTTTTGCTTAGACCTACATATGTGTTCATAGTCATTGAAAGAAATAATTGGTACCTGTATGCAGTTTCGGTTTGTGAATAAATCTGGTAATGAAGCAGATTTATTGGAACACTGTGAGGGTATGATACTCTGTATACAGATTTGCAAAAGCCTTTAGATGACATAAACTTTTACTCGGGGCACAGAGTTCTGTAAATAACATTATAATAAGCAGTGAGTGTAATTCAGATACATTCTCTGCTGTTACAGTAGGCAACACACAGTGCAGCATAGTGTGGCATTTTTGATGTGATTACCTGAAATAATAGGCAGTCTATACTTTTGTATGATTAACTGTAACTAGGTATAATTGCACATTATAAGCAGAATTTTTTGCAAAAACTCAAGGCAGGTTGTTTTGTTTATATGTAAATGACATGAATCTTTGATATCAGTGATGTATTATTACAGACTGGTAGACTTAATGACCCATGAATTGCTATTGCTTGTGTTATGTGTAATGTACTGTGTATAGTGAATTCCACTTCTTATGTAGTGGCTGTTCCTACAGTAGTGTGCAGTTTTTCATTGCCCACTATCATGAAAGTAATATTTAAAAAGCAATCATTTTGTGCACATGCATTTTGGTATCATTAGTGAAGGTTGGGTGTTTTAGTTTTCATATGGGAGTAGCACTTTGAAGGAATTTTGAGCCTTCAGGTTTTGAACAAATTCTCATGTGTGAAAAGTGTCATAATTTGCCCTTATATGGGAACCATTTCAGTAATACACCAATGTCACCAGCAGTATCATTACTGTAGTCATGGCATGTTAATAAATTACTGTAGGTTCCTCTTTATTTGTCGCTGGGTGTAAGTAATCAGTTGGAAAACAATTTACAGGTAAATAAAGTGCTCCAATTATCTAGATACTGTTAAACTGGTAAAACTAATATACCAGCCTGGGTGGGTTGAGAAATTTTAGGGTCCACTCTGCTCCTTTCTGTGGCACCTTCAGTCAACATATGGTCCACTCATTGCCTGCAAATTTTGTCTAACAAAGTTTCTAGTACAATGGGATGTTATTCCTAAGACCTCCCCTTTCCTCACCCTTTTGTACTGTTGTGATTTTCTGTCAAGTCAAGTTTATAAGATTTTGGGATCAGAGCAGTGTTATTGAACATGGCACAGTGTTAAAATGATACCTACTCTTTGTTTTCCTAAATCCACGTGTTTGATGGTTTATGTATTAAGTGTATAATTAAAAAAATAAAAAATTGAAAATGATATACAGTATTGTGGTAATAGTGCATTTTGTTCGGTTTGAGGAAAAAGAGATAGAGAAGATCAATGTTTCCGCTAAGCCGCTATAATGCAATTGTGACGCAATCACTTGTCCATTTGACGCACCGATTTTAATGGCAAAAAAATAAAAAAAGAGGGTTTCATTTGTTCCTAAAGTTGATGCAGTGTGAATGCATGGCACTGAAATTTCTAGTGAGTCAAATTTTCTCATATTGGGTATATTGACCCAATGGATAATTTCTTAGAGGAAACACTGGTGAAGATGCAGCTTATTGTGCTGTACTTGCACATGAAGTGACTGATAGGGTAGCTTGATATAGTAAGGTTATATGTACAGAGTCACTATATTACTACCTTCTACTCTTAATTTCACTACTCTCTCAAAGTGGAATGAAATTCATAAAATATCAGTCAAAATATAAAGTAACATAAAAATAGCAAAAAAAAAAAAAATCATCATAGGCTTAAAGTAGCCAAATATTGATGGATTTTTGCAGTATTGTACTGTTTATGCAAAATTTCAAGAGAGGCACCAGTGAGAAAAACAAAGGAAACCATTTTAGCATCAAGTTAGTGAGTTAGATGGGACTTAACGACACACCAACACTCATGTGTTATATAGTGTCACCAAGAGAAAGTTCAAATATGGTTCAAGTTCAAGTTCGGTTTCAAATACAGTTTAAGTCCTTCCCTTTAGTTGCCTCCTACGATAGGTAGGGAATACCATGGACATATTCTACAACCCCCAGCCCATAAGGGGTACTGGGCAAATACAGGTGCACCTTGTCCAAGAGTGCCCTGGAGGCAGTTGTGGCAAAGGGTATAAACCTCATTATCCCCACGTTTAAACAAACTCCACAACTGGATGCAGTTTAAAGGCCACCCAGGACGAGATTTTAGCATCAAAGATCATCAAGTACCATAAAAGTTTAGAGTAAAATCACAGAATTTCTTTCAAGAGGTGGAACGCCAGATGCTTACAAGTCCTACAGTATCACCCACAGAGAAGTTTCAGTCTATTTTATCACAGTCTGATGTATTATATGAAAGAGTCTAGATCTGCTGATTGAGAAATATGGTTAAAGTTAACAATAGCAAAACACTTAGAGTTGTTAATGATATTTAATGCAAAATCAATTTCTTTTGGTAGGTATTGGCAAATCCAACCCCTTCAATGGAAAACAGTCATTTGATGCAGATGCAGTGGGTAAGCTAGCATCCAAGTCCATCAGCCCAGCTTTAGATGAGGAAGCGGAGGCAGAATTGACCTGGATGAAAGTAAAGGCAGCTACAACGTCTGTTGGAGGGCAAGTCAATGTTGGGTAAATTCAAACTTTGTTTTTCTTTATTAAAGAAACTTATTTTGTAATGTGGTGTAGTCAGTGATTTTACCCTGGATGTTGATTCTCCTGTGTGACATTTGGAATTGATGGCCTGGGGAAGAGGTCCAAAAATTGTTCAGTGTGAGATGTGGCAAATGGTACAACATGTGCCCGAAATACACCTTCCAAATGCAAATTTGTAACAACCGATTCTTTATAAAACTGAATCGAGTGAATTTTTTTTAAATAAACACCTCAGAAATTGCTCTTCAACAGATTTTTTGTGTGGAGCATTCTTTTGCATTTAGAATATCCTTGGCAACATTCTGAGTATGAGCACAAAATGTGAACTGCCTGTGGGTGTTAGTACAAGCACACTCCTTTTTCATGAAGTAAAAAATTATTTGTATCAGCAGTAATATTTAAACTTTATGATCACTGAGGTGAGTGGAAGTACAACTGTACCCTATCTTAAATATAAAATAGGAGCACAGGCAAGTGTGCAAAAGCGTTAATTCCCCTATATAATCAGTATATGTATGGAAAATTATACACTACAAGTATTAACTGAGGAATTGCTTCAAAACAGTTGTACCGCCCTTACTCTTCTAAATTTGTCAGATGTTACACTTAAGACATGGGTTTTTTAAATGTCATTAATATTTATTTTCTTGTTCAGTTTGATCAGATCTAACATATCAAAATGATAACTTCTAGATGTGATTCTAATGGCCTCCATCCCCACCCTCTTACAGCTGGGCGAAGACAAAGCCAGACATTACAGATTCGATAGCAACATTTTAGCCATTTTTGTAGGGACAAATATTTATTCATTGTTTGTTATTTTCTTCTCAGAGGGCATCTAATGGGGTCACTGGATCCACAAGACCAAGATCAGATGATGGCTGGTAGGCTAGTAGATGACCAGAAGGTCCTACAGGACACAGAAGAGAGTGAAAGCTTGCTGTCTCTTGCTTGTTCAGGGGGTTACTTTGAACTGGCCCAGGTACTCTTAAAGATAAATGCCAATGTGGAAGATAGAGGAAGCAAAAGAGACTGCACACCTCTTATGGAAGCTGCCAGTGCAGGTCATGTTGATATTGTCAAACTTCTGTTGGAACATGATGCTGATGTGAATGCCCAGTCTTCTGCAGGTAAATGGCTTATTTTTGTGTGGAAAGGTTGGTTTTTAAGGCAAATTTGGATGAGGTCCATGTAAATCTCCCTTTCTCGTGGTGATTGTGTTATGATGGTGGTTTATACTTCCAATGTCCACACTTTGATTTTAGTTATGACTATATGAGTTGCCTTTTCAGGAAAGGGCCATTTTATCAGTTTTAATCTTCTTTTGTTGTACAGGGAACACACCTCTGATGTATGCATGTAGCGGAGGCCATGAGGAAATTGTCAAAATCTTGCTGGACCATGGTGCTAAGATTGAAGACCACAACGAAAATGGACATACCCCTCTCATGGAGGCAGCCAGTAGTGGCCATGTTGGTATCGCAAGGATTCTACTTGAACGAGGAGCAGGGATTAACACTCACTCAACAGAATTCAAAGAAAGTGCCCTGACATTAGCCTGTTATAAAGGTGAGCGGAAAACTTATCCTGCAATTTGATGTCACATGTGGTCACAGCAGTGTCCTTCCTTGCGTACCTGTTTGTATGTTTTTCTGTCCATTTACATCTTTTTGACTCTTTTGTATGATTTCACTTACAATAGGTACTTTGCTGCAGAGATGTATTCAAGTCACTCTTTTCTCAGCAAATCAAATCATCTGGAGCTATTTTAGGGACTTTAGTCAAGTCATTGACTCAAGTCTCTGTGTTATTCCAATAGGGGAAAATTGCCCCGAATTTTTCAAGTCAGGTAGTGTTGGTGGAATGTGACTCCAGTCGCGACTTGAATAAAATTCTGCTTTGCTGCCTCAGTTACCTTTATCAAAGATGTAAGAGTTCAGGAAATTGGAAGTCTTGAGCAAAATTCTCAGGAAATCCATTTTACTAGCCAAAAAGTTCTGCAGTGGTCAGGGTGGGTGAAAATGCCAAGGGTGGGTAAAGTTTTGTTGTTTTTTTTTTAAATCTTTTTACAAAAAAAAAGTAAATTTCTGCTTCATGAACATATTTGAAAAAAAGAAAAAGATAGCACAAGTTTGCACCTCGGCCTCCTCCTGATGTGAAGTTTTCTTAAAGGGGACCCCTTAGACCCTTCCCCCAAGCCTACAATCCTGGACAACACAATTTCAGGAAAAGGACCTCTACTTTGCTTACATCTCTGCTTTATAAGAAAAGTAAGTCTCACATTCTCCCATTGTGTGCTGTTTTCTTTTCCCTCAGGTCACCTAGAGATGGTGCAGTTCCTGCTTGATGAGGGTGCTGACCATGAGCACAAAACAGACGAGATGCACACTGCCCTCATGGAGGCATCAATGGATGGTCACGTGGAAGTTGCAAGACTTTTACTGGACCATGGAGCTCAGGTACTGAACATAGGGTGTTACTTATAACACATCTAATGTGGACTGGTGTATTGTTGGAAACATCACTATACTTGGCATATGGTCTGCCTTTCTCCTTTACGTAACACTTTGAACCTGGTTGTACTGTAGTATGCCAGTTTAGATGATTTGTAAATGCAGGTTTAACCTTTTTTGTTAGCATGCCACCCTCTATCATCCTCTTACTAGTTTTGGCCTTTCACTGATCTAGTTACAATGTGAAGTGAAAAGTCACATATGCCATGTTTCAGAGTTTATGAATTGGCTATTTTTGTAAGGTTTCATTAAATACTGCAAATTTATGTTGTCTCTTAACACCATGGAGCACCTTGCTTCCTTTGGAAAATCACTAGAAACAGAAATGATGTATACCTTAAAATTATTGCCCATGAGTTAAAATTTTAGAACTTTTCCTTGCCTTAAATTTTATCCATATGACTTGGATCACAGATAGTAGATTTAATTATTGCCATTTTCATCATCTTTCCCCATCCATATTGTACTCATCCAGCATGATCTAGATCACAATGCTACATTTCACTGCCTGCCCCCATCCCAGGACCTTTATATATTGGTTGGAGAAAAACCTTGAAAAAAGTTCCATTCTCTTTTGTTTGCTTGCTACAGGTCAACATGCCTACAGATAGCTTTGAGTCACCTTTGACCTTGGCAGCTTGTGGGGGCCATACTAAGCTGGCATCTTTGTTATTGGAGAGAGGTGCAAATATTGAAGAGGTCAATGATGAGGGTTACACACCCCTCATGGAAGCAGCTAGGGAGGGGCATGAAGAAATGGTGGCATTATTACTTGCACAGGGTAAGTCAAGTGACCTGTTAAATGCATAGACGTTGTACATGTGATGTCACAGAGCAGAAAGTGTTCCGTCATTTGGAGGAAAATGACACATCAGTGCAAGGTACACCAACAAATGCAGACAGCTAATTGTGCACCGAGTAAGTCTCCTGCGAAATCTACGCCATGTGTGCACGTGTGCTTCATTGTTTTCCTCCAAAATGAAGTCAGTGTGATGTCAATGCATAAGGTCCAGAGGATGTATGGAAACCTTAAGAGGACACCCATAGTACATTAGTCTGGGGGCTCAAAAGAACTACTGTCATTGCTCATGTGATAAGGTATCCCCATCTTACATGGAAGTAATGAGTTATGGCCTAAAATGTATTAGATTATTTTTTACTGTCAATCCAAAATCTGAACTAGTTGCATTTGTTTAACAGTTACTAAGTGAAAACTAATTCAACTTGAATCTTATGACTATAAAAGTTTCTATGTGTTTTAGTCACAGTGCATTCTTTTTTAGTAAACACAAATCAGTGTGGAATAAGTTGTCCTTCTTAATACTCTTTAACAAACCAAGTACCAAACAAAAGTAACCTGTAGATGTTTTGTCCTACCCTTCTTTTTCTCTAGGTGCCGATATCAATGCTCAGACAGAAGAAACACAAGAAACAGCATTGACGTTAGCATGTTGTGGGGGATTCCTGGAGGTGGCTAAGTTCCTGATTGAGGTAGAAGCTGATATAGAGTTAGGATGTTCCACTCCTTTGATGGAAGCATCTCAAGAGGGACAAGTTGAATTGGTCAAGTTCCTCTTGAGCAAAGGTATGCTTTGAAGGATAACTTTAAATGCAGAACTTTTGGTGTCTCATATTCATTATACAGTGATCTGAACCTTCTGACAAATGCTTTAAAAAATACAGTTTTAACTTTGATTTACCTATGTGCAGTTTGAAACTATATTAAAAACCTGTTCTCTGTTCCAGTAAATCCATTAGATTGCTCTGGTAGTGATAGAATTAAATTTTTACAAAATTATACCATGTTTTTAATTCATCCTTAGAACTCCTGATTGACTTGGTAGAAGGTTGAAACAAACCAGACAATTTGTCCTAATGTAATTAAAGCTTCTGTAGGAAATAGTTAAAACTGATTAGAAGGGATTTTAGCAGAGAGGAGGGAGGTGTGTGTGTGTATGAGTGTGTGGGAGGGGGGAGGGGAGTGTAAACACAGTTTACATGTGGAGGAGCAATGACACCCACAAAGCATCATGTATTGAACTGGTATGTGGGAAATATGAAATGCAAGGCTTTAACACTGTTTGAATCTCAATGTTTGTATGTTTTATAACTCAAAACTTCCAACTCAAGATATGAAAGTTGAAATTAAGTTTACTGTCTAATCTCTGACCTCTCCTTGTTTTTTAGGAGCTAATGTCCATGCAACCACAGCTACAGGGGACACTGCCCTCACTTATGCATGTGAGAATGGACACACTGATGTTGCTAGCCTCCTTCTAGATGCTGGGGCAGATTTGGTAAGTGTCTTAGTAATGATGGATTTGTACAAATGTGATGGACTAGTGATGAATATATTATAATGTTGGATTTGTGATCCAAGGGTTGTCTGTTCTATTCCCTCGGAGTTCATTTCAGTGTGTTTTGGGCAAGATGTTTTTTCTCTGTTGACTCTCTTCCTCGAAGGGTTAGGTGAGCAACTGTGAGGTATTTTTAGTGGATTAGCTGAAAGAGCTGCTGTCACACTCGAGGGATTGTATATGGAGCAATGTAACATAAAGCAGGAGTTTTTGTGTGGTGTACCTTTGATCACAATTGCCTCACTATCAGAGTAATATAAATGCAAATATTGTTATACTTAGTGACCTTCACTTTCTGTAAACTAAAATGTATTACTTCCTGAAAAACTGCCAAAACAACAAGATTTTAGTCTTTTGCAGGAAAGGAGAATAAGTTTCATTTGTTATGAGTTTAAGTCTTTGTTTTTCAGGAGCATGAATCTGAAGGTGGAAGGACACCATTGATGAAGGCTGCAAGAGCAGGTCATTTCTGTTCTGTGAGGTTTCTTATCTCTAAAGGTGAGTAAAATGAATATTCATAGGTATGTGATATTGCTGATGATAATCTGATTAGCACTTGTGACTTTAACTACCAACTTTTGCGCAGGCTACATCTTTTAAGGATAAGCAAATATTTGAAACAAGAGGTTGTTGTTATTATGCAAAAGAGTATGATAAACTGTTTTGGAAACTTGATTATGTCATTTGTTGTACCTTTGCTGAAGTTAGAGAGAGAAGGCAGAATTTATTTAATGTTGGTGGATTGATATACATCTTTGATGTTTACAGTTAACACATGAGATTTAAATAGATTGCACTGTCTTTATGTACAGAATGTGTAGTGTTTGTTCATTTCAGCATTCTAGAATAGAACCCACACATGACAGACCCACAGTGCAGAGGTCTGAAGGCTGAGGGGTTTCATCACATTCAGTTTGGTGTTTTTTCAGGAGATGTAACTACATTTGGGAGTAGTGTGTTTGGTTTTCACCCTTTGGCTTCCCTTGTTGGGACTTGAGAAAAAGAATCCCTTTGTTTTAGCTGTCATACCCAATAACTAAAACATTGATACGCGCTAGTGCCATACCAGCAAACAAGTATTTTGTTTCTGGTATTTTTTGCAGGGGCTGATGTAAACAGAGCTACCACAAACAACGACCATACTGTACTGTCGCTGGCTTGTGCTGGTGGTCATTTACCTGTAGTGGAGCTCTTACTTAGCCATGGAGCTGACCCTTCTCATAAGCTGAAGGTGAGCACACCAAGTTTTGTCAAGCTTTTGTAGAAATGATATTTGTTGAACCCTTTTAGCTACCTGTGATGAAATATGAGAGTTGATTCCTGATTGAAATTGACTTTAGGAATATGCAGTGAAGTTTCATACTAGAATAACATTTTATTGTAGTATAAGTGAACAGTGTGTGGTAGACCTAATTTGGGGGATTATCTGAATGGTAATAAGAGTATCATGATGTCATATGTGTACTGAATATTCAACATGTACTAATTTGAATATTGTTCTTCCCACAGGATAACTCTACCAGTCTGATAGAGGCATCAAAGGGTGGTCATGGCAAAGTGATGGGACGTATTCTAAACTACCCTGGGAACATCCTCTCATCAGCAGATGGTACCACCACACCCCCCACCCCAGACCAGGGAGAGGTGAGTCGTCTGAAGTACCTTTGACTTTCTAGTATTCTCCATAGTTAAACAGTCTCAATATTCATGACATGCAATTCTCATTAACATAATGTTGTGAAGTTTTATCACTCAGTTGCAATTAGGCTCTTATAAAAATCCAACATTGCAAAGACCATCACTAGTGTATTTACTAATGTTAGGGAATGTTTTAACCAGGTCCCTAAGCCATAGACCCTTTTCCAAAGGATTATGGATAGAGTATTTGTGCGCATCGTTTTTGTCCACTAAAAAATGTCGTTGACAAACCGACACACACCAAAACTCTATCCCATAATCCTTTGTAATTGCTGTTTGGAAAAGTGTGTATGGAAAAGTTACTTTATCTTTTCAGTTTCCAGATCTGGAATGATTAATAAACATGATCACAATTTTTTTGGTAATTCATTTAGGAGGTTCAGTGCAAGAACCTTGTTTTAATTCTTTGAAGGGTTGGGATGAGGTTAAGTCCCTTCAGCACATCATTTGGACAGAACTTTAAAAGATTTGGGGAAAAAGAAGAAAATTTGTTCGCTGTTGTCAGTTGTAACTTTTAAGTCTTCTTCCTCAGATTGTTTTACTTATGCCAAGAGAAGTTGTTAAGTGTTTTGAATAGTGTTTGCACCGGGTACCTGACTGACGATGTTAGGACCCGGTTTTGAAATTGCTACCCGGATGCAAAGTTTCAGTAACATAGATTGCACATGTGACAGAACACCTAACATGTTACTTTTTCCTGGCAAAATTTATCATGCACATGCCTAAGAACACTTGTCATGCCCATACGTAAGATATGTTGGTGTTATATTATTTCAATGTGCAAAGCAAAATTTCTTATTATAACTTAACAACAAACGTGTAGCCTAACAGAAGTTATATTTTCGGGTACCCGGGTACCCGACACCATCAACTTTGGGTACCCGGTTCCGAATTTTGGACCGGGTGCAAACATTAGTTTTGAAACTTTCATTTTACAGATTCCAAGAGTTCCAATTCAGGCCCTCCCTACTGTGGTTCCACCCCAAGAACCAGACAAGCACCCTGAGGAACTGCAAGGGACAGATTATCAAGGTAATTAAAGCTAGCTTTTTAGATCAAGGGGTAGTATAACTTTGAAAGAGAAAATATGTGCATCAAGGAAAGGAACTGTCTCTGTGATAAAAAGGACACCTGAAATGTGAAAAGTTTGTTCCTTGAAGACTTTTATTGCCTTGTAACTTTTTTTGATTTGCTGTGTAAATTGGCAGATATTATATAGCATCTTAGATACCTTTACATTTTGATATAATGTCTGTTTGTATGGTACCTTTACCTTCCATTATGTCTTATGGTTTGCCTAAAAGTATTACACTATACTTGTTTTCTTCATAGGTACAATCATGCAGGACAATGCTACTGATCCCATGGATCTTATCCCAGATGAAAGTCTTTATCAACAGAACATTGATTTAGAACTAGCTGCCACCCCTTCAGATATGATGTCCAGTTTTCCATCGTCGGGCAAACCTCGCTCGTCTAAGTTCAGGTCGGCAGAGGAACAGATCTTGGAGAAGCAACAAATCATCGCTGAACTTCAAAAAGTGGAGAGGGAACTTCAGCAGAGGATGGAGTATCAACAGGCAGAGTCTAAAAAACTGGCGCGGAAGAAGGAGGAACTCACGAGTAAAGGGAAGGTTGATTGCTTGCCAGAGGTGGATGGTGCATCACCTGGTTCTGCTTCATCTCTTTCTCTAGTAGGGTCCCCGGGGGAAGCAAATAACAACAAGGAGTCCCCTGATTCACCACCATGTGCAAACATAGATAGCTTTAGGGCTGATTTATCTCTAGATGAGAGGGAAATCAAACTGTTGAATGGAGCCTCACCTCCTATTCCTCATGAGTTTGAAATGCCTCACTATCTTGATGAACATGGGCAGATGGAACTGAACCTCTCTGGAGGAAGAGAAGCTGTGGCCAGTGGCCCCCAGGAGGAACCGGAACCAGGGGGTATGACATTGGAGCAGCTGAACCAGTTACAGGGGCAAGATAATCTTGTCCAGACCAAAGATCAAGCAGTCACCACTCACCTTCCAGACTTTTTTCTTCAAAATTTTCCTTCATATGATGGCATCCCAAAAGGGGAGAGACCCATCACGGAGGGTCAAGAAGACCTTAGTCTGTTACATGATGAGCTAGGAGCATCTATAAACTTCCAAAGTGAGATGGAGGAATTCAAAGGTGAGTTAGGTAATTGTTGTGTACTTTTATTGAACCAGTTAATTTAATTTACATTCTCAGGTAGAGATTTGCCAGTATTTCATAAGTATAGCAGTTGCAATCTTACCAAAGACGTTCAAAATGTCAACTTGGTAGAGGATATTCTTTAAAAGAAGGATTTAGGCTTTAATCAAGTTTGATAAATTGAAGGGAAATGCAATCTAAGCATTCTGGTGAAATTTGCATTGAAATTGGACCTGTGGTTCTTGAGAAACCAGCAGATGAAAGTGTCACATTTTCAACCCAAAGTGAACTTGAAGCAAGCACATGTGACATCTTAATGTCACAGTAATGAGCTCCTCTCTTGTAACTTTTCTTTAAACTTTTCCACCAATTTTGTCTTCCATAATTAGCTCACACCAGCATGCTGGTGTGAGCTATTCTGATCATGTGGCGTAACTTTGTCTGTCTGTCCGTTTGTTGGTCTTTCTGTCTGTCTGGTGGTCCAGTGGTCCATCCGTCCATCCACACTTGTTCAAAATGCTGCTGCTCCCACGTGCTTGTATGGATTTGTTTGAAATTTGGACACAATGTACCTTGAGTTGTGGGCCATTTCAGGAATTTGTGGTCTGAGGTCCCATGTGGGCCCTGTGGCCCATTTTATGAAATTCTGCAAAGTGCTTCTCCTCCTACAGATTCTCTTGTACAATGTTGATTGTTTGTCATAATTTCACTCTGTTAGTGGTACCTTCGGGGTGTTAAGGAATTTTGGGTCTAAGGCCCAAGATGGGCGGTAGGGTCCATTTTGTGAAATATTGCAAAGTAATTAACTTCTTCTCTGTTTAATGTTTAAAGAGAGGTAACAGCCTCTCATAATAATGCTTGGTTAGTGATCTCATTGTGGTGTTCTTGAAGTTTGGTCGAGGTCCCATGTGGGCCTAATGGCTCATTTTATGAAATTTTACAAAATACTTTTTCTCCTACAAATTGTGTTGTACAATGTTGATGATTTGTCATGAAGAAGCTCTATTAATGTTCTTACAAATTGCTTCTCTAATTTGGGATGAAGAATACTTTTGATACCTTTCTAACCAATTTTGTGCCACCCCTCTATTTTACCAGCCTCACAGAATCACTTTACTACCTATATTTCTCTGTACTGCACCTCTTTAAGACAGTCTGTGTAGAAGAGGTCAATCCTCTCCGTTGTTAGGTTAGTTCAAAGGGAGCTGCTTAATGGGATTTCCATTGGGTATTTCCATTGTGTGTGCATTGTCAGAGCATGGGGTGTGTTTGTCATAATGATGCTCTGTTAATGGCTCTTTTATGGTGTACATAAATTTTGGGTCCAAGGCCCAAGATGTACCCTGGGGTGCATTTTGTGAGATATTGCAAAATAGTCAACTCCTCATCCAGTTAATGTTAAACAGAGTTGAAGGCCTGTCATAATGATGCTTGGTTAGTGATCTGTTTATGGTGTTCTGGAAGTGTGGGTCTCAGGTCCCATATGGGCCCTATGGCCCTTTTTATGACATTTTGCAAATTGCTTACTCCTGCAGATTCTCTTGTGCAATGTTGATGGTTTGTCATAATTATATTAGAGTAGTGTGGTACCTTCAGGGTGTTTAACAAGTTGGGGTCCAAGGCACAAGATGGACCATAGGGTCCATTTTGTGTAGTATTGCAAGTGATTAACTTTTCCTCCAGTTAATGTTCAACAGAGTTGACGGTCAGTTATTAGGATGCTTTGGTTAGTGATCTGTTTCTGTTTTTCTGGAATATTGGTCCAAGATCCCATGTGGGCTCTATGGCTCTTTTATGAAATCTGCAAAAGTGCATCTTCAACTACAGATTCTCTTGTACAATGTTGATGGTTTGTCATAATGATACTTGAAATTTGGGGTCCAAGGCCGAAGATGGGCCCTAGGGGCTTTTGCTTTCTTAAATTGTATTCATGAAACAACTTACAAAACAAAGATAGCATGACACATTTTTTGTGACATTTGGAAAGGTGCCATCAGGGTATGTGAGATTTGGGGTCATAAGCCATTTGACATCATTTAAAGTCATATCATTTAAAGTCATATGATGCTTGTACTAATGAAGACTAGAAGCCAGGGAACCTTAATTGGTTGAAGGAATGAGCTTCAGCAACATCGGTGCTCTTAGTCTCACGTTGTCGTAATGTTAATGCATGAAAGGCATGGGAATTTTACAAATGTCACATTCCTCATGGGAAGCTCATCCCTATTGGTGTCAAGATCAAAATAACAGATTAAAAACAAAGGAAAAGAAAGCATTGCTCATCAATGTGAGAAGATGATATAACTCATGCTTGCTTCAAGTTCACATTAGGTCACAAATTTAGTAACTTCTTTTGCTGATGTCTTGAAAACTTAATGTCAGGATTGAGTGGATATTTTACAAGAATCCTTAGATTTGGAGATTTAGTACTCTTTCACAAAAAAAAGTAAGTTTTTACTTAAACCTTCCTTTAAGACAGGGATTATAGAGCTCATGTTGTTGAATACTTTGACTTTCTTTTATCTCCTTGCAGAGGAAGTAGAAACTCAGACCACACTTCCTAAGAAGTCTGTACCACAAACCCAGTCTGTGGGCACCCAGTGTGGAGGGTCACCATTGGCGCACAATATCAGCCAGTCATTAAGTCCAAACAGCAGTATGTCTCCACAGTACCCTTCAGCTCCAAACTCACCAAGTGGCTTTGAACCCCCTTCCTTCACCCCTCACCCACCAGTGGAGGTAGATGCACAGACAGAGAGCAATCATGACACAGCCTTGACCATTGCTTGTGCTGGAGGTTATGATGACCTGGTGAAAATGTTACTGGAGAAGAATGCTGACATCGAACACAGAGATAAGAAAGGTTGGTAGCTATGGATGGTAGTCATTTCTGTCTTTAATACTTGTAAAATACTGGGTTCATCTGAAGCTTGGACAAAGTCTTGGCCCATTGTCTCCATTTGTCAGTTCTTGAAAACATAAAAGATGCAAATACCTGGAAACAAGAGTGAAATAACCTAGAAAGAAATAAAAAACAGTTTCTTTAATGCAAAAAATTACTTTGCTATTTCAGTTTGCTTTAGAAAAAAAATTATTTAAGCTTTCATTCAACCACCAGACAAGTCAGAGTATTTATAGCAAAAGAATGATTAATGTGGAGTAAATCCATGTAATCATTTTGTGTTGACAGGGCCCTGCATTACAAAGAGATATACTCGATAAGACCTAAAGTTTGATTTCAATATGACACTTGCATAGTAAGTCACACTTTAGATCGATCATAAGTCTTTATGAAGTAGGTCCCGACCATTTAAAAATATCTCATCTATTTGAAGCTTAGGAAAAAGTCTTATGAATCCAAGGTTTTGATGTCTAAGTCTTAAAAGATAAGTTGCTTTAAACTTGGAAATTTGATTAAAATAACGTAGAACAAGCAGTGTGCCTTATTAAAATCATGACATTGCTGCTACTTGTGTACTGTGGGAAAATTTGTGACAGCTTTCATTTAACCAACAGAAAAAGTCAAAAGTATTTTTAGACGAAAAATGGTAAATGTACAGGAATTCCTGTATGTTTTATAAAATGTGAAAGGTGATGTCAGGTTTGAGTTGGAGAGCTTGTAGCATTAAGTAACCTGGAAATGTCAGAGATTTGAAATGTGAAAATGTGTAGGAAGACATAAAACAAAGTGAGACTTGAAAGGATAGTATTGACTGGGTCATAGAATCAAGGATATAGGAAGCTTTGTGACAAGGTCATATGATCAAGGATTGAACTATGCCAGGGGGATGATGGTGGATTACTGGTTGCCGCCGGGGAACATCTTTGAGTCTGTGACCCTAGTCAATTCATTTTTACATCCTGTGTGATCTTACATGTGTGTATAGAACTTCCAAAATTACCAAAATGAAAGGGGATACATTCTTAAATCCCTGAAGCTGACACCAAACTGTTGGTAGCTGACGTCCTATGTGTGATGCATAATGCTCATTGTGAAGAGATCTTGAGGGTGGCTAAGGAGAATCATAGTCTGATTCATAATTAATCATAATGATGTCTAGTTCATAGTCTGACAGTTGGTGGTGGTCTGTATGAAGAGGTGATATTTACACCCTCATGACCTCTGTGAAATGGTTAGTTGAAAACTGTTCTTGGGTTTGAGTAAATGTTTGTTGTGCATACATAACAATGCATTGAAGTTAAAATGCTTAGCTTGTTTTATGCATAAAATACAGCTCAGTTACTGTTTTCATTCTATGGATTCACTGTTAAGTGGGTTTGTGACCTTTGGGCATGATTTCCAACCCTGAGAACACCAATAGCAATTAAAAACTTCCTTCACTGCATTTTAAGTTAGTAGGATCACAATCAAGTTGTAACTATATCTTGATCCTGAAAAAGTTTGTTATCAGTTGAATCACCGAGGGTGCAGTTTTTTTCTGCTCAAACTGAAATAAAACTGGTATCAGACCATCCAAGTTCTTTGATATTTTAATAAGGACAAATTTAGTATTCCTCAACGTTTAAATCCCCATAGGATTCACTCCTTTGATCCTGGCGGCTACGGCTGGTCACTACAAGACGGTCAGAATATTGTTGGATGCTGGAGCTGACATTGAAGCGCAATCAGAGAGAACCAAAGATACTCCACTATCACTAGCTTGTTCTGGTGGAAGATATGAGGTAAGGACCCCCCAGTTGTTATCTGACTCCCCACCCATCACACCACACCACCCGCACCCCACCCTTGCCAATAAATAAAACATAAGTGAAAAGTTCTGACAGTTGCTATGAAAGATTTCCTCACCATTACTTGAACTAGTTTTTATAAAATATTGTGCAGTTTAGTCCACTCATACATGATCATGTTAATTATGTTCACTGCCTGGCATTTTGCCAATAAATGCCTTGCAGCCCTTAGCAGTCCTTACACACATCAGTAGCGTACATTTTGATTTGTCAAGTAATGATTTCAGCTTTTTTCTTTGTTCTGACAGTTCTGACCCCCTTGATTGTCATGATTCTTACCTATCCGAATTATCATTTGCACTGAGCTTTTTTGCCCCTTTTGCTTTTCCATGAGTTGCGTAGAATTATTTTCTATAAATGTATTATTGTTGGAACAGTTATTGGTATTCACCATCAGCATCGGCCAATATTGCCCACTTTCACCCCGTATTGGTAGGTGTAAAATTTACCTTAAATGTAGATATAACCTTAACAATATTTATAGTCCCATTTGTTATGAAGATGTTGCACTATTTGAGTATTTTCGAATGCAAGATCCAATATTTTACTTCATCAAGATGAAACGACATTTCATCATAGTGCCTCATAGCCTGTGATTAGTGTAGGGCCCGAAGATTTCCATGAAGCTGAATTTCCGTGGAAATCACAGAATTGACATTAGAAAATGGAAAATGAAGTTTTGAAAAAAGTTTGGAAGTTTGATGTTTTATACAGCTTTGAGGAACGATATGAACTTTTGAAGATGCCTAAATTAAGAAATCAGAAGAAAACGGATTTTGTCACAAAGCAGAAGAAAGTGGAATTCAGTATTTTCAAAGCGGAAAACTTTGGGCCTTAGATTTGTGGCAGAATGCTTATTTCCCAAATATCGGTATTGGATCAGGTATTGACAGATATTGAGAACTGAAATTTGTAATATCGGCTACTTGCAATATCGAGATGTGTTCCTTCTGTTTATTGGAGATCTAAAAAGCAGTGATGTTGAAGAATGTAGGATTATTCCTTAAGTGATAATTTCAGTTCTGAACTTATTGAATTAAATGTTTATTCCATTAAATGCTAGTTGCCTAAATATTCTATAACATCATCTTCTTGTAGGTTGTAGAGCTACTACTGAAACATGGGGCCAACAAGGAACATCGTAACGTATCTGACTACACCCCTCTAAGTTTAGCAGCTTCTGGTGGCTATGTCAATATCATCAAGTTACTCCTAAAGTCAGGAGCAGAGATCAACTCAAGGTAAGGTTGAAAGTTGCAAAGATGTGACCCAAAAGTTGCTATTTATTTGTATGTTTGGTAGAGAGCCTAATTGACCAGTCTTTTTTCTTTTCAGGCATTATCAATTTTGATGCCAGTTAAAGAATTAGAATTGACACAGATATAGTTTGTTAGTGATGGTCTTTGAAATTTTTGCATTTTCCTCCTCAACTCATCTAGTAATTGTTACTCTCTTCTCTTCATCAAGTATCAGGAGGTTTACTATATTCCAGAAACGTAATGTATGGTGTATGCAAAAGTGCACCATTTCCATGTAGAACTTCTGATGGGGGAGGGGGGGCTACGACAGTGGAGAGGAGAAGCTGAGCCAATATCTTTCAAAGCACTGTTCTTTCAAGGAGGTTTTCCTGGCCAGCATTGGCTGTCTTTTAAGACCTTAATCCATAGGCAACTATTCTTTTCTTTTCAATTTCAGAACTGGTAGTAAATTGGGCATTTCTCCCCTGATGTTAGCAGCCATGAATGGGCACACTCCAGCAGTGAAACTTCTGTTGGACCATGGTAGTGACATCAATGCTCAAATAGAAACTAATCGCAATACTGCCCTCACTCTGGCCTGTTTTCAGGGCAGGACTGAGGTGGTTAGTTTGCTAGTCGACAGAAAAGCCAATGTAGAACACAGAGCCAAGGTAAGCGTGTACATTTCAGCAGATTCACATGGAGAAGATTAAAATCTGTCTTTGTGGCCTTGTGGAAGTTGCAATTTTTTTCTCCTGCAGTAGCTTTATTGATAAAGAAGAAACCACCTTTTGCTTTTATAAGTGGACATTGGAGTCAATTGAGCTATAAATTGATTTCCGTTCACTCTTGCCATTTTATAGTAATTTTAAAAATGAAAACGTGAGAATTTTTGGTTTGTTCCAAGTAAACTTTAAAGCAAGCTGTGCGGTACTTCTGTGCTTCTTTGACTCTTAGAAGTAGGTGCTTTTGTCTTCTAATGAGTCTCAATAAATAAAAAATAAAATAAAAAAAAAAGGGCAAAACAAAGAAAATAAAAAATAATAAAAAAAGAACAGGACATCTTCCTGACTACATACAACTTGATATTTTTTCAAGTAAATATCCCTAGCATTTCCAGCCAAGCTTGGTAGAATATTGTGATTTTCTACTCTTTGGAAGAGAAATCTCTTACTGCACCTTGTTAGCACTACTTACATCATATTTTGAAATTTTTGTAGACTGGACTCACACCACTGATGGAGGCAGCATCTGGTGGATATGCAGAAGTGGGCAGCGTCCTCATCAACAAAGGGGCTGATGTCAATGCACCCCCAGTCCCCTCCTCTAGAGACACGGCACTAACTATTGCAGCTGACAAGGGGCATTACAAGTTTGTAGAGTTGTTGCTGCATCACAAGGCTGCTGTAGATGTGAAGAACAAGAAAGGCCAGTCACCTTTGTGGCTAGCATGTAACGGTGAGTCATGTTTGACACCTGGCAGTGACATCGAATGTGAGCGTGGTAGTCACCTTCATTGTCATATTTAAATACATTGTATTGAAGAGGGACATCAATGTCTGTAGCTAGCTTAAAAATAGTTTCTGAACTGGTTGTAAGCTAAATGAGACAGTTGGCTTGAGATAATCACATGTGACTACTAAGTGAAACCGCGTATTATATGGGTCATTCACTTGAACATTGGGCTCCAGTCATCTTGGAAATATGGGTATTCCTGGCAAATAATTTACCTTTTCCATAGACCTTTTTCCAAATACCAGTCACAAAGGGTTGTGGATAGATTTTTGGTACAGTTCACTTTTGTCAATGGCATTTTACTGTGGTCAAAAGCAATGTGTACCAAAACTCTATCCCATAATGCTTTGTGGTTGCTATTTAGAAAAGATTCTATTCTGGGGAGAGTTCCTGAATCAGGGAGAAGTCAGGAAATTTGAAATGTGCAAGAAGAGAAGATCTCAGTCTGTAATATGTAATGTGTGTCTCATATCTGAAGAGGGTATCCCCTGTATGAAAATGGGTCCAACTGGAAATAGGTAGAAATAATTATCCTGGGATTTAAAAAATATAAGGTGATATTGCTCTTGTGATATGGCAGGAACTTTGCTATGGTTGCAGATGTTTCATATCAAATCAAAATTTTGGTTCCTGGACAACCCCCACCCCCTCCCCCACTTCTCCTAGCTAATTCCCACCCTTAAGATTTCTTTGGACAAATTTGTCTGGGACAATTTCCACCTGGACAGCTCTCACCCAAACAACTACCACCTGGAAAATTCCCAACCTTGACAAATTCCAATTTTCCAATGGGTGGGGAGGGGGAAGGAGATGTGCAGAAGGGATGGTCCAGTTTGGAGTGGTACAGCCACATCAATTTTTATGTCACATGAGGAAGACATTCATATCATTCAGATTTGATTAATGTCATGTGAAAATCTTTTATTAGATAATTTACATTAAATTTTTGTTTCTTTTCAGGAGGCCATCTAGATGTAGTACAACTCTTGGTGAAAGAGGGGGCAGACATTGATAGTCAGGACAATCGTAAGATGTCCTGTCTGATGGCAGCATTCAGGAAAGGTCATGTCAAGGTTGTCCGCTGGATGGTGAAGCATGTCAACCAGTTCCCATCAGATGCAGAATGTCTTCGATTCATAGCTACTATTTCTGATAAGGTAAGTCAAGTCTGGTTGCTTATGAAGTAGATTTTCTCTAGTAATTGAAGTGAACTCTGTGTAATCTTAATAAGCAAGTAGATACATTTAGACTCAGAGACATCTTGTATTTTGCCTTGGGAACCCCCCCCCCCCCCCTCCGATTTCAATCATTTGACTTAAATATTGTTGTCTTTACAGGAACTGCACAAGAAATGCAGCACATCATTTGAGATAATAGTTGTTGCCAAAGACCGCCAGGCTGCTGAAGCTAACAAGAATGCTAATAGCTTATTGGAGGAGTTAGAGACAGAGAAGGTAGGCCCATCAAAGGAAGATATTTACCAAAAAATTTGTCCCTTCATATACAACTAGGATTGCACATGAATATGAGCTAAATGTCTGCTTTTAGAAAAGTTGTAACTTCGTTTTGTCATGCTATATTGGGGCTGCCTTTGTGCTTGGTGCTCAGCATAAGCAATGGAGTAGGGAAAACAAGCCAGTGAGCCACAACTGGAAAAAAGGCTGTGGTCATCTCGACTTGAACCAATTGGTTGGAAACTGGGACGTTAAACCTCATCTAACTAACTAACTAACCCAGCCACCCTGGAAATAAGGGAAAGCCTCTAGTCAGGAGAAAGTCAGGGAGTGAAAAAATACCTCAGAATTAGGGAAAAGTCAAAGAATTTTATTAACCCAAATGAGAAAGTGGTCATTGCATCATATTATGTCTTTTTTCTGAAGAGGATATCCAGTGTATGAAGATGTGTTTAACTGATTATTCAAAAGTTTGCAAATTTATGAGCGAAACAAAAACGTAAGGGAAAAATCAGGGAGTTATGTTTCCATGCAATTCTGGAAACCCAGGTGATTTTCACCTGTTAAACGTCTGAAATGTAAAATCCATCTGAAGGTACTTGTGATTTTATTTCTTAAAATTTAAAGGAGAAGTCTTGTTGTCTCAAAATTCACTTACAGTAGCATTTCTGAAATTTTTTATTTGGTCCCTCTTTTATTAATAAAAACGAGGGCAAATTTTATGTATGCAAGCTTTGATTGCATATATCTGTGAGTGGAAGGTATCTGTTACACAGTGTATTGGCTCTGCAGAGAGGAGGCAGCGCATTCAGGTTCTTAATTACATGAAAGCAGATTATTTTACAAAGTGCTTGCATAATGGAGGATTGCCTTTTGAGAGTGAAACGGCTACTGCATACCTTATGTGTTACACACATTAACGTTTCCTGTTACTTTGGAACTTCGGAATTGGTTTCAGCAAAGTTACCATTGCACAGCGGTAGCACTATCTCTACTTAGCAGCTCCATAGGAGACCTTATGCATTGACATCACACCATGTCATTTTGGAGGTTAAACAGTGAAGCACACTGCATGCATGATGTAGACTTGGACTTACGTGCGTATCCGACTGGTACACAAATCATCTGTCTGCATTTGTTGGTGGAAGTTGCAATGATACACGCTTACCTCCCGGGGGATCAGGGAGGGTGCACTTTCTGTTCTGTGACATCATGTGTATAAGGTCTATAAGCAGACTAGCTCTTTTGCAATTCACAGTAATAGGTTCTAGTAGTCTTTAGGAGCCAGATTTTTCTCAGTGTTTTCACGGTTTTTCATTGCTTTTTGGGATACATGTCAGCCATCATGTCAGTCCACCTCTAAGAATACTGATGGAATTTAGTGGGAGGAGGTTTGACAGTTTCTGAGATTGAAGAAGGTGCTAACTGTTAGGAGAGTTTGAACCATTTGGGATTAGGAAGAGGGCCTTTTGAGTTTATCAGTTAAGGCATAAGAGAGAAAAGTCAAAGGTCTGTGGTAGCTTGTCTCTAAATAATCCTTTTGCCTTAATAGGCCTGGGCTAACTTAATATTTCTTTTTCCAATTTAGGGGGGCATAACAT
The DNA here is from genome assembly GCA_029531755.1 of Holothuria leucospilota. Lineage (NCBI taxonomy): Eukaryota > Metazoa > Echinodermata > Holothuroidea > Aspidochirotida > Holothuriidae > Holothuria > Holothuria leucospilota. The sequence continues at coordinate 15,155,448 of CM055980.1, read as the reverse complement.
TTCTTTTTCTGAATGGTTCCTTCTCACTTTCTATGCAAAAGCCTCTATCATTCTTGTATTTTCTAGTCATTTATGAGACAAATATGGAAGGCATTTGATGTAAATTTGTTGTGTAAATATCAGAAAGCCAGTTGAGAGGCTGAAAGGTGGGGATAAATGATGTAAGTTTAGATTTGTTTGTTTGAATTCCTCTTTTTTGTTGTTTGAATCATCAGACCCGAGAAGAGACTAGGAAAGCAGCAGCTGCCAAGAGGCGGGAAAAGAAACGAAAAAAGAGAAAGGAGAAGCAGCAGAAGACAACAACTAGCAGCACCTCACCAGAACCATCAAAGGAGGAGGAGGAAGAAGAAGAGGAAGAGGATAGTCCCCCATCCTCTACTGCAGAAAGTGAGGACCTTAGAAACATCTTGGGATATGTACCACCTAGGTGGTGGTATGGGTCCTTTGCAAGTGCTTGTGAGGTTCTGGAAGGGGTATTAAAAGTTAAAAATGAAAACCATACATGTTACAGACTTTGAAGAATGAAACAAATTGATTCCATAGCCATTCCTCTTCTGTGCAGCAGAGATCTAGGCCCTTTGAGTTATCCTGATGCAGTGTTTACTCTCTGGGTGATGTGAGGGGTCTGTCACGGGTGCCATATGTGATTCTTAAAGATGCCTTTAGACCAGATTCATGAAAAATACTTGTGTACAATATTTAGTTTGCATACTTAAAACTTAAGCAACAAATTTTGCTTAAGTAGGTGTGATAGAGGGAATTAAATAAGGTGATGTTTTGTTTAACGTAACACAAGCTTTAGAGCTGTAGTAAGTATGTAGCAACAAATGGATGAGGCACATTTTACAAGCTAAGCATTAGATCAGCAATTGGCTTAGTTCTACTTTTATTTCTTATCTATGTTGTAAGTTGCCACAAAAATCTGTGTACTGGCTATTGCAAATTACACAAGAAGCCTATTTATTTTGTTGAAGGTTGCACACATATTTGAGCCAACTGTATTCCTGTACTGTTTCTTTGAAAGATAACGTGATAAGCTGTGTCTTTTGTAGGTTTAGAGGAGCGAGTACCGCTTGAACCTCCCTCTGCAACTACCACAACCACCATTGGACCTGTCAGGACCACTGATACCATCCGCACAAGTGGTGCCAAAAAGTCAAAGATGCAGTTAGTAACATCTGCATCTTCCACCGTCACCACATCTGTACTGTCCAGCACCACCGCTTCATACATAATGAAAAGTGCACCCCCTGCCTCTTACGACAATGCAGGAGAAGGAGGCAAAGAAAAGGGAGCAGAGGATGAGAAGAGAAACGAAAAGAGGCAGAAGATTCGGGAACGGAAAGAGATGAAGAAGAAAGGGATGAAGCTGGATGCGAGAGAGAGACGGGCACAAGAGGAGAACACTGTTGGTAGAAAAGGAACGAAGAAAAAACTGGCCAAAGAAGGCAGACAGTTGAATCATTCCTTGTGAGTTACATTTGAAAATGTTTTATGAGAGGAAGACTGTCTGAGACTGCAATTAAAAAAAAGTTTGGTGAAAATAAGTGGTTGTGATAGCAATGATGGAAAGATGTCTTTCAGTTAAAGATGATTTGAAACCTTAAGAAGTCTGCAGCTGCTGTATCACCGGAGGTTTAGGTTGTGAGATCCTCCTTCCTGCTCAATGTCCTTTGTGTAGGCTGTGGGGTATACTTTGGGTGGGGGTAAGGTCGTGAGGGACACCTCACCACAATGCAAGAGTCAACTCTTTTAGAGCCTTAATTAAGAATAAATTCAGTACTTAAGTATTGCACCACTAAGTAAGAAAGAACATAACTCAGTGAATTACATGACAGAATCGATTATGTGGGGTAAAAAGGGGGTTCACCCAAGCATGAAGGATTGCCATAATTTGCTGTTTATAGTATTTTGCACATCTCTTGAAGTAGTCTCAGAAGTTTGATAGACTTGCCTTTTATTTTTTGTACTGTAAGTTGTTGTTATGCAGTGTGAAGTTCTCACAGCCATGAAAGATTGGCCTTAATCAGATTCCTGTTGTGCATATTTTTTCACAAATGGCAAATTTTAATTTATGAGGCATGTCTTAGTATAGTTTGCATAGTTTTTTGATAGCTGTTATGACCTATGTCTAGCAGTTTACCCCATTGTTAAATTACTGTCTCTTCCTGCACTTTCACTTGCACCTGGTATCTTTCCACTTTTGGAACAAGTTCACTAAAATATGATTTGCTTTCTCTTTGGAAAAGGCTTATGTGTTATAGAGAGTTTTCTATTTCTATACCAAACAGGAGAGAGGGTGAGTACAATGGACTCACACCCATAGATGGTAGCAAAAAGTCCCCTGTATCAGGTGATTCAGCCCACCAAACTCTCATTGGGAACTTCACATCTGCCAGTCCAAAGAGGGGACAAAGAAGAGAAGAGGGTTGGAAGGAGGTTGTAAGAAGGTAAGTGTACTAGGCTCATTCTCTGTCATGTGCATTGTGTTGTATGTTTATCATCAGTTTCCAGAAAGACAAAGCTTGGGAATATGTGGGAATGACCTTTGTAAGACTTATGATTCCAAATTTGGTGTCATATGATGAATTGAAAGCCATCTGACATCAAGTTGTAACGTGTATGTGTCATGAAGTGAATGATAGGTCAGGGGCACTGATTAGTACATTCTCCATAGTTGAGTTACAGTAGTGGACAGAACATTCAAGCAAGGACCTTTCATCTACAAGAGAGGTCACTGATGTATTATTTTGCTGTTCTGGTCTCTTGGTGTTTTGTTTCATATCAGTAAGCATCACTGATCTTTATGTAATAAGAATTGACCAAACCAAATTTGCATTGTAGAAAATGGCAAAACACTTGTATAATTTGGAGACAGGTGTTGAGAGAATACTTATTGCTCTTGTAGTAAAATAAATGTGTAAAAATATCATAATTGGCCCACTTCCTTCATAAATTGGAAAAAGCAACTCTGCCATCAGCCCTTGCAAACATTAACCACCCCCTAGCAAACTTGAACCATCCAGCCTTTCTCATTACTCTTTTCCTGTTAGTATTGCTTCCTCATGAGTACGTGGTTTCATTTTCAGGTCCAAGAAAGTGATTATTCCTTCATCCTCCATCAGTAGGGTGATTGGTAGAAATGGAGTCAATATCAATGCAATTAGGGATGTGACTGGGGCTCACATTGATGTTGAGAGGCAGAACAACAAAGGAGGAGAAAGAAACATAAACATAAAGTAAGTCAACAGAGACAGAACTCATCAGGAATTTGTAGATTTACCATCAAAGCAACCTAGTTTGGTGCACTGCACATTTTGTAACTTAATATCAGCATATCGTTTGTATTACAAAACTTTATTTTGTTCAAACTTCTTCCCTTTTACACAATTTGGAGAATGTTTATCAGGGACAGAAATTGGCTTTTCAGGTCTTCTTGCTGATTTTGAAAATGCTGAAAACTTTTGTAATACAATGGAAAAGATCAAATGTAATCACTGCAAGGAACACACCTGCATATGTTTAATCATGTATGGTTACTTTTAGTAATTGCACAATTTTTGTTCATAAATTAATATATTGGAGGATAATTCCTTTTCACGTACATCACGTTTCTTATGGCCGTGCAAGAAAGCCGCCATGTTGAGGGAATGAGTGAGGTGCAGATGTACAGGCATATACAAAGTGACCAGTCCATGAAAGTCAGACATCAGTGCCACTGGGGTGTGTACTACATGCCGAGTGGGCACACTTTAAAATATATACATAGGAGTAGAATGAAAATTACATACAAACTTTCCATGTGTGCCATGAAATGTGTGTGTAAGCAAATCGTGATGCGACATAAATTGAGTCAATACTTCAGTTGTGAAACGCCATGAAAAGTATTTGTGAGAGAAATAACAGATTTGGTAATTATGCTACACTGATGTTTTAAAATAAAGTTGGGGTAACTTCATGCACCCTTGAAATATATTCTCTAAAAGGAAGATATGAAGATTATTGTGAGGTAAAACGACTGATTTGGGGTAGGGGGTAGAGATTACTGTGATAAGACTCAGGTAGATAGTATCAGGCCTTATGTTGCCCTGTTGTATTTATTGTACCATGAAATTCCAATGATTTTATTACTCATCCATTGCTGGCAAGCTCAAAAAAGTATTTGTAATCAAATTGTTGTTTGTTACTTCCCACAGAGGGTCAGCTGAAGCCACCCGACAGGCCTCCCAACTCATCACGGCTCTAATCAAGGAACCTGATAAGGACATCTCAGAGTTGATGGCCAAGATAAAGAAAAATAATAATGCTGCCCAGTTGACGCCCACTGCCAGTGTGAGCTCCAGCCACCCGCTAGGTACCTCCAGCCAGTCCCAAAAGTCTGTACCATTGGCATCCTCCTTGGTTGGTCCACGTTTAAAGAATGCAACTTCTACTCAGTCATCGAATGCTATTTCAAAACCACCTCCTAGTCAAGCTACCATCTCTCAATACCTTCCTAGAAGTCTGGCAGTGTCCAGTCAACCCCCAAGGGCACCTGTCATAGTATCATCTGCCCAGAGTACCCTGCTGCCTCGTGCAACTAGTGGGAACATGAGATGGGGTGCACCACAGGTCAAGAAACCAACTCAACCTGTAGCTCCTCTTCAGCCAGAGATAACAACATTTCAAGCTCCTGTTCAGCCCACAGCCCAACAGATGCAGCCCAGTCCAAGTGCTGGCCACCAGAGGCAGTCCTTTCAGCAACCGCAGGCAGGTCAGGATACTAGTGTGACACCATCAAAGAATGTGGTGAGATGCCTCTTTAAGCAACCTGCATCACAGGAGCAAGGAAGCCCAGCAAAGCAGCCAATTGCACCAACGCCAACCCCTGTCCAAGAGCCAGTGTTTCAAGGTACCCACAGCTCTTCTCTATTCTCCAGCCATACCTCTGTGGCCAATTTGATGCCAGGTGCCATTGAGAAAGGACCACAAGCACAAAGCCAGGGTATTCTGTATGCCACAGCACCAATTGGTCCCATATCCAAACCAGTCACAGTGGATAGTTCCCAAGCTTATGTCCCTGACAATCCCAGCCAGGCCAGCATGGGGAAGGGAAGCCTTCCTCCTAGCTCTGTGATACCCATGACTGACCAGGCAACACTTAATTTTATGATGACTCAGGACAGAAGTGATCTGTGGGGATCTGCTGTTGGTCATCATCCAATCCCTGACAACCAGCCAGAGTTGAATTACTCATCCCATCACGTACCAACTCAGTCAGAAGAGTCCAAGGCTCCTGGGTACAAGAGACTTTCTGCACCCCCTGGTACTCATATTCCACCCATGAGTAATGCTCTTACTCGATCCCACACTTATGGAGGTCAAGGGTCAGCAGCCCATCAAATGTATCAGATGTCAGTTCAGCACCAGGGATATCAGAATCGTATTCACCACTCATTTGGCCCAGCTGATGAGCCCACCCTCAACCCATCATCATTTGCTCCTCAGATGCCAGAGATTAACAGTTTTGCACCCATCTCTCCAGAAAATCATACCCCAACACCACCACCGAATGGATCACCAGTATCCCCTGGGGCATCCCCTCGGTCAGGAACCACCAGTCCAAGTCAAGAGAAGAAGGTCATGATGCCAATTGGGACAGAGCGCCACAAGCAGCATCACCAACGTAAGACTCCTGTTGGGTTCCCTGCCAGTATGGGAGGGGACTTGGTGAACCCTCTTGGTTCAACAGGAGGGGGCAGCATCTGGTCTTATTCAGGTTAGTTTGACTTTCATATCATTTGTGTAATTTAAATGTCAGTAGTGTCAAGTATTCAGATTTCTTTCTGTGTATTATAATTGTTTAGGTTGGATAGACATAATAAGTGAACACTAATGAAGTGCTGGATAATTGTCAGAACATTCATAAAAAAGCACTAGTAAGGAGAACTAGTGTGAGTTTGTGAAAAGTATGACAAGAGTATGTCATGCTAGCAAGGACTTGAATCATGTGATTCAGATTATTATCAGCAGGAGGGTAGGGGTATAAGCATGACTTGTTAGGGAGTGTTTGTGTGACGTGTGACACGGAAGAAGTGTGACATGGGCCAGACTACATGTGTGGCATGGTAAGAACTGCTTGTCATGATTATGCAACGTGGATTAGAGTACTGGTGTGACATAGTGACAATTACTAGCATGAGAAGTGTGAGTACACTCACTGGTATAAATACTAGCATGACATGGTAAGAAGTACTGATCTGATGTAATGATGTGTGATTGTTTTATGACATGGCCAAAAGATGTGAGTATGAGATAAAGTAGAAGTGCATGCTTCAAAAATTTTCCTTTTTTTTTTTTAATTTTGACTCCCCTCTATTTAATACAGGAGACAAGGGCTCAAGTGGTTCCTCATGGTATGGTACACCAGATATGGATGAGACTTCCAGTCAGATACCTCAAGGAGGCTCAGTCATACAGAACTCCCTCCCTATGGGAGATAGGAGTCACCCGTTCCCAGGGCAGATGTCCATGGTATGTTGCTCACTTCATAGTTTCATATGTAGCATAGCATTTTGTATAAGGTATAGTGAAAAAGTCTCCAGTGTCAGTCTTTGTTATGATGGTTGATACTAGAGTTGGGCTGAGTGACTCTTTAGTACCAATATAGTGGCACATTATAGACAAAGTCTTGATGTCATTCTTGTAATATTTCTTCCTGTAAGGGTGGGGGTAAGTTTAGGGGTGAGGCGCCTAGAAAATGATAACATTTTTTCCGCAGAAAGAGAAAATAAACGTGAAACGACAGTTTGTCTTTGGGAAAGATTGGGAGCCATAACTAAGAATTGTTCAAAAATACCATTTTTTCATTACAGAAGTTTCATAGACATGGTCTTTGGATAAAAAGTCTGCCTTGGATGCCTTGCAGGTTTCAACTCATACACCCCATGTCATATTTTTTTCTTGCTAAAAGGAAATCTTTACAGTGTAAACCCCTTGTAGCCGTTCATATGTGATGTGGTATGAGTATGAGCTGGTGTATTGTTATGTATTGCTGCTGCATAGTACAGAAGTTCTAAATGACAAGCAATGATTAGTGGTGGTAACCCCCTCCCCTTCCCCTTCCTCCAATAAAAAAAAAATGAAAATGGTGAAAACTAAACATTCTGGTTACATTACTGATAAACAACTTGTAATTTTTGTCATGAAGGTACCCCAGATGAATGCATATCTGCACACAACTATGGACATGATAGGGGACACACTCCATGCAAGTGTGCCCCCTCCCTCACAAATGCCATACCAGCCTGGTTTGCCCTTGGACACTAATGGACTGTGGAACCCCCAGATACACCAGGGACAGAGTGACCAATCAATGGTAAGTATTTGTGAGCGTGACCAATTCATGATGAGTATTTGTCATCAGTTGGTCAGAGTGACCTGTCAGTTGTAATTCTCATCCATTGTTCTGAGTGATCAATTGGTGAAAGTGTTTGTCAGCCACTGATCAGAGTGACCAATTAGTGGCGAGTATTTATCAGCCACTGATCAGACTGTCCAATGAGTAGTATTTGTCATGGTGACCAATCAGTAAGGAGTATTTGTCAGCCATTGATCAGAGTGACTCCCCCCCCCACGCTTCTCTTTCAGTATTGTGTTGATATAGCCTTGAGCGGTTTAAAGTTTGTGCAGGCTATTCCTGCTTTGTCTGGGTGGTGCAGTAAACAGATGTTCTTTTGAAGTTGGAGGAGGGGCTGGAAGTAAACTTAGTGGAGAGAATTTTATCGTTTGAGGAAATGATAAATGGGGATGATCTTTTTTGTTATACATTTTTTTTAGGAGTTGGGTAGTAAATTTGGAACTGGGTAACACAATGGGTTGCTGGGTATCTGAATTATGCAAACACTAAAAATAATAGATTAAATAAGGAGAACAAGGCATTGCTCATTAATGTGGGTCACTCCTGCTGGCTTCAAGTTTACATTGAGGGCATAGATTTCATTCCACTTTCACATGTTAACAACAAATTTTTGCTGACAGATTTCTTAAATGTTTAATTTTCCACAGAATGGAACTCAATTTTTTTTTTGTTTTGTTTTTTCAAGGAATGGATGAGATGGGGTCAACAAACAATGTAGCATCAGCAGACAGATGCCATCAGTTGAAGCTCACAAATGCAGACTGATGGGATCCTAATGTTAGCATCTTCGTCCTTCATCTTGGGGAAATCTGTAGTGGTTTTTTTTTTTTTTTTTTTTACTCTCTGTTTTTCTAGTGTAATTGTGAAACTGATCTCGTGAGCAATTCTGTCATGAAAAAAGTAAAATCCTTTTTTCCTCAAAATTAACAATAAATTCATGCATGTTGGATATTATTAGTATTAGTGTATGCTTAATTGGCCTGTTTGTAGCTCTGGTATCACGTGACCAATGAAACAATGCCTGATCCAATATTATCATTGTCAAGGAGTTACTTTTTTCCTTTTTTTTACATATATATACTTTGTGCATTGATGCAAGTGGCTGTTATTACATTACAAAAATTTGAAATTTTTGCAGTTTTCAAATGGGAATGCATTAAAGTATTAGTTTTGTTGACCTCCCCATCCTGATTTAATTTTATCCCAAGATAAAAATAGAAACATTAAAAATTGTTCTTCAGAAATGGAATTAGTCCCTTGAAATGTTTTAGTGTCCCTTTAAGCCTTTAATATGTCCAACTCTTGAGGAGATTATACATTGTAGTTTCAGATATGGGCCAAAAATGCATGGAGTCAATAAAGTTCAGGAAAGTGACATTTTATTAAATGATTTTACAGACAGTAGTTGGAATGCAACTTAAGAATAGAACATACTTCTAAACTCTGTGGTATTGCTCTTTGAACCTGGTGGCGGAAAGTAGCTGAGGGACTTATCCTTGAACCAGAGGCAAATCTGGGGACAATTAGGAGAACTTTTATTGTGAATCGAAATACTTTGTTGACCTAGATGAAGAAGACATGTTGGGTTTTTCCTATTGAAACATGCAACATTGCACTTCATCAGGTTAAATACCTTTACCTGAATATGTCGTGAAATTTCAGTAGTAGATCAGTTCAGCTGACATACTTCCCTGGGAGTCATAAAAATGACTTCTGAGTAAAATGGGGTTTTTCTCATTTCTTTACTTGCATCTGGCAATTTCATGAAAATCTATGGTGGCTACTTGTGTATGTTTGCATTATTGCCTGTATCAGGGTGTATGTCTCTTTTCTTGGTTCCTAGCTGTGGGTGACACATTTGTCATTATGAAATGGCTGGTGCAATGTTCTTTTACTCTTCTGATAAAAGTTATCCTTCAAAGCCACAAGTCAATTTTGGGTATATTTATGGTTAGGTATGAATTTTCCAGAAGTTTCACTGTTCCAGACAACTTATGTAGATATTTGCAGTGCAAAATATCTCATACTAACCTTTCTCCTCAGTACTTACTGAAACTTGAAGATGTTAAAAGATTTGAAAACATAGACTTATTGCCTGTACTAGAATTCCTGCCAACTTCACCCGTACATTATTTCCCTAACTCTGACCCTTTTTTTTTTGCTTTCACCTTTCCTGAATGCTGCCCTCTATTGGTAGGTTTTGGACAGGTATAGTATTGTAGTTTGCCAGTATTCATTCAATGTGAAGAGAGATTTCCCCATAATCTGCAACTTTTTTAGAATGTATTTTGTGACTTGGTGACTTTTTTGAAGGAATTTGATAACATTTTTTAACTTTATTTGGGCTTGGAATAAAAGTTAAAATTTGCAGCAGTTATCTTTATTGACAGTGACGGCTTGCTGTGGTATATCCGATACCCTGTTGTGTGAGTTAGTGATGTCAAATGTGATGGTCCTGTGTATTAGGGTAAGCAGTATTTGACCTTTGACTTCTTTGGAATTACATCAGATATTTAAAAGATGTACTGTAGGCAGTGCTAGCATTTCAGTTCTCCAAGGTTTTTGTTCTGAATTTCACTCAAAGATGATCTCTTTCCCTGGATTCTTAGACCGAGTTTTAGGAGAGATTCCAAGGATTTGTTTTGTTTTTGAATTCAACAGTAGGTGTTCCTTGTTACAAAAGGAAAGAGCAATAAGGACATAAATGTGGTAAGTTTAGTGCTCTGCTCGCCTACAGTTGATTTGATTAACACTTGAAAAATTAAGCTATGAAAATAAAAAAAATAAAAATAAAAAAATGACTTAAAAAAGATGATACTCATTTATTTGCATTATTGCAAAGGATGAGGCACATTGAAGGAAGACCGAACAATTTGATGGAGGGGAGCATGTGAGAGGATAGAGCATCCTCATTAGTAGACACGAGTCTTTTAAAAAAAAAAAAGTACACTGCGTGATTACATGAAAAGGCAATTGTCTTTGTAAAGGAGATGTTGCTCCATTAACTAAGGGAAGTATAAATTCCTTGAAACATGTTATATCATGTGTACTTCGAGATTGAGTTCACCATTAAAACCAGTTGTATGACGCTATAATCGTCTTTTTGTTTTTTGTCTTTCTTGATCAGATGTGTTTCTCTGTTATGTGATTTCCCAAACCTGTGCCATCAACATAATGATCAGGTCATATTTACACTTATTGTGCAAGTATCTTATATTGTACACAAGGCTATTGTTTTCAAGTTCATATGGGGTCAATGTTTAAACCATTTATGCAATATTTTAGCATGGTGGCAATTTTGATAGGTCTGATGTAATGATGATTTTGATAGGTCATATGTTTCACACACAGTTCTTGGCAGAGGTAAGCTTTACATTAAGCTTTACCAAGAGAGGTGGTTGAGAAATATGACCAGGTGAGCTCTGATTTTAATTCAATGTGCCTGGTCATATCCCCCAACTGATTACATCTATAACCAAGGTTAGCACTTGAATTACAAAGAGTGCATTTCCTTCATTTGTGCACAAAACACTGAAATAAGTTCACTAACTCATTTCACATGCATATGTATGCACATTGTAACTTGTAATACCATGGTATTACTTGAAACACAATGGTATTACAAGCCTTGACAGTGCATAACCATCGTGCTAAACGTGTAATTTGAAAAATTAAAAAGATTCTGGTCCTGGAAAAGTAGGACCCAGTTTTGCAAAAGTCTCAAAGACCAGGAGTGAAAAGGTGGATTGGGCTGACACCTGGTCCAAGCTTGCTTAAGGCTTGAGTAGAGGGTCCTTGGGCAACTAGGTATGATATACAAATCCTTCCAAATCTTTTAAGAAAGGAAAATTTACTAAAGACATTGAAAACAAAATTTTATGAATTTCTTGTGCCTTTATTTTTACCCCAAACTACAAGTTCACTGTCAACGATGGACAGAAATTCATTCTTTATACATATCCACAAGAAAAATTCTGTACAATGCTGATGATAAATTGGATGAGTAATGAAATGCTCATAAGGTGTAGGAAAATCCAAATTATATAAATTTGTACTTATTTCTCTTAACTCTGTTTCTGGAAACATTTGAGATATTTATCCTGCTCTCCATAAAGACTGGAGACTCGAGGAACAAAGGTTAATTAATTCTTAGCAAGGGATGTTCCAAAAATTACAAATGGAATAAAGTATGCAATGCATGTTTCAAAACTCAACTTTATTCTTAGCAACTTACCAAAACCTGTTTAAGTTTGTCCAACAAACACCATTATTAATCAGGAAATGCTTACACATTTTCATAATTACTTGTCATGGAAAGTCCTGTATGGTAAATCCATCAGTAGCCAAAACCTTCAAATTGCTTCAAAGTAGCTATGACCACAAAGGAATACCAGAAAGAAATTAACAACCTCTGTTTACTTCATCAAGAGGGTAAAGGGTTGCCACACATGTTACAAACAAAACGAGATTCTCTGTTGTTAGATATGAATGACTTCAATTAACCTTTCTTATGAAGCAAGTATTATGTTTCACGGTCTCTAGAATGTATCATTTTTATCCAAGAAGTCTGAATGGAAACATTTCCACCTAACCCCAAAACTGATTTTCCTCCAGCTAGCACTTCCTCACGCCACTCCCCTTCATTCAACTACACTCAACCCTCACCATCTCACATAATGAAGGGAAAACTAGCAGCTCCCTTTGGTGTCAAGTACCACACACCACACAGTGTGGCACATGACACCAAGCTGTCAGCCCCTGTCTATGTGCTACATCTGTGAGCAAAAGGAGCAAAAAAAAAAGGCACAACACACAAAAGTTAAAACTCATAAAAGTATTTTTATTCATGCCCACAGACCCAAGGTACCCACGTAGCACCTGCCAATTAAATTTAAATGGCCTGCACAAGATTTGAGGAGTCAGAATATATTAACTGTAATAACCATTTGGGGTAAGGGTTCTGGCAGTGGCCCCTCTGGCCAAACACTGAGAACCCCTGCAATAGACCCTCTCCTTCCCCCAGCCACCTCCTAATCCCCCAGCCACCTCCTAATCCCCCAACCACCCCCTAATCCCCCAACCACCCTTGTCACATTCACTTTTGGGTGAAAGGAAAAAGCCTTTTCCCACATGTATTAAAAATGAAAGCAAATGGGAAATGTTAATAAGAGCAGAAACTGTAGATCAAGTATTTGAAAACATTTCTTCATTTGACGGACATTCATTTAAACAATGTGTACAAATATTTCCATGATTCATTTAATACACTTCACTCATCTTGTTAATTCCACATGGTTTTGTGAACTCTTTGACAAAAAGCAAACACTCTCAATGGCTCATCAGGCCCAGAAATTCAAATATATGATACAAGGTCTTTATACAAAGCATTTTTTGTGCGATTTTAAAATCCTATCAAACTTGTATCATAAAGGAAAGGAAGAAAAAGAAGAGAAAAAAAAAAGGAAAAAGGCCAATTTTTTTATTCAGTTGGTGGTACTTCCTTTATTTTATAGCAATTCTTTGGATAATTTTTGGTATACTTGTGACATTAAAATCCCTATCAAACCATGAGTCTGTTTAGCACACATTTTACTTGTAGTATCGGACCAAAGGGTAGCCCATCTAGTAACAGCCACTGGAGGTTTAAGTCAATCACCTGTCTTTCTTCCAAATATTCAAATTTCAATGTTTCAATCATTAGATTAGTAATCAATAGTTAGCTTGGAGGGAACTTTTGGAATTAAATCATTTCTTAAAGCAACTACCTAAAATAAAGCATAACAATAGATTGGTCAATGCATCTAGCTGCAATAACAGACCACAGGTTCAAAATAATGACACCTGCATTTTATTTTACTACGAAAGGTAACGCTCGCTTCAGCCTCCTGACCATTAGGGGTAAAGAAAGATCCCAACTCCCAGAATAGTGCTGATCTATGATGTACTTAGCTATGTTACAAAGTTATACACTCTAGATCAAACATTCTGGAAGTATCAACTGGCCACGAAAGCAACAAAAAAAAAAAAAAAAATGAAAAGAGAACAGTTTTATCCTTCAGCATGTCACCATGACAACACAAAGATGACTCAAAGGAATAATACCACAAAATGTTAAGATAGAAGTTACAAAAATACAAGTATTTACAACTGGAATGGAATATAACTTTAATTCCATAATTATTGAAATAAATAAATTTAAAGGATCTTTAACAACACTCCAGGACTTCTATAACTTTAGAAATAGATTTCTGACCGGTGGTCCCATCTGCATCCTGTAAAAGAATAAAGATGACATCGATTGAGACAAAATAGGGTCACCAGGCTTGACAGGTTGTGTTTTTCAGGCTATTTCACAAATTAACGTTTCCACGACCTTTGACATGTTACATTTATGGTATCAGGTTGGTTACCATGGAAAATCAACTTTCGACTTCAGACTATTTTAAAACTTGCCCTCATATCACCTTTGTCCTTAGTTTGTGAACTTTGACCTCACTAAAAAAAGGTCGGAAGCCATGTTGCATCTATGATCTGTGGTGGGGGGGGGGGAGGGGAGCCTGTCGCTATGTTAAGTTTGTAAGCTGATAAATATACAACCCAGTCTTTCCCATCATCTACTGGCTGTGTGAATTATTCAAACAACTACCAAACAATTTCATGAAAATTAGGATAAGAATATTTTTTATTTTCTCTTCCTACCCCCAACAGGAGCACATCCAGCTTTACCTACCCTTCCTTACCCCCCTCCCCTCTTGTACTCACTCTCACAAATAAGTGTTTGTCACTGGGCCTTTCCTTTTTACATGACTGCCTCAAACTACTTAAAGTAACATCTACTTTTTTCTTAGCTTTCTAGAAAAATTGATGAAATAAATCACATTAAACATGTTTTTTTTTTTACATCATTGAAAACAATATTTCCCACTGGCTTACGACAAGTATCAATTCAGGTACATCCACTGGGTGATTTTCTATAATAGCATGTAAAATTTGCAAGAAATCTTTCCATGGGTTACTTACCTTTACCACGAGTGAAACCAACTCCATCTCACCCTTTCCTCTTCAACCACTTGCCTTCCCATCCCACCTTCCCTCTTTACACAGAAAAAGAGACTTTTCAGTCTACTCAAGTCTCAACCTTACAGATATTTTAAGCTTCTTCTCAGATCCACCTTTTTTTGAGTGTGAAAGTAATCTTAGACCCAGTCACAGTACAATAGCAAATTACAGCTGAGGTACTTCTGCATGACAAGGAATTGACTTACTGTTAATTCCATGAACGAGAGCAACTTCTTCAACATGTTGACCATACACGAGAAGTCTCCATTTGGAAGGCAATCTCTAACTTTCTTGACGTTCAACTGAAAGGACAAAAGCAATCATTTCATTGATTAAGCAAACTTGACAGAAAGTCTATCTACATGAATCTACGAGTAATCATTAACTTTATTACAAATCTCACTTTCAACTGCAAATAGAGACTGAACATCTGTTTCTGCTTGCAATAGTATGAGAAGGTGTGTAGGCAGGTGCTGTTGTATTAAAGTGCTTTTAAGTCATTGGACTGACTGACCTGGATCACAATTAATGATATATCTGCAGGATTTCTTTTGGGTAAGTAAGCTGAAACCAGACTTCCAGTGTGAGTGCAATTTCATAGGTAAGCAGAACAGCAAATGCCTCTAGTTGTGTGAATACAGTAGAACATGAATACACCAGTACATGAATACCGCACTACATTATTTTTCATGAGTGTGAATACACAATTTTCTATCAGTACCAACACACAACTCTGATAAGCTTTGAGTATTAATAAGAACACTAATCCATTCTCAAGAGTAAAAGGCCAGGGACCTGTTTCATAAAGAATTAAGATCGATCTTGATCTGCCATGCAATTGTACTACTGAAATCAAACTTAAGACTGATCATCATTAAACATTAAACAGAGCCCCCAGGTTGATGTACCTAAGGGTGGATATGAGTATATACTATAAGTGTGTGTGAGGTAAGAATAAATCCACTCATGTATACAAGTTTATGCTAATCTTCTAAGGCATGTGTATGAATACATACTGCAAGTGTGTGGGTATGAGGTCAAGAATAAATCCATTCTTATGAATAGAAGTTCGTGCTAATAGTCCACGACATGGGTATGAGTGCATACTCACTTTCAGGGTGTGAGTATGGGGACAAGTACAATTCCATTCTCACTACGGCACATACAGGCAAGTATGTCATTATGTATGAGTACATACTAGAAGTCTGGGCTCAACACAAATCATTCAAATATGGTTTTAATTATTGCTAGTTGGGCACTTACACCACCATACAAATTCTACTCTCCACAGTCAATATGATTTAAATTGGAAAAGGAAGACATATTTTACCTTGTTTTCCCTGAGTAGACAACCTAACAGCAGGGCTGCATATGATGCTACTATACTGTCCTCCATATGTCGCCCAGCTGTGTGGAGAGCTGTGAAAAGAGAGATACAATTTATGAAAGTAAAACATAAGGTCCCTTTCTATTTCCTCCAGACAAGATGAATAACCTTCCTTGCCAAGCTCATACCATGAAATTTTTGTAGATGTGAATGTACAAAAATTTCAATAACTACGAAATTGTTGGAGCTAATTCAACTTTTATCTCATGACTTTAAAACTGCTCTGCTAGGATCAGTAACTTTCTTTTCCCCAGGTCTAGAAGCTCCATGTTTTATGACTGATTCATCCACAATGGCAGAAACTGTGAATACACTCCTTAGACTTTACCACCTTCTCTACTAATTAAAACAGAATGTACCACACTAAATCCTGCAACAAGAAAAATTTTTTATGTCTAAAAAATTAAAAAGGGTAATTTTAAAGTGGGATAAGTCTCTTTTTGCACTAAATTTCAGGTTTTAACATTTCTATTATGATAATAAACCCACAACAGTTTAATAGCCTGTAAACCAGTTTAACCCAACCCATGGTCTGCTAAAAATACTGATAGTCTATGGATCTGCTTGAGTTATGTACATACCTGAGGCGACGTGGACTGAATTTTTTTTGGGGGGGGGGGGGTGAGAAGGGGTGGGTAGGGAATAGTTTCCTGGGTGGAAAAGGTGAAACAAAATTAGATGCAGACATACCCTTTCGTATGGACTGTTTAATTTCCTCTTGAGTGGGTTGTATGCCACCACTATTGTTGGCGACTGGTTCCGCTTCTACCGTAATCCAGTCGTCAATGTCATTGTGGGCATCCGAAGGAACTTCCTCATCATCTTCATCATTCTCTGTCTGGTTCTCAAGCTTGATTGCTGCTTGTTGTCTTTGGAGGAAGAGCTATGGAAAATCACCATTAAACATTAATGTTGAAAAATGCAGTGTTTTGTACAGAAAAAAATTAATGGACTAATATGAAACAAATTTCTTCAGTAGAACCTTTTGATAACATTTTGGATAACTGGTTCATTTTCAGAAGATGGAAAAGATAGTAGGAAGAACACTAAAATGTATCTGCATAACTTTCTGCAAATGGTATTTTGGCACTATTTTAGGACAATCATATAAACAGACAAATTTCCCTACTTTTAAAGACCTTCAAATGGGTATATACCAATGTAAGGTAACCTAAAACTGAAGTAAACTTACTAATCCCATCAACTGCAAGCTATTCATCCTATTCAATCCCCTTCAGGTGTCCATTCACCTCAGTTTGAAGGCAGCTTACATAAGCTATGGCCTTCAAATGACCTATCCAAATTCACCACTTTAAAGGTTTTTAAGATGCTGTGTGCACAAACTATAAATAGCCCAATTGAAACATCTCATATTCTTGTCACCTTATCTGAACTATGCTGACGATTTTGGAGGAAAATGCCATATATCTCAACTACCCTCTGGAAACACTTCAATAATGAATTCTTAAAGCAAGAAATCACATGTGACTGATCAGACATAGA
This sequence comes from Holothuria leucospilota, assembly GCA_029531755.1. NCBI lineage: Eukaryota > Metazoa > Echinodermata > Holothuroidea > Aspidochirotida > Holothuriidae > Holothuria > Holothuria leucospilota. The sequence goes on along the minus strand of CM055980.1, from coordinate 15,138,100 downwards.
AGCGGTACTTACACCACACAACCTACACACCTGTGCTTACTAGAAATTGCTTGCTAGAAATATATCTTAGTTTTAACAAAGCTATTATAGAAGCACATGAATACACATTTATTCTTCCATAAGGTACTTCAAAATGTACACAAACAGCCACTGCAGATGACTGCACAGTTAAGTATCAATGCCAACAGAAAGGTTACCTCACCCTACAGTAACCAGTCCTGCATGATATGGTAAAATGGAAAATTATTACAGAAATAAACAAAAGGGATGACATTTTTACAAAGGCGCAAAAACAAATAACTGCACTTAGGGAAAGAAAAAGAATTACCAACAAAAATCTAAAAGGTAGAGCTTCCAAAATTAGATTAGCAAGGTAGATCACTTTTTTGTTGGGGGGTAAACTTACCTCTGTAAGAGCACTGATGGAAGAGACTTCACCATTACTATCCTCTGAGTCAGTCAGGTCTATGACAGGTTGTGAGTCATACGAGTGGTTGGTTTTCATCATGGTTAGTATCCTCGCATTGGTAACATTATGTTCCACCAAATTAATCAGTAATCCCAAACTCTGTCAGGTTCAAAAAGCAGATGAAAGCTTGATGTGGTTACCACAGCATTACATTCAGACTAAGAAAAGTATGCTGGATACTAGTTTCAGTTTGTTCATTTTTTATTAGTTTACTACCATTCCTCTGGAGAGTAACAACAATGAGTGACTCAAAGGTTTTCTAATCTCATCCCAGACAGTAAGAATTCTCCCTCCTAAGTTAACTTCTAGCCTCCTCCAATTTAAACCAAACCTGTCTAGTTCACTTTGAAGACAGCCACAGTAGCCGGCAATGAGTTTCAATTACTCGAGGCAATACTGTCAAACACAGTGTGTGAAAGTTAAATTGGGAACACAACTGACTGTACAAGTCATTGTTGACCAACGAGAGTGAGACTGTATTGTATGAATGAATGTCAATCAAAGTGCAGTTATCAACTGTACTTAGAACTCTAGGATTATTCCTAAATATGTTTGGACAGAAAGTTGCTAGCAACTGCCTGGTTAGGGGGATGCCTCTCTCCTTTAATAAACCCAGTTTGATTGCACTTTTCATCACAGACCATTTTCACATTTTCAGTTCATTTATCAACTTGACCATTTCTTTTCTCTCCAACCTATTGACTTTGGATTGGCTAGGCTTGCTAGTCTACCTTCTTAAAGCATTAGGGCTGTGAACGTTTAGCAAAATTACTAAACATTTAATCGCAAAATTTTGAGATTGTTTAGCGATTAATAGCAAGTACCTATGATCAACATAGAGACTTTAAACATGCTCTTGAACATGACAAATATGCAAAATACGTTAGTGATGTCCGGGGGACATAGTTTTCATGAACCTCAAACATGGATCCTCATAAAAGCTCAACTTTGATGCCGTATTATTTCACTTTTCAAAAAGAGTTAGTGAACATATAATTTTCTGTAATGACTGCAGATTTTTTTATTTCCTACGGAAAAACGGGTTTTGCGATTAATCGCTAGTAGCTTTGTACTAAACATTTATTACACGTGCGATCATTTAGTGATTAATCGCTACATGCGATTACACATGCGATCATTTAGCAATTAACCGCTAAATGGTCACAGCCCTATAAAGCATGGATGGAAAAATCAGGAATGTGGGAAGCTCCTTGCAGGGAGCATGGTGGAATGCGTCATCGGACATGTGTGACTTCCATCATGCAATGGCAGAACATAGCAAGGAGGGTGGCTCAGGACCTTTTCTGAAGCATATTGCAATTATACCAAGGTCTATCATTCATACATACACAAATGGGTAAAAGGTACAGGACCAACCAACTTTATCTAGAACTACTGCATTTCATATTTCCCTCCATATCTTGCAAGATGGTATTTACAAAGTAGTAACTCACTAAGACAAGTCACACTCTTAGTAGTACAGTAATTCAGGTTTCACTTCCTAACAAGATGATGAGTCACCTATGACAAGGAATCCTACTAGCATTCCTGTATTTTACGTTTCACTATGTCATATGATGGTAATTAGTCACTCACCAAGACAAGGAACCATACTAGCATTAATGTGTTTCTAGTGTATTTCATGTTTCACTATGTCACAAGATGGTAAATAGTCACTCATCAAGACAAGGAACCATACTAGCATAAATGTATTTCTAGTGTATTTCATGTTTCACTATGTCACAAGATGGTAATTAGTCACTCACCAAGACAAGAAGGTCAAATCTTTGGTCCTTTGGTAAGAACTGAGGCAGCTGCAAAACACACTGTAGCACTGTGAACATCAGACCCTCTTGTTCCCCTATCTTCATACTCCCCCACTCTGAAACAAAATAATAAGCCAGTTAGGAAACTTCCATACACAATGCATGCTGGGAAGGAAAGTGTACCATAACTGAGAATGCATGTGCAAGACAGATATTTTGTGTAATCACGCACAATTTTAGAGTTTAAAATTTTGATTCTCTAGACATCAATCACGGGTCAAAGATTCCTTTGGAGGAAATAGTTCTTTTTCAAGTTATTCTCCTTAACTTGGACCGAAAAGGATGGGCATTATGATGGTAAACTGGAAGACAAGAAAACAGTCACCTGAAAACTTTGTATCCATACGGAAATATCTGTGGACTTGATCTGTGGTACTACATAGTACAGCAAAATCCAGTTTCCCAACTTGTCTTTTCAAGTTGTGTATTATTACACTTTGAAAAGATAATTACTTAGATGCAATTTATTTAGTATTAATTACTATTTTTCCTTCAAGTAATACTTGCTCTTTGTATGAAAATAGGAGGACACATTGTCACATCATATCTAAAGAGACCTATGTCCATTTTTGATTTTTCTTTTTTTTTTTTTTTTTGGGGGGGGGGGGGTGTCACATGAGGTGGTAGGCTATCATGATAGTATGGAAAGTGAGCTATAATCAAAATATACAAAAGAAATTGGAAGGAAGTGGAGAAATGCTTCAGTTTTTGCTTGCTCTGTTTTATTAGTAGATAACCTAAAACTGCTCCTTTCATTAGTTTATGCCATTTTTAAGAAGAAGTTAACATTGGATAGTTCATATGTGAAACATACATGTGTGACACATTGTTAAGAACACTGGTATTTTTTATCAAGTAAAGGATTTGCTCCCCAAGAATACTGCCTTGCAGATATACTATATCTTTGTTTTTTCCAAACTCCATTACGTTGTTGAAATTTACAGTACTGCAAAAGCAACAATTCTTTAGCCCATTCAACATCTTCAAAATAAGCTATTCAAGTTATTAACTGTTAAACCAAGACACCACCCCACCAAGCAGCTGTACCACAAGTATATATCATTTATGTTAAATGACATCCATTTTTACTGTATGTGTCAAGTAATCTATAAATTTTGCAATAATATGCTGCCTAATGCAAATTTCCACCTCTCTTTTTCCTCAATGTAACTCAATTTACAATAGGCCTACAACTGTAAGTACTTGCAGCAGCGAACTCTTCACAGTGTCTGATCATAATATACCACATGGTGTATTGTTATTGGATAACTATTGTTACCAATAATGACAAGACATACTGCCATACATAAAATCATTCAACTCCTTAAACATTTTCCAAAGTAGAGTAAAACATTATATCCTTAATACATAACTTTATTGTGCAGTGAAACTTAATTAACATACCCTTCTTTCTTCAGCTACGCTTGGTTTATGTGTTCCTAAACGAGTATTCCTTCCTATATACTATTTTTATTATTGCTATTTGGGTCACTAGCTTAGTTAACAGTTTTCTGTTTTTCTAGTGTCCCTCAAATGATTTCTTGCTATTTTGTTATGTATACCAATGTTGTTTATGTATTTTTTTGAAGTCACTTGTGAAATAAATTTGAATTGAATCGAATTGTTTCCTCATTTACTCAAAACATATTATGTGGACATGAGGCTTTATAGATCTGATGTGACAATGTCATAAAAAATTGTTCTCATGGGAATCTCTCAAGATGTCACTGGGATGTTTCATCAAGTACTATCGTTAAAAGTCTGAATAAATGTGGTTACCGTGTGGGTTACCCATGACATACCATGACCCAAGTATGAACTGGGACATTATAACACTTCCTGGTTTGCCTCTATTGTCAGTGTTTGAAAAGAGACAAGAGCTCTTGATTAGCATGTTGGGTTAATTTTGTAAGAAGAAAAGTGCCACTTTAAACCTTTGACTCAAAGCAAATGCATATCTAGGCTACAGGTGAATCATAAAAAGTGAAAAATTTACAAATCTAATATGCCAAACAATTGTAATGAATATGAGCTCACAAAGCTGAGCAACAATCAACATGAGTGTAGCCCTCACAATGCGCAAAACAGACCACTGTCATATCTCAGCTTAACCACTTTGAGTTCATTTTGCCCTCAACATTTTCTCCATGAAAGGAAAAAAATCAAGAATGTGGGAAGCTCCTTGCAGGAAAATTTTGGTATTTGGAAGGAAATACCAGCAGCTGGAAGGAAATATGGCTACTTTTGTACATGGAATTATATAACACTTATGAAAAATTTGACTTGCTTGCCGGGAAGTAAACATTTTTTCCAGTCCTGATTTTCTCATACAATCTACTTTGACTACACCGGTCACACTACATTAACATTGAAGTTAAAGGAGACATGTGGTGATCTGTATTGTGCCTGTTAACTACTACGCTTCAACTTTAAATATTTCACATGATGCTGTCTAGAAAACTTACCATTATCATGTGTTAGGTTGAGAAGAAGTCTAAGGTTTGCTAACAGGCCCTGGATGACAAGCTTGGATAAATTAGCCTCTTGACTGTTGGGATCTTCAGAGTCTGCAGAGCAAACCTCAATGTGCTTCTCACAAAGTGAAAGGAAACTGTCAGAAATTGAAAGAAGAAAGAAAATTAATTGCACCAGTTCATAGATTTTACTGTCAGCGTGTAAAACAACAAAGAACCATCTTCCAGTGTTAAGAAGAAATGTGTACAAAATATCAAAGATGGAGAAATATCTCTCAGAAGACCTTTTCCGTACATATCACAGGCTTTGAACAGTTTCTAAAGAGGAAAAATCAAGCACACTTCAAAGCAAGTTTTTTTTTCAGCACAAACATTTATCTAGGAGAGCAATTTCAATAAGTTTCTTAGTTTTCAGAAAATAAAGAAATTGGTGATAAAAATAAACTTGCAACATTCTGAGGTTTGTATTCCATAAACAGAATTCAAGTCGTTTTCCATAATCCTCTTTTAAAATAACCACACTGTAACACTTTCAAGGCCATAAAAACAACCCATTTAAAGGTGAGCACTTTAAAGGTTTTCAAAACTTTGTACAAACACTGATGATTCTATGATAAAGTTTTAAATATTCTGAGTATATCAGGGCAGTACTCTGAATCAAAGTGATGGCTTCTTACCATGCTAGAGCTTTAATCAACTTCAAGTCATTGAGTTCTAATAAATACTGCTGGTTGTCAGTGTTCATGAAGGTCACATTCTCCAACACTCGAACGCAACGGTTTAACGTTCTTAAATGCACCAAATCAATCTTGGCTGGGTCTGTGTTAGCTGAAGACACAGTCTCGGTGACTTTTGCAACTGTCAAAGAATTAATATTCATAGCAAAATTAAACATCAATATCATAATAACCATCAAATATCACCATAAATATCAAATATTAAAGACGGATTTGCATCATCCCAAGTATGACTTTTACTGGGTAGTAAGCCCCACCCATAATTGTCTTTACTGCTTCTCCTTGTGCAGACACAGGCATAGTTCACTGCTCAAGGCCACATCCTGGTGAGCATAAAAGAACCCATGTGTAATCAAAACATTCTCTGTGCATACTGTGTAATATGAGCTGCTCTGCATCTTTAGAATTTTGTAACTCTGATGTCAATCAAAGAGTAGTCACCAACTGAGACTTTTGCTTACCCCCAACTAAAAGTCATACTTGGGGTGAAGGAAATCTTTCTTTGAAATCAAATATCAGTATCACAATAACAACATCAAAATATCAAATATCAACATTCAATACTAAAATCAAATGTCAAAATCAAACATCAGTGTTGATATCAACATCAAAATCAAATATCAACATACAATATTAAAAGCAAATATCAAAATCAAACATCAAAGTTCATATCAATAGCAAAATCAACTATCCAACATCAAATATCAGCATGAATATGAAAATCAAATCATGCATCGCTATCAAATATCACCATCAACATCAATATCAATATCAAATCCTTTCTGCTGCCTGTCAAATGTTGTGAGCACCATTCTTTATTTCATGACTAACCAGATATGACAATATAGTCACAGCACATGTTCTCTACATGCATTATGCCAAAGAATTAAACTAATGACTCCTTTTGCTTTCTACAAATGAACAGTTTCATTTTAAGCAAACTTTGTAATGATTCTTCACCAAAGTATTTAAAGCTACACTTTTACAAAATGATAAATGAAGCAAACATGCTTGCCCAAGACAATATTCAAGTCTAGCCATAGCTCCCTTTTTGTTTCCAATTCGATTCCACTTACAAAGTTAATTTTAGATCACTCAGTTTCTTTTAATGCAGATCCATTTCACATAAAATCATGTTTTGCTTATGCTGCCATGTTGGATGTACAAATGGGGAGCTTGTGTGTGGTTTGGACACCACACCTATGCATGTGTGGTAGTGTACCTACAAGATACGTTGTAATATGCACACTAGGGACACCACTGGCTGACTTCACTTCATTGGTCAATTTGTGTAAATGTGTTCATCTGTGCCTCGCATTTGTCCATACTGTGTCCCATTAGGCATCAAGTCAAAACCTCATGCTGCAGCTCCCTCGGCCAAGCTGCAGGGGCTACAGCCATGCATTGTTGCTACACATTTTATAATAAAAGGGCTAAAGTAATACTGTTATTGTAATATGTGTAGCAACAGAACAAGGCTGTGGCTGCTGCAGTTTGGCTATTTTGACATGGTGCCTTAGAAACATTCTGCAGTTTAAACAGGTCTATTCCTGCTCCACTGATATAAACAGTGACAAGCCTCTTTATCACCCAATTTGCATCACCACATATTGCTTATATATTTATTCATGTATTATTCAATTATTATCACCCCAAACAAAAAAGGAGCAATCATTTCTTTGATCAGAATATCAGCATTGACTTACCTGTGTTTGCCATATGTTCCAACCCACCAGCAAACCTCAATTCTTCTTTGAACCATTCTCCTGACCTCTTAGAAGTGAGAGACAGTAAAGACTCCATGGCAAAGAATCCACTCTGAATATTAAGATAAATCACAAAATATGACATTGCCTATTAAAGGTGGCTAGAAGCAGAGAGGGGAAAAACATTTATATTGCCAAGTCACCCTGTAACAGTAAGACAGTGATCACATTTTGGCAAAAGGTTCAGTGGCTTTTGAAAATACAAAGAAAAAAAAAGATGGTGATTTGTAGTAGTGCAAGGATGACATCACAAATTATTGTGCAATCTACCATTTTAAATTCAGTAAATAAGCTTCAACATTTTACATCCCACCCCAGGAATGTCCTCTGAAGATGGGAGTTTGACCATTTGGATGTATTTTCAAGCTTTGTAAAATATCTTTTTGAAATGTTAGAGTTTAGGTGTACACTTAAAGGGAAGTTTGAAGGTGACTTTCAGCCTCTATTTGGCAAACTACTAATTTGGTTTAATTCAACACCATGTTAGGTTGCAAGCCTAGTGTTAGTACCACAGCTCTTCATGATAATGCTGTGAATGTTGCCATATTGTCCTTGTGAATGCATTTAAACAATCGCCAACAAGCCTTACAGTCCCCAAAGCAGGACAGCAGACTGTCACATCAGGGTGATATGGTTTTGCCACAAAACCATACCTCTGAGGGTTAAAAGCATGTTCTGGTGACCTAACCTGATGTTTTCAAACAATGCATCAAAATTTTCTGTATTAAGCAGTTGAAAACCCAATCTCAATAGCCCTCTGCATTTGGAAGATACTTATTTTGAAAGAGATCCTATTTTCTCAGCTTCCACAGAGCATGATGGGAAATCTATGATGTCATTACAGCAAACTGATCAGACATAAGTTTGGTATTTCTTTATAATGTTAATACCACTATATGGAATATTTCATAATTCTGTTTGCTTTACTACAGGTAAGGTTCAGTTTTACACTTGATCGTCACGGAAAAACACCAAAACATTCCAACAGTAACAAATTTCAAAGAAAAACAAGATATTCAATTATAAAGATTAACACAGAAATCTGAGGCAATCTGTCCACTTGGCATCACATTTTGTGACCTTGAGGAAACCTAGAGGGATTTCTTGACAAAAGTAACCATCTTCAGAAAGGGATATGTAAAGTTAGGAATGGAGTTTTAGTACGGGTTGTCAACGACATGTACCGAAATTTTTTTTCTGTCTTATAAGACCTCTAGAAAATGCCATCAAACAATGCCTTTAAGCTATACTTATGGTATGACAATGAAACCATATGGTAGGCAGGGTTAAGCAATACTTAGAAAGTGTACAAAAGTGGTGCACATGTTAAAAATAATGACTAAGCTTCTGCACTAGCAAATGCAATGTGTAGACTGAAAACAGTTTTACATCTGGGCTTCAAACTATTCATTAACCTGACTTTTAAAATTTTAAAACTTTTTTAATATTTTCAGAATTTTAAAATGTACCACACAAAACAAGAACTGAAAACACCACAGAGTGTAATAATGCTATGCACAACTGTTCACACCAGTTTCCTTCACAGCAACTATGGACTCTGTTATCTTCATTGTTTTTATAGTAACATTCTAAAAACTATTAATAACACGAACTTTGACACCTACAAAAACGAGTCTACCAATGCACCTGTTAACAATGCCAGGTGATAACAATATACAATGGAATTGTTATGCTCATAAAACTTCACTGGAAACTCAATTTTATGATCACTATGTGTTTACATTTATACTCTGATTCATGTACTCTGCCAATGTACTTTTAAATTCAAAATATATTGTCAAAGACAAGTGGAAAGAGGGATAGGAGAGACGAAAATGATATGCTAAGTAGAGGGTGGCAGGGCTTTAACATCTTATTACTATGATTTCACTTTTATAGAAAATAAACTCACTGTCAAATCCCTCAAGTTTTTTTACGTCGTTTTTTTTCAACAACATTAACGACCTCGTATGAACAGGTTTATTTTTAAGTGTACCACCATCAAGTTTTGAATAAAATAAAATATACAGAATGAACCAAAACACTCAAACACACTTTTATTAGAATGTCATCTTGGGTTTCAACTGCCCTCCCCCCACCCCCCACCCCCACAAAAAAAAAAGAGGAAAGGAAGAGGGGGATGAGAAAAACACAAAATCATCACTTACAGATAAAGTTTGCTCATCTATTCCAAATAACTGGTTGGTACTGCTTCCTTTGGCCGCATTTTTAACAATCCCCCAAAGTCTTGCTCTGGTTTTCTGATACTCCTCTTTTTCTTCCGGTGTTCGCTGTGAGAGGATGCTCTCACTATCGATACTCAACAGCTGGACCAAGAGACTGAGGCTGTTTCGGTCCAGGTCCATGTTGAGGCGGTCCTTGCTCAGCATGTACATCAGCCCAGAGGTACAAAGTGCCAAACACTGTTACATGTAGAGGAGAGGAGTGACTTTAAAGGTAAGTTCTTTGATGACCTTTTAATTGCAAAATATTTCATATTTACTTTTATTTGCATTGATTGTGTAATCTTGTGATAATTTCAGATGGTCACAGATTCCAAAAATATTTACACCACATGTTTCATCCATTTCACTTCATTATTGACTTTCAACATTAAACAGTGTTCTCCACTAGCTGTTTTGTTAGGGTGCTTGCACCTGGACAAAAATGTACCAACCGGACAAAAAGTTGAGCCACTCAGACAGAAATGATCAATTCAGAACCTTTAAAACGGTGCAAACAGCAATAATTACAGTGTGAACATATAGTAATGATAATCAGAAATGTACTTAGTCATCAACGAAGGCCATAATTATATTTATAATCTATTTTAGCAAACACTTTTCAAAGAGAGCACCCTCTCTTTATAGACAGCAATCACTATTAACCTTTGACCTTCAGAGCACCCAGACGAAAATTAAATGAGTGGAGAACACTGCACTAAATAGTGTGCATGAAAAAATAACAAAATATAACAATGAAGTAGAGGGCAGATAACTTAAAACCCTTGGGTTCTTGTCAAAGAGTTCCACTCCCTACTAAGTTCAAAAAGTTTGATCAGATATGTAGAGTGAAAAAAGTAGTGTGCAGTTTGTACACAGCTCAACTAAGTAAAGGTTACCCTTATTTGAGTGGGGTAATTGCAGGTTGCATGAATACACAGAATATCCAATGGTTAAAGTGTTGCCTAGTGACTAAACATATGGACATTTCTCCAACTACAGAACACAAATGCAAACATTAAAGGAGGATAAAAACCTCAACAATACTTCAGCTACATCAGGGCCGCCGACAGGGGGGGGGGACAAATGTCCTGGGGCCCCGAGACAATTTAGGGGGCCCGGGAAAATTGGTCATAAAATATATTATACCATATCGAATTATTTCCTCGTGAACACCACACTTACTTTGGTGAGAGGGGGCCCGCATTGAAATTTTGTGCCAGGGCCCGGGTCGGCTCTCGGCAGCTCTGAGTTACATACTTTCACAAAAAGCTAGCTCAGGTAGTATGAAATAACCCCCCCCCCCAAAAAAAGTTTTAAATATTCAAAAGAGGATAAGTTACTGAACACTTTTTTCTTTGAAATGGCCTGGACTTGCTCGAGCTCCACAACTATTCACACTCCCTGTGCTCTAGAACTCACTTCTCAAAACTTAACCACAGTCCATTTTATTCTCACTACTGAGTAAATCACCCTGGTTGCTATTTGGAAAAAAAAAAAAAAAATTGCAGCACAGACAACCCCCTCAGAGAAGATTTACATAAATATCCCCAAACTTCTCACACAATGCTACACCCAATTGGCTGCTAAACATTTCATAGCCTCATATTTCCTGTAAGAATTTGTGATTTCCTGTAATCTTTTGTTTGTTTTTTTTTATCATTTTTATTATTCTTTATTTTCAAATAAAAATATAAACTGTAAACTGACACCACTGATTTGCATATAACCACAAGTCACACATATTGTCAGAAGTTACAAATACAATTGGGCTGACATGCCTAGTAGGCATTGCCTACACATATACTTAGTATCCCAGCTGTTTCACAATTCCTGTGCAAACTTTGGGGGATTCCCAACATACTTCTCTAAACACTCTTCTTTTAGAGACTGTATAGTAGCTTGACATGTCATATTGTCCCAAACATTGCTGTCTGAGGGACAATTGAAGCAATAAGCATTACTACGTACACCAAAATTACGTTCCAGGATTGTTAAATGAATGCATTCAACTTTAAAGCTAATTTTCAAAAGGCTTTTTGTATCAATTATCAGTTTTTATATTTGAGTCAATGCAAATACCAGAACAAAAAAGCTGATATAACAATGCCAACAAGGGTAAGTACACCAGGGCTGAAAACAGAATAAAGGATCACAGCTGACAATGTCGGGGGTGGGGAAAAGTGGGAGGATCAGAAATTAAGGAGGGGGAAAGCTGTGAGTACACATTGCCCCTGTAAGTTGTATACCTTTGTATAGGAGCAGTGGGGGTGGTAGAGACACTGACTGGGGGAGGGGATGCACAACTGAAAACAAAACACAACAGCCACCTAAACACCAAAGCTTATACAGTAACACCAAAACATCACCAAAACACTACTCTAGACACCAGAACACCCACACCTGCTACCTCATCATCATACCAAACACAAGAAACTACCGGATCTTCGGCTGCATCCTTCAGGGCAGTAAAGATCCACCACAACAGCCACCTAAACACCAAAGCTTATACAGTAACACCACAACATCATAACACCAGAACACCACACCTGCAACCTCATCATCACAGCAAACACAAGAAATTACCGGATCTTCGGCTGCATCCTTCAGGGCAGTAAATATCCTTGCAATGGTGCTGTGGGCCCGTAAATGCATCCGAAATGATGGAACCGTGCTCTTCTCTACTAAGCTAATAGTGCTGCAATGAAAAGAAATGTATTAGTATTACGGATTTTGCCTTGTATTTTATTTCATGTACTTGTTTGTCTTGTATCTTTCAAAAAAAGATTTCAACTGAAGTATATTTTCATTACATGTAAACTATTAACTAGGAAACAACAAAATGTATTCTGGAAAAGCAAATAATTACTTAGTTCCCTTACAAAAAGGATATTTTCCACCCTTTTTCAAAAAAAGAAAATTGAATAAAAATTGCATATCATAATTGAATCAAGTTACCTTACACAAAAGTAGAAACTTTTGGACAAAGAAATTGTCACATGGTTAAAAAGAGCCATACTTGATTTATAAAAAAAATATCTTGTTTGAAATGATCTGAGTGAATGCATTTAACCATTTTCTTTAAAGGAGCCATCGACCTACCTGAGGCATTTAGTAGCATTTCCCACATTACTTTTAAGTCCATCCAAGAGGTATTCAATATCATCTGAGTACTGCTGACTCTCCCCTGACTCCTGGCACTGATGTGCTTGCTTCACATGTTTCACAACAGTAAAATACTACAAAAAAAAAAAAAAATTAGAGTTAGATGAGGTTTTATGGCTCAGTTTCTAACCAACTGGTTTAAGTCGGGCGGGCCACAGCCTTTTTCGCAGTTGTGTCTCACTGGCTTGTTTTCCCTACTCCATTGCTTACCTTTTCAAAGTCTACTTCAAAAAAGAAACAATTCATCAGTTTTTCAGAACAACTATGTTAACAACGTCCAAGTTAGTTTGAAAACTCCTTCCTCCTTGGAAAGCAGAAACTTTAGAGAAATGAATGGGGAGAAAATGCATGGTTTCAAGAGAATGCCAGAGGATCAGGTCTTTGTAGTTGGGGTGCTTCTGGACTCTGGGTGGGGCTACATACCAGTGTAGGGGAATAATAGTTTTCAAAGGATGTTCTAGGTATTTCCAAGTATGAGCAGGCACTGAAGAAGCTGCTTTTGTATTCACAGATGAGATTTCACTTCCCCTGCTTTTACTCCAATATTCTCCAAACAGAATGATGAAAAGAGATGAGCATTTGGTCTACTAAACAAAGTCATATCAGCAACACCCACAAACAACAGACAGAAAACAGAAACAGTATATCTAACAGTGCATCCCAACCTAAACCTGATACGAAAAAATAATTGTGACCAACAGATTGTAAACAACCAATAATCTATATCCTAGGTCCTCCAGTGGTAGCCTGTGGGTCATTTGTAGCCTGCGGCATGCACTAAAACAGCCAACAGAAGATTCCAGGGGCCCAAAAGTTGGATACAAATAAAAGCTACTTTATGAAGATCTGGCAACTAAAATAACTCTGCGGTAAAACATCAAGTAAAACTGGCACTTAGCATGAAACACTTGCAAACCCTAATCTAAATAGTAGCCCATGCAGTTTTTACAACATCTCCTGTGTAGTAACTTACAGTAACCTTATTAAATATTGTACCCAGACCAGAAACTAAGCCTAAAATTTACTTGTGACCAATAAACTATAAATAGCCAATGCTCTTTATAGTAGTAGCCCCATGCAGGTGTTACAACATCTGCTGAGCAGTTACAGCATTATTAATTACACTGTGACTAAAAACTAAGGATACAAGTTGCTTGCAAGCCATCAAATATAGGCCAATGATAGAAGAGCATGCACTTATAAAACAGATTATCCACTTGGCATTAAAGGTCAAAGTTCACCCTAAAAAACAGTTCACTTATAAAGCAGATTGTTCACTTGGCATAAGGTCCAAGTTCACCATAACACCTGAACTGAATCCAACTTGAATACAACAGAGACTTTGGCTACCCTATACTTTATTTAAATATATCGGGTTGCAAACTTGAGTTATAACAAACAGAGGGATATTTTCAGCAATAAATGCATTTATCAATATGTAATACACCATGGTAGACTAGACTTGTTACAAGTCAACCAAGTATGAAAATGAGTTCCCGTGTTTGAGATCAGAGCTTAATACTTGAACTAGCTTAAACCAATTTACCATACATGCGCCCATTTCTAAGTTAGGATTTTGAAACAAGAAAAGAACATAAATCAAAAGTCATTTTAACTTGGCGAATAAAAACTTTTTCACTGTCTTGCAAACTCGATACCAGTATCACAAGAATGGCTCCAATGTATATCTAAGCTGCCTTAGTGCATGACATACAGAGAAGCACCACCCATAGCCACTTAATCTACTGGGCATAATTACTGTATGTCTAACTGACAGAAATTAATACAACTGAAATAAAAGTTCAAACAATGATTTACCTTCTTATCCTGCTTTTGGCATTTGAGTGATGTTACCATGGAATGATTTATCTTTTTTGGATAATTAACCGAGCGAGTAAGCGATGGCACCTTGCCACGAGGACCAGATTTGGACGTTGATGGCACTGGTTTCTTCTCACCCGATGATACACCAGATGAGGAAGATACATTGGAGGACTGACTCCCACTTTCTTCTAATGAAGATTCCTGTAGGTGAGAGAGCAAAGTTAGGTCAAAAGTCAACTTAGAGGTAGTAAACTTCTTTCAATAAAACCCATCACTTACAAAGTCTTCACTCTGAATTAAATTAATTGTAATACACAATTTTCTTATGCTCAATTCGAACATTTTCTGCAGCAATTAATTCCCACATATTTCACTCATCAGTTGTATTCTATGGCAGGATAAACAAAACCATTCATTCTGTGCAGCAACATCTATTATTGTTTCACTCGGGACACTATTTCCTGATTCTGTTTAAAGAAAATAAGAAAATAAAATGGACACATTTCTTAAATTTCATAAACTAATCATAATCATCACTAATCATTTCCATAAACTAATCATAAACATGAAGTTGCGTCTAGTGTTTCTAGTCTAGTAACTTCATTTAAAATAACGAAAGTGATTCTTCTGTTTGCACCAAATATAACCCTATCCAGAAAAGATACATGATTTTTGCAGTCGCATTTGCTTTTTCCAACCTCCGTTTTTGTTTCACACCTCAATTTCTTTGGGACTGCATTGGACTGCCTCCCAGGTTGGATGTGGCCCACCGCACACCATTTAAGAACCCAGGGTAAAGTTGAATAGTACAGTACAAGACAGAAGTACAGTTTAGTACAGTACAGTACAGCACAATACAAAACAATGCCAAGGTCATGAACACTACCAAAGTCCACTAAAACTGGCATTAATGCTCTGAATGGTTTTAACCTCCCTAGGTTTTTATTCTTTGGTTAATAAAATGCTGAAATGGTCCAAGTATATACTGTAATTTCAGGCCTCCAATACCCATTCATTGTAACTATGTAGTTCTTTGCAAGTTATCGTTAGTTAGATGAGGTTTAATGTCCCAGTTTCCGACCAATTGGTTCGAGTCGAGACGATCACGGCCTTTTTTCCAGTTGTGGCTCACTGGCTTGTTTTCCCTACTCCATTGCTTATGCTGAGCACCAAGCACAAAGGCAGTAGGTTCCATTTTTAAAGTCTTTGGTATGACCCAGCCAGGATTTGAACCCTACAAGTTATGGTAAAGTTGCATGCAATGTAGTATGAGATTTAGTTCGCTAATTATATCTAAGTTAAATACGTTAAGCAATTCCTCTGCTGTAGCTTCTCCAATACCACAATTGTAAGGCAATACAGTGCTACAATGTCAAACCTAAGCAAACTTTTAACTTGAGACACCTCCTAACCTATAGTGTACAAACTGATATCAACAACTCAAATGCAACTAAACACACAAGTTACTAAAAGCTAGGGCTGTGAACATTTAGCAAAATTACTAAACGTTTAATCGCAAAATTTTGCGATCGTTTAGCGATTAATGGCAAGTAACAATGATCAACATAGAGACTTTAAACCTGCTCTTGAACATGATGAATATGTAAAATGCGTTAGTGACATCCGGGGGACACAGTTTCCATAAACCTCAAACACAGATCCTCATAGAAGATGATGCCGTATTTCACTTTTTCAAAAAGAGTTAAAGTGAACAACTAATTTCTTGTAATGACTGTACATATTTTTTTTCCTACGGAAAAACGGGTTTTGCAATTAATTGCTAAACGGTCACAGCCCTACTAAAAGCCCACCAATAATTAAAGGGTTCAAATATTTACATTCCCTCCATCAATGTACACCCCAGAAAACAGAAGTTCCACCAATACTTATCGTGCATATTATCCTACCTCCTCCATCTCCAGGCTGTCTGACATCGTCCATGAACGAGCATTGTAGCGGGCTTTCACTGGGGACTGTAAATCAAGGAAAACAGATATAAATGTATGCTATATTTATGACAGGGTAATGTGTGCTGTACTTCCTAAGAAATGAATTACAATAAACATTTGTTATTGGCCAATCCACAAACCTCAAGGACCTTCTGTACAGTAAAATATCTTTGGACGGAAATGCTAACTTGAGCTTACTATTGAGTTGGACAAATCCATTCATAATAATATTCTGTAAATGCAGTTTGGCCAATCTTGGTTTTTATGAATCTCAAAAACGATAATCACTGCCAACACCATTAAAAAAAAAAAAATAGTTAAACATCAAACAGGCAAGGAGTGGGAAAGGCCAGGACTGGATCATACCACTGAGGGGCTCATGGTAGATTCATCCCTCAATTCACAAGAGATACTACATGCCACATTTATTTTTGGGCATGCTACCAGAGACAAAGACCCATGCACAGTCTGGCATTCTGAGGTGGATGATGAAAGAGTTATGTCATACTAGTGACTGTCTGGACAAACAGGTGTGTGGAAGAATGCTACAAACAAATCTTTTACAATCATTATGAATGTGATACTGTTTTAAGGTGGGATAAAGTTAAGAACAGGTAAGAATGGCGAGACATTGAACGAACAGTCCAGCATTCAAACAAATAAACACTCAAATTCACCAGCCACTAGTTACCGGGTACAGTAATTGTACATGGCAGCAGTTAGTTAGTTAGATGAGGTTTAATGTCCCAGTTTCCAATCAATTGGTTCAAGTCGAGACGACCACGGCCTTTTTGCCAGTTGTGGCTCACTGGCTTGTTTTCCCTACTCCATTGCTTGTGCTGAGCACCAAGCACAAAGGCAGTAGGTTCCATTTTTACATGGCAGCACTTGAAAAACTTCAAACTTAGATGTGCAGGGAGGAGCCAGCAGCCATTTTTGCAAGCCTATGTTGTAACTTGTAAGCACGGTTTTTTTTTTTTATAACCATCTGTATTTATATGGCAGCCTATGACAATGTTCCTGAGTATTTGGGAATGACCCCCCCCCCCTTAGTACAGGCAAGGGGAAAGTCCTGTGAGTTTCAGAGAAATCCAAACAATACCAAGCTCTCCTGGGTACAGTATTTCACACTTAACCACAGTATTAACAATAGTATTGGGAATTATCAGCATGACTCCAGAAGTTAGAACAATACAGTATGTTTGCAAACATCTGTTTCACAACTTTTGAAAGGTTACCAGTAAACATACTGCTCCCTCATGCTTCATCCAACAAAAACACTTCACCATAATTGTAAAATGTTTTGTCTTACTATTACTGTAAAATAACATACATTTGAGCTTAGAAGTACAGACACATCTTTAAACTTTAAACAAGCATTACAGTCTACAACCTTCTTACACAACACATACGCAGGGTCATACAGTACTGGGGAAAAGGTTACTTTGAAACACGTGTACAGCATATATATTCCATTCATTTATGAGACGGCATGTCCTAAAAAGCTGATAACAGAAGTATCAGAAATGCTGGTACGGTGGTATTTCCTAGTATTAACTACCGTACAGTGCTAATGTGTGTACAGTATCCATTTGGTAGTAGTAGGTCAATAAGCACTGCTTAATACAAAGTAGCACATGCCACTGTATTAGTAGTACATTTCTTGCTACAGAGGTGTTTAACTGACGTCACTGACTGCTCCTCTTTGGTTTTGAAGGGCAAGCATTCACTGGGTCACAATAGTATAGAGGTTATGCCGCATGCACATGTATGTAAATACCCTTACTATGTGTGTGATTTGCCCTTCAGTGCCGGGCAATCCCAATCGCATGACGTCACATGAAATCCCTATATACACCCACTTCACATGACATCATGGTTTGTTTAAATGTCACCATGCTGAAGGAGCATGTGGAGAACGTGTATGTGTTTTACACTGTACTGTGCACATGCTACGCCTTCCACTGGTCAGTGGAGGCCCACATACACGGAACATGTCAAGTGCAAACTGGGTGACTTTGGTCTTGTAACTTTGGGTACATGTGAATACACATTACACATGCACCTCACCCCCGTCCCCTGAACCCCCAATTTGACAACTTAATTTCTTTTTTGAGTTCCCACTAGAAATGTGATAAATAGCACCTGTATGTTTAGTGGGACAAAGTTTTGAAAAGCCTGGTTTGAACACTATCATCATTTTGGAGTATAATGTATATATTTAAGTGGTTGTGAGATTTTATGACTGATGGAGATGCACAGGGTATCTGACAGTCACCAATGGACCTGGTGCTCTAGGTGAATTTTTTTGAAACGCTTGACACTGTGTAATCTCCCATTAACACTTACTGCACTGGGATAAAATGTTCATTCTCTTCATCAAGTGCACTAGTAAAGGTAATTGTGATCTCAAGTAGCAGTTATAATGATCCAGACCCTATTAAGAGAACTACAGCCTCATTCAAACTGTTACAGCCCACTCTGAAAACTTCCTCCCCAAAACTTCCTCCCCTAAAAATTCTGTCCCCTTAACAAGCAGGGGCAGAGTTTGTTCTACTTCCTGCTTTATTTTCCAATGAAGATTCATCTTCCTCTAAAAATGTGGAATTTTTGAGAAGTGAAATGCCCTCTCATACATACTCAACAAATTACACAGTGTTCGCATTAGGCAAGGGGATTGCATGATTCCCATATTTTCTCAACAAACTTGTGAGTTTTAAAATCACATGCAGGAATATCCGAGCCTGTTGGGAAAACCTGTTGCCAAAAAGTTGACGTTTTATGATGCAACTTATGAAGATCCCCCTTTTGAACCAAAATACAGTCCCCCTCAAAATATTTTGGAGGGGGAAATTCCCCCCCCCCCCAAATAAAAAAATCTGAGACCTAGTGCCAACACTGGCTGTCACACAAATGCATCATAAAAGATCACCATCCTGAAGCAGACTTCTATGGAGGACACTGTTGCTGGCCTTAATTCTGGCAAAGATATTATTCTACATTTCAGTGTACAAGTATTCTGGACAAATGTCCCACTCCAGACAAACCTTGTACTCCTTCTCCAGGGATGATGACTTGACTAGTGTGTCACAACAGAAGTATAGATGGAATTTCATTGAGGGTTCACTGATACTTTGCACTAGTTATAAATTAATGAAATCAACTTACCTTTTTGGGACTATTGAATATCCTCCGAGTGACCCCTGTAATTTCTTTTGAGCGCTTCTTTACAAGACCTGTAGCAGGTTTAGGTTTTTCTGCATTAGTATTAGTAGTAGAGCTCTGACTGCCGTCTTTGTTGTCTGAAAGTTCTTCATCAAAATCAAATTCGTCTTTGCTATTGCCTACTGGTTTTTGATGTGATAACTGTTTTGAAACTTTTTCCTGACCAAAACTGCTCTCTGATTTCACTCCAAGTTTAGTATCGACCTTTGACCCAGTCTGTGATGAGGTAATCTCATCTGCTTCAAACTCAAATTTATCACCAGTATGTTGTGATGGATTTTCTTTTACCTTAACGTCCCCATTAGTTCTCAAATCTCTAGATTTCCTTTTAATAACAAACTCGTCTCCTTTGCTATCTGCAGTTCGCTTTGCAACGTTCCTTCCAACAGCTGACTGCCTTTCTGGGGATCTCGCATAGGAATGGAGACCTTGTGTTGTGGGATAGGTAGGAGTAGGAAGATCTGGAGACGATAATAATACCACATCGTCTGAGAGAGATGACGTAGCTGACAAAGGGGGACTACCAAATCCATCAGTGAATAATCCTGACGCAGTGTTCGAGTCTGACACAGATGGAGTTTGATCACTCTCTGCTACAGAGTTTTTCTTTTCAAAGGCATCTTTCTCATTGTTTGGAGATACCTTAACATACTTTAAAAGTGATGCTTGCTTTTTACCTTTCATATCCTTACTACTGTCTGAATTAGAGGCACTTGACTTGGCTTTGGAATTAATCATCTGATTTGACCGTTTTAAACGGCTGCCACCTTCAAGGCTATCGCTCTCTCTTGATTCTGCAACTGGATTGTTACGAGTAAGTCGAGACGACTTTCTGACAGGAGATTTGGAAGGCTCATCATCACTCCGAAATGAGAACGGATCTTCCACACTGCTATTACTCCTAGTTCTTCTCATCCCTGGCCCTGGACTGTTTGACCCGGGTTTCACTGGTGATGATCGGGTATGATAATGTCTAGAAGGAGAGATAGTCCCTACATCAACTCTAAGAGGCTGATGTGTTTTTGCTGAATTTTTATCTGGGGACTGCTTCACAGGGGAAAATTCTGGTACAGGTATTTTTGACCCCTGGCTTTTGGCCCAAAGTTCATCAAACTGAGCATTTTTATCATCCTTGCGCTGTCCTTTGCCACCATACGTTTTTGCTCCGTAACGAGGCATCTTTCAGTCTATCAAAAATGAAGACTCCTTTGAGATTACTTCTGCATAATGACACCTGGTAGGCTGGTAGGAAATATTGAGAATGAAAACATTTAATGTCAAAATCTCTGGATGAGAACATTTTATATCAATATTTTAGAAATACATTCAAAACTTACTGTCTACTTTTGTGTACTAGAATTCATGTAGGCAGTCTACCTCGAGTATCATACTTTCCATAATTTCTGGAGTGATACAGACCAGGTGCATTACATGAACATGGCACATAGTACTCAGGGTACTGCAGGGCTCGAAAATAGACTGGCGCTCTGGCGCTTTTGCGCCAGAGACCACCGTGACTGCGCCAGAAAAACGAAAAAGTGGGTGTTTTTCTGGCGCTAAAAATAGCGCCAGGTACGTGAGGCAAACAACCTCAAAATCACGGAAAAATTCCCTGCATGTAGGTGTCCAATTACACCAAAAAAGTGTTCCGAAATCTTGCAATGTGTACAGTGAAAAATAAGTTTGTGTTCATGGCCCGACCTTCTGTCAATGCAATGTACTGGGCATCGCATTTAGCACACTACACATATTGTATACTGCACCGATGCAAATACGTACACAACACAAGAACCTGTTGAGGGTTCCATGTCACGTGGGCTTATCGAATGTGCTCATTGCTATGTAGACAGTTCATGTAAAAGTCTGTACATTCGACTCACTGCATTCAAGATTCTTCTGTATTTTAATTCTCCGATAATTTAATCATGCAAACACACATACTGTAGCATTGTGTGTACAGTTTCACCAAATTACTGATTGTTACCATGTCGGCATAATTAAATACCGTCAAAGTCTTAAAAGTAGTCAGTTTCAACTTGAAGGGTGAAATTAGCGGCTGCGCTGTTTAGTGCTTGTTTCTAGCTGAACAGCGTCCATTCAGGGTGTTAGACACCGACAAGAGTTTTACAAGGCGCCACTATTTAACTGAAAGTATAGTGCCTGTCATCCTGAAAGTCCCAAGGTATAGATACGACCCCAAATTAAGGAAATGTGTCTGTTGCAAATATCTCTGTATCAGCAACCTTCTAATGGACAAGGTAATTGTACAATTCACAGAAATATTCACCTAAATATGAAAAAAAAGGAACTTTGTGACCCGCTCAAAAAAACTGGAATAAATATCGCTAAAATGCAGCAAATTTCAGTACTAATACTAGTTCGCTTCCTTTGTGAATGCATTTGTATTTCCCAGTCGATGCAATATGATGTAACACCGGCTGGGATTGACTGGAACATTCCACTTTCTGTGAACATCAATATGCTTTGTGGAGCCCAAAGAATCTGGACCAAAATTTTGCTCGTAACAACTTAGAATGGATGAAACAAATTAGAATAAACTAATGATCTAGAGTGATATATTTTGGCTAAGGCATTGACTATGGTTTCCGACTCCCCAATGGACTGACGGAAGAAATTTCAGCCCGAAATGCATGGTTCGATCAAACAAGTGAACTACTGCTCTCTGCACACACTTTTGTACTAATAATACTACCTTACTTCAACGAAAGCAGGATCAATAAATGAAAAGGGTCAGTGATACTCCAAATGGTTAAGAATGCCAAAAACATTTACATCGCATGTGCAAAAGATCCTCAAATACCAATCTGCGATACATTTGGAAGCTTTAGGTGGAAACTTTTTCTCTACGATGTAATTTTCTTCAGCATGTCTTGGCACTTTGCCGTTGCCTAACGTGTAGTGCATACTGTATGTACAATGAGAACCTAACCTGCACACACCTCTGCAATAATCCCCTTACTTGGAGAGCTGTTCACGGGTTAACGTTTTTCTAATTATTTTTGTTCTTGAGTGCCTACCAAAGTTATGCTTGTTTTTAAACATGCTCTTAACATGCAGGGTCTTATTTTATTGACAGGGTGGCATCTTTGCATGTCAAAATTTGACAAAATATTTACAAATTTTCCAGCATATATCACTGTTACGAGAAGATACTACAAACTCAGGTCATGGGCTCTAGTCTCCAACTTGATCCAATTCCAGTGGATATCGAACCTAGCACTACCTCAATCAAAGATGAGTCCAGCCATAGGGTAAGAGATGAACTCCTCCCCTCTCTCGACATTCAGACCGACTGCAGTGGTCAAGTGGTTAGAGCATCCGACTTGCAGCCGGAAGGTCTAGGGTTCAAATCCTGGCCGGGTCATACCAAAGACTTGAAAAATGGAACCTACTGCCTTTGTGCTTGGTGCTGAGCATAAACAATGGAGTAGGGAAAACAAGCCAGTGAGCCACAACTGGAAAAAAGGCCGTGGTCGTCTCGACTTGAACCAATTGGTTGGAAACGTCTCATCTAACCTAACCTCTCTCGACATTCAAGGCGATGCGAGTGAGGATAATCCAAAGCTGCTGTATACATGCACCAAGCCCCTCTGTCCCCTTCCAAGTTTTTCTGAGATGAAATGACCACACCATGTTTAGTTAGTACTACCATTTGTTACACCAAATAAATGTACTTTTGTCTTATTTCCTGCCTCTTACATTTTGACTCTCTTTACTAAATGCACAAATAAAATTAGGAGACGATAAGAGGATGTTACATGTAGGACACAGTGGTTTCTTTGAAAAATGGAAAACAGCTCCAGACAATAGTAAAACAGCTCCTGAAAAGCTTGAAAATGAAGGTTGTCAGAAGCTGTTTTTAGCCCCAGAGGGAAAAAGCTTATTTTCAAGCCCTGTACTGTTGCATTCTATGAACTATTGTATGAGTTTCATTGAGCACATACATGCATATCAATATTATACAGTTAGCTCACTACTTCTAGCATGTTACAGAACAACTGCAGACTTTTGTATTTACATCTGTGCATAGGACTAGGCATAACCTTAATAATAGGGGTCAACCGATAATCGGATCGGATATCGGATCGGGCCAATGTTAGGACTATCGGTAAAACATCGGATCGGCGAAATATAGCAAATTGCACTTGCCGATGTTCCGTGCGTCGAAAATTTCATTTACGTACATCGGGGACGTATAGTGATAGTGATTTCTTACAACAAAGAAATGAACAGATAAATGGATTAATCATTTTATTACGACCGACAATAGCCCTTGTGATGAACTAGGGTTGTCAATTTCAGTTTAATCTCCTAAATTCAGTATCAACAGCATAAACTGGCATTATTGACAGGCACTGTGATATTCGAAATATGCACAAGCTTTTAAAATTTGTACGTAGAGTCTAGCGATCATGTCCACCCACTTTTAGTTTCAATTCACCGAAATTTATCGATGAACGAAACGAAGTGTGGAATTCGCAGTCATTAATTGTATGTTTGATATATGGCCGAAATGTACGCAAACACGGATACCTTAGACATGTACGTGTTCTGTACAGAGAAGTTGAAGTGAAATGCACCATGAAAGCACAGTGAAGCCAGTGCATGTGTAGGTCCGTAATTGTATGCAAACACCCATACATTAGGCTACGCACCTGTTCTGTAATGACGTTGACGCACATAGCAAGAACATGGGGCGTGGTCCGCGAAATAACGGTGTTTTTCGATCGCTGCTTGTACGACTAAATTTCCAGTTGTTACATCATAGTTTTCAGTAGTTACCGCGGATGCTTTTTATGTAAGACATGCATGTTCATTTGTGTGAAATTAAGAGTGCCATGTGCTTTTATGGCTTTCGTAATAAACGATGTCTGCAACATCACCCCGATACCCAAAACTCCTAGCTGCATAACTTTGCACACAGCAAGCTCTCTGGCTAGCATGGAACAAATATTTACGTATGGCTATATAGTACATGCATGCATGCATGCATTACGTACTGCTATATGAAATACTCAAAACAAATTTACACGTGTAAGCCTACACAATCTGTTTATGTGTAGGTAAAGCATGGTAGGATGGCACGAAATGGCCAAGTACATGCACTGAAATCGCGGGCTTATTTCTGTTTCAACGTTCATTAGTGCGAGCGACTTGGGCTAAGAACAGAGAACGAAAGGTGTTGCATTTTGTTAGGGGAATTAGTAGGCTTACTATGAGTAGGTGAAAGTCAGTTCAATCACGGAATTATGTGCTATGAATGAAGAGTCACCGATAATCCGCCGATTGCTTATTTTGGAAGCTTTATTTGGTCATAGAATTGTCATATAAACATCGTTTTGTGAATGGAAGGTAGAAGCAAACCATGGAGGGGAACTTTTTAAAGGAAATTCGTTTAAGCCGATGTGCATGCATATAGGCATGGCTCACGAGGAATAAGGAATGTTTGATCGAGCTGTGAAACGATGTAAAAGCATTGATGGCGAAAATATCGGATCGGATCGGATATCGGCCGACGTTGTGATGAAAACATCGGACATCGGATCGGCAGCAAAAAACCACATCGGTTGAGCCCTACTTAATAACGTGCACGCCTACAGACTCTGGGCCAAGACCTCTAATGTTGAAGACTAATATTTATAGTAATGGAAATATCTTTAACTTGGGAGCAGAAATCCTGCAGTAAAGGGTTCAGATCATTACAAAACTTGCACATTTTCATCCAAACCAGAGTGAGGCATACACTACATACTATTTACATACTAGGAGTAAATGCACAATGAGCTAAGTGTGCATTCTTTTACTAGGCCACCTGGTAAAATTTCATGAATGCAGTCTGCAGGCAACAATACTTCCGTTAAAGTACTAACTACTGTAAAAGCTGCCATTGCTAAAAAGATATTACATTCAGGTACAAGCATTTGTAGGGTTTTTTACCAAAAATCGCCCACAGATACCACGTCTGCTGTATTAGCAGCTGTATGAATATTGCCAGGTGTCCAGGCAACTCTGCCCCTAAGGCAACCTGGCCTGGCCATCTCAGTCCCTGAGACATGTTGGCCCCTGAGATGTCTAACCAGAGACAACTCAGCCCCAGAGACATCACGACCCCAGTTCTATTCAATGCAAAAGAATGCACAACTTTTGCTTAAGCTTGTGTGCAGAATACAGTGCAATGACCAGCATAATGAATGCTTCTTAGAAACGTACAGTACAATGCTTTGATCAGTAACTTAGAGATGGGTTCAGTTGGTAGTGAATAATTTATTCCTCCCTCCCCCTTCCTCCCCCAAAACAAAGGCAGCTGCACTTTATGAAATCAAAAATAGGTTTCAAGATTAGGTGGGCTATTCAGGGGCCGATTTCACTAACATCAATTTTAGCGATCATCTCTAAGTCGCTCGCTAACTAGAAATCATTGCTAGTAGCGATAGCGAAGGATTTTTGGTTTCACTAAATCCATCGCTATTAGCGATGTAAAAAAATAAAACTTCCTCGACAAAAGAGGCTGATCGCTAAAATTGACTGCTACCTTTGCCCTTGAGCTGCAAACAATGTCACAAATTGCGCACGATATAGGGAAGCAGACGACGCTACAGGAAATAGGTAAGTGTAGGCTGAACGAGAAGCAAGCTGAATCGGCATGAAAGAGTCAAATAGTGTAGATAAATGCACATAAAGTCATGGAAAGCTTGAAACTTGACCGGTCGTCATTTCATTGGTGTTTGAAGATACAATAAATGAGCAGCCATGGTGGTATATATGGTCGCAACTTTCTTGTGGACAGGCAGTGGCGGCACCTGCAGGATTTTGAAAGTGGGAGGGGGGAATGGAGGGCAACAAAAAATGTACAGGGGAAGCTCTGAGGTTTTAGCATATCTCTGGGTGAAAAATTAATTCTCAGAAAGGATATATTTTGGTTCATAATGCATCATTAAATGCAAAGATTCCAAATAGAATTAATGCATTGGGCTATTCCTCCTGTCAGGCCACTTTACTTCAGGAGCTGAGTGGGGAGCATCTGGGGGGGCAAAGCTTCTGACTGGGGAAAGGGGGCAAATGCCCCCAAATCCCCCCTTAGGGCCGCCACTGTGGTCAGGAATAAAACACGATACGTTCTTGAGAGCAGGTATAAAGCATCAGTCGCTTGCACAAATAGGGATGGGACGCATGGCTCCCCACCTCTTTAGGTAGTCGGGGGAAATCAGAAAGTCAGGGAAATCACTCGGAAGCAGTCTCACTGACTGATACTCCCTGCATACCAGGGAAATTGCCCTGGTCCAGTGGCGGTTCCATGTGGGGGCAGAAGCGGGCCCCGATTGGCCATCACTTGTGTTTAAATATGCTTTGAAATGTTTCAAATATATTAATAATAATATTAATATAATAATATTACGTATCTTGCCCCCTTCCGAAAGTAAAAATTTTCCAAAGAGGAAGGGGACCCTCTCCTTGGTCCCTCGCTCATGTCAGTCGGGGAAATTCACTGTCCGGCCCCCACCTTACAATTCCTGCGAACATCACTGTCAAGCATAATAGAAAAATAGACTAAATGGTGCGAAAATATTATGATGAGTCCTTGCGTGTGACTATGTTTAGCGACAGATTTACCTTTTGCGTCTACTAAACAGTCGTCGCTAAAACTCATCGCTAACGACACAACTTTGCCATGAGAAATTGATCGCTAAGGTTTAGTGAAATCGATTGCAAAAATCGATAGCTAAATTGCGATGGATTTGTAGTTTAGCAATGGATATCGGGGATCATGGCCACTATCCATCTGGCAGACTAGTAACTGTGCAGTCTGATATTAGGAATATTGAAGTATTCATACTTTTTGCTAAAAAAAATAAGAGATATTAAGAGAGTCGTTCTCAAAATGTTTTTGGTTGTATATTATCCACCTTTATTTTTAAATTGTCTAAGAATTATTTTGAGAACGACTCATCATTTACCATAAAAATGTGAAAGTAAAGATTGAAACCCCCTATTTTTCAATGGAATGGAACAACCGGACGGATAGTGGCCATGATCTGATATCGGCATTAGCGATGATCGCTAAACGTTCGTGAAATCAGCCCCAGAACTGGCATGGTAGGCAGGAGTTCCCCATGGAAACGAATCCAGCTACAAATGGAGAAGTATTCGAGCAGCGACTTCGACTATGGCTTAGAATCCAACTTAAGATGGACAGCACATGGCTGGATTTCTAGTTGTAGTCGTAGGATACAACCAGGCAAGTAATGTTGCGATGGACGCGATATGAAATCGCAAATTCCGTAATTTTCCTTAAAATCGTCAATTCCGTTTTTTCCGGAAAAAAAATCGGGGGCCCTACCTAGGGGCCTAACGTTAGACCTAGGCCTAGGCTATGTAGGCTAGATACGAATTCAGTTATTTTCCAACTCTGTTACTTTCCACCCCTAAAAAAAGTTATTTTCCGCCCCTGGTTTTTAGGGGCGGAAAGTAACGGCATAGAATGGAATACCTGTGCTAGTTGAGCGGGCTTGACAAACTAAAACTAAATTTTCTTATCACTGAACGTCTCTCCATATACATTGATGTTTTTTGCACAGTACATACTTATGCTGACTTTTGTTTCTCGCTAGCCCTTCGTGCATTGCAGTGTGTGCGCGAATACAGTACGTATACACATATGTCAATGTATACAGTGCTGTGCATGCATATGGACATGTACGTACAGTGGTGTGAATAAGTTCTAATCATGGACTTCTGTATTGAAGTCCGTGGTTCTAATACAACCACTATATAGGCTAAGGCTTGGTAGATCATACGTACTCATATAGGCCTAGGCTACAATCCATTCTTCTCTAGCCTACGTGATTTCTGAATAAGTCCCATGATTTCATCATTTTTTGGTCGCAGAAATGAAAATAGAAGTAGATAAAATTGTAAGTTAATCTTTGATTCGGAATGTTATTTTCCGCCCCAGAAATTTTAGGGGCGGAAAGTCAGGGGCGGAAACTACCGAGGGCGGAAAGTAACGGTACCCTGGGCCCGCTAAATCACAGGCGTTCGAAAGTACATATACTACACACTATATATATATATAATACGACAAGGTAGGTCATTTCTCACAATATGTAATGACAAGGAGTAGGCCCAGTCCATAGAGTAGGATATAGGAACTAGAGTGCTCACTCCCCGAAACAGCTGTGATTGCATGGGGGGGGGGGGGGGAACTCAGCCGCCATACAGTTTGTACACACATGCTCTGATCTACATACATGTACATCTATGCAATCACAGCGGATTTACGTACGCGGTATTAGGAGTGCATATTCTAGTTCTTATATCCTACTCTATGGCCCAGTCGCACTTCACTGCTAGTGCTTCCACACTTTAAATGCATTTTTCCTGAAATACAATCTAAAATTACGTGAAAATCGGCCATGTCAGGAAAAAAGATTTAGAGTGTGGAAACACTAGCAGTGAAGTGCGACTGGGCCTACTCCTTGTCATTACATATTGTGAGAAATGACCTACCTTGTCTTATATAATATATAGTGTGTATAGTGAGTGTACCTTGAGTCGGTGGGTACCTTGAGTCGGTCACTGCATACAATATGTAAGACAGGCATACTATGGCCAACAAATAAACATATGACAGTGAAGAAACTCCTGCACGACATGACAACAACTCAAAGTCTGTCAAAAATAAATATTTACTCCCATTTTAAGAAGAAATTTACCCAGCTTAGCCTACATCTAGTGTTACCTAAAGGTGGCCTGAGGCCTTCTTTAAATGGCCTAAAAAATTATTTAAAAACATTCTCCATATCACTGCGGATGGTCTCCTTCCATCATCCTATGATTTGTTTTTATAATGGTGATATCATTCATTGAGTATATTTTGATATCACTCTTATGGGCTTTCATAATGTTTGGGTGACCGACTCAAGATACCGTTCTTGAACCTAAGGCATCTGAAACTTGTGACGGGAATTTCTCTGTCTCTTGAAAGTTGGCCAACGAAATTCGCTCTAACTTTCAGGATTAAGAGTAAACATGTTCATGAGAATAATGGATAAGTTTAAATTACATATTACTACCCTATGTGTATGCTTTTAGTGAGAATTTCCTTAATTGACCGACTCATGGTACCACCATGCTAGTATATGTACTTTCGAACGCCTGTGCGCTAAGTAGGCCTAACGTTAGGCCTACAATGACAAATTGTGAATATTGAAAAATAACCACATTTGTTTTCAATTTACCGGACGCAAATGCATGGCTTTCATTCTCTTGGCCTTAGGTCATGGCAGTAGCCCATTTATTCATGCTACAATGGTTGTCTAGCCTTGTACTATTTTGTAAGTTAACATTAGGCCGTCTGTGGCGAATATGAAAAGCTAACTTGGGCCTAACGTTAACTTTATCTTAGCCCAGGCCTAACGTTAGTTAGGCCTAACTTTAGGCCTAACGTTAAATTTCTACTTCTTTTCACAATGAAATGTTTCTTCTCATTTTGCGGCAGCAATAATAAGATGGACCCGTGTCACAGGGGTGCCTGATTGGTGTATTACTGCTGTTGCTGACCTTTAATGTAAAAATCACAAGATATCTTCAAGAACAATCTTCGAATCGTTTTTTCCGAGTCACGACACCAACAGTTCAAAAATAGATCTTAAGTTATAGTTGTAGGCTATGTCACTACTCACAGTCACACTCACAATACATAGGCTAGGCTTGCACTTGTATGTATTGTAATATATATGCTTAATGCATACGTAAATGCATTAATGCTGTATATGCTATACTTATTGTAACGGTAAGTAACGATACGATGCATTTTCGGTATTCGGTACGCGCACTGTATGCATTAGATGCAGAACACTTCTGTGGCACGTACTGTAGGGTACGAGGGGGTGATTCCGGTTTGATTTGTAGAACTCTAAGGGAAGTACCCAAAGAATCTGAATTTGTTCTCACTTAAATTAACATTCTGTTTAGATGAAAAACTTCACTGTTATCAGAAAAAGACATATGTTCTTACAAATATCGTTCTGTAAGCTGATGAAGCATCCCCGGTCACGAAGAAAACTGACCGTCATGTATTACTATTTATAAATTTATAATGTTCCAACATTTTCCAACCGCCTCCATAGCTCAGTGGTTAGAGCACTGGTCTTGTAAACCAGGGGTCGTGAGTTCAAATCTCACTGGGGGCTACACCCACGAATATTCTTTTTTCCCTTCTCGAGCACATTTTTACGACCTGCAGAATCTTCAAATGCTACTATAAACGTGTGTTCGTGTAATTAAAGGGAAAATAGTGCGGTTATTTTACAGAAAATTTTCATATTTATAAAAACCAATTTTGATAGATACGGTACAGAATAATAGACAATTCAATATAAGCCAGTACCGGGTGGCTTTCTTTTTTATTTCACTTTTTGATTTTATTCATTTGCACAACAAAACAACAAAAAGGAGCAAGGAGAAAAGACATACAAAAAGATAAAACAATAAGGAACAGCAAATAAGACGTGGACATGTGCAGGGATGACAAAGAAAAGTCTGACAAGCAGACTTATTTCCTCTGTGGTCCCTAAAAACATACAATAGATACTACATAAAAAGCACAGCACAGTACACACAGAAATTTAGAAATTAAAAGTATAAAAATATGGAGCTCTCTTCCTCTCTCAATCTGGTATAAAAATATCTTCTTATCGCAGTTTTAAAAAAGCTAAGATTACTGCACCTTTGAATTTTGGCGGGTAAAGAGTTTCACAATTTGCAACTTGTAAATTTAAAAGTTTTAACACCATAATTTGTATAAAACCTGTGGGTACAAACACAGATGAGACGTTAGACCTAGTATTGTAAGAGTGATTTGCAGGCAGAATATCTAGTGAGATAATAGTTAGTGAGTAATTGGGAGCTAAACCATTGAGGATCCTGTACATATGACTTTCACTTTCACTAACAGGGGCCAAGTTAAAGGCATTTTCAGAGACTTTCAAATTTTTATAAAAATTTAAAACATGAAGCTTACCAAAAATCCTCCAATAAATAAGGCTCTCACAGGAAGAAACTCGGTTCTTTGTTGCCCAAAAGTAATTTGTTCACTCAAGCTTTCAAAAATTCAAATGATGCAGCATCTGTTGCTCTTGTAATATATAACATTTTATGGAGATGAAGCTATCGCTAGAGTTCATTGATGAGACTGAATGGTTTAATAATGATTTAAGGTATTTTCTTGGTATCCCGTGTTGGTGCATTCTAAACGAAATGTCATTTACAGTGTGTTTACTATATGCTAAAAAACTTTACAATCCTTGAACGTCTTAGTTGCTCCGTGGTAGAGGGCTTGTAGACAGCCATCTCATGTGCCTTCTTTCTATAGCTCATCAACCTTTTGTTTTATATTTACCGTACAATAGTGTTTACCTTTATGACCGTTTTTAACCTACTACCAAAATAAATCGAACCGTAAATAATTGTAAATATTCTATTTTTTTTTTAAACTTTTGTGTATATGATGCTTGAGGATGAAATAAAGTCTTTTCCTTCAAAAAAAAAAATCTTTAAATGCTACGACAAAGTAACAGAAAAGTTATTTTAAAGAATGTAAAGAACTACTTATCTGTTATGTTCTCGTAGAATGATATTACATGTTTTGTAGTAAATGATTCTTACATCGTGTTGATTGGTTATTAAAAGAATGAATTATAATAGTATGTTGATAATGACATGATACAAACGTTTCTATGAACGGATAACAGAATTTCCTCCTAAAATGAAAGTGAAAGGAAATGTGAAAAGAGAATGCAAAAAGCATGTAAAAATTTTTCTTTTCTTTTTTGGAATTTCTTTATTTGCATAATATTGTAATATAGTAAATCATTGTAACCCTTCAACTGTTAGAACTTTACGTTTGTAGGAAGAAGGAAGAAAGGAAACATTATCCATTGAATTGTAAAAAAGTACCGTATACATATGTTGTGAGATGGAAATAAAGTTTTCCTTCAAAAGCAAAAAAAAAAAGAAAAACATCCGCAAAACCAGTCACTTGCATTAAAAACGTCATAGATCAATGTCTTCATAGTTGTTTGCCACGAACAAAACTTTAAAACAGGCATTATCATTACTGCAGAGAAGCACTAGTCGAATTTCAAACTTAAAATACCGTATTAAAAGTTAAATGCTACTTATCAGCTTAGTTAATTACTAGGGGCAATGGTTTATATGCAGATCTTTGGTATACTTCAAAGGATCATTTAGCCTAGCATTATGACTATTATGACGTAAATATTTAATTTTCATTTAACTTACTCTATATATCACATTATTGCAAATAGTGTATATATGTTTCTGAACGGAAATACAGTTTTTCCTTTAAAAACTGTCAATAACGTCATTAGGACATCCTGCTAATTAGCCCTTTCCTTAAAAGTGTATGTATATATATACCGTTAAAAGTTCTCGTGGCCTAAATGCTGTATATGTACCATGTGCATGCAAGGAAAACGAAAATAATACTTTTATCAAAGCAAAACAAAAAAAGAAAATTCTGCTTCCGCATTGCCGTCTTTTCAATACATATTACATTAACATAAATACATAACTACAATACATAGTTTTTCTCCGTAGTATTGCTCTTCCTAAATTGCTTCTGTTCTCAAGGCCCTCCTTTGGCTGCCAGTTAAGCAACGCACCATTATAATCTGGCTATTCCTACTTTCAAATGCATTACAAGTCAAGCTCCTCAATCTGACCCGTGTGATATGATTCATTGCAATTAGCCAGCTCGAAATCTAGGGTCACCGTCACAACGGCTCCTTAAAGCGGCACTTTGAGTTGATTTGTGAAATTCACTAAATTTTACCAAACCCGTCAATTTTTCTTCATGTACTAACGGCAAAAGATCAAACTAAGACGATCCCCATACTCCACACACCTTTTCATGAGTGATTAATTAACGATTCAATTTGGTTTTCAAAAATTCATGACCAAACACTTTTTCACATAACGGTAGTATTAATCATAATTGCACATAACCAGTACAAACAAGGGTCCAAAAATTCCATTTTTAGTTTTTGTTTAAATGTTGGATGTGCAACTTGACTGATTATGTTATTTATAAGTGCGTGGATCCATCTCCAAAGGTGGGGGACTTTTCATCATTTGTAAATCGCCGTCATGGGGCGGGGTTTAAGGGGGAAGGGCCCCTCCCCTTTGCAAAAAAGGAAATTTGAACGTGTCTATATGGCAAATGGTGCCATAGTTGGGCGCAATTTAGGTTTTAAACTGTTAAAAGTAGTGTCATATTCGTAATCTATGTTATATTATTCAAAAAGTGGGGGACTTTTTGGAGATGTCCCCACTTCCCAAAAAGTGAGGGGGATCCCCCCCCCCCCCCCATGATCCACACCCATGATAAGCAATGTCATGCAGTGGTTGTTCTCTTCAAAATCCTCACAAAATTATCAATATCAACTCAATGTGCCGCTTTAAGGACTACATGGTCAAACACCAAACTGGGTGATCGAGCTTTCTCAGTGGCAGCACTCACATAATGGTGGAACACTTCACCTCACATTATAAACCTTATGCATATGACTTCTATACCGACATTGCTGTGGAATGCG
Organism: Holothuria leucospilota; assembly: GCA_029531755.1. Taxonomy (NCBI): domain Eukaryota; kingdom Metazoa; phylum Echinodermata; class Holothuroidea; order Aspidochirotida; family Holothuriidae; genus Holothuria; species Holothuria leucospilota. The sequence continues at coordinate 15,103,804 of CM055980.1, read as the reverse complement.
ACTCCTCATGGAGACGCAAATATCGGGGCGGAAATGTCAATTTGACATCCACGTCCTTCTATTCAGCGATATGACTGAGGAACTAAAGAACGTATTGATCAAATGCAATAATGGCAGCCCCTGGTCCCCTCGCCGTTCGCGAAGTACTTAACCTCTTCACCTGCGCTTGCGGAGCCGAAGAAGCACTATCGTGATCATAGTCTTGTTTCCTTCACTTGTGGACACTTTCTACGTCTCTGTATCGCAAAAGGAGGGGAACATTTCCATCAGAAGAGTGGAATTTTTGCGCGCTTCGCGCGTATGTGCACACGTAAAATCGACACCTTTAATCTATCTGTGGTAAGCTTGAGATATCATCCCCTGTAATTCCCGAAAAGTGTAATAATATGGTAGCACTACTGACTACAAACATAATCTTCTTCGGTGCCCCTCTCTGCGATGTCGGTGAATATGTACTCCTCTGTGGCGTACATACTCTGGTATTACGAGTGCAGCCAATATAGGTGCAGGAGTAATGACACGTCCGCCGGGCGGGCAACGGTGTCGGTGCCCCCTTTACCAGAATTCAAGGCAACGGACCTGAATGTTATTCCGCTACGGGAAAAGGGCATTTAAATTGGGTGAATTGTCAAATTATGAGCCCTTATTTTATTATACACGCTCTCGATGCTCAAAATTCCAATGGTTATGATGCCACACACATTTGAAACCACTATGGACAGTGGTTTCAAACTAGGAAGCTTTGGTATGAGGACAGGGAAGCTTGACAGGGTTGTTACCGTTACACTGTGAAAGTAACTCGTTATAGTTACAGTTATTTCTCTAAAATTGTAACTCGTTGCAGTTACTAGTTACAATGTAGAAAATGTAACTAGTTACAGTTACTTTTGACTGTCAAGTAACTAGTTACAACTCAAAAGTAACTAGTTACCTCAACTTGAATTGATCTACGTATCAATCGGGGACAGTGGCGTAACTAGCCTTGTGAGTGAGAGGGGGAGAAGACCACCCCAAGGGGGCTCACCCTCTTCTGAGATGGAGTAATTGAAAAAGTGAAATGACCCAACAACGGCGCAGAATGGACGGCTCTCCTGAAGGGTGGGATTCAGGGGACCGCCGTTGGACTCCAAGTAGGGTTCGGGGGCATTGCCCAGTGGGGCCTAGAGAGCGGAACCCCAGGAGGTCCTGGAATAATTTCATAAGTGTGAACATTAGAATGAAGCATTTGACTACCTTCTAATCACATTTAATGTGCACAAAACGACCAAAAAAGTCACAGGTTGAATATTTTTTGTGATACAGTACTCGAACTAGAGGCCACAAAATTCGATGCATGCATGGGGTTGTGGGCAGGTAGGACGAATGATGACCGGGGTTGCATTGGGCTTTGGAACAAGAATTTCACATAAGCTTTCGTATTGGTTAGACGGCCAATTAGAGAACATGTATCTGCTATGTGTACGCCTAGAGTTGGGTCCGCTTCACTTCAATTGAATAATGATGGCCCCTGAAGACATCAGTACTAGTGCACAAGCTTACACCGGTATTTCCTATAGTTCTTTTCAAGTGATGTGTATGGAGTTCTTATATACCCGTGGTGTGTGCGCTCAGAGCGCCCAGGAAAAAGGAATTCTTACATTTCAGAATTCAGTAGTGGAACTGAAAATTTTTTTAATGAAGATTTAAGAAAGGTTGGGCCCTTTTTCTATTGAGATGAATAAGAGTGGACCCCTGATGCCCCGACCGGGTGATGTATAACGTCCGCATCTTTCGAGAAAACTTGGGGGAGGTCTTGGTCTGGGAAGGGAGTCGAGGGGGCAGCCGCTCCCCACACTAGTTACGACACTGTGCAGGCGCGGATCCAGGTGGGGGCGCACCCGGCGCACGCCCCCCTTTTTCGATGACCAACGCTTTTTGACCAACGATTTCTTTTTTTGCCTCATAGATATTGAAAATATGCTTCCCAGATGCTGGAAAATCGCATCTAAGCGCATCTAGAATTCAAGTTTTCTTGGGGAGGACCCCAGCCCCCCAACCCCCACCGTGGCTTTGCTCGCTCGTGGGCTTCAGCCGACGGTGCGTGCGCCCCCTCTTTCTAAAAATCCTGGATCCGCGCCTGCTGTGGGGGAGCGGAGTGCTTCGAAGCAGACAATTTTTATTTTGCGTTGGCTCCCAATTCTGCATTTACAAAAACACTCATGGTCGCGAAGCATCGCGGACGGGGCCTGTAGGTCCTCCTCCATGGAAAATTTTGAAATAAAAATTTGATGTAATTTTCTGGCATCGAGCTTAGTTGTATTGAAAACTGCAGGAGTCGATACAGTTTCAGAATATGAATATTGTTACGCTCTTATCTCAGGATAGAACTTGGTAGATAACGAAGAAGAGGATGCGTGTGACTGCAGTGACAAAATGAATTGATATTTCGTAACTTACTTTACCACACTGCATAGGAAATACAGGCGGTTTCCTTGGCAGAGAAATGGAGTCAGAACCTAAATTATAAACCTGCAAGTGCCGACTTTGGAAACTGTATACACATACTAAACTACGATCTAATAACAACATTTAAGTTTATTTTCCCAAGTGACTGAAACTCAAAATCAGCCTCTTTCCTCCCCTCAAAAGTCCAGTGATCGTCAAAATAAATGTACTTTGTGTCCGCGGTGGCTATTTGTTACTAGGAAGTAACGGGACCAAATTGTAACGCCGTTACAGTTACTTTTGCACTGAATTGTAACTAGTTACTTGCTCCGTTACATGATTTCAAATGTAACTCGTTACGTAACTTCGTTACACAAAAGTAACTCGTTACAGTAACGGCGTTATTTGTAACTCGTTACTTCCCAACCCTGAAGCTTGAGCTTTTGTGGAACTTGAATACGGATCCAGAGGCCACAAAACAGGTCAGATTTTAAGTTGATAATTAAGGCAAGGTTTCGGGTTTGTTAAATACAGCCTTGTACATCCGCGTATGCAGGCTTGTTTGTTTTTTTTTTTTTTGTTTTTTTTTGTTTTTTTTGTTTTTGTTTTTGTTTTTGTTTGTTTGTTTTTTTGTTTTTTGTTTTTTTGTTTTTGTTTTGGTTTTTTTTTTAATTTAGAGGAGGGGGAGGATGACTTCAAGTTTGACAAACACCGAATATTGCGGCCTCTGGGAGAGTGTAGTAAAGTTTCTTCAAACCGGGGGTACACAGCCCCAGCACCCCATCCCTCTTCTCTTGATACGCGCTTGAATGCAAAAGGTTTCTTCAGGTAGGTTACCAATCACAGAACAACCTACAAAGGTGGACGTCGGTAGATATGTTATTTACCATATCATGACGGTAAAGATTTGGGAAAAAGTCGTAACATTTTCTAACCTTCAAGGGAGAATGCAGTCACCCCAAAAAAGAATTGTATAGTAAACTATCCTATTTCCTGAATGGCTCTTGAGAATCATGTGACAGTATTTTTCTGACTCAATTGTAAAATTTACAAGGAGCAACTGCTTGATTTACCTTGAATATGCAATATTTATGTTCTAAAATATCATGAAAGATACTTGGAAGCGAAATAAGAAGAAATTTGTGACATTTAGCTATTGTTTCAAAATAAGTTTGGGGCGACTGCTTCTGACCTTTCAGCTGGCGCATGTAATAGCAATAGATCCCCCATTGATTCAGGCGCTTGATTTTGGTCCGTTTGAAGGCTTTTGAAAACTTGTTGCATGTAAAAGTCAGTCAAACGCAAGTAAAGCAAAAACTCTACAGGGCGTCCAAAGCTTTTTCGTTTGTATTGGACGAATTGTGCTCGTGAGACCAAGAAAAGTCAAAATCTCGGGAGACTGGTCGTCGTCGGGACAAGGGTGACGTCAGATGGTGGCAGGGCACGTGTCACCCGTTGGGGAAGAATCCCACATGGTCGAGTAAATTTTTAAGTTTCGTCCCTTTCGACAATCCGTCGCCCTTGCCGGGGCTTCAGGTTGCAGTCCCACGTCAGGGAGCTTTGATCGCTGTCACGCAAATCCTGGCGCTACATCAGCTGTCGGGTTTTCACATTTTATCGCACTGTTGCGTTACGCAGTGGCGGATCCAGAAATTTGTGTTGGGGGTGACTATTGAGTTGTGTCCTGGGAGAGGCCGAGGGTGTAAGGGGAGGGGTGTCCACTCCACTTTGGAAAATTTTGTTTAAAACATAATTTAACCTCATTATATTTACTGAATTGTCCTTTTATAAATGGGTGCCACAGTTGGTGGGGGGTTACTAGTCACCCCTCCGTATCCGCCCATGGTTACGGACAACTTACGGTAAGGACCTATCGCATTGTGAGGGCTTCGGGGATCTTGTAACCTATAGGGTTAGGGTCTAGCACCAAGAAGGGTATCCAGTGAAACGATGAAGAAAATTGGTTTCATTTCATTGGTGATTTATTCAATGATGCCAGTTCCAACAGATCAGATAAAATTACGTTTAATCAAAAGGCCGGCAAAAACAGATCAAATCACCATGTTCAAATTCAGGAGATCAGTGACTACATGTTTTCTCGAAAGTTCTGTATATAACCGTCTCGAAGTTGCAGCTTGGGCCTGCAATCTCGTGTGCATCGTGGCTCTATGGTAATCCTAAAGGAGGGAATGCATTCCCCTGATTGGTCAAGAGTTGAGGCGCACTAAATATTAATTAATAAGGTGATATCATTTGACCAATCAGGAGGCTCTAGAAAGTGAGATCAGGGAGCTGCCATTGAGAATGGCAGCTCCCTGGTAAGATTGACCTCGCCCAAAAAGTTGAGCTGGGAGTGGCCTTCAGCATGGTTTGAGACGTGAGAGTGCACGTACGCTAAACACGTGACAGGAAATTGACTTCCAGGTGTAGACGAGTTTGAGACAAACAAGACTGCGTAGCGAAAAGACCTGCTTTTGAAATAAATAGTACGGACTGAATACTATCTGACATCCCTTTTGCATTTTTAAAACTTTGAAAAAGCAGTTTCAAAAAGTTCGAAAAAGGTTTTCCCTTGAAGGCAGCAGGCAGTCGCCCCAAAATTTGCTTTGACAAATCAGCAAACTCTTGAAAATCTACTTTTATTGCATTACAAGAACCTCTGAAGACATTTGAACATAACACAATTACAAACAATAGGTAAAGCAAGGAGAAATTCTCCTTGAATTTCACAATTCACTAACAAAAACATTGTCACATGATCAAAATAGGCCATTTATGAACTAGAGAGACGGGGCATACTAACTCCGGTTGGGGTGACTGCATTTTACCTTTAAAGAAGATGCACATCACTTAAATGATAAAATGTGTTCTCTACATTTAAGAATCTAATGGTAAAAGTACAATATGATCTGATGGTGAGAAAGTGCGAGACAAAACAGGTAAGGGAGGTGGACACTGAACCAAAGGGAGAACACTGTGTTCCAAAGAAAATAGCTCGACCTACCTATGCACGGCGTAATCATATACATTTGAATCAAACATTTTCTAAAGGCAAAACTGTACATAATTTACACTGGGAATACCTAGAAGTAAAGATAAAAGATATCATGACACTTGTAAATGTGACAACATGAGAAAAGGACAAGTGTACCCTTTGGAGTAACAGACTTCTTTATTCTTAAGGAGAAGTTAAATTGAGCAGTGTAATTGAAAAAAAGAACATGCAAGTGTACTCAAAATTATAACATCTGATAACATCTGGTGAGGATTAAACCAGACAACGACGATTACGCCGATGATGATACACACTTTTTACAGAGCGCAGTCCCTTTGCGCTCAGAAACAGAATCCAGAGGATGAAAATTAAAGGCTGGAGAAGAGATAGGTCTTGAGTAATATCTTGAAATTTGAGACTGTTGTAGCTTCTTTAACTTTAACTGGGAAGTTGTTTCGGAGACAAGCAGCTGAGTACTGGAAAGAAAGATGACCATAATATTTCGTACACACGGGAGGAGATGAGAGTAGCAATTTTGAACTGGAGCAAAGGCAGCGAGATGGAGTATACTCTTGAACAAGATCTTGTAGATAGGCAGGGGCAGAGCTGTGCAGACATTTTTAAATGTTAGCAAAAGAACTTTAAATTTTATTCGATCGATAACAGGAAGCCAGTGAAGGCTACGAAGGACAGGACAGGAGTTGTATGATCATTGGGTTTTTGAGTGTTACTCATCTTGCAGCAGAGTTCCGAATGTGTTGCAATTTCTTAAGTCGAGAGTCTGAAAGCCCATAGAGTAGGCTATTGCAATTATCGAGTCTTGAAGAAACAAAAGTACGAACTAAAGTCTCAGTCGTCTTTTGATCCAAGTGTTTTCTAATTTTACCAATTTTACAGTATGAAGTGCATGAGATGCTTCTCGACAATCATTTTTGACATGTAGATCCATTGTAAGCTGACAGTCGAAAATTACCCCCGTTTCTGGCGCTTTGGTCACGTTCAATGTGAGCAGTGCCAATCTGAAATAACTGGATCGGTATTTTGAAGATATTTGAATAAGTTCTGGGACCAAGACTGGATATCCTCCATACAAGCTTCCAGTTTTGATGGGGTGGGATGATAGCTGTCAAGAGATTTTGACTTGAATGAATAAATCTGAGTGTCGTCTGCATAAATCATACTGTTGATACCATGAGACTGAAGATGTCTTCTAATGGGGCCGAATACATTGTAAAGACCAGTGGACCGATGACAGATACTTGAGGGACTCCGTCCATGGAAACATATACAGCAGATTTTTTGCCATTTATGACAACAACTTGTGAGCGGTTTGTAAAGTAAGATTTGAACCAATTTAAAGCTGCGCCAGATATCTTGTAGCAGCTCTTAAGACTCTCAAACAGCACATTGTGATCGATCTTGTCAAATGCAGCAGGATAGTCATGTAAAAGTAAGGCAGCTTTATCACCTCTATCTACGGTAAGCAGGAGATCATTATACACACGAAGCAAGGCCGTTTCAGTGCTGTGATTAGCCTGCTGTAAGCAGGCTATTGTTGAGTTTTATAAGCTACAAGTACAATTAATATTTGCTTACCCCTAATGTACAGTACACTGACGAAGTTTAATACAATACAGGCCCACTGTGCAGGCCGTTGATAAACGTGAATAGTCAGTACCGTGAACACCATGTGACCTTCTTATGAATAATAATCTATCCCGCATTTTGGGGTTTGGGGATTCGCGTAAAGGTGCGTTCACACCAAAACTGAAATCTGCTGCGTTTTGCGGGCCGGACGCTGAAATTTTTTTAATAGAACAAATAGGGACAAATAGAAAATCGACCCATTCGTTCTGAGATAACAAATTTCACGTCCCGCCCACAAAACGCAGCAGATTTCGGTTTTGGTGTGAACGCACCTAAAATGAAAACTGGACGAAAGGTTTGCAGGCTCTGTGTAAAATATGTACAGGGGTGTATTATGATTTCTGAGAGAGCGCCATCTTTTGGAAGCTGCTAGAGAGTCTGCTCGGCAGGCTATGTTGTGATGAGCTCTGTAAGCACTGTGAATTGCACCATGCATTTTTATGCGCCATGCGTTTACATACAGCAGTGGGGCTCCTTCCTTTGTCACTCCATAAAGGTGCCGTCGTGGGGGAGGAGTCTAAGGGGAGGATGACCCCTCCCCTTTGGAAAATTTTGTTATTTTAAGGTTGCTTAGATGGAAAATGGAGCTATCTTTGGGATATTTTTGGAGCCAATCATATATGGCTAGAAAATGTCCATAAATAACTGAATTTTAATTTTTCCGACTGGTTTGATTCTTTTTTCGAAATGAGTGGTGGCCCGTAAATTGCATCTTCGTTTTAATGTGCGTTACGTTTGTATGATACAGCAGTGGGGATCCTTCCTTTGTCACTTCATAAAGTTGCCGTCCTGGGGGAGGGGTTACCCCTCCGAATCCCCTTTGAGAAATTTTTGTTAAGGTAAGGTTGCTTAGATGCAAAATGGTGCTATCTTGGGATACTTTTGGAACTGATCATATATGGCTGGAAAATGTCCATAATTTAGTGAATACTAAGATTTGGTGAGGTGAAAGTTGAAAGTATGTTGTCTAAGAGAAGAATACGTTGTCAACAAACCTCATGAAGCCGCCCTTTTTGACTACTTTAATGCCTTCTATTCTGGCATCTAAGGCTAGAATATACCTGTATAGGGCCTCCTGGAAGCTCTGGATCAATTATATAAAATGGGGCAATGACATAATGCTTATTACCTGGCATCTAAATAATAATATAGAGTATGACGCCAAGCACTTTACATCTTTTGTATTTTTACTAATTTTGAACGAAAATCCAGACGAACAGCTTCCAGCAGTGGGGAATGGGCGGGAGGGAGAGTATAGGTGCAGAAAAATGATATTAGACCTCCCAGACAGGTACCGGTATAGCAAAAGGGGTTTAGGACTAACAGGCGCGTTTTCAAAATGTACAACTAGTTTATGCTATAAAAGTTCACTGGTACGTTTGTGCTTATAAGTGATACACGTGGATTGTGAGGATTGGGCGCGAGGCGGGCAGAAATTTGGGGGGTATACTTCAATGCCAAAATGAAAAACCTGCACGCAGGCTCAGCCAGGGGTGGTGCTTTGATTTGCCGACATGGGGGGAAGGGCCCTGACTGTGGGCCAGCTACTCTAAGTCCCGACAGATGCAATGGGTGGCCGAACTCAAATATAAGGCGCGCGAAGCGCACCGAAAAATTTGGGGTTATATTGAATTTTCATTAAGGAAAGTTGAAAAAGTTTGGGTTTTTATTGAAGAATCTGAACAAAACCAAGAAATTTGTTCTGGTGACTGAATGGTCGTCGTCGGGGATTACATTCTTCATCTTACCCATTGAGGATCAACTACGACACTGAAAAATCTTTTTCTTACAAAATATGTTTGCCAAGAAAGAAGAAAGGATCTTCCAAAAGTTAGGAAAAAGAGGAAAGAACTTCGCGACGATGCATTTTCGTGTCTCTCTAGAATCACGCCTACACGGAAGAACAACATTTGTGGAAACGTTGAAATCCAATATGTTTGAAACGGGGTTGTTACCACTAGATAGAAGTATAGATGAAAGCGCACATAGCGCACGAAAATATTTGAAGTTATAGAAAGAATCGTTACAGAACTTACTGGCTACGGGCCTGATAAAAAGACGATTGGAATATTTTCTGAGTATATCTATGTCTCCACCAATATTAGTCTATTTAAAATTTTGCGCAATTTTGTGGGGCTCGGAAAAATTTGCGGGGGGGGGGGGACTAAAGCGCCCTAGCTCCCATAGATTGTGTCTGGTATAATAACCTTAATGATGTTCATGAGATTGATTGTAAATTGATTGAAAGGCCTACTCGTGAGCTTTCGTCAAGGGTCCAGAGGCCACGAAATGGACCAAAATTAGTGTGCAAGTCAATAGAGAAATAATAAGTGGTACGCTACCTGTAGAGAGCACAGAGGACACCACGAGAGACTTGGCCAAGACTAGGTGTATCCTAACATGCAATGATATGCGTTTTTCCTCCAAACGAGGGCACTTTCTGCAGCTCTGTGACATCATATGCATAAGGTCTATGTAGCAGATATGAAGTCGCGATGTTCGCTTTAGCATAATCTGGAACAGTGACTCTCAGACGCGGCCCTCAGGCCCTGTCGGTGCGCGGCCCGCCTAATTTTTTTCCCAGGACGAATCAGGCCAAATCGGTTTTTCAAAAACTTTTAAATTTGTTTCAAAATGAAGGTTAGGGTTCAAATTAAGGTTAGGGTTACGTGGATTGGGGTTATTTGGCCAGTTCTTTCATAATACGGCGTCAGAATCACAAAAAAGGGTCGAAAAGCTGTCATTTTGGAATTAGAGGTGTGGCTTATGTCCAAGAAGCTGATTGGTTCACTGGGAAGATTTGGCCTGACTCCTCCTGGGGAAAAAATCTCCGCGCGTGGCCCTACGCTTTTAGAAAAATCATATTCGACAAGAAAAGTACAGCAAAGTTGGAACAAGGGGCAGTGATATCCAGCCAAGACTGAGTATTTTGTTTTGTGGAGGCCTACCGTGTTGTTTTGTACACGGTGAAGGGCAAATAGTTATTCAGTAGTGCATTGCTGAGTGTATTTGTCTTATAGTGGTAGAGCTTATAGCAAGTATATGACTTGAAAATCTAAGGTTTGGGTACAGGCGATTGTACAGTTCAAAAACGTATCGTACTGAACGTGAGTGATTGATTACCGAAAGTAAAAACTCTGTAAGTCATCTTTAATAATACTTGCCATCGGGGGGCAGGGGGTTCCAAAACGAAAATGAAGATTGGCCTATACTTGAGAAAAGAATACTAAAATGCTGAAAATTTTACTGTCCAAATTATGATTTTAGTGTAACAGGGCAGGCCTGTTTATAAATTATCGTAAAGTCAGACACTGCTAATTCAATTGTTATGTATTATAATGTAGCATTGGCTTAGCCTAGGACGATACTAGCTGTGTTAGACCTAACGTTGGACTTGTTTGTACACGCGTGCAGCAAATCACGTAGGCCTAGCCTAACTTAACGTTAGTAACATTGGTATTTGCAGTTGATGCAGTTGGAAGATGGAATACTTAACTTTATTGTACAGTTGCACGTACTTACTAACTAGTAATTCGTACCGTTATTACTTTAACGATGCAATAACGTTAATATGTATTATTCAGGGGCGTCGGAGCTGGTACCGCAGGTATAAAAAAATAAAACACTTCAAAAATGTGTTTCAGAAGTTTCATCGTTTTTAAGTGTCTTCAGTGCTCGAAATTTTCGTTAGTTTAAGAAAACAATCCAGAAAACCAACATTTTATGGCTTCTTGGCAAAGCTGAAACATATTGTGACACAATGAAAGAAACGACAAAATATTCAAAGGTGGGGCTCATTTTGTGCAAATGGATCAAGCCGCTTTGCCCATTTCACCTGCTTCTTATTGATATGTTTGTATTTTTATTTTTATTTTTAAAGTAGTCAGCTCATGACTGACTGCCTGAAATGGTTTTTGAAGAGCTCTTGAAAACTACATGGGGCATCGCTGTAATACATAATAATAACCATACTCCTATTGAACTATCCGGAGCTGACATTGCCGGGGGGGGGGGGTCTTCCGAACCTCCCTGAATACGGACTTGAGTTTGCCCCCCAAACAAAATTTCTTAGACCCGCCCATTCATATGACACATGTGAACTGCTATTTCATGCAATCTGGGAGGTATACTGATTTTTCAATAATTTTCAATAATGATGCCGGCAAGTAGGCTAAATGTGACTACTCTGGCATATTGGACAGGGGTCTTGCTTTCAAGCTCGGGAAGTGCCATTCTTGCAATCTGGAAGGCATTTTTTTCAAAATTTCCTCCATACGCTAGGCGCCAACCATGGTGGTGCGTAGCGTTGTTTGGCTTACCAAACGCCCCCCCCCCCGATATATATGATAGATGGCCACACTCTGATCTGTCGTACCAACCCCAAATAGCTTCCGACGCCCCTGTTATTATGACACAGACAGCTAGCTATGATTATGAGCGCACAGTACTCTAGTAAATTTACAGCTCCTAATGAAACGATCTATTATTGTGTACTGCGCGCCCGGTGCATGCACGCCTAGCCTAGATGCTCGTACTTCTACGCTAGCTAGCTGTCTACGTCTTTGACGTCACAATCGTTCCGGGAATCCCCATATGTTTACACGTAGTTCAAACAAGGAGCGCGTAGAATTACATTGTTTTCTGCGCGGTGTAAAGCTGTTATTTTCAAAGTACGATTCATTAATTAATAGACGAGTTGGGAAATGTTTGCGCTCAATGCAATTTGGGAATGGGTCAAAGGTGAAGTGTACCACCCTTACAGTGTCCCAGCGCGAGTGTTGAAGGCTGAGCGCGCAGAGCTAAATGGGTTGCCCGTTGTCATGGTACACTTGACCTTGTGACCTCACCGGAAGTACCGAATTTCCCAACTCGTCTATTGAGGGAGCTGAGATCGAGAGAGGGTGGAAGGTTTAGCGAGGGTTGGTGCGGTTGTAGCCTAGGGTACCTAGGCCTAGTTCTCACGTACACTTTGTTCCCTGAACTAGGCCTAGGCTATTGCAACACAAACTTTTGACCGCGTATTACTGTGAGAGTAATATCGTCTGCGTGCGTTGCTGCAGTGATTGTTGCTATATACGCGTATGCGCGTGTATGAACGTAACTATAGCTATGGACTATGTCACAATTGAACAGCAATGCGTGCTATTTAGCATACAATAGTGTGAACGTCCTAGTTACACGATTTAGCAGTTTCACAGAATGTTTAAAAAACAAAACAGGATCGTTTGAGTAAATCAAAATTTTTGGTCTCTTTTTGGACACTAAGTGCAAATAATCATAGAATGAAGGGTCTTAAACATAAAAAGGACCCGTAGAGGTCAACTATGTACGAGTATACGTGAATTTGACAAAGTTCGAGACTATTTAAAAATTGTGAAGGTGCGGTAGCCCAATTTTGACAATGGGTATATTGCTGACCTAGTATGGGAAGCCCCAAAGCTTCCCAAATACTAGGTCAGCAGACTGCGGACTGGTGCGGTTGTAGTCCTCGGTAAAGGCCCGTGTATAGCCGGTCGCCGATAGCTCCCTATGTGTATAGAGAGCTGTAGGCGAACGACCGCAGTCCTTTACTGAGGACTAGTGCGGTTGCAACTGCAGAAAGTAAGTGTTGTGTTATAATAAACTGGCCAGATTAGGTAACAGTAAACAAATAAGATTTAATTAAAACACAATTTAAACATTATATCACTTGGATTATTTTGTCTCTTTCATTGAGTCTCTCGGCCACATGACCTAGAATTCAATCCTGGAGAAAGATCTTCATATCGCTCCAGGAGAAACAAGTTGCCGATTTGAAAAACGCGCGGCCAACCGCGTTTACATTAGGGCCCCTACAATCTGGGAAATCGCATATAAGGGTTCCTTTTCTTCCCAAATTTCCCCGGGAGGCGGGAGGTTCCCGGACCCCCGCCGTGCATGCGTTCTTAGGCGGGTTTCTCCTCCTGACGAATGAACCATCTTTCTCCTACAAGAAACATGGCTTGAATATACCAGCATATAAGTTGACCAAAGATAAAATAGTCTACGATTACCTTTATTAGCTAAACTCAAATGAGTAGGTAAAGAAACTTTTCATTAAAAGGGCATAACAGTCACCGCAAACAATTTTGAGACAAAAGCTAAATCTCACAAATGTCCTATTATTTCACTTTAAGTATCTTTTTTTGATACGTTATAACCTACTGCCATTGTGCTTGGTGCTCAATATAAGTAATGAAGTAGGCCGGGAAAACAAGCCAGTGAGCCACAACTGGAAAAAGGCTGTGGCCAGCCCGACATAAACCAATTGGTTAGAAACTGAGCCGTAAAACCTGATCTAACTAACTATAACATAAGTATTTTATATTCAAGGTAAACCAAGGAGCTACTCTACACGTGAATTTCACAACTCAATGAGAAAGATGCAGTACCATGATCCTCAAAAGCCATTCATGAAATAGAATACCCGGGTACACTGACTCAAATAAGGGTGAACACTTTTTCCCGTTAACAGTGGCTTTCAGAGAACGTGACAGAACATAGTCTAGATGAGGGGAATAGTAGATTAAACAAATGAGGACATGAATGTCACGCACAAGTTTCATATTTTACCTGAATTCATCAAATCAGGTGAACGTGAACTGTAGGCCATTCATAGCTTGGACCATAAATCTACTACAGCATTAAGCCGCGGTCACACTACAACGAATTCGGATCGGATTCCGATCCGATTTTTGTGAGTTTTTATTAGAATCTTCCATATTTCGGGTCGGAAAGAACCCAAAATTTGCCAACCTGTGTAATTATATGATTTTTATCGCAGGACTACGAAAATTACATTTATACGAATTATTTCGTGACGTCACATCGCCAGATAGCTTTTATCGGACTACGCGTGTCCGATAAAAGCTGTCTGTCGGTGCGACGTCACGAAAAAAATCAGTTAACATTTCATTTTCATAGACCTCTGATGCAAATCATGTATTTACACTTGTTGGCAAATTTTGGGCTCTTTCTGACCCGAAATGGAGAAAATTTTAATGAAAACTCACAAAAATCGGATCGGAATCCGATCCGAATTCGTTGTAGTGTGACCGCGGCTTTAGTCGTTCGCCTAAAGCTCACTATACACAGTCCTTACACCGACCATTGGAAACAGCGGGGGAATCGGCCGTCTGTGTATAATGGTGGAAATTGTCTTTCTTCTCACAGCAAAATTTGAAAGAAAAATCCTAATTTACTACCAGGACTTTTTTCTTCTCCAGATCTAACAGGAGTATTGCAGCTGTTTTTGATCACTGAGAATTTCTGGAAAGTGCCAAAAATCAGCAACTTTTTCGTGCCGTAAAATTTACTGTGCCACTATGGAACTTTGTTTACATCAGTATGCTAATAGGCTAAATCGTTGCGTCAGAGCAAAAATGTTTGCAGAGCCAATACGGTATTTCGGAATGAACGCAAGTAGCAAAGGCCAAAGGTCAAATGAGGGGAACCTGCAGGGAACGGACGAACTTTTTGCCACCGTCACTGTGTAGCTAGAGCATATACACAGCCAATGAGAACCGCTACGCAGACACTCGGCTGATGGCGGGATGGAAACATTCAAAAATTACATGTACGTACATGTAGGTACGAGATACGCATAGTGTATACTGTACACATAATTGTATGATTGTGCACGTACAAAGCGTTATTGTGCAGAGACAGGTAGCTAGCTGCTACTCGACTTATAAGCCTCACAGCAGTACTCAGATTGATCACGTTATCGACGCAGTTTAGGGAAGGTTGTCATGAGTTAGGCTCACAAAATCTAGGCTATTGAGATTTATGAAAGATGATGATGTATCTACACATTTAATTTGATAATGGCGAGTCGAGAAAATGGGGACTTAAACTAGCTTCGCTCTATCGTTAAGTTAGTCCAACGTTAACGTTAGTGTTTGCCACACTGAAAATGCCCGAACTCGAAACGCTACCGTAAGGCCTGCCAGTTTAGAATAGAAGAAATGCGTGTGATAATGATCACTCGAAAAAAATGGTAAAGAAAATAATCTACGATTTCCCTTCACTAACCTTGTAGCCCTTACTCAAAATCCATATATGGCCCAGATATGGGATTTCATATCTGGCCCATATCTGGGCCAGATATGGAATTCATATCTGGCTTGTACAAGAATTGGGCAGATATAACTTGATATAATATAAAGGCCATATATGGCCATATATGGCCCAGGTAAAGTTTCACTTTTATATGGCCCAGATATGCCCCATATATGGCTACTCCATTTCTGGCCCATATATGGAAAATCCATATATGACACATATAAAGAGATTTATATCTGGCTCATATCTGTGCCAAATATGACCCATATAAAACTTTATATGGCTCACTCTTTATATGGCCCATATCTGGCCCATATATGGAAATTTATATCTGGCCCTTATCTGCACCAGATATGGAATTTATATCAGATCGGATAAAAGCCATATATGGCCAGATAAAGTTCTATCTGGATCAAGCCTTTATATGGCACAGATGTGCTCTAGTTATGAATCATAGTTAGGACTTATAGTCCACACTCCTCATGGATACTTTTTCCAAAAGTCCCCTGACTCTCTGGCGAAGAGCCAGGGGCGAAAACCAAACAATACTCCCGAAGGAGTTCTGCTCCCCGAAGGAGTAACAACGTCCCCAAGGGACAAACTTTGACTTAACTGACACCACTATGGATACTTAGAACACCAGAAAACAATGTTTAAGTGCTCCATGGATTAGAATTTAATGTAATTATTAGGTTGAATTGACTTAAGTACATAAATTCAACTTATTTCATAACAGTGAACAGAAAAATGCCTTGAAATTTCCTATTTTATGTAATCACAGTGATATGGGCTTCTTATTTTAAACTTAATTACGTATTTGACTCTAAATTTTGTTTACTGCGTGGTGCATATTTTACTTTCAACTTCCTAAATCATGAAAAATGTAGGTTTAGATACAAGCTCCGCCCAAATATGCAAATTATTTGCCTAAGTTCACTTAGTACACTGCGGTATTAACAGAAGTGTAGCAACTAAATAACTGTAATGTCTGGGAAGGTGATGCTGTATCCAAAACATGTCTTAGTTTGTAACAAGCATAGTCCAAGAATCAAATCAAATAAATAATAAAACAAACTAACAAAATGCTCATTTGCATATCTAGCATATCAAGTTATATCTGGCTTTATATGGCCATATCAGACTTAATATGCATATCTGGGTTATGTTTTAATCAAGTTATATCTGGCTTTATATGGCAATATCACACTTTATATACATATCTGGATCACGATTGTATCAAGTTATATCTGGCTTTATATGGCCATATCAAACTTTATATACATATCTGGATCACCATTTTATCAAGTTATATCTGGCTTTATATGGCCATATCAAACTTTATATACATATCTGGATCATGATTATATCAAGTTATATCTGGCTTTATATGGCCATATCAAACTTTATATACATATCTGGATCATGATTATATCAAGTTATATCTGGCTTTATATGGCCATATCAAACTTTATATACATATCTGGATCACGATTATATCAAGTTATATCTGGCTTTATATGGCCATATCAAACTTTATATACATATCTGGATCACGATTATATCAAGTTATATCTGGCTTTATATGGCCATATCAAACTTTATATACATATCTGGATCACAATTATATCAAGTTATATCTGGCTTTATATGGCCATATCAAACCTTATATACATATCTGGATCATGATTATATCAAGTTATATCTGGCTTTATATGGCCATATCAAACTTTATATACATATCTGGATCATGATTATATCAAGTTATATCTGGCTTTATATGGCCATATCAAACTTTATATACATATCTAGATCACGATTATATCAAGTTATATCTGGCTTTATATGGCCATATCAAAGTTAATATTCATATCTGGGTTATGTTTTAATCAAGTTATATCTGGCTTTATATGGCCATATCAAACTTTATATGCATATCAGGATCACGAATATATCAAGTTATATCTGGCTTTAAATGGCCATATCAAACTTTATATGCATATCTGGGTTATGTTTTCATCAAGTTATATCTGGCTTTATATGGCCATATCAAACTTTATATACATATCTGGATCACCATTTTATCAAGTTATATCTGGCTTTATATGGCCATATCAAACTTTATATACATATCTGGATCATGATTATATCAAGTTATATCTGGCTTTATATGGCCATATCAAACTTTATATACATATCAGGATCACGATTATATCAAGTTATATCTGGCTTTATATGGCCATATCAAACTTTATATACATATCTGGATCACCATTTTATCAAGTTATATCTGCCTTTATATGGTCATATCAAACTTTATATACATATCTGGATCACCATTTTATCAAGTTATATCTGGCTTTATATGGCCATATCAAACTTTATATACATATCAGGATCACGATTATATCAAGTTATATCTGGCTTTATATGGCCATATCAAACTTTATATACATATCTGGATCATGATTATATCAAGTTATATCTGGCTTTATATGGCCATATCAAACTTTATATACATATCTGGATCACAGTTTTATCAAGTTATATCTGGCTTTATATGGCCATATCAAACTTTATATACATATCTAGATCACGATTATATCAAGTTATATCTGGCTTAATGTGGCCATATCAAACTTTATATGCATATCTGGGTTGTGTTTTAATCAAGTTATATATGGCTTTATATGGCCATATAAAGTCTTTAATCAACCAGATATTTCCAGATATAAAGCCAGATATGGATTTTGAGTAAGGGAGGCTATATAGTGACATGACCTCATAAGGCCACTTTCGAACGTCGTGCATCGATAAAGTCAACAAAGCGCGTCAAAACTGCTGTCACAATCAGTGCGTCAATTTTTGATGCAGCACGCGCATAGCAAACTCCCTTGCTAACGCGCGTGAACCTGTTTTTCAAGCACTTGCACGCAAAGATATGCAGCTCAGATTGAACGTACAAACTGCCTACACTGAACCTGTACATAGAGTTCTATACAAAAATTGT
The DNA here is from genome assembly GCA_029531755.1 of Holothuria leucospilota. NCBI lineage: Eukaryota > Metazoa > Echinodermata > Holothuroidea > Aspidochirotida > Holothuriidae > Holothuria > Holothuria leucospilota. Next base: position 15,085,649 of record CM055980.1, on the reverse strand, counting down.
AAACAGCGCCCGTTGGCCTTATTAGGTTACTTCTGATTTTAGGCTTGAGCTGGAAACGCTGAACTTGTCGTAATGGTATCTCTTGAAAGGAAAAATCTGTGGTAATGATTTATAGCTCTCAAATAAGGTCAAGTCCGCCAAAACTTTTTCAGGTACAGACAGATTCACATTCTTTTGTATTGTTTTTTTAAAAACGAAAACTTTCTTAGAGTGGCCTTGTTAGGTTGTGCCATCATACTTGATGAACTTCTCTAGCGTCACCGGACCCACACCGGCTAGTCAGTCTGCATGATATGTGTGCAGCGCATGTGGGCTGCATAGTTAATAACTGCCGTATACTAGTACGCTTATAACAGCTATACGTACGTACATGCCGTGCACTATAGAGGTACGTGCGAGAAAGAGTACGTACGCTTCGGTAGCTATGCAGAAGACACTCCACATAATTATGTCTGCTTACAATTCCATGTATTTAAAGAAAATGTCCTGAAATAGACACTAAGTTCGATTCATTTTAGAAAATATTTCAATTTTTGCACGTTTTCAGAAAGACTTTTTATTTCTGAAATTTCTTTTAACCTTTGAAACTATTTTTAAAGCTTCTGGAATGCACTAAGGTTCTTTTTATGAAAAGGAGATTTCCATGAAGGTAGAAATATAAAACACTGCTGAAACAATGAAAACCCCTCACTTGACCTTATTTCAAAGGTCACTACGCCTGCGCTGTAGGTGATTCCGAAATACCGTATTGCCATGTGTATGTTCTTCACCGACGTTACTGCGCTGTGCGTCTCTCTATTTTGACGGCCAGGCGTCCAATGTACAACAATTGTAACTAAGGCCGTATCGTGCGCGCGTATCGATAGCACACCTGCGCATGTTCAGTGACGGTCAGTATGCCAAATTGAAACGCAATGACGTCACGTGAAGAACCCCCATAGGAACTACAGTAATCAAAATGTTGTACGTGATGTCACAATGCTACGCCGGCACACGGCATACTGATGTCAACAAATATTTCGAACGCTACAGTAAATTCTACGAAAGTGACAAAGTCGACAAGGGCGGATCCAGCCCTTAGCTGAAGGGGGGGGGGCAGTTTGAAAAGGGGGGCGCCAACATCATGCAGGGGCCGCATACTCTTGAATTTGACCGACTACATTTCGGAGACCAACTCCCATTGCCATAGTTATATATAGCTATACGGTTCGAAATTCTGAGGCCCTTTTTTTTTTTTTTTTTTTTTTTTTTTTTTTTTTTTTTTTTTTTTTTTTTTTTTTACTTTTCGGACAGTTTTTACTTAACTTTTAGGACGCAGGGGGCGCATTTTTCTTGTATTGAGGGGCGCTAGACTGGTCATAGGGGGGGCAGTTGTCCCTAGTTGCCCCCCCCCCCCTGGATCCGCCCTTGAAAGTCGATGATTTCATTTCAAATTTTCTGAAGTTTTCAGACGTTTCAAATGATTAAAAACTACTACAACATTAGTGAAAGACTTGGAAAGGAAAGTTATGGTAGTATATTAAGAGTTAACCCTAGCTTTGCTCTAAGAAGATCAATTTCGACCAGCACTGTGCTGGTCGAAGACCCCGGGTTTTCAATGGGTCGGTGTAAGGACCGTGTATAGGGAGGTATCGGCGACCGGCTATACACGTGCCTTTACTGAGGACTACGAAATAGTGTACGTCCAGGGCTGTCAACTCTCACGCATTTAGCGTGAGAGTCACGCATTCCGGTGCCATCTCACGCTCTCACGATGAAGCATCAGTTTTTCACGCAATGTCTCGATATAATGAAAAAAATTCCACACATAACGCAAATGCGTCGGGTGTCGGCAAAACTCCAGCTATCACGCTACCTGAGTTCCTTCAACTGATCGTAGTCTGCAGTAAGCTGAGAGAAGTGCAGTATACAGTATAATTAATCTTGCCATCATCAAGCTAGCTCCTTTTAACCCAGATGTGAACAATTATATCTGAGTCCACCGGAAATATTTATATTCGATTTTGGGCTGTCAGCAATACATATCGGTAGGCCGCAGAATTTCCAATTTTCGTAGGCCTATTTATAATGGGAACAAAATGTCTCCTTAAAATTTCCAGGAACATGAAATATCTGAAAACTGGCAATTGTGGGCATTCAGTAATGAGGCACGGGAAGGAAGTGTCATATCCTGCAGTGTATAGGGGTATTTTTGGCAAAAACTCCCCTCGCGGGACGCTCCGCGCGAACCAATGGTCGAGCTCCTCGTCAGTAGTCTCCCAGCGAATCTCACTCTCACCGGTCACTTAAAGTTGACAGCCCTGTACGTCGCACAATAGAGTGCAAGGGCAACTGAACAAACCTGTGCATTACCAGAGAGTGGCTCTAGCGGGTACTATTATGCCTACATAAAGTAGTATACATGTGCCGTGACAGAATTTTGTTACAAGACGACCCGTCAGGAACACCGGATTGAATCCATCGACGAGCGAATGGAAAGTTCCAGAGAATTCAACTTCAACGCAGCCTTTCTAGAACTGTCTAGAAGTGAGAACTGTTTACGTTATGTCCCAATTATAGCAGCGACCTGGCAACACTTCGAAGAAGCTGCAATTATCGTTATTCAACTACTGTGTGTTCTAGAAGTTTCTATTAAGGAACGTTCTCGTAATTGCTGGACTGTGTACACTAGAAGTTTCTGTTAAATTCTGGAGAGTTCTCGAATAAAAGCCTAGCATATAAAAGGCAGTTCAACAACTGTTAACGATGAGAGATACCCTAATACTTCATCGAGAGACACCATCGAGTCCAGACGTTATTCTGCTGTCCGTTTATTGACCGAATCATATGAGGCCAGCCACTGACAATTCACACTTGTGACAAATTGCCTTACGCCGTTTCTACACTGTGCATTGAGGTTGTTATCATCCATCGCCTACCTAGCCTTGTAATTATTCGCTCGTGGAACCAGTTCCTACGCTACAGCACGCTGCAGGTCTACCACTGTGCCATCGTCAACGTGCATGCACTACCAGCCCTTGGACCAGACCAGGCAAATATTAAGTAAAGGATTGTGAGTAAGTCTAATTAATTATTGTAAATTTAAGTAAGATAAGGAGATTGTAAATAATCATTAAGTTGTTGAATTTTAATCTCGTTCTTCTGTGATCTTTCGCTGTTATTGGTTTGACTCGCGACCACAAGCCGTAACAGAATTGGTGGCCTAACATCCGGGAACGAAAATACTAGAAAATTCGAGAAATTCTGTTGTGAATCGTAAGCAACTGTGTTTGCTCAGACTACTTATTTGTTTGTTGAAGGTTTGATACAATTTCAAAATGCCATTCAACTTAGATAAATTCGTGGCTAGTCCCTCAGTCGAGGAACTAGATTCATTAAAGAAGTCTGAGATTGTAAAGGTCGCAAAACATTATGGCATTGAATTTCAGCCTTTAATGCGGAAAGGCGAGATTAAAAGATATGTTCTAGAATATCTTGTGGATGAAGGTGTCCTGCCTAGTACAGTATTGGAAACAGCTATCACTGTGCCAACTGACAACACATTTGAATTGAAAAGGCTTGAATTAGAAATGAATAAGGAGATTAGATTAAAAGAAATGGAAAGAGAAATGCAGAAGGAAAAAGAGGAAAGAGAAATGCAAAAGGAAAAAGAGGAAAGAGAAGAAAGAGAAAGAAGGGAGGAAAAGGCAAGAGAACATGAATTTAGGTTGAAGCAACTAGAGTTAGGGGTCATAAAAGGCTCAGACCCTAAAATAGGCTTGGATACTGGGGGATTCGATGTTTCTAAGCACGTAAAATTTGTCCCCAAATTTCAGGAGGATAATGTGGAGAAATTCTTTAACCACTTCGAAAAGCTGGGTGAGCAATTAAAGTGGCCAAGAGATAAATGGTCCATACTCATCCAGAGTAATTTCACAGGCAAGGCTCAAGAAGTGTATTCCGCACTGTCAATAGAGGACAGCATGGATTATGATAAGGTTAAAAAGGCCATATTGCAAGCCTATGAATTGGTGCCCGAAGCTTATCGCCAAAAATTTAGAAAGTATCGTAAGGCGGATTCACAAACATACGTAGAGTTTGCTTATCAAAAAGAAAGGCATTTCGATAGATGGTGTGCTTCCAAAAAGGTCTCCACATTCGACACTTTAAGACAACTGATGCTGGTCGAGGAATTCAAACGGTGTGTGAATGATGACATTAAGACTCACCTTGAGGAAAATAAGGCTGACAAGCTGAGTGAAGTTGCAAATTTGGCTGATCAGTATGCTCTTACCCATAAGTTTGGTAAAGTGGGTCAGACTCAAAACAAGGGTCAGTTTAATAGGCCAAATAAGAAATATGGCAATAGTAGTGGCACAACAGGTAACAGTGGATGTCAGTCTGGTTCTATCTCTCCAACAAATTCTGGTAAAAAACAACCAGATTCAAGTCGTCAAAAGAACGACCAGGTCAGCTCAAACAAAGCTGCCTTTAAAGACATAACTTGTGGTTTCTGTCACAAAAAGGGCCACACAATGGCAAATTGCTTCACATTGGCAAAATTAAAGGAGACTGAAACAGCCTCCAATGCCTTAGCCATTGCAGAGAATTCTTCTGAGGTAGTCGTGACTTTACGGCCTAATTCTAACGACAAAATTAAGGAAGAATACCTTCCATTCGTGTCTGAGGGGTTTATTTCCCTAGATGGGAATTCAGCTCATCCACCCGTCAAAATTAAAATTTTGCGTGACACAGGCGCAACTCAGTCGTTGCTTCTTGATGGAGTTTTGCCATTATCGGACTCTACTTCCACAGGGGCAAATGTACTAATTCAGGGGGTTGAGTGTGGATTTATTTCTGTCCCTCTCCACAAAATTAATTTGAAGTCAGATTTAGTTTCTGGGTCGGTCATAGTAGGGGTCAGACCTACTCTACCTGTAAAGGGGGTATCTCTGTTGCTAGGCAATGACCTAGCTGGTGGAAAGGTAGTAGCCAATGCAATTTTGACAGATAAACCATGTGACTATAACAACACAGAGCAATTAGAAAAGGAATTTCCAAATTTATTCCCTGCCTGTGCTGTCACTAGAGCTATGTCACAAAAGCTCGCTATGGATGATAATCTTAAACATCCACGCTCCAAAAGTGAGGATACAGTTCCCAAAAGTGGAACAAGTAGGGAATCATGTAAGGATGATAATCTTAAACATCCACTCTCTAAAAATGAGGGTATGATTTCTGAAAATAAGGATGATAAACTTAATCATCCGCCCTCTAAAATTGAGGAATTAGTTCCTAAAAATGGAACAACACTCCCAAAGGAGGAGTCAGAGTCTGAAAAAGATTCTAGTGAAAATATTCATGAAAGTGAAGATTCTTGGTATGATCTCAGCCAATCTTTTATGACTAATCTTAATGATTGTCAGGATTGTGAGTCTCCTGGCCCCACACATAGTGAGGGGGTAGAACAGGAAAAATCAAAAATGTCTGACACACTCCACAGAGACCAGTTGTCAGTCCAACAACAACATGATGAAGCGCTTCAGCCATTAATAGCTGGTGCACTCACTGAGGATGAATCGAAAGACGTCCCAGTCTGCTTTTATTTGAAAAACAATATTTTGATGCGTAAATGGCGACCACCTGATGCACCATTAGATGAAGAGTGGAGAATTTACCATCAAATTGTGGTACCTAGGACTTATAGAAGGGAAATACTGAGTATTGCTCATGAAATGCCATTTGCAGGGCACCTAGGAGTCAATAAGACTTACCACAGAATTCTAAATCACTTTTATTGGCCAAAACTTAAAAGTGATGTGGCCAAATTTTGTAAGACCTGTCACTCATGTCAAATGGTTGGGAAGCCGAATCAGAATATTCCGGCTGCACCCTTAAAGCCAATTCCTGCTTTTGAAGAGCCGTTTAGTAGAGTCATCATTGATTGTGTAGGTCCCCTACCTAAGAGTAGGGCAGGACATCAGTATATATTAACCATTATGTGTGCTTCTACAAGGTTTCAGGAGGCAATACCTCTGAGGAATATTAAGGCTCGGACAGTCTTACAAGCTTTACTTAAATTTTTCACATTGTTTGGGTTGCCAAAAGAGATCCAATCAGATCAAGGGTCTAATTTCATGTCAACTGTATTCCAGCAGATGTTGTATGAGTTAGGCATAGACCAAATTAAGTCTTCGGCTTATCATCCGGAAAGCCAAGGGGCTTTAGAAAGGTTTCACCAAACATTGAAGAATATGTTAAAGACATATTGTCATAATAATGAGAGAGATTGGGATGAAGGCATTCCATTTGTAATGTTTGCTGCCAGGGAATCTATACAAGAGTCACTTGGGTTCAGTCCATTTGAACTTGTCTTTGGACACACAGTTCGTGGACCATTGAAATTGTTAAAGGAGAAGTGGTTATCAGATCCAGGTGAAGACATACATCTACTTGATTATGTATCCCGCTTTAAAGATCGTCTTCATGGAGCATGTGAACTTGCTCAGGAAAATCTGAGACACTCTCAGAAGAAAATGAAAGCGTGGTATGACAAGACCACTGTGAAAAGAGAGTTTAAACCTGGTGATAAGGTGCTAGTGTTTTTACCTGTTTCTGGTCAGCCACTTCAAGCTCGCTTTCAAGGACCTTATGTCATTGAGAGAAAGGTCAGTGACACAGATTACGTCATTTTGACACCTGACAAGCGTAAATCTAAAAGAGTATGTCATATTAATATGATGAAGAAATATTATGAAAGAGAAGATTGTGACATTTCTAAGGATGAAAGTATACATGCTGTAAATAGTAACACTAATGATACAGGTGATCAAGTGTGTATAATCAATGCTGATCATGAACTCAGTAATGATGAGATCAAGGCTAATAATGTTCCTGATATGTGTATTAAGTTACAAAATTCTGATGTGTTGAAAAATCTTGACCAGAAATTAAGTCATCTGGATCACAAAGAAAAGTCAGAAATGAAATCATTAATCTATGAATATGCATGCTTGTTCTCAGATGATCCTACTAGGACAAATTTGATTGAACATGATGTTGATGTGGGAGATGCCACACCAATCAAGCAGCATCCTTACCGAGTTAACCCTAGAAAACGACAACATCTCAGGGATGAGGTTCGGTACATGTTGGACCATGACATTATAGAACCTAGTAATAGTGAATGGTCTTCCCCTTGTATATTGATCCCCAAGCCAGACGGTGGGTACAGATTTTGTACTGATTACCGAAAGGTGAATGCAGTCACAAGAACGGATTCCTATCCGATACCTCGTATCGATGATTGTATTGATAGGATTGGGAAAGCTACATATGTATCAAAGTTTGACTTACTAAAGGGGTACTGGGAGATACCACTCACTGAGAGGGCTCGTAAAATCTCGGCATTCGTGACGCCAGATGGGTTATTTCAGTATAAGGTCATGCCGTTTGGTATGAAAAACTCACCGATGACGTTTCAGCGCTTAGTAAATAATCTTACGTCAAATTTAGAAAATTGTGAAGTATATATTGATGACCTTATTGTGTACAGCAACTCATGGGATGAACATGTACAACATGTTAAGGCATTATTTGACAAGCTTGCCAAAGCTAATTTGACTGTCAATTTGGTCAAAAGTGAGATTGCTTGTGCCCATGTGATATACTTAGGGCATGTGGTTGGTCAGGGTAAAGTTAGACCAATTAAGGCCAAAGTTGAGGGCATTGACAAATTCCCTGCCCCAACTGATAAAAGGCAGCTCATGCGCTTCCTAGGCATGGCTGGTTACTACAGACGTTTTTGTCCGAATTTCTCTGACATTGCTGCACCACTGACAAAATTGTTAAGGAGAAATGAAAAGTTTGATTGGACGGATAATTGCCAAGCAGCATTTGAATCATTGAAAAAGGCACTAATGAGTTCACCAGTGTTGATTGCTCCAGATTTTGAGAAGCAATTTAAGTTGGCAGTGGATGCCAGTGACAATGGCATAGGAGCAGTTTTGCTTCAAGCTGATGAGCATGGTGTTGATCACCCTGTTTGTTATTATTCTAAGAAATTTGACAAACACCAGAAAAATTATTCAACAATTGAAAAAGAGACATTAGCTTTGATACTGGGTCTTCAACACTTTGATGTTTATTTGGGAACTACTAGTTTCCCTATCACTGTATACACTGATCATAACCCTTTGACATTTTTATCTAAGATGAAGAATAAGAATCAAAGATTGATGAGGTGGAGTTTATTTCTGCAATCGTATAATGTAGATATTAAGCACATTAAAGGGAAAGACAATGTTGTACCAGACTCTTTGTCAAGAATTTGATTTGATACAGTTGTTGAAGATATCACTGTAAGTTTTGAAACTTTGTGTTAACTATGGCACAATGTGTATTGATGATGTTACTGTATTCATGTATCATCACCTTGCAAGACAAGTTGTATGTTATGATTATACCTTCCATTGAATATTGGACTACATAATATACATTCTGCAGTTATTACTGTAAAGTTATACATTGTAAATATTGTAACTTAAGTTTTGTCCGAGACGTCCAAAACTTTTTCAAGGGGGGGGGGGGGGGAGTGTTACAAGACGACCCGTCAGGAACACCGGATTGAATCCATCGACGAGCGAATGGAAAGTTCCAGAGAATTCAACTTCAACGCAGCCTTTCTAGAACTGTCTAGAAGTGAGAACTGTTTACGTTATGTCCCAATTATAGCAGCGACCTGGCAACACTTCGAAGAAGCTGCAATTATCGTTATTCAACTACTGTGTGTTCTAGAAGTTTCTATTAAGGAACGTTCTCGTAATTGCTGGACTGTGTACACTAGAAGTTTCTGTTAAATTCTGGAGAGTTCTCGAATAAAAGCCTAGCATATAAAAGGCAGTTCAACAACTGTTAACGATGAGAGATACCCTAATACTTCATCGAGAGACACCATCGAGTCCAGACGTTATTCTGCTGTCCGTTTATTGACCGAATCATATGAGGCCAGCCACTGACAATTCACACTTGTGACAAATTGCCTTACGCCGTTTCTACACTGTGCATTGAGGTTGTTATCATCCATCGCCTACCTAGCCTTGTAATTATTCGCTCGTGGAACCAGTTCCTACGCTACAGCACGCTGCAGGTCTACCACTGTGCCATCGTCAACGTGCATGCACTACCAGCCCTTGGACCAGACCAGGCAAATATTAAGTAAAGGATTGTGAGTAAGTCTAATTAATTATTGTAAATTTAAGTAAGATAAGGAGATTGTAAATAATCATTAAGTTGTTGAATTTTAATCTCGTTCTTCTGTGATCTTTCGCTATTATTGGTTTGACTCGCGACCACAAGCCGTAACAATTTTTACTTCGAAGTAATGCGAACGCCACAGCGGTTTTTGGCGAGGCGTTCAGAGATTTTGTCTTTGAATTGCGTTTTCTTAGCCGTTTTGTAAGCTATGGATCTGAAATTTAGAGAGGATGTGTAACGTGTTACGTAAATGTTACCACTAAAATTTTGTGTTGATCGATGGTTATATGACGTCTTTAGAGCTTATTTTTGAATGTTTGGCCATAAAACCTATCTTCCTCTAGGGGTTTTGATATTTATGCCCGGAAGTTTGCACACTAGTTCATGGGTCGCCCATGATCATATCTTCTTCAGGAATAATCGATATCACGAGAAACGATGTTTTTAGGAGGCAACTTTGAATTGAAAACAGACCGTTCCGCGTTGGCAGGATTTACTCCTGATTGGAACAAAAAATAAAAAATAAACTGGTGCCAGTTGCTTTAAAATCTTGTCAGTAATCTTCCCTGCAAATTTCATTTCATTTCACGGAAGTATATTGGAGAAAGTTTGAAATGAATTTGCCTTCTTTTCGTCCGAAACAATCGATTCTGCTAAGTGCAAACACTTGTTTGGCGTTTTGAAGCCAAGATCGCCAAGTAAAATCATTTGGCATTCAGTTTCGCTGTATATTTCGCGCACGAATTGGCTAAACGAACATCTTCCCTGCCAATGTACCCATGATAAAAACACAGGACTCGCTGGAATAATCCATCTGTTTACATACAAAGCAAAGCTACACAAAGCTATGTATTGTTTGCAATTTCGCTAGTGTTTGCACAAGGCAGGGATTTGTTACGTAACAACTCCCTGCACAGGGTAATTCGAACCAGGGAGCTGCCACAGAGTAGCAGCTCCCTGTTCGAACAATGAAAATAGTACCCCACGAAGCGTACGCTGTATGCTCATCTCCTCTTTGGGGTTCCCAAACATAGTTACGGCTAAACAATGAACATGCGGTGCAGCCTGCTACGTTGGCAATGGCAATAGTCGATAATGAAGGGAGCTATTTCGTTGCCCCGGTTATTTATAAACATTTAAATTTCCTTTCGAATATTGGCTTTGCTTTAAAATGCTGTATCGATTTAAAATATAGGATTTTTACAACATTTTGTAAATTTTCTTTCAGTATGTAATTTATATAATCGAATCAGGAATTACAACCTAGATACACTTTTTTTAATTAACCCAGCCTGAGGGTTTTGGACTGCCTGAAAAATCACTACCCAAAGATCAACCCTTCTCTTGATTGTCCAAGCGAAAGTTTCCGTGTTGAGAATATATGGTCCCGTTTTCGAATGTCACCAAGTTAGAATTGTCCAGATGTTGTCCAATCACCTTCCAATATGTTTATTTACCAAAATTGCACTTACACTGAGACGCAGATCCAGAGGGGGCTTTACCGACTGTAGCTTGCCCCTTTTTCGACACCACTTTTTTAGACGGTCCTTAAGCTGCTTGACAATATGTGGTGTTCATTTTAATTGTCAGATGTCAGAAATACCAATCAAGTACATAAATTTCAAGTTTTTTTTTTCTTAGACCGCCCACTCCCTCGTTCGAGACTTCGTACAATTGGTGCTCGTAGCTGCATAATTTGCCCTTATGGAGTTGGTCCCCTCCTTTTCGTGCTTGAAATCCTGAATCCGGCAAAGTCGAAGTTTCGACCATTGGTGGTCTAGTTCTTTGTAAGGACGATTTTGGAAGAATGCAGGGTCCTAGTTGATAAATAATTGTCACCGGTATACAGTGCATGTTTCTCCTTAACACAGCCTTCTCGCATGACCTTTGGTCGATCAGAGAGCTGGAAGACAGTCTTCCAGCTCCCTGGATCGATTTACTGAGTAGTATTGGCAAGGTATTCTGAAGAGTCAGTTTTAGGCCGACGGCATGAGGACCACTTTTAACTGAGTTTTCATTTTAGCCTATAACAATCGGATAGCCAGAACTCAGTCGCTTTTCACATGCTACTAGAAGGTTTTATTTCGAACTCATCATGAGGCTACATAGGATTTGCCATGCAAATTCAATTTCTAGTTTTAGCATCAACTGCTCAAGCATCAACTGCTCAAGCGTAGATTCATCGAGTAAGTTGTTTCAGATCAGTGGTTCTCAAACTTCCTGAGGGAGAGTGCCAAATGCATAACCTAGTTGGGTTGAGGTCGAGGGCCGCAGGTCTCAGTCTTGAAGAGAGGACACCTGAGAACGCAATCAATATTTAAGACATACCGAAGCTGTATTCTATGGCAAACATTGACACAGCCTTAGTGCTGGGTGCGAATTTTCATATGAGCGGTTGGGCAATCTGCACTATTAATTGAGGCGTCTAACAGAAGCAATCCCACCAAGGTTGGGCTGAAGTCAGAAATTAGGCTTCCCAGAGGACCCAGTGATCGCAGGAAATGACACTTTTAACTTCAAAGTTGTGTCTACAATTACGGGTGGCGAAAGGATTTGCCCGACAAGGAGCCCCCGGACGGGATGGGGAGCAACCTGAAGCTTCGACAAAGGTGACGGGTTGCCGAAAGCATGGGTGATGCGAAATTTTCCCCGTGAAGCGCGCCTTAAATTTTGAGGTTCCCATTGGAGACCAGTTACAAATTTTGGGATTTTATTGAAAAATCTTCCCTCCTTAAAGTGTACCTAAAGTCTAAAATTTCGAAAATATGTTACAAAGCTTGAAAAATGCATCCAGACGGTCCAACTCCCATCTTCACAAGGTATTACTAAGCTGAGATATAAAATGTTGAAGCTTATTCACTCAATTTGAAATGGTAGATTGCGCAATAATTTGTGACATCATTCTTGTACAATTCAAATTACAGTCCTTGTTTTTCTTTGTTTTTCGAAAGCCACTGCACCTTGTGCCAACACGTGGTCACTTTCTTACTGTAATAGGGTGACTTGGCCATATAAATCCTCTCCATACAACACGCTAGGAAAGGAAACGGTAAATGTTTGAAGGTCATATAAACATCTTAATTTTAAAAGAAAACAAAAGCAGGTAATGTGAGTTGTACAAGAAGGGCATCACAAATTATTGCGCAATCGAATATTTCAAATTAAGTGAATAAATTTCAACATTTTATATCTCAGCAGCAGAGTAACCTATGAAAACGGGAGTTGGATGAATGAAATTCATTTTCCAACCTCTAAACTATATATTCTTGTAATTCTAGACTTTAGATCAACTTTAAGAGCAACATTAAGAAATTCGCCGGTTCGGCTAGTCGTCGGGGGATTACTGAACTCCCCGACTTACTGGAATTTCCCACAGGCTGAGGGATGCAGCTACCCAGACGGGGCTCGTTTCCCTACCCCAACCCTGTCTACAATTCTGCTTCTAGTCACCAAGCACCAGTACATGATCATTCGATGCTCATACGAATGTTTCCGGTATAGGAGGAACATTTGGCTTCCCAAACTAAATAGGTAAACGGTACCCTGAAACGGATGAAGTCACGACAGGTCGAATTATTTCTGTGCTAGTGACGAGTAAACTCTAGATCAGTTCCTAAAACGCAGTCAGACAGAGAAGCGGACAGAGGTCGAGGGCCGCATTCCCCCCAAATCGGAAAAATTAAAGTTAATTGAATGATTATTTATCATTTAACAGAGCTGTGCAAAGAGCGAGCGTTAATAAAACGCGACAAACGCATTGTTAGGTGATGCCACTCAGCAATTGCATTTGATTTTGTTTCTGCAAGCAGGGCCGTAGCCTGGGCGAAATCTCTAAGGGGGCAGTTGATGACGCTTGCTAAGCGGAGACCCAAGTGGAGTGCCTAGAGATAGTTGACACCCCTAAAGGTCCTTTTTTTTCACCTGTGTATGAGTGCTATCATGGGAGAGAGTGCTGAGGGGGAGGGGTACATGTAAGCCCTGGCTTAGGCGCAAAATTATGCTATCGTTTGCAAAGCCTTGAACTGGTTATATCTTTACAAGTTGTCTTTTTATAGTGATATGCACCCTACTTTGGCTGGGTGTAAGTCAAGAGGTGAAAGAGAAGCTGATGACACTATATATGACACTCTACACTCTTTGAGAAATTTTTGTCTTTGTGAAATGGCTTGGATGAAAAATGGTGCTATCTTTGGTTAAGCTTCTTAAAACGTAGAATTAATTGTATGTTTAGGAACCCTCATTGTTTAGTGATTTTTTTTCTATTTTGGAAGACCCTGCGGTGTTATTGAAGGGATGTTGTCCCAGGGGAGGGATGACACCTCTACCCTTTGAGAAATTTCTCTTGTTCTAAGCTTTCCGAGATCTAAAATGGTGTTATCTTTGGGAAAGCTTTGGACTGATAATATGATCTGAAATGTTAATTATGTATTGATTTTTCGTCTGTAGCACAGCATCTGTGCAACGCTGTCACCCGGTGCAGGCTTCCCCTGGAGTTCTTACCGTTCGCCACTGGGGGAACCATCGTCGGTTGCCGCGTAGCCGCAGTGTAGGCCTACGAGAAAATGTTCTGTCGAAATGTCTCCTAGATGAGGGGGGATGACACGTTTTAGATTAAAAGTTGCATCTAAATATTCTTTACTTTTGATTTCATGATTTAGAAAGAAGTTCAGATTTCAACTGTTCAAGAAGAAAAGTTAGATTTGATTTAAAGTTTAGACCCAAGTATCTGCCGTCTTCCACTGTTGTCTTCTTCTTCTTTCGAATACGGTGAGACATCCAGTTAAGGACATTAGTACACCACATACGTGCTGTGAGGTCGGTCAGTCAAATAGCAACTCCCTGGTCAGACCCTCAGAGAATTGATAATAAACTCTACGGGCTTAGAATGACTGACAAGCCCCCTCGATAAGACTGTCAGGGAGATCATTCCAATCCCGAATTGTGTTTGGGATAAAACTGTATTTAAAGCAATTAGTCCTAGTAGGGGGGGGGGGCGGTAGTGCAAAGCATGCACGTTACGAGTAATACGAGTGGGTTTACAAAGGCCAGCCTGAGACAGAGGGATATTAGTTGACCGTGAATACCTTTGGCGAGGATTTGAAGCCTACAACGCCCACGGCGATCGGATAAAGTGCCGAGACCAAGATCTTTCAAAAGGGTAGTCACAGAACCAACTTCACGGGAGTACTCGTTGGCAATAAACCCAACAGATCCCCTTTGTACCCCCTCTAGTTTATCTTGAAGTGACGCCTGATATGGATCCCAAACAGAACAAGCATACTCCAACAAAGGCACCTCGATCGTACAGTCTCTCTACGAGACTCTACTCTCTCTTGAGTCTCGCAATTACAATAAACTGCAGTTCCGAAGAACTGCAGTCATATACGTCCGTTGATCCATCTAATCAACTTTACATATCAGTGGTGCACTACACTGTACTTGCTTTGCCAGTAGACCCATGGAAGCACTGGGTGAACGAGCTGAACACCTAAAGTAGAAAAGTGGTACTTCCCGTGTGTGCTGGAGACCATAGGGCCTAACAGAAAATGACAGCAATGATGCTGAGCTTTAATCGTTTTACTCGGCGCATGTATCAGGCGCGGATCCAGGTGGGGGCGCACTCGGCGCACGACCCCCTTTTTTTCGATGACCAACGATTTTTTGACCAACGATTTTTTTATATGTATGGAAAATATGCTTCCCAGATGCTGGGAAATCGCATCTAAGCGCATCTAGAATTCAAATTTTCACGGGGCAGGACCTCCAACACCCGTCGTGGCATCGCGCCTTCGGCGCTCGCTCGTCGATGTTCGGCCGACGGTGTGTGCGCCCCCCCCTTCCTCAGAATCCTGGATCCGCGCCTGTGTATCATCCAAAGGTGATTATTTAAATTAAGCTAGATTGTAAGCGTTAACCGTAATCATCTTCATATGCATAACAAAAAATCATCCTGTCGAAAATATCGCTGAGTTTTATTGCACAAAGTCACAATCTATGACAGCGGCGTAGATAGATGTTTGACATTAGGGGGGAGGGCAGATGCGATTTCTCGACCTTGATCCCCCTTCCCACACCAGAACATCATATTTGTTCATTAGCCTATAATTTTTCTGATTTTAATTTAAGCAATATAAAAATTTTCAAAGAAAAAGGTAACAACTATAACATCAACAACCATGCAGCAGTAGTGTATAAGATTTTTTTGTTTGGGAGGCTCTGGAGGACTGGAGTTATGGAGGGGGGGGGACTCTCGTTTACTATCTAAGCGAAGCGCCACCATAGGTTGGCGCGGAGCGTAGCAAGAAAATTTGAGATTGAATACATCCCAGATCGCCTGAAATGGCACTTGCCAGGCTTGAAAGCAGCCATCAAGATATGCAATTTTTGTGAAAAATGTAAAGCTTGATTTGATTTTATTCTAAAACACATTTCTGTGAGGACGGATTAGCTGAGCTGGCCGGATTTGGGGTCCGAGGATTGCAAGTTTGAATCCCATTTATTATCTATCTAAGCGGAGCGCCACCCGAGTGGCGTAGCTAGAGGGGGGAGCAGGGGGCGGTCGCCCCCCCACAAAGCCTCCGAAGGCCTCTGTCTGAAATTTCTAGTCTCTGTAGGAAAAAATTAAAAACAATTCATTTGAAACATTAACAACACTTGTTATGTTTTTAAGCTGAATTACACATCGAAATGTCAACGTGAAATCAAAAGTCGGTCTCAAATTGCCCGGAAAGCAAAAAAAAAAAAAAAGGTCCCCAGATAATGATCTGTCGGAAATTTTTGGCTTTTGCCCCCAACAAAAAATATCTAGCTACGCCACTGGCGCCACCACAGGTTTGCACGGAGCAAACCGAGAAAATTTGAGATTTTATACATCCCAGATCGCCGGAAATGGCACTTGCCAGGCTTGATAGCAGCCATCAAGATGTGCAATTGTAAAAAAAATTTTAAAGGTTGATTTGAATTTGTTCTAAAACACTAAGTTTGTCACAATTTATCCGACTTTGTTCAAAATTATTCAGAGTGGAGTTAGCCCCATGGATTTCGGTGGATTGATTGGCAGGGGCGGATCCAAGGGGGGTTTAGGGGTTTAAACCCCCCCCCCTCCTTTGATTTTCGAGGATTTTTTTCATTTTGCATAACATATTGTTTATTTTCCCCGGTATGTTTTAAAGGTTATTTTCAGTTACAACAATGCAATTAACATGCCATAATGAGTTTGTTGACAGCGTATTTTTCCTTCTATCGTCCCGATTCTCTCTCGTTCAAAATCCTTATAGAGTCAGTGAGTCCTTCAAGAGGAGGTCCAGCTCTATGATTAGCTCACCAAAGAAACGTAATGTTTCCATGGAAATGACAAACATACAAAATATGAAACATGAAGATGGCCTAAGTATAGATTGTAAGGTCTGAGAAGGGTCAATTTTTCTTGGTTCACGCCGCGCCAACCGATAGTCGCGCTCCGCTTAGATAACGTGACAACCAGAAATCCCATGCATGCGATCAAGCCTACCGGTTGAATTTTGAGGCCCCAATACCAAAATACTAGCAGAAGATTTCAAAAAGAAAAAACACATTTTCTTTATTGAGCACAAGCGAGCAACTTTCAGTGAGTCACCGTGAGTCAGGGCCGTAGCGAGCGGGGGTATGGGGGTGTCACACGACCCAATATTTGATCGCCCGTCGGTAAATTTTCGATCTGTCGGCAAAAAGAGGAGAGGGAAAGGAAAAGAAGAGGAAAAGAGGAGAGGAGAAAAAGAAGAGAGAAGGGAAAAGAAAGGGAAAGGAAGGGAGTGAAAGGGAAGACGGAGAATGAAAAGAAAAAAGAGAAAGAGAGAACGGGACAGTCTGTTATCGGCTATTTCACTTTTCGGCTCTTTCGATTTTTGGCTGTTCATCTAATTGGACCATTAAAATTGAAGGCCCGTCGGCAAATTGATTATGCATGTGACGGCCGTATCAACGGCAGTCGGTGTAATTGGACGAGTGACTGAGTCCGTCGGCAACTCGGGAAAATAAACGGAATTAACGGCTTCTGTACAGGTGCACTATTTCGGGTCATATGACATTCTTGAAAAACTACTTTCTGCACATTATTCCTCACTTTTATCATCACCTTGGGAAGCAGCACCCGATTACCCATGGAGAGGGTATCCGTCTTCTAAACCCTAATCTTGACTTCGGCAAACACATTTTGCAACTTCTGAGGATCCGGTTTACCCACAAACATCCTGGCAAAAATAATGCGTGCCGCCCATTTCTTCCCTTCACTGCAATCTCGGGCTTTTAACTTTTGAATCTCGGCCTTTTAACTTTTGAACATCGAAATGAAACAGACAGAGAACCCATCTTCAGATCCTGGCGTTCAAAGCATATTTTGAACGCTTGTGTTAAGATTCTGAACACTTTTTCACCCATTTTGAACGCCGGACGCCTATTAAATTACCGTATTTGAACGTATGACGCGCCTAGTGTTCAATATGTGTTCCATTCTGAACGACAGGTTCAGCTCCTGAAGTATAGTGACATGACGGGAGGAATAGCCTAACGCATTAGAATTAACCGGAATCTTTGCATTGGATAATGCATTGTGAACCAAAATATACCAATCATGCATGAGACTTCATTTTTAACTGAGGGATTAAGCTAAAACCTCAGAGCTTCCGGGGGCGAAGCCCCCGGGCCCCCACCAGGGGGCAAGTGTTTTAGCCAGCCCCTATTTGTGGGACAAATGTCGCACAAAAAAATCTGACGAGCAAATTCTACCCGGGGTAAATTTTGAGGTTCTTCATTAGGGCAGAAATCCACTCAAATATTGCACCATTTGCGATCTAGGCACCTTTCAAATTCCAAAACTTTCCAAAGGGGGAGGGGGAAGCCCCTCCCCTTAGACCATTGAGAAAACGTCCTAGTTAAAGCACTGGCGGACCTCGGGATCCCAACCGCTTAAAACTATAGAGGTCTGACGAGAGCAATAGCCTAATACATTAAAATTAGTGGGGGATCTAGTTTGTATTTGATGATGCATTAAGAACCAAAATATATCCATCCTGGGACTTAATTTTTCACCCAGAGATATACTTAAACCTCAGAGCTTCCGGGGGCTGCGCCCCCTGGACCCCACCCGCTAAAGCTCGTTTTCGCATTACGCATTACCAGATCCGTCGGCAAACATAATCTCCACACCCCCCAAAGATAACACCTTCGCTAAGCCCCTGCTGTGAGTGCTGACGCCCAAGATCGTTATCGGCATTGGCTTAGCCAGAAGAGGACCACTGGGGCAATCCCCCCCCCCCACCCATCCAATTTTTGAAAAAAAAATAGCTAGGAATTAAAAACAGTTGTCGGCCCTCCAGAACTCAGTGACATGACTGAAGTGATGATATGTCGGGATATACAAGATACCTATAATGTATCCTAGAACTTCAAGTTACCATAGTATGGTAACTAAAATAGGAAATCATGATACCAGGGATGGGTCTGGTTTAAATGGTATAGAGTGACCTTACTTGGTAGTAAGCCATAGCTGGTATGCTATTGCTAGACACGTTCCGACCATGGAAGATAAGTACCAGGTCTCATCAGTAGCGGTAGGGTAAAGTCGGCGATTTACAAAGAATAAAATTGCGGTGAAAGAAGCAAGGATGTAAACGACTGGATGTAAAATTATTTTTCCAAAATAAAGTAGAGCGAATTCTTTGTACGTGTCGAAAGTTTTCTGAATTTACAGAACTGCAGAAGGATATGCTTCAGTTTTAGGAAGTTTCTCGAGTGTAGATAAACCTTGATAGGTTGGTTTTCTAACTGGTAAAGTATAAAAAAGTTTTTTTGGGATTTTTATATTAGCTTTGATAGTACACATGTCTCATCGGTATGACCAGAGAGGTTAAAAATACTCGATCATAATGTGAATTTCTTCAGATAAACAAAGCACACCTCCGGCGATACGAGTGATGTTCCGATGAAAATAGAAAACACCGTTATTCAGTGTATTTGTATTCGGAAAAGATTTGGTAAATTTGCTTAAAATGAAATTGTTACAAACGCATAGTACGAACAGTGTTCAGATGGGCTGGAAGCGTATAGTGCGCGTAAGGACTTACAGTTCTGTGTTGTTAAAAGGTAAAAACTTTAGCAATAGCACAATTGCTATAGCTGACTACTACCAGGGAGTTGCTATTCAAATAGCAACTCCCTGCTACTACGTATAGTCAACCAACTACATAAATTAGACCCTGCACTGGTTTCTTGAAAATTTACTCCTATACACCATGAGATATAGATTGACTATTTCTATATCAAATTATTTTATCCCGATATATCACTACTTGGCCACGTCACTGAGATCTGGAGAGCCGACCATTTCCTCTAATTATGCCAGTGCTCAACCCATGGCTTTATTAACATTCTGAAGCGAAAACTATTGGCCATGTTCAGTTATAAAGTTTACGACTTGGTAATTTGTTTGACATTTTCTTATGACTGAGTTACACCAACATCCCCGGAAAAATCTGCACATAGGCTAGTGCCTACCCCTCGAGAAAGGCCTGACTACTCAACTACACTAATGTACCGACAACCTTTGATTTGCTAAGCATAATTTTTCTTATGACAGTTCAGGGCCGGATCCAGGGTGCGTACGCATCCCCCCTATTCTTTGTAGAACAATTTTTTTTATAATGGAACAAAAAAATGACTTCAAATGATGCTAAATGTTGCACCAGATTTCATCTGAGGGTACTTAAATATTCAAAAATTTCTCAAAGGGGAGGGGGAACCCCCTCCCCTTTGCCCCCTCCCCCAGGCCGGCGATCAGGTCTTGCGGTTGACAACCCCAATCTAAAATCCTGGCAACGCCAAATGTTTATCGGGCTGTAGAGCATGCATCTCTCACAAGAAGGAAGACAACTTTCTGACAGGACATTTATCATAAAATTTCTGACACAGGGAATTTCAATGAAAGCTTGTTTTTATACGGATCAAAGAGCCTAGGAAACGCGTAGGAAATGCCATTTCCTGCAATCTGGGGGTCTTCTGGACCAAAAATTTTCTCTGTACGCTTCGCGCTAACCATAGTAGCGCTCCGCTTAGATAGTAACTATGTCGCAACTCCCCCCCCCCCCTTTAGTCAAAACCTGCATCCGACCCTGATTGGAATGGAGATTTTTCACAGCCAGAGTCTACTATTATTAAGTTGCTGGCGCTAAGGTTTACCCGACGGGGGCCACCGACCCGAAGCCCCGACAGCGCCAATGCCGTCGGGTGTAAGTGGGATTTGAAGAAAACCTGTGTACTAGACCATTTCATTCGGGCATATATTGCATAAAATTTGTATATACTAGAGAAGCATAGTTCCGAGTTGATTAAATGTTTTCCCTGGAATCTAAGCTGTAAAAATTGCAAAGCACGCGAAGCGCGAAAATTTTTGGTAGGTTTTCACAAAAAGCATATGTAAACATTAAGAACAAAAAGAAAAAGAAAGAAAATCCGTAGGGGTTCTAGACCGTATAGGAGATAATATGCATTGTATCGAAACTACCTTACCTATTCAATGAAATAGCCAAATACTGCTCCGTAAGTCCTTCACCAACTGACCGTATACCGCTTGATACATACAAGAGAAGAGTTAGTACTAGGCTCTGCGATATGGGATGAAATTTGCGACCTCTCCATAAACTGTGTACATTTCCTGTATGTTACTTGGTAAGGTGGAAAGGACTCGCGCTATCTAGCGATGTGAATGGAACCATTGTAGAGAGCAGAGCAGCTCTTTTGCGCGCGTAGCGCGCCAAAAATTTTGCTTTCTTATTATGAAAATTGTCCTCTTGCTAGCAAAACCAGGTAAAACGAAACTGTAAACTGTGGCGATATGGGGGGGGGGGGGCTAAAATGACATTTTGCCCCCAAAATCATATTGGGAGCATGGCCCCCTTGCCCCCCCCCCCCCCCCGGTTCCTACGCCACTGCTATGCTTTGATTGCTGACAACACCTTGTCTTGGTCCTTGATCGTTTTCGATCATGAACATTATAGGATGTCTCTGTGATAACAGGGAGTTGCTATTTGTCAAAAAGCAACTCCCTGGTGATAATTACAAATCACGGGAAAGTAACATGTGGGAAAACAGTTGCAGTCATCGAGTATTAATGCGCTTTATGGAGATTGTGTGCTAAAAGGAGGTATTTTTCCCGGAGTGTATGCATTTGTATCTTCGTGCGTGACAAATCCACTGAGGAATATAGATCAGTGGACAAATCACCGAAAATCTGTAGGACTAGCCTGTGAGGTACGTAATAATTAGAATATGACGTAACAGCGGATGTCCACTTCCGCATTATAAAGCAATAAAGAGAGTACGTACGTGCGCGAAACATCTGAACATAATCAATACAACAGGAAACAACACGACCACGTGTGCGTACGACTAAAAATTTACAGCCGATGTACATTCCTAAAACGTTGATCAAGCAAAAGTCAAAACGAAATCGCCAGAAACTGGTAAGTAATGAAAATATATTGGCTAAGTTCAGTGTTTAGCGAAGCTAAAGGATATCTGGTGAACATATCCTTCTAAGTACTAACGTTATTTTACTTGTTAGAATGTAGGCTAGCCTAATTCCTAAAGACGTAATGTTACAGGCTAACAGTAACAATGAACATGTAGGCCAAGGCCTAAGGCTAGTGGTATTTAAAAAACAATTAGGCTAGGGCCTACTTCCGGCCCCAGGTTGTTTGCGTCCCAACCTTTCCGCCTCAGGTTGGGCGATATATCGAAAATTATAGCGTAATTTTTTTCGCTGGACGATACGATAATTAAGAATTAAAAAGAAAAGATGATAATTTGTCATGGAAAAAAATGAAATAATTTGCCTTGTGATGTTTTCTTTCTTTAAATTTACGTTATGACTATTGATACGAAAATTTTTGGCTCTAGGCCTAACAGGTTAGGCCTAATTTAGAATCAGTGCCCGGAAGTGACATACTGTAACCTGGTACGCATATGGATAGGGTTATATACATGCTCACCCAATCCGTAACATGATATTAGGCAAATAAGAAGCATGGCTGCAGAACTTGCAAAACTTCGTGGGCACACATATAGTGACATGACCTAATAAGGCCACTTTCGAATGTCGTGCATCGATACAGTCAACAAAGCGCGTCAAAAATGCTGTCACAATCAGTGCGTCAATTTTTGATGCAGCACGCGCATAGCAAACTCCCTTGCAAATGCGCGTGAACATGTTTAATATTTTAAGCACGCGCACACTAAGATATGCAGCCTCAAACTGAACGCACAAACTGTCAACACTGAACCCGTACATAGAGCTCTGTACAAAAATTGTAAACAGCGCCCGCTGGCCTTATTAGGTTACTTCTGATTTTAGGCTTGAGCTGGAAATGCTGAACTTGTCGTAACGGTATCTCTTGAAAGGAAAAATCTGTGGTAAAGATTTATAGCTCTCAAATAAGGTCAAGTCCGCCAAAACTTTTTCAGGTACAAACAGATTCACATTCTTCTGTCTTGTTTTATAAAAACGAAAACTTTCTTAGAGTGGCCTTGTTAGGTCGTGCCATCATACTTTGAAAACCAAAATTTCCAGCTCACCTGGTCTACTTAATTTGGGACTAAGATGAAAATTTCTAGCTGCGGCATGATTTTTGCGGACACAATGCGACTTTGTGTCCAGCTTTTTGCAGGCGTGATAAGAAGTCTCAATCCTTCTAACCCCCTACCTTTCCTGATTGCTTTAACCTTAACCTAACCCAGAGACATGATATCATGCATATATGCATGATCTTGAGACACAGATGTGTCACCTTACAAAACAAAATGTCCGGATTTGGTGACGTGGTAGGCGTACGGATAGGGATAGGGTTATATATAAGCAATCATGAGTCGATCAGTATCATAAGTCGATCACTGCATTCTAAATGCCAGTACAGCGTGAAGGCGCGATGTGATTGCAATGTAAGCATGACCTGCATTGCATTTTCTTTATACAACATAAAAAACAACTATTTGCCTTACTATTTTTGATGTCCATGGCAAAAATGTTACTCACGGCCAAATTTTCAAGTGTTGGCATAAGCAGGGATGTAGCTACGGTGGGCGGCGCTGGGCGGTGACACCCAGCACTTGATATTCCCGCCCAGCACTCCAGACAAACACACCTCTCCCCGCCCACCACAAATCTGCCAACCAGGACCTTAAACTAGCCCTAAATTTACTCCCTAAAGTAAAATGAGGGAAAAACGAAAAATTAATGGCTGAAAAATGGGGTAGATGCCATGGGGTGAGGTGGGGTGCTTTCCCCAGATCACACAATTACCCGGCACTCAAATTTGGCTAGCTACATCCCTGCATAAGTATAAACTAGAAATTTGCAAAAACTACCAAAAATGGTGACCAAAGTATTGTTAAGCTCTGATTAAAAATTTTGATAGAAAAGACAATTATTCTCTATGATTATCTGTATAACTGTTCTTAAATGTGGTAATTTATGCCATTTTATTTGCTTGTTTTTTGTAGCGATTGACTCAAGATTCCTTCATAAGCATTGTTGCATGTACTGCCATCTACATTTCAAAATTCATTTTCTACAGATTATGCAATCTGAACAACACCAAAATATAGCACAATGAGGAAGACATACAGCAAAATGTTACAGCAAAGTTTTATTGATTTTTGTAAATGTTTTAATATTTTTATGGTCATAATGTTCCTTAAAGGGGATATGCAGTCACCCCAACTTGAAGTAGTGTAGTAGACTGTCCTGTTTCATGATTGGCTCTTGAGAGTCATGTGACAATATTTTTTCTCCTCAAACATGAAATTTACTAGAAGTAACTGATTGGTTTACCTTGAATATGCAATATTGAAGTCCTAAAATATTGTGAAAGATACTTTGCAGAGAAATAAGAAGAAAATTGTGAGATTTAGCTGTTGCTTCAAAATAAGTTAGGGACGACTGCTCTTGACCTTTAAGTGATCGAGTCATGATAAGCCCAGTATACACGTGCCAGACTGGAAAGCTTGCAGTGGTGGGCGGGGGATATTAATAATGGCCAAGAGAATTGCGTGGCTGATCCTATCTAAGCGGAGTGCCACCATGAGTTGGCACAGAATATAGCAAGAAAATTTAAGCCAAAACCGTACCTTCTACATTGCAGGAATCCCAGCCAACTTACTTGGTTGCTGCCAACAAGTTTGCGCGGTTGCAGTTGTCAGTTGTTAAATTGCGTGGCTGGCAACTTCTCAATTCATATTTTTGCGCGGGGGATATATCCATCCCCCGCGTAGGGCAAACTTTCTAATCTGGTACACATGGTATGCATAGAAATAAGGTTAGGGTACGGGGCATGCATACGGATAGGGATAGGGTTGTACATGTGATACGCATAGAGATAAGGTTAGGGTTATACCGTATGGGTGTATACATACTGTACGTAGAGATATAGTCTATAGGGCACAACCGAAATTCGAACCATAGGGACAACTAGTGTTACAGGTATAGGGCAAAAACCAGAAAATTCATGATATTTACTACAAATGGAATTATATCGGAAATTCTTCCAATATATGTTTTTCCTTTTCACAAAACTAGTTAGGTTATGCAAAAAAATCACAAAATAACACTACCTAGCATGAAAATAAGATGAATTTCTGTCACGTCTGAGTGCTCGGAAGTGTTCGTTAGAAAAAGATGATTGCGCAATAAAATCAACTTGTTAGCCTTGCGCCAGTCCTTTCTTTCTCGGGAATATATTATGTGTACTTACATAGTACATTCAAGATGTAAGAAACGACTGGCACAAGGCTAACATGGTGGTTTTATTGCGCAATCATCATGTTCTAACGAACACTTCAGAGCGCTCCAACGTTGCAGAAAATCATTCTGTATTCAAGCTGGGTAGTGTTATTTTGTGATTTTTTTTGTATAATCTTGCTAGTTTTGTGAAAAGGTAGAACACATTGTAAGGATTTCTGATTTGATTCCGATTTGAAGTAAATATCTTGAATTTTGGGGACTTCGTCCTATACCTGTACCATTAATTGTCCCTAGGAGAGGAATTTCGGTTGTGCCCTATATACGTATTGTATATATTATTTATATACCCAATGGAGTTAATGTGTACTTATAATATTTAAAATCACTTGCCGGCAGCTCGGCTCGCAGCGCTACAGGTTAGGGCATAGGTGGGCAATACAGAAAAGCAAGTTTTAAGTTGAAGTTAATGCTAAGTCACTTCCGGGCACTGATTCTAAATTAGTAGCAAATTTTCGTATGAATAAGCCTACCTGTAGTCACAATTGATACGAAGAAAACTTTAGCCGACTGGCGTATGTACAAAGCCATATAAGTGGCTCTACGTATGTACAGTCTGCGTACGTACGCACATTCAGGAAACAACTTACAAAGCAAAGATAGCATGACAAATTTTTTGTGACATTCAGGAAGGTGCCATCAGGGTATGTGAGATTTGGGGTCATAAGCCATTTGACATCATTTAAAGTCATGTGATGCTTGTACAAACAAAGTCTAGAAGCCAGGGACTCCTAATTGGTTGAAGGTATGAGCTTCAGCACCATTGGTGCTCTAGTTTATTTCTTGCTTGTAACAGTGTTATATATGGCCAGTTTAGCCAAAATATGTAATCAAAACTACAGTATGAGGTGTTTCTCAAAAGGGTGTACAGTTCAAAAGTTTTCAGAAATTTGGTAATATTAACAAAAACTAGACAAATATTTGGCTGTCAGCAATGCTCTTTTGACAATGAATCTTGTTTCTGGCCTACAGGTTGAGGTAAGGTGTAGCGATATTGCCAATATAAAATATCGATATACCGACCTGAAAATATCGATAATATCGATATTTTCGCAGAATGGGTACACAAACTATACATATAATAGAGAAGTATGGGAAGGATTTACCATGTACCCGGCCCCTGGCGACTTCAATGCCTAAGTTTACTACGTTGGTAGCGAAAAGTAAATCAAGATTTGTGCAGAAAAATTAAAAAAAAAACTGTGTTTGCATTTAACATTTGAGTAGTTGCAGTCACGTAAGTAAATTTCAATTATTTCTTTGGAAATATGTCTTATATATATAGCTTTTAGTGTTTATACTTCAGCATCACACCGGACGATCAAATATCGCTCCATCTCGCTATAAAAGCAACAGCCATGATCTATAAAAAAAATCTGTAGTAGGTCTGCCCCTAAGTAGCTACAAAATAGTTTCAAAATCTGCGATTACTGGTTTCACTGACCATACAAACATTTTCAAAACAAGTGGCCCAGACATAAGCGTAATTCCCACCCCCTTACTAGCATGTGCTACGCCGATTCCTTCCACTATCAACAGCTTGTGTTTTAAATATTTTTCTTTCAAACAAAATACGGCATATTTTAATTCACAAGTTTTGGGATAAGTGTTCCTTTTGGACTTACGTAAGCCAGGGGCCTTCTCTGTCATTCAGTTTGTCATTAAGAAGTACGTACCTCTTCACCTAACTCTCGTAAAATACCTTGCACGTAGTTCACTATGCAATGCTCCATCAAAACAGCCTTGTTTAGCTAGTCACTATATATCTAAAATACCGACCGATATTTTCGATATCAACTATTCGTCAGTATTACACTCAACTATAACCACTAAGTTACTAGCAGTCGATATTTATATCTAGCTGATCTCTTGTATTCAGACATTCCAATAAATTCGAATAATCTATGAATGCAGTACTGCTCATAGTGAAAATCCAGGCACCGTGCAGTCCGCTGCAGGTCTACAGCTCGCTAGCTGCTTCAGCTTCTCAGCGCTCTCGCACGTGTCCGGTACCTGGGATGTCAGAATTTTCCAGAAACTTTCAAATGTAGCTATAAGAACTTTTACGCAGGTATTTTTGCAGGATCATCCCCATCATAGTGTCAGCGATCTTTTTTAAATGTATGGAAAAATATTACAGTGGAAACTACTCACAAAATTCCACTCAAACAAACAAAATATACATCCCACAAAATAGTTAAAAAACCCCTCGTATCAAAGTACGCTGATCCAGTCAAAGGTCACAATACTTCTATGTATGCCGCATAGTTTGTTTGGAAGAGTCCAAAACTGTAAACAGGGATTCCGCCAGAAATGCAAAAAAGGGGGGGATTAATTGCTCCTAAACCCCTAGTCCAAATTGATGCTGTCCCTGACTAAAGTTACAAGTGGGTTCAGGGGGACAAAAGCTTGCTTCAAGACCCCTATAAGGTGCATTTTGAAGGGTTTTAAAGGCCATTTACTTATGAAAGTCCAAACATTGCTGCAAAGGTGTCCTCTTCTTAAGTGAGAAACCAAGATATGGACAATTTTTGTAATTTTTATGGAAATGAAAAGGGGGGATTTTACCCACCTTCTTCTGGAAAAGGGGGGGGACAAATCCCCCCCTTTCCCACCTTTGGCAGAAACCCTGGTAAATACTTTCTACAGTACTACACGTATTGCATGTACGGACTGATTGCGGCGTGTTCATACATGTTTGCATACATCCATGTTGTCAACAGAATTAACGTAAAGCTTCCCCAACGAAAAATTACGACGGTGTACTAAGCCCTATGGCCTATGGAATAACATGCGTAGTACAGTATGTGTACCAACACTGAACTTCTAACGAATGTATTTGCGAAAATGTTACGTTATTTTCTGTTTGTGGAACTTTACTCTGTGAGATAGTCTCAGGTAGATCATCCGTACAGTAAGTCTGAATATCATGAAAAATTAGTTTACTTGTAAGGTTTCGGAAGAAACTTGCATGCAGTAACCAATTCTGTAGAAAAAAAAAACTTTCGTGTCACTGATACGGCTCATGAGCTAGCTCTGTACTTATTCAGCCATTTACGCCCCACGTGTACTTTGGCAGTCGATCACCAGTCTGTACCGAATCCACTGTGTACACAGTAGGTCTACATTGAAGTATTCCACTGCGTATGCAAACCGCAGAAATAATTCATACAGCATGCCTATATGCTCATAGCATTGTGATGAACAGCTCAGTATTGTGCTACGAAGGTCACAAGAGGTGAACCTAGACCTACGTAAGCTAGGCCAAAGATTCGTTGGTAACTTGACTCTATGGATGCTTAGGTATCGGTTTTTAAAAACACTCGCATCGGTTATGAGTCACTGCTGTTAAATATCGATATTTGTGTTGAGTGTCGCTATTTTAGAAGAATTGGTATCCAAGTGAATAGTAGAATACCGATATTAGTACTATATATAGACTTTACTATATATCGATATTTTTGAAAACGCATATCGACGATATTACTAAGGAGCAAATATCGACTAATATCGATAATATCGATATACCGCTACACCTTAGGTTGAGGTGTACAAAGTAGAAGGCCATAGGTGGTAAGGATTCTAAGGGATATCGATTGATAGCGTCGTTCGATCCCTGTATTGTCTCCACAAAAGTACTGCCACAACTTTTCTATGAAGACAACCATTTTCACCTGTTACAAATCTTCCTAAAAATAATCCAAGTTTTTCTTCAACTATTCTGTACAATATTTGACAAAGAAACTTGACATAAGAGAGCAGCATGCTTCACTTGACAGGAAGTATTTGTTAGCACTTAGAAGCAGTGCACACTCAATGATGTTAGGTAATCACTGCCTACAGACATGAATCAAAGCTGTCGATGAGCGACCGGCTGAAAACTGATACTACCATCATCTTCAATGTACAGCATGACTACCATTTAACGCTTGACAAATAAAACTCACACAGTAATTGCCTTTAATAATGGTGATGCAGTTGGTAGTCATAAATTTCAGACTTTGCAAGTTTTATAGCATTCGATGGCCCTGTAATACAATAGCACAATTTGCCTCCTCGGCAGATGTGTATTACTCTGTACTTACATTGGCCCCACTTCTTAGAATGTGTACGTCCAACCCAGAAAGGTACATTTGACACCTGCTGTCATGGGCGTAGAGCCCGGGGTGGGGGGTGGGGGATATATCTCCCAACATTTAACTAGGGGGGATGGCCCATGTAATAATCATCCCCCCCCCCCCCCCCCCCCCCAATGTTACAGTCTACAGATATGTGTATGCTGGAAAATTCATTTTATTCTTCATTTTCTTCAATCTCTGCTTCATTTTTATCACAAATGTTTCTCAGACTATCAGAGTTTTAGCAAATCCTTCACAAACTATCAAAATTTTTGCGCGCTCCACGCACTTCAAGTCTTACGTCAGTGTTATTCTTATTATCAGTATCTTCTGATAGCAACCTTTGGAGAAGCACAGCAGCAAAAGTTGAAAGATTAGGAATTAACAGGTAAAAAACTGGCATATGGCAGTGGCATGTACAGTGTAGGTTTGTTGGGCAATTGAAAGAGTCTCGATGCAGAGCCTGAATGCAGGTTTTGTCATGGAAATCTTATTTAATGGAAAATTTCTGCGTGCTTCTTGTGCATTCATCACGGTTTGTACTCCATCTCATGACCATTATTAAGGTAATAATACATGAAACTATTCTGATCACAACACTTTTCGAAGAACAGAGATACATCTCCAAACATCCGTGGGGACCTTGCATCAATATGGGATCTTTCAATCTAGCATGTAGCATGATGTGGAAGGATGAAAGTACGTATCTGCCATTATACATTTTTCAAATATTTTTACCGAGCGCTTTGCTATTATCGATATACATGGTGATTGTTAATACACTTACAACGAAATGAGCATTCTGAAACGTGCTTATTAGTCCTTCACCCCTTTTGCTATGCCTATCATGGAGGTCTAATATCACCCCCCTGCACCTGTACTTTCCCTCCCTCTCATTCCCCATTGCTGGAAGCTGTTCGTCTGGATTTTCGTACAAAATTAGTAAAAATACGATAGTTGTAAAGTGTTCGGCGCCGTATATAGTCTACATTATCATTTGAATGTCAAGTAGTACGCATTATGTTATTGCCCCCATTTAATATGATTATTGCCGACCTTCTAGGAGGTCCTGTACAGGTATCTGCTAGCCTTATATGCCCTTTCATAATGCACAATGAAGGAAAGGAAATAATCTGTAATAGTCCAAGAGTGGGAACTGTGGACTCCACGCACCTATTTTTGTGTAAAAACTTTCCCCAAATAGAAAGCTGTAAAACAGACAAAAGGGAGGAGGCTTCAAGAGGTTTGTTAACAACATATCTTACTCATAATTGACAACATATTCTCCTCTTCGCCCTTTACCAAAAACTAGCATTCACTAAATTATGGACATTTTCCAGCCATATATGATCAGTTCTAAAACATCCCAAAACCATTTTGTGTCTGAACGACCTTTAATAAATTAACAAAAAATTCTTCAAGGGGAGGTGACCCCTTCCCCAGGACGGCACCTCTATGTAGTGACAATTGAAAGATCAAAATTGCTGTATACATATGGCTGGACACATAAAAAATAAAGGTGCAATTTACGCAGACTTGGGGGAACTGAGGTATTATTACTGTACGTAATCATCTATGGTGCCCCCCCCCCCCCCCATCACAAAAAGCCTGGCGGTGCCACTGATCTCAAGCCAACTTGCAGGTCTTTTAATGATCTCTGAATTAAACTCCGTTGTCTGGGATGACCCTGTAAGTTGGCCCTGTCTTTTTACTGTAAGCTTAACAGGAGATTGTTGGTCTTGTACAGTTTTAATTCAATGCATCTTATCAACAAGTTTTGTGCTCAAAATAGCATTTCCTAAATGTATAAATAAATCAGTACCCAAGAACATTACCTCTGAAATTTACCTCTTAAAACAGTCTTCCTGGCACTTCAGAGACATTAAAACCCAGGAGCTTCCGGGATCTTCGCCCCCTGGACCCCCACCGGGGCTTTGCCCCTGGACCCCACCCGTCATGGGCTTTGCGCTTCACGCTCGCCGTGCAGGCTTCGCATGCACATGTTGTAGATGTGCGATAATTCACCCCATCCCCCCCTAAAGTTGAGAAGAAATCTACGCCCCTGCCTTCTGTGAAGGTTATGGTACATCTTCGTTGTTGGCTTTTATCACAGGAAACAATGTATGCAGTGCAGTGTTGACTTCTCATCAGTACTGACAGTAGTTGCATACGTTGTAATCCGTGTGGTATAGTAGAGTCATTTCTGACTTCGCAGTCCCTAGTCCCTCTCAAGTTTTTGCAAGGTGGGCAAGAGCAGCTCCTAAGTTTTCCCTTTTGGGAAACCAAAAATAAATTAAGAAATTTAGACAAAAAATAAAAAAAGCAATGTCATTCCTGTCCATAAATAAGTCTTTCCATTTATAGCACAATGTTACGGAACAAATAAAATATAAATACTTTGACACAAAATTTTGAGAAAGATTTAATGGACTGGGGGCTGAGCCTGTAGCTCTAGTACAGTACTGTAGTAGGCCATAACTTGTGCAGTATATCAAGTGCATACATGTGTAGGCTAGGTTTGATACATAACATGTTAGGCAATGGCAAAAGTTTCTAGCCTCTGAAGAAAGTTGCCGCATAGAGAAAAATGTTTGAGCTGAAAGTTAACTTTTATACATACATTTCAGATTGTTACTTAAGAATGTTTTGCACATGTCAGTTACTTGTCCTGAGGATTTCTGTAGTTGGGCTGTTTTGGATACTTGAATTTGGACTATCAGTTTGCTTGGTTGAGACATATATGTTGATCACAGTGCACACTGTATGAAGAGATTTGTAGTTGGTCTGTGCAATCAAAGTATGACTTTTGGGACTTAAAGGCAATAGGCAGTCGCCCCAAAATTTTCTTTGAAAAATCAGCAAACTCTTGCTAATCTCCTCTTATTGCATTAAAAGCACTTCTGAAGATGTTTTGAACATAACTGTTACAAACAATAGGTAAAGAAAGGCAAAATTCTCCTTGAATTCCACAATTCACTCACAAAAATATTGTCACATGATCAAAATAGGCCAATCATGAACTAGAGTGACAGGATACACTCACTCTGTTTGGGGTGACTGCCTACTGCCTTTAAATACTGTAATTCTGTGTGTACACATACTTGTATAAAGACTCCCACTACTGTAGATAGACTTACATTTCAGTGGCAAGGAATCACAGTCTTTTGGCTTTCTGGTTGGTCACAACAGCTTGCAATTTTTAGCTCACACATGTAAACAGTACATGTGTGAGGCTATAAAATGGGGCTGATGGGATCAACTTTTCAACAAATGGTGAGAAGAACAACACTATTGTTTTTGGTGGGGTCAAAGGTCATCTGGGGTCACCGGGGGTCAAACTCTGAAAACCTTGTTAACACGATAACTCAAGGTAGGAAGCTTGGATGAATTTCATACTTAGTATGTAGATGCGCTATAGGAAGAGGAATAACCCTATTGTTTTTGGTGGAAATGGGGGTTAAATGAACCTCATACTTTGTATGTATATGCATTATTGTGAGAGGAAGAACCCTATTGTATTTGGTGCAGGTCTAAAGTCATACAGTATGGGGTAACCAGGGGTCAAAGTCTGAAAAATTTGTAAACACAATATCTCAAGGTACAAAGCTTGGATGAATTTCATCCTTAGTATGTAGATGTAAAAAAATGATGTAGTGCAGAAGTATAAATTTGAGGGGTGAAACCTGGTGTAACAAAGCACCCTCCCTTTTGGCAAGAAATCACTAAGCCTTTGGGCTTTCAAGTTTACTGTTTTTGCACTGTTTTCTTTCAATTGAAGTACTGTCCCTGTCATTTTTAGTCATTAAATAAACAAAATTCCGTGCACATCATATCATCATGCATTGACAAACCAAGAAAAAAATAAAGAAGGTTATCTTTTTTCCTTATTCGATGCACACAGAAAATGACAGAATCCATTAAAATGCTTCTTTTGATACTGTGCTCCTGTTCATTGGGAAGCTGATATATTTAGACTTCAACATGATATATGTTTGTCTTGTGCCATTACAGGTCATCAAGTTGTAGCAAGAAGACGTCATATTCTCAGGCATGGGTGTCCAAACCTGTAATCCAGTTTACAGACATGTTGGTGAACTGGTGACCGTAAGTAGTGTTTAGCTCAGTTCAAACAGACTAAAATATTTAGTGTGGTAGTAGTGGGGCTACCTTGCCCTCAAGATGGGTAACATTGAGGGATATCTTACAATGTGGATGCCCCATGTTGAGTGCAAGAATCTTATTGTTTTGAGGGCAGGTCTAAGGTCATCTGGTCATCAGAAGTTCAACCAAAAGTCTTTATGTCTAGAAAGGAAAGTTTGATGGATATGATACTTAAGTATTGCTGGGATTCATTGTCAAGTTATCAGTCCAGTGTTACAGCATTACTCAGCAGTGATTAATTGTATCATGCCATGACAAGGCCCCTTACAGAAACACACACTTCTAAAAACCCGATATACGGGCCTTTAGTCGGGTTTTCAGCACAATGTTTACTCTGGAGTTACCACCTTCAGCACATATGCAGAGATGCTTATCAGGCTTGTGTAAACAAGCTATGTGGTCATGCACTGCTTTTCTGTGTACATAGTACTTTTTTGGAGAAAAATAATCAGCTAATGAGGGATAAAAATGGCTGACATGAATTGGAAGTATAACTGGACAGAGGCCTCAGGTAATAAGCATTTCATGCATGGCTGCACAATTTCTGTCAAAATCCCTAAGGGGCAGTGCTTGACATGTAAAGAAACAAAAAACAAATCATTTACTTTTGCTGATGGTGGTGTTTGTTGTTTTTTGATACAGTAAATTGCCATTGACATATGCGTCACATAACATAACTGTACCTTACAAGCCTTTGTAATCGCTATTTGGAAAGGGGTCTCTGGAAATGTTTTACTTGCCAAGATGTCAAGTGTTGCCTCAAATTGTGCATTGTGTCTAGCATGGTAGCATAGCCCAAATAGTACATTTATTATGTATCTTCTTTCAGGCGAAACTAGCAGAATGATCTCTATTGGTGTCAGTTGCATGTGCAGGGCAAACCTAATGTTATATTTATACATATACAGTAGCAGCACTAGCAATGTTTAGCTGCTCTTCTGCAGTGTGCTTGATACAATCATGTCTGTCTGTGGCAGTAATTGGTAAATTGCATCACAAGAATTACAAAGTCATGGGTGACTACAATTTTTGTTCAGAGACTACTGTAATACTTTAATGTAGTATGTAGACATACCTTATTTGAAAGAGCTGTTCTTCATTTGGCTGAGGTTAAAGGTCTTTTGAGGTCATTTATAAAGGTTACTCTAAACTAGGGCTGTCATGTTCAAATGTTTAAATGGTTAAACGAAGGATCGGCAGTTTAAACAGCGCCAGCAACCAAAAGTTTGAGTGGATTTACTTTTAAAAAGTAGAAGTTTAGCATTTTTCTCTATTCCCCATTTTGCTTTGGCATCTTTTCAATTAAAACAAAGTGTATTTGCCAAGTTTATGACCAAATAAAGCTTCGAAAATAAATTGTCATAAGTTGGTGACTCTTCATTCATAGCGTGTAACTGTGTGTCTCACCGACTCACAGTAGGCCTACTAATTCCCCTAAAGCAAAATACAATGCCCTTGTTATCCTGTTTGCAGTAGTGGCCAAATCTACTTAAAGCCCAATTGTTCCTAGATTTATAAAGGTCATTCTAAACCTTGAAATAAAATAACTGCTAGAGGGAAACTGTTATGAATATCATGCTTGGCAGGTGGGTGCTTTGCATTGGGTAGACAAACCTACTGCTTGTAAAGGTTAAAGGTCATTTGAGGTCACCAGATGTTAAAGTGTGTAAACCTTGTGAATACAGTATTGTATTCCTAAACAGGAAGTCTGCTGGATGTTCCGTTTAATTCTAGTGGGTGAATGTCCCATAATGATTTATGTATCAAGTTTTTGCAGAGTTCAAAGGTAGTTTGTAGTTAATATCTAGATATCCGGATGTACTATTTTGCAGATTGCAGACTCGGATTTTGCAGAATGGATGTTACAAGATGCAGAATGTAGTATAAATATAATGAAATTCCATCAAGTTATTTTTCTGAGTAAAATACCTAAATAAAAATTGATCAGAATCTTAAAATAAACACAAAGTTAATAGGCGAGTGTCTTTTCTTGTCCAGACTTAAGCTATTTTCAAACTAAATCGGATTTTTCTCTAGGGTGCCTTCCTCATGAAATGCATTTTGCATTTATGAACGAGCAAAGCCTTCGATCAGTTTGTGTAAAACCCTCACTAATTAACCATATACAGTAAGCCTAAGCGTGTCTTGGCCGCCAAATGCACTGCGAACGAGGTGTTTAAATCAAACAGCAACTTGCGCCACGTTGTGCACATTACTCATTTATTTATCACTGCTTGACATACAGTAGGCCTACTTGATCCCATTGCACTTTATTGATATGCAGTGCTGCATACCTGGCTAGCTGAATATGTGTTTCGCATAACGAAGCATAAACTTAACCAGATGCCAGACACCGGGTACTATCTCGGAAAATTCGACTTAATAAATTTACAAATATTGAAATATCGGAAACGTACTCGTGTTGGAATGTTTAAGCAAGGGACTTCTGTGATTGATAATTAAAACCACAACCAGACTGTACTGGACAAAACATTGCAATTGAATTCTCGAAGTGTCGATAAGTCAAATTTTGAGACTAGAAAGTCTGGGTTGTCGCAAGTCTTGCACTTCAGGTACGTGTGCCCAACGTAAACAACGCATGCATCGCTAAGTCAAATCAAGACAAATTGTTCCTTTTTAGTTGAATTTTGATTGGTCATATCCTTCATTTTCAAATCTCAAGGTTTTTTGTATTCTCATTGTCACCCCTCAACATAAATTGAAGGATTTTGATGCTCAAAATTACTTTTTGAAAAGAATCTATAAGAATAAATTACGATATCAAAACAACGCATAGAGACTGTCTAATATATGAAAAAAATTCGATTTGCAGCTCAGCGCATGCGGGGCATTTTCAAATTGACCCAATCAAGAGTAGGAACTTCAAATTACGACCAGTCATGAAGAAGCGATTCTCTTTCACGTCCGAATGCATGCGAAATTTTTTTTCTGCACTTTGAAAAAGATATGACCAGCAATCAGCATGGAGTTGCAAGCATGTCGTAGTAGTGCCAATTCCAGCAGGCCGCAGGCAGGAGGAGCCGGCCAGGGAGGTGGCAGGAGCTGGCCGGGGAGGTGGCAGAAAGCTTGGTTGATTTAGCATCGAGGTATTTTTACGCGGGTGATTTTTGTCTGGATATTTGAAGCGTATTAGGCTATAGCACTTCATTTTGAGAGAATAAGTTGGCATGCTGAGTGTATTAAATCGCCAAAATATGACTGAGTTTTGGACGGAAAATTGGGGGACCTTCCTCTCACCGTCAATGTAAAATGAATGAATTTACGTCTATTGTTAAACACAGCAGTTTGTGTACAGTAAGTCAGTCTACTATGCAGTTGCGCCTGGTCAGATTAGGATATTTACGGTACGTGGCTCTACAGGCAG
Source organism: Holothuria leucospilota (assembly GCA_029531755.1). NCBI lineage: Eukaryota > Metazoa > Echinodermata > Holothuroidea > Aspidochirotida > Holothuriidae > Holothuria > Holothuria leucospilota. The sequence goes on along the minus strand of CM055980.1, from coordinate 15,048,925 downwards.
AAATGAAGGATCAGCGTGTTCTTCGTTGCTACAGTATCCTTCATATGGTGGCCGAGACTTTGTACTAGGCTACTGTATTTGGCTCACGTGGGCAGAGAGTTGCCACAGGACTCTTGGGAGGTACATAACCTGTCGCGATTTACGCATACTAATCGAATGTTTTTGCTTATTCAAAAATGCGAAATGCATACTGTGAACCCACCATAGAGAAAAATCGGGTTCAACTCGAAAATTGATTAACTCTGGACAATAAAAGACACTTGCCAATTAATTTTAAGTTATGTTTTAGTATTCTGATCACTTTTTATTTCTGTATCTTATTCAGAAGGGTCCCTTGACGGAATTTTAATTATTTTATCTTTTGCTGTGTTCTGCAGTTTGTAACATCTATTCTGCAAAATCTGAGTCTGCAGTCGCCAGTCTGCAGTCTGCAAAATAGTACATCCGCTAGATACCTGATTTTTGATTCCTTGCTGAAGGCAGGCAAGGAATCTATGCGATGGTGATGTCGTGTGGGTGTGTGTGTACCTGTGTATGTATGTGACGCCTAGCTTGTAAACATGATATCTCAAGATAGCAATGACCGACACTTTTCATATTTGGTATATAGATTCGTCATGTTGAGAGGAAGAACCCTATTGTTTTTGGTAGAGGTCAAAGGTCATTTGAGGTCACCAGAGGTCAAAAACCAAAAACTTTGTAAACACCATAGCTCAAGTTAACAAAGACCAACACTTTTCATATTTGGTATATAGATTTTTCATGTTTAGAGGAAGAACCCTATTGTTTTTGGTAGAGGTCAAAGGTCATCTGAGGTCACTGGAGGTAAAACTGCGAAAACCTCCTAAACAGATTGTAAACACGATATCTCAAGATAACAATGACTGACACTTTTCATGTTTGGTATACAGACTCTTCATGTTGAGAGGAAGAACCCTATTGTTTTTGGTGAAGGTCAAAGGTCATTTGAGGTCACCGGAGGTAAAAAGCTGAAAAGCTCATAATCACGATATCTCAAGATAGGAATGACAGACACTTTTCATATTTAGTTTATAGATTTGTCATGTTGAGAGGAAGAACCTTATCGTTTTTGGTGAAGGTCAAAGGTCATTTGAGGACACTGGAGGTAAAAAGCTGAAAAGCTTGTAATCATGATATCTCAAGATAGGAATGACCGACACTTTTCATATTTGGTATATACATTTGTCATGTCAAGAGGAAGAACCCTATTGTTTTTGATAGAGGTCAAAGGTCATCCGAGGTCACTGGAGGTTAAACTGCGAAAACCTATACAGCTTGAAAACACGGTATCTCAAGGTAGCAGTGACCGACACTTTTCATATTTGGTATATGGATTTGTCATGTTGAGAGAAAGTACCCTATTGTTTTTGGTGGAGGTCAAAGGTCATTTGAGGTCACCAGAGGTCAAAGACCGAAAACCATGAAATCGCGATATGTCAAGGTAGGAATGGCTGATATGGATTTGTCATGTTGAGAGGAAGAATGCTATTGTTTTTGGTAGAAGTCGAAGGTCATCTGAGGTCACCAGAGGTTAAACTGAAAATAATGTAAATGGCTTGTAATCACTATATCTCAAGATAGCAATGACAGAGACTTCATATTTGGTATATAGATTTGCCATGTTGAGAGAAAGAACCCTATTGTTGTTGGTGAAGGTTAAAGGTCATTTGGGGTCACAGGAGCTGAAAAACTGAAAAGCGTGTAATAACAATATCTCAAGATAGGAATGAAGGACACTTTTGATATTTAGTATATAGATTTTTCATGATGTAAGGAAGAACCCTATTGTTTTTGGTGGAGGTCAAAGGTAATCTGGGTTTACCAGAGGTCAAAAAGCAAAATTTTCCAACAATTCCCAAGATTGTTATATGAGGTCATCAGAGGTCAGAGAGCAAAATTTCCAAAGAAGTCCCGAGATCAACATCTGGGGTTACCAGAGGTCAAAAAAAAGCAAAATTTCCCAAGTATTCCCAAGATCGTCATCTGGGGTAACCAGAGGTCAAAAAGCAAATTTGCCAAGAACTTACAAGATCCAATATCCATTGGAGTTGAATCCCTTTCAAGACACTTCCTTCCTTTTTCCTTTTTGATTCCTTGACGAAGTCAAGGGAATCTATGCGATGGTGATGTCGTGTGTGTGTATGTGTGTGTGTATGTGTGTGTGTGTGTATGTGACGCTTGGCTTGTAAACACGATATCTCAAGAAGGGTAACTCCGAAGGATCTCATACTTGGCATGTAGATTGCCCATATGAAGTAGATGATCCCTATTGTTTTTGGTGGAGGTCAAAGGTCATTTGGGGTCACAAGAGGTCAAAAGGTTTAAAATCTTTCAAGCAGAATATCTGTGATTGTAAAACTTGGTTCAACTTGAAACTTGTGGTGTAGCTTACTTTTATTTTGTGCATATTTGCCCTAAAATTTCATGGATATTAAAAGTCATTTGAGCTCAAAATTGGCATTTTCTAAACGCGGTCATTCTACGGTAGCCTAGGTGGACCATTCACGTCAAATGACGTCATAACAATCTATGTAGACTTAGTACACGCGCTCTAAAACCTCTAAAACGTAATCGTACCCATGGACATCCGTATCCGTAATGCTGCTTTATAACGATATCTGTAAGCGCAGTACATACGTACGTGTATTTCGTACGAGGTACGTACAGTTGCATGGTGATACCATGAGTCGATCACCTAAAAATTGTCGTGTAAAGTCTGTGTTGTATACGTTTTGTGTGTAGTGACCGACTCGAGGTACCGACCTCCTCAAGGTACAGTACAGTCACTATAGCTAGCACAGCTGTATCGAAGTAAATACGAACAACAAGCCGTACATAGCTGCGTTCCATTTGACAGGTGAATTCACCACGTCTGTCTTTTTTCTGCAGCACAGGTAGCTCAACATTTTGTCTGCTACTCCGTACTGCAGAAAAAAATGCAGTGATTCACCACTTTACGACCTGAATGGATGCATACAGTACAGCATTCAAGAATATACAGGCTTACGCCTTCGAGAGGTTGGTCTGTTTTCGTATTCGGGGACGTAGCTCCTTTACGGAGCAGACCTTCGGGAGTAACGTTTGGTTTCTCCCCTTGGCTCTTCGCCATAGAGTCAAAGGGACTTTGGAACAACCTGCAGACTGAAGTAGACTAGGGCCTACAGTACTGTAACGTTACAGTACGGAGTAGGCCCTAGGCCTAGGCCTAAATGTGAAGTTAGGCCTAGTCTAGGTAACGCAGTACTACGTAGTCTAGCCTAGGCCTTCTGCTGCTTGTTGCGTTTTAAGAAGTGTGTTGGATATCCAGTTTAGGCGTACTCTTTCACAAAGGTCTTTGATCGATGTGAGCTGGTGTTACCAACAAGGCAGCCTAGGCCAAGCCCAAGGCTACTACTAGTACTAGGCCTAGCCTAGGCCTATACTTTCATATTAGGCCTAGCCTAATATAGTTCAGGCCTAGTTCTCAGTCTCACGTACATTTTGTTCCCTGAACTAGGCCTAGACCATTCACGATCAAAGATTTAGCAGTTTGATAGAATATTTGAAAAAAAAAAACAAGATCACTTGTAGGCCTACAGTATGTGTACCAATAGCGTGAAACACATTTTTTGGTTGTATTTTTCACAACTTATCAAACTGTACATCGAGTATCATCCATATTCAGTACAAAGACAAAGTCTTTCATACAGCATTAAAATAATCTCGCGAAGTTTATTAAGCTATCGGTAAACACAGTTTTATTGGTTTCACGCTATTGGTACACATACTGTAGGCCCTATAGGCTGAACCAAAATTTACAGATATTTTTGAACACTATCGTTACTGTTATGAACTTCAAGTGTCACGTTTGGTTTCGCCCCTTGACGCTAATTCGCCAGAGATTGGAAGGGACTTGGGAAAAAGTAGGGAGTAGAACCAAGGCCTAAAGCTCGGCCTAGCCTATGTGTACTGCAGTAGCCTAGGCCTGCAGCTGTTTGTTGTGTAGTAAGAAGTGTGTTGGATATGTAGCCTACATTTAAGCCTAGGCCCTGACAGAGGTTTGTGATTGATGTGAGTTTGTGTTACCAACTTAACGGCTGTTTCGGTTCGGCTGGTTCTGCTGCAACATGGGTTCTCGTAGGAGTGTAGGACCCACAGACATTCTATCATATGGCCTAGGCCTACATAGGCTATTAATACACTTTTCATGTATAAGTTAGGCCTAATTTAGTGCAAGCCTAGGCCTAACGTTAGGCCTAGGCTATTCACGATCAAAGGTTGTGTGCATGTTTCAGAGAATAACATGACTAGCCTACATTTATTGCTGGAGTGATTGTTGCTAGGGCCCAGGCCTAACTTTGGAGCCCTAAGTGCAAGTATGAACATAACCATAGCTAGGCCTATGGGTATACTGTGTCACATTTGAATAGCAATACTTGCTATTTATTTTAGCATACAATAGTGTGACCACCCTTGTAACAAGATTGATAGAATGTTTAATAAAAACAGGATCACTTGTATAAACCAAAATTTTTAGACATTTTTTGAACATTGCTGTTAGGAACTTCGAGAGTAACATTTGGTTTCACCCCTTGGCGCTTCACTGGAGAGTCGAAGAGACTTTGGAAGAAGTATTTAAGTATGCATGGAATAGGTTGTAGGTCTAAAGTTAGGCCTAGCATAGGCCTACAGCAGTTCGTGGTGTTTTTATAAGTGTGTTGGATATGAACATTTAAGCCTAGGCCCTGACAGAGCTTTGTAGGTACGTTATGATTGCCACAGATGGAGGTTTGTGGTCTGTGAGTTTGTGTTAGTGGCTGTTTCGTTTCCGCTGGTTGTGCAATGTGGGTTCTCGTAGGAGTGTAGGACCCACAGACGTTGCATCACATAGGGTCTACATAGGCTACTAATCAAAAGTTAGGCCTAATGAAGTGCAGGTCTAGGTAGGCCCTAGCCTAGCCTAGGGTACCTAGACCTAATTTTGTATGTGTCTATGTGTATTTGTGATGATATGCTTGTAAACAGCCTCTCAAAAAGGGTGACTGTGAGGATGTTACTAAATACATCATATTGAGTAGATGATCCCAATTATTTTTGGTGAAAGTCAAAGGTCCCCTTGGAGGCAAGGAATCACTAAGCCTCCTGGCTTTCTGGTTGTTATATTTGGTTGTGTTCAGAGGTCTTGTGAGGTCAGCAGAGGTCAAATTGTTAAAACATCATAAAATGATGTAGTCAAGAAAGATAAATTTGAGGGATAAGGCTCAGTGCAACAAATCATCCCCATTCGGCAAGGAATCACTAAGCCTTTGGGCTTTCTGGTTAAGGTTAGGCCTATATCAAAACTTTGAAGACTTGTGCTGTGATTCACAAAAGTTTAAGTCAAACCAGATGGATTTTACCATACTGCACAAATAACTGTGAACAAAGTGCTGTCTATTCAAGATGCACCGCCCATCAGTTTGAAACCACTATACTTGCAATAATAATTTCCTTTTGGAAAGAAGTGACTAGGAGCAGAAGCTCTGGTTTATTATCTACAGTACAGAAACATTGTTGAAGCCTGCCTCTGGTAGCAAATTTCAAGGTGAAATAATCACGTTTCTTTTCAAGAAATAGCAAAATCTGTTGGTAACAATTGGTCAATAATTACAGTTCCACCCGTAAATTTTTGTATTCACTTTTAAGCATTTGAAAATGGCATTTTGAAGAGGTGTAATAAAGTAATATTCTCTTTGAACCTCTTGTCCTCTATTGTCACTGGTGGACTATTCCTTTAAATCAGAAATCATATGATGTGCACAGGCATGGCTAAAGGGGTGCTTGTGCCCTCTTGTGAACATTAATTTATGAGTTGATACTGAAACAGGGCTTGACATTAAAACAATAAATAAAAGATGGCAGTTTTTGTGCCAGTTAGTAATTACTCAAAGATAGGGCCTATTAAACATGTTGTGACAAAAGACATCGATGTTATTCAAGACTAAAATGCAATTTTTAATTCAATTTGGAGGCTTACAGTATTATACAAAATCTGCAAAACGTACTATTCTTAAAATAACCAGAAGTTTATTGTATGGTTCACACCTTAAAGGGTCACTTTGACCAAGGTATCTACATAGTCAGATGTTATCCTTGTACTTGAACTGTTCACTGTATATAGAGTAATCTTGAGTCATACAAGCACTTTCAAAACTGTCAGCTGGGAACAGGTTTGCTGATTTTACATTGGTCTCAGCTGACTGACGTATATCTTACTTCTTTCATGTAGTGGGCAAAAAGTTATGCAATATGGACGACAGAAAAGGTGAGAAATACTCCGAAAGGATGGCAGTGTGCAGAAAACAAAAATCTTTTAGAGGACAAAAGGAATGGAAAAGAACTCAAAGGATGTGACAACAAGAGAAGCACCAGGTGTCAACAGGCAAAACTATTTGGGGACAGATGTGGAGCTGCCAATCAACATCCTGCTGGTACAGATTCTCTAATGGTAATATTATTAATTGCAGCTTTCAGTTATTTGTGTTTGATTGTGTTAATACTTTGGGTAACCTCATGTGCTTGTTTTAGTGGTAAACCTATTTTTAAGATGGCTGGACATGTCGACATGATCTCTCTCTACACATGTATAACAGTGACAACTTTTCTACTCTCATCTTAATATAATATCATTCTCTTTTATTTAAAACAGAAGCAGAAGATTCTAAAGGATAAATCAGGCAGTAAACTTCCAAAGGGCAAAAAACTTAAAAAACAAGAATGCAAAGGAGGTGATACCCAGGAAAACTTCAGTCTGCAGCAAGCAGAGCCTGTTGAGCGTATAGATGGAAACAAGCCTCCAGATGTTGGTAAATGTGTTAACGGCACAACTTCAATCAAGGTAAAGAGCTAGGTTGTACCTTTGCACAAAAGGTTTTCATTTCCTTTTGTGAGGGTAGAGGAGGGTGATAGATCATTCTGGTAAGGTCCCCATGTTGAGTAAAAAAAGCCAGTCATTTTTGGTGGAGGGCAAAGTTCATCTGGGGTCACAGGTCAAAATCTGAAACCTTAGTAAACACAGTGCCTCAAGGTAGGAAACATAGACACTTTTCATACTTCACATGGTGATGTATTTAATCCAGCAGAAAAATGTTTGTTTTTCTTGGAGGTCAAAGGTCCTTCAGAAGTCACCAGACGTCAAAAAGCAAAACTTGCCACGAATTCCCAAGGTCAAATATCAGCACAAAACTTTTTTCCAAAACATTTAGATACCATTTGACCAAGTGACTGAAAGTAATGAGCCATCTTTGAACTATTTGTGATTACACATTTTAATTAATCACTGAAACCATGATACATTTTTGCACTCTGGTTTGGATAGTATCCTGTCAGATTGGTAGAAGCCTTCAGTGGTATCTTTTGGAAAGTTTTGTTCTAGAACCCGTTTTGGTATCTGGTATGTTTTCCTGCTAATTTCAACTTATCCTTCTTTTGTAGTCACAGGTGTAGTCACAGGCTTTCTGGTGGGGGTGGGGGGGGGGTGACTTTGAAAGTAATAATGTTGAGGAAGTTTTATTTTTGGAGCATTTTAGGGATAGTGCCTGACTACACTTGTTTTAAAGTTGAAGACAGTATGCCCTTGCATGCCTTCAACCATTGGTTGTGTGCTCTTTTTAAATACCTTGCCAAAGGTAGATTGAATCTATGCAACGGTGATGTCATGTGTGTGTATGTGACTTTTTTCTTGTAAACAGGATTTCTCAAGAAGAGTAACTTAAAGCATGGTCTGGTGACCAAATTTGATGCTTTCAAAAAAAGCAGAAAAATTTTCTGTGTTAGGCAGTGAAAACCCCATCTCAATAGCATCTTGCATTTGGAAGATACAAATTTTTGAAGAAATAATACATTTTCAGTTTCCCCAGTGCATGATGGGAAATCTGTGATGTCATCTGGGCAAATGGATTTTATGAAGTTTTTGTATTTCTTTGTAATGTTGATATCACTATATTGAATATTCCATAACTTTTTTTGCTGTACCATAAGTATGGAACAGTTTTTCACTACTGTATATCTACACGGAAAAACATCTAAACATTCCAACAGTATCAAATTTCAAGGACAAACAAGGTAGCCAATTATAAAGAACAACAAAAGGAATCTGAGGCAATTTGCCCACTTTGGATCACATTTTGTGACCTTGAGGAAACTTGGAGGTATTTCTTATTAAAAGTAACCACTCTTTAGGAAGAGATATCTTGAGTTAGGAATGGAGTTTTGATATGGGGTTTGGATGACATGTAATGAAAATTTTTTATCTTTCATATAAGACCCCTACAAAATGCCACCAGACAATGCCTTTAAAGGATCTTGTACTTAGGCATACACATAAGGCTGTTCACTAAACAGGTTTTGATTTTAAAACCGGTTGAAACTGGTTTGGTTTGATCTGGTTTCTTAATTTTTGCACCACTGAAAAACTGGTTGCTGAAAAATAACCGGTTTAAACCAATCAAGGTTTGACTTCCGTTTCAAAATTTTACTCTGCCACGTATTTCACACATTTGCGACACAAATTCTGCTATCTTTTTAAAAAAATGTATCGTTGACCTTAACTTAAAGACAGACAGTCATCACCCCAAAGTATATTTTTAGTGTATGTATATCAAAATTCTCAGTTGGTGACTGCTGTTTGATTGACATCAAAGTTTGAAAATTTGAAAGATGCAGAGTAGCTCAGATTCCACACAAGGCAGAGAGAGTACTTTTATTACATTTTATAGCCTTGTATGCTCACCATGACATGGCCTTAAGCAATAAAACAGGTTGTGCAAGAGCTTCATACAGTTATGGGAGGAGCTAGAAGATGCATAGTTGGGAGAATTGGAACTGTCTGGGATCATGAAAATTCCCCTTTAAAAGAAAACTTCCGACCATTCCCAGTACATGGCTAGACCTCGTGCATTGTACATATGATAGGCCAGTGTGCTTTTTGAAAAACCGCTTTTGATTTTAAAACCGGTTTTAGCGGCTGCAGAAACTGGTTTTGGACTAACCGTCACAGCCATACATACGTATGGGCCACATCACTTGGGGTCACCAGCGGTCAAACTCAGAAAATCTTGTTAACTTGATATCCAAGTAGAAAAAGCCTGTATGAAAATCATGCTTGCCTGTGGGTGCCTTTTATTAAGTGCATGAGCTGACTGTTTTTGGTGGAAGTCAAGGATAATTTGAGGTCACCAGAGGTCAGTCTGTGTAAACCTTGTAAACATGATCTGTTTTTAAATGCGTTTGTATCATATGTGAGGCATGTGACACCTAAACTGAAAAGCAGCAAGCTGATTTGGGACTATATTCATGTTATATCTGTTTGATCAATGCTGAGAGTTTATGAACTTCTGTCTCTTGATTTATTTGAAGTGCGGTTACATCACATTGAAATTGTGAACTTGAAACCACAGTTCTAAATATAAATCCAAGTGGCATGAAATCACTAAGCCTTTTGACTGTCTGGTTTATTTTCACATATGGTACACCACAGTTGGAACATGTGTATTACCACAGTTGAATTGTGTACTTTGTAGAAATATAAATGATTTACCAGGTGTAATTCATATATAGTGTTGCATTATATTTATGTTCAGGACTTCGAGGTTTGTTCTTTTTGCTTTCTTTTTATCTTAGCAGCTGAAAGATATATCACAGATTGAAAAGAGGAAAAACCAACCCCCTTCAAAGATCTTGAAGACTCCTACTATTTTCCTTAAAGTTGGAAAGCAAAGACAAGTTTTGAGGAATGGTTCAAATGGTATGTTTCATTCTTGGTTTCATTGATAAAAGCTCTTTCACAGTGATGTGTCATGTGTTTTTTCTGTGTGTCTGTATGTGTGGATGTGTGTTTGGTTGTGTTTTGTGATGCTTTGCTTGTAAACACAATATCTCAAGATAGCAATGATGGATTATTTTCATACTTGGTATATGAATATATTATATTGAGAGGAAGAACCCTATTGTTTTTGGTGGAGGTCAGAGGCCATGTCAGGTCACTAAAGGTCAAACACCAAAAACCTTGTAAAAAATATCTCAAAGTAAGAAGCATGGATACTTTGCATACTTGGTATGTGGATGCATTATAGTCAGAAGGTTAACCCTATTGTTTTTGGTAGAGGTCAAAGATTGTCTGATGTTAATGGAGATAAAAACATAAAGAATTGCTTGTAAACATTGGAGCTCAAGATCGGTACAGTGGATAATTTTTCTTCGTAGCATGTGGAGTTATCATATTAAGAGGACGAACTCTATTGTTTTTGGCGGAGTTCAGAGGTCATCTCAGGTCACCAGAGGTCAAAAACCAAAAGCTTGTAAATGCAACATCCCAAGTCAGGAAGCATGTATACTTTTCATATGTGGCTCGTGGAGCATTGGAATCAGGAGATAACCTTATCGTTTTTGATAGAAGTAAAAGGTAACCTTATCGTTTTTGATAGAAGTAAAAGGTAATGTGAGGTCATTCGAGGGGAAGCACTATTAAAAACTTCAGAAAATGCTAGTAAATGCAATAGCTCAAGATGCAAAAGATGGATACCTTCCATTTCCTTTTGCAGGGAATCGCTAAGCCTTTGGGCTCTCTGGTTTAATGTGAAACTTAAATCAGTGTCCATGAGTAGACAACTTAAAGGAATATCCCAGTGATAATTTAAGAAGATCTCAAGTGAAAGAGAAAGACTTTTCATCACATGCCCTTTAAACCCCACTCTTTTAGGCTCAACTCATTCATAACTCATGTGCTTATATATGTTATTCTTGTCAAAGACAGGCCTCCAGTTGCTTCAATGCTACAAAATGTTATGTACATACTGGCAGAGGGCTTCCAATATCTTTTGTTGTTCTTTGAAATAATAGTGTTTAATTTGATCTTGAAACTTGACAGTAGTGAAACAATAAGCAGCATTCACTGAGTTTAAATTTTTGTGACAATAAATGTGTCAACTATGGAACTGTCTGCTTATTTAATTTAAATGTGTCAAGAATATAAAGAAATTCAAAAAGTGTTCAATTCATCTGCCTGTATGACATTACAGATTTCCCATAATGCAAAGCAGTAGTTTGAAGTAAATTTTTTCTTTGAAAATTCACAAATTTTAAATACAAGTTCTATTGAGGTGCCATTTGCTCCAATAAAGATAGAAAAAGTTCCCTGATTTTGTGACACTCTCGTCTTTTGTGTCTGAAATTTCACTTTAATCTACTGACACAAAGTTTAATTGTGCTCTGTTGCCTCTTGCCATTTCATACTTACTACTTAGCAGGCCTTATTTGGTAACTTAAATGCAGTAAACAAGTAGGTTAAGACCACAGACATCCTGTACATATACAAAGGATCGTGTGACCAATAGCAGTTGCTGCCATTCAAATAAATTTAGATGTACCAAGATGGCTAGCACTCTTCTGTTTGCATAATTTGATAGTGAATCTGCGACATTTCAGACAAAATGAAAACATGGATTGAACAATATCTCAGTCCTTTGTTGTGTTTGTTGAATTTGACATAGACTTGCATTTTATTGGCAAATTTTCCAAGTTTCTGGCATAATCTGTGAATACTGAAACACTTGAGAAAGTCCAAACTTTACACACAAGACATAGGATGCAGCCATATTTGTAAGCCATACTGAACATATGGTGGCAATACTGTACGTATAGGACGTTAGTGCAGGGTACTCTGTTCATATTGTAAGTCTGTGGCTAGGTCTTTTTGGCTCTGTGTTTGTGATGACTTTGTCAATAAAAAGTAGGTGACATTTCAGTTGTACGAATGGATCTGCTTCATTAACAGTTATTATGTATTAATTTGCATTTGTATTGATATTTGTATCAAATTATTTGTGGCTTTCAAATTTCAATAGTTTCAGTAAAAGTGGCTTAGAAATATGGTGTATCATGGTTACTGGTTTTCCGTAGGTGTTTGCTTTTATATAAGAATTTGAAGGGTCAAACATCTAGATTTAACAGTTATTTTGGTTTACAGTAGTGTATTGAGTGACCTGTTAGTGGCGTACAGTTGGTATTTTTCAGATTTACTATCCCTCTTTCAATTCCATTTCTAGGGTTACAAAAGCATTATCGCACCAGAGCTAAGAGGCATATTTTGATTTTTGTACCCATAATGTTAATAAGCAGATGTGGTTGTGGACTGGCAGCAAGTATCCCCACTACTCGTGTTCCCACTACCACAGAGCCTAGAGTAGCAGAAATGTTGCCCCTCGCCTGCACTTACAATGGAAGCAAATTTGATGACAACTGGCTCGACAGAAGTGAAGTGGAGACAATGATAAGAAGTGGTACTTTTAATGGATCTAACAGAGCATATACCAACATCTGTCCTAATGCTTTCCGTGGGTTTAATTTAAGTGAAATAGTTCTGTCTTTGAATAATATTACTGAAATCTCTGATGATCTGTTTGAAAATGTTTCTGGTTTGGAGAGAGTCCACCTAGACTGTAATCATTTGACTTCTTTCCCAGTTGCATTGAACAAATGCCCTGATCTGGTGTTTTTCAACATTTCATGTAATGATATTAGGAATATCCCCAGAAATTCATTCAATAAAGCTACCAGTCTTCTAGGGTTTGATGCATCAGGAAATGTAAACCTCAGCCAGTACCCTGGTGATCTCTTCTATTTACCAAATCGCTTAACAGTTTACCTGGGAAACACTGCTATAAGCAACCCCCCATTTCCTCCTCATCCCAACACAAGAGCCAATGAATCATTTCGTCTGATATGTGAAAAAGGACAGATTATCAGACTTGTGGGAGAAAGTAGGGATGTGATATTTCACTTGCAAAATACAGATGCATTGTCCCCTAAAAACTGGGAGGTTAAAGTTAATGGGGATCATGAGGGAAGGGTGGTTCATTTTGATTGTGAAAACCATAGTTTTGGACCTTTTGAAATTGTTGAGAATAATAAATCCACAACACCCATTCCAATGACATTGAACAATTCTGTTTTAAGCTCAGCTGTAACTTCTGTCTCCGTTACAACACAACCTCAGAATGACTTCAGTGCACCTCAGAAGGCTTTCAGTGCAGGTGCTGTTATCATTGTTATTTTTCCAGACATACTTTTTTTTATTTATTGGTTGTACTTGAAAGAAAAAGATGCCTCACCAAGTTATGAGATAATGGGAGCGTTGGCATTTATGAAAATAGCACAATGTATTGCTGCGTTGATTTCTTGGGGTATTTGGGTTGCCCTAAGTGTATTTGTAGAAGCTCTTGTAGTAGTACCGGCAGCTCTTGTTTGTTCATATGTATTAAAGAAAAAAAATTCTACTACTACTTCTGTCCCAATGGTTTCTTACAGTCCGGTGTCTCAAACTGCTTCTATAAAAAATACAATTTCTGGGCCTTAAGTATATGATTAAAGCTAGGAGTGGAAGGCAGAGAAATGTGACTAATGATACAACACAATGTCTTGTAAATTATAAGTTCCTATTGACAAGGAGAAAGCTAAAACGCCGTACGACAAAGTCTCTAAGTAAGTTCGGAGCTCATACAATCTTGACATTTAACAAAAAAAGTGATGGAAATATACATGATTAGTTGATAGAGTTCCAAAGTTCAGTAAAAATGAAATTTAGTTGACAGAGTATAGCATATTAGTAAAACTTTCAGTCACTATCTGTGAAAAGTATAATAAAATCTGTCAATGTTGCAACTTGTCCATGGCTTGAATTTGATGCGCTTTATGTGCAGTAGCAGTATAGTTTAGTGTGTAGCATTTCAAAGTTATCGTTATTTATTGTATTTTGTAGTAAAGGTGCTGGTGTCTTTTGAATCCAACCTTAGAGTTACCCTTATGATGAGAAAATAAGGAGTGTTCAATTTGAGGATGGTAGACAAAGAGGACAAAAAAACACATCATACTAAACCAAAGAAATATATATAGGTGTCTTGCAATAACAGAAAAAGTATTATTTGTATAGTTTGCCCTTTGTGAGTGGCCCTATTCTCAAATTTGCCACTAAACTGAAAATGTTAGTATGCAGTGCCTCATACTCAACTGTTATTAAGTAACAAATAAGGGTGCATGTCCGTTTTTGTTTTAATGCCATTCTACTGTGCACCTTGTCCTCCACAGGATCCAAATGCTTTGCATTTCAGGATGGGAAGTTGCGTGCATGTGCATTTAGCTCTCTGTCCTGTAGCTCTCCATCCTGAAATCGAAAACTCACCAATGAAGTTTTGTTGGAGGATAAACCATAAATTGTAAAAAAAGTTTTGTATGTAAAATTACTGTTAGCAGTGTGGTGCTTGATCTCAATGAACATGGTGTATTGTAAATTTCAACATGGTGGTATTACTGCTATTTTCATGGGTACATTTTGCACCATATCAGTAAAGTGCCATCTTGAGTCTCCTAGAATTATAGGGTCATGAGAAATGAAAGATAAAACTACTCACTGGTATTGTAAAATGTTAAGATTTGTTATTAAGGCAAATGGTGTGACCATTTTGTGTTGAGTGGCTTTGGTAACTGTGATCATTCACATTTACAATTTGGAAGATGAAAGAAGAAATATACTTGGTCAGGTCCTAGCAACAGTGAAAGGGGATAATGGTAATGAGAGCTTGTTATTGTAGTATTTAATTCAAATATGAAGTATGTTGTATCTTTGCTGTGTATTCTATCAGCAGATAGAAAGACTTGAACAGTTTTCAATTTTTGTCATGTTACTTAATTTTTGGTTTAAATGTCTATGTTGTTACTGTTTTACTGCTTGTACATTGCAAATTTATTCTGATAATCATGGAATTAAATTACCTTCAAATGTAGGCAGGCTACATTCAAAGTGTATTGTTTCATAACTCTCACTAGTTAACAGCATATTTGGGTTTGTCAGCAGTTTGGTATACTTTTGATCAGTAAATGCCCTTAAAGGGCATCAGCAGCTGCCCCAATCTTAGTTTGAAATTTCATTGAACCCATCAGTTCTCACATTTTCTGCACAAGTAATAGTATTTTCATGATATTTCCAAACACAGTAAGTGCATATGCTAGATCAACCAGCTTATTTCATAAATTTAGCAAACCATGAACAAAAAATTTGTGCATGATTAGCCTTTGTCAAGGCTTTTCGCCATTTGTTATCCCTCCTTATTTCAGTTTGAAAGTATGCATTCACCTATGACTGAGGCTGGGCGCCGTTTTTACTGAACTTCCGTGGATCTAGCCTTTAGGGCGTAGTGCATTTGGGGAGGGGGGGGGGGTACACTGAAGAAGTAACAGCCAGTGTTTACAAAGGGAGTTGAAAGAAAATTCTGCCAGAAAGACTCAACAGAGGCTTGTGCATGATCAAAACCAGCTATAAATTATGTAGCATACTTATGGACCCTATAATCTGACCCAGAAATCAAAAAATCCTCTTAACTTAGTTTTCTTCTACCCCCTCCTCCAATTTAAACAACAAACACCTGTCTAATTCACCTCCCAGACAAAGTAACAGTAACTTTGCAGTCTTGCACTGAGTTTTAAGCCCAAGGTCATATCCTCAGAATACTGTGTGTGCGTTATTTGAAACACAATTGACTGCACAGGTCATGATTGACCAACCAGCTTGAAGCTATTGTTTGAATTAATGTCAGTGTAAATTCAGTTACCAATTGTATTTAGAGATATGATCATATTCCTGAATATTATGGGGGAGAGATTGAAGGGCCTTTAAATATGGAAGTTAGATGAGGGTAAATTCATTTTTCCTTTAATTTCATTATATGCTTCATGTTAGTATTAACATTGTTAAATGGACCAGGGGAAATTATGGAAACAACATATTAGTGAAACTGCACTTCAATTAAATTTTAGTAGAAGTATGACTTTGAAATAGCTTTTAGTATCTTAGTGTTTATGTCAGTCCAATGAAAAGTCATTGCCTATTTTAGTTAAAGTATTGCGCTCATGGGCGGTGATCATGGGGGAACAGGAGGGACATGACTCCCTCAATATTTTTAGTGGTATGCAGAAAATGTAAATGCTGTTACACACATTTTCGATATGAATAATTGTGATATTAGCCTATAAATGGCAGCTGGGAGGAAATTTAGATCAGAAATATGTGATCTGTATCCTCTAGAATGCATCAAATTGCTTGGCTTCCAGGGGCTTCGCCCCTAGACCCCAAATGGGAGACCAATGGTGGTTTCATGTACCCCTGGCCGGAGGTGCAAAGTGTTCACTCAAGTAGGTGTCCCCCAAATAATTTGAACAGATCGCTGCCCCTGATTGTACTGTGTATGTAAGGTTAATTTTAGTATGCTTTTCTGCCTTTTAGGTATTAAATAGTGCTTTTTATTTCAAAATTTAGGTGAAACAATTGAATCAACTACTTGTGTGAACAATTTCACTGGAGTCACAAATTTTTTGAGTCGATTGCAAAAGCTTTGTATCTTTTTGTAGTTTTTGGTAATTTAAGGAACATTGTAGGGTTTGCACCAGGCTTGGAAAGCTGAAAAGGATACCATTCTGGGTTTCCATTCCCCAAACTTTCATGATGCAGAGGTTTTGCTGAGGTGCCTCCATATGTAAGTAGGTACTATTTTCAAATTGCCTTGTGGCAGGTGTGTGAGCTTCATTTGAGCTAACAAACTGATATTGTCCAGTATCTGTAAAAAGTCCATGAACTGTAGTACAGAGCATTACATTGGTAGTGTAAAGAATGGCGGTGAAGGCCTGTCTGGTAAACTTATGAAATAAAGGCTGAACATTTACTCTATGAAAACTGGATGGGAATTTTGAAAGATGAAAATGATGTGCAAACCTTGACATTGTGGAGTAAACAAATGTTTACTGAACCATTTTCATAAACTTTTGCATGCATAGTCAATAGATTAGCAAAAAAGAAAAAACAAAAGAGACTAGTGGTCTTTTTTCTTTTATTTGAGTTGAATTTAAACTACAAGGACAGCTGTATCTTCCTTTCATCAATGGCCCACGAGAACTGAAAAGATAGCAGTGATCTTTCAGTGTTTTCATTACCTATGCCCATACCACACATAATCTAGGGACATTCATATTTGGTACAAGTCACACCACATGGCCAACAAAACAGACTCAATTGTGCCAGGCAGAGGCCAGGGTGTGCTGCATTTTGAAGAAATTTTCACCCCTAGAAATTTTTGGAAATTTGGAAATTTTTTGGGATTTCCCCCTCTTTCAGAAAAATATTTCGCCCACTAAAAGCTATTTCACATAACCCTCCCCATCCCAGGGAGTTGTTATTCCAAATAACAAATCCCTGCACTTCCAGCCCTTCCCTAGCCATAGGCTTGAAATGCATGTGAAACGAAGGTTTCTAATGATGTTAGCAATTAGAATTTTCATTTCTCTTCCTCAAAAATCCAGTTCGGCACTAGTGGAATATTATCTTGCCACATGTCCTTCCACTGCTGCAGTTATCATGCTCCAAACACGGATTTGTGAAAAGGTTGGCTCCCCAGGGTGGATCAGGGGACTTGAACAGGAGTTGCATCTAAAGTTTTTCAAATATATTGGGAAACAAACGGAGGGGGAGGGGATAGGGTGTCGCCGGGATTTGACTAACGATGGACGGCAACCAGATGGGCCGGAAGAACAATGGAAAGAAAGGACAAGAGCAAATGTTAAGAGCGGGGAAGAGAGCACGCAGGGAGTTAATTGGCAATGGGAATAATTTTTGCCACACTGCATTTCGATGTCACAAGTACATTTGGCACCAAGGATATGAATTTTAAGCATCAAGCTTTGTGACTTTTTGTGGTTACCAGGAAACTGGCACACAGGGTTCATGTTTAGCGCATAGAGTGGCAAGTGCTTATAGGGAGAAAGCAGTCGCCCAAGTTTATTTTCAAAAATCTGCTAAATCTGACAGATCTCCTCGATTTTACTCATGAGAACCATTCATTATGTTTCTGTATGAAAAAAAATGAATACTGAAAGTAAACCAAGGAGTTATTCAGCATGACTTTAACAAATAAGTAAGAAAAACATTGTAAAATTATTGATATGAGCCATTCCTGAATTAGGATGATAGGGTACACTAATTCAAGTTGGGGGGGGGGGGGGAGTTACTGTATATTCCCTTTAAGAACTGTAAAAATAATCGATGCGCATGTAGAGAAGAAAGCACTTGTCGGGAGGTTGGACCTCATCAGGTCATCAGGGAAAACACACATTAAAATTATCCTACCATCCGCCCGACTAAGTGGGTTCACCAATCCTTAGTCGTTCGCCACATACTAACCCTAACCCTAAGCCATACAATTACACATGGACTGGACCAGGGGCGGATCTAGGATTTTTCGTTAGGGGGGGGGCGCAATGACGGCCAAACATCCGCCCGAACGACTATCTAAGCGGAGCGCCACCATCGGTTGGCGCGGAGCGTACAGAAAATTTTGAAAAATCGCGACCCCTCACACAGCCGGAAATGGCATTTTCCAGGCTTGTAAGTAGAGTCTAAGCAGTCGATATTTTGAGCTTTCGTTTGCCAAAAAATTTTCCCTTCAATTAAAAATGAGAAAATTGCAAAATGATTAGAAAATTACCAAATAAAATGCAGGGTCAAAGTCTATTCATAGTTCCCGTTCTTGACGCCCGTCATGGAGTGTCCCCTTTCCTTTTGAAATTTTGTTTGCTGTCCGGAAGGGCTTAAAAAATCGTGCTATATTTTGCTTCTTTTCACACTAGATCCATGTGCTGAAAATGTCTTGATTTTCATTCTATCAATGAATAATATTATTCATAATTTTTACGAAAAACGAAATACGATGTGGACGCCTACATTGTTCTGTTAATCTGTTTCGTCATAGTTTTCAATATCATAAAAAGATCACAGTTGTGAAGGAAATATTTCCCAGTTACCCTCCCTCTAGCTCTAGGCCTCTAACCCTCACCCTTCCACCCGAACAACATCCCATCCGTCCCTCCTCTCGCCGTTTTATTTTTGATCCCCTTCATTTTTTGAACATCGTCGACCGCGTCCCTAAAATTTCTGTGCGGGCATTCTGCCCCCTGCTGGCTAGGTCAGTGAAAACATGTACCACTACCACTGGATGAAATGGTCTTGTACCTTTCCAAAAAACCATACAACGGAATTGAAAACATGCTTATGACTGCGTATCTTTTACGACATTTGTCCGAACTGAAGGTCCACTGAATTTATGCCACTGTCTATATTGCTGCCCGAACTCCCGACTATAGATGAGTTTACTCAGTGGCGTGTGCAGGAATTTGAGGAGAGGGGGAGACGTAGCCCATAGACAGACTCTCAGCGCTCCGCGCCACCTTCGTTTGGCGCGGAGCGCAAGGAAATTTTGGCTCAAAATGCCTCCCAGATAGCTGGAAATGGCACTTCCCAGGCCTATTTACCGCATATAAATTTGGGGAAACACTAGCAATATTGTAAAAAATAAACATAGAATACTAGAAATAAGGTGGGACTGTCCCCTTCGCCCCTACCTCCTTGGCTTATAATAGATGATTAATTAAAAAAATCATACTCGTCAAATTATAGATTAATAGGTGATTTACCTTTTTTTTTCAGAACTGCTATTTATTTAGTGGTAAACCTTTGGAGGGTAAAACAAGTTTTAACAGAGGTGCGCAAGGTTTGATTCTTTGCTGTCCTGGGGAGGGGTCTAGAAACATTTGCTTAAGAAAGAGAGCTGAGATGCAAAATGGTGCTATATTTGAAACATTTTGAAGCATATTAAAACACACATGGGAGAGCGCGCCTGTTGCTCCACCAGAGTAGGTCAGACTGCTCCCGATTTCCCCCGACCAGTTGATTTTCCTCCGACAACTTATAGAGGTGGGGCCCATGGCCCACCCGTCCCCCCCCCCCCCATGCGCACGCTACTGAGTTTACTACTAACACCTTCTGAGAAAAACTGGTATGTCACGTTCCAAGATGGCTTTGAAGAATTTTTAGGCGGACTTATGGGAAGATTTTCTCACACTAAATTCATATGTGAAATTGAAGAAAAAGATACTTTTACCGTTGCCCGATTGAGGTTAAAAGCACTGCAGCCTGTAAGTAGCAAGTTTTGCACAATTGACGGTGGCTCACATTGAAAAATGCAAAATCGTGACCACACATAGCTGCCCGAATACGTCCCAAATACCGAATCTTCGCCTTATGATGACTACTGGTAGTGTTGTCATAAAGAAATATGACACGTCAAAAATGGTTTTTGATTAATTTCTTTGGGCAAAAGTTTGGGCTTTGTATACACCTATACACCCTCCCGTCTGTCAGTGTAATCTAGCAATTGAAAACATCCCAGAACTTTTACAACTTTCGCGGGAATATTCTACCATTTGGGGCAAAGTTTAGTTTGCACGGGACTATGAAGTGAGACTGAGGAAAATTATGTTTCCATAAGCGACCCGGATGTGTCGCGAATTTTTGTGTTCTTTTCGTTTCGTCATGAAATTTTTACTTTGACTATGATGCTTTTTTTATGTTTCGGGCAAATGTTTCAAAGAATTGGGAGATTCGGACTTTCCGGGCAAAGTGTTGCGCAAGACTATAAAAAGAGGCTGAGGAATAAAAGTTTTTTTGACGCTTTTTAATTTTTCTGGCAAATCTTTGGAAGAATTCGGGAACGAGAGGAATTTTGAGTGGAATTAAAACATGCGAGATTTTTTAAGACTCAAATGGCTGTGCAAACCCATGCCAGAAATTAAGATCTTGTGGAAATTTGGGGACAGTCTGCCCTCTGCCCCTGCCTTGTACGCCTATTTGACAAATGACCAGTTTGGAGTTCGACTTTCCCAGTATCTGTAAGCCGTAAGCGATCATTGGTTCGCGCGTAGCGTAAGAGTGAAATTTTGCAAAATGAGCCTCCCAGATTGCAGGAAATAGGCCTTCCCATGCCCTATAAGTTGCGAGATACGGTCGAGATCTTCGATGTCACCCTGTTGCAATTCCATCGGAAAACTTGAAACTGTATACTTTTAAACTGCTATTATTTTGTAGCAATTATAAGACAATACAACATGATGAAGAATCAAGAAGGGCGAAATGATCCGTTCTACGAAGGTAAAAAAAAACAAACCTTGGAAAATTTTAGGAGGGGCGGGCGCCGGGTGCGCCCCCGTCTAAATCCGCCACTGGACTTGACAACTATATGGATCGATCATGATTCTGGCCGACCATGACAGGCTAAGTTAGTCACACAGGTTACGAGAAAGTGTGGCTTTGCACACTCCACGGCGCGCGGAGAGCGCAGAAAATTTTGCATTGACGGAAGAATACAAACAGGCCCGCCGAGAGCGGGTTCGGGCTCGGGTAAAGGTAAGGATGTAAAAGCAGTGACTCCTCGGATTGCCGGAAGGAATGGGTGGGGGATTCAAATGACAAAGGAGCATTAAAAGACCTACCTACTCACATTCAATGGCGTATTTGGAGATGATATCAAATTAGGCAAACGCTATTGCTTTCCTGTGAACATCATCTTGAACACTAGCAGGTCAAGTTAAAGTCATGATTAAATTAAACCCTGTGAGTACACAGATTCTAACTGGCATCAAGCAACCAGCTATGAGATTTGTTCGTGGAAATTCTCAGGTTGGAAGCACCAAACAGTGCAAAAAGACTGGATAGCGCTACTTCAAGTTTGGGTCAAGGAGACCGACATATTGGGCGGGCCTTTTGAAGGCTTCGCGAGAAAGTAGGGGGCAAAATCGGTGTAAACTCTGGCTATTAGCAATATTCTGGGCATCAGAATGAAGTATTTATTCTCCTTTGAAATGGCATTGCACAATTGGCGGAGCACACCAAAAAATATTACTGACGCACCGAAGAATCCGCTCGTTAAGCGCAGAACTGACCCTTTTCGGAAATAAAATGCACTTTAATTTATCCACGCCGTCTGCCACCCGAAATGATTAGATCCAAAGACTCGTTTACTACAGATACAGAAGAAGACATAAAATTATCGCACATCAATTTATTTCAAAACAAATTTGAAACAATTTGCCCCTTAGTCTTTCCAAACCCTAAACATTTCTGGATTTTTTCATTTTTTACCAGTGCTGTAGTCGAGTCCCCACCTTCCGGGTTCGAGTCCGAGACCGAGTCACTAGCATTCGAGTCCGAGACCGAGTCCGAGTCACAAGTTCCGAGTCCGAGTCACAAGTTCAGAGTCCGAGTCCCCCTATGGAAAAGTGTGTTATCATAGTGGAGGGAGCAAGCGGCAAGCGGTCTACTTGCCCCCCCCCCCGGCCCCATTTTTCCTAGACCTTGAAAATGAATACAAATAATAAAAAAACGAACGGAAGAAAGAGAGACCAGAGATATTATGAGGGAATTTTTAACACTATGATCAATTTTGCAATTTAAAATGAAAGAAAAACATTAATTTCAAACATCAAACAATGCCAGAATTTTTTTCCTCCGCTCGCTTCTCGCACACCCGCAACAAGTAATACAGTGGCGGAGCTCAAAGGTGGCGAGGCAAGGGGCAATTGCTTTTGAAAGGTTTATTAGGTAAATTTCTTCCAACTTCTGGTCGTTGGCTCCCATCCACAATTTTATGACATGAAGCCCTGAACTAAGGGTAACTCAGAGTACTAAATACACCCACCATGCATGATTCTTGCATGCACAATTCAGACACCAAGCCCTGCATAGGGAATCGTGATCCTCAATAAATTTTTCGTCACGCTTCGCGTGGATGAGCTCAATGGAAGTAGGTGTGTCGTTAACACCTACTGGTCCAGAATGGCCGCAAAAGCCATCAAATTTTTATTTAAAAAGAATTCTCTGGAGGATCTCCACCCTCCGGGTTGTCGTCTTCGGCACTCGCAGTTAAACCCTTCGAAGTTCGATGAACATACCTCAAACCTACTGCTTGTAAAGGTTAAAGGTCATTTTAGGTCACCAGATGTTAAAGTGTGTAAACCTTGTGAATACAGTAAGTTGTATCTCTAAACAGGAAGTCTGCTGGATGTTCCATTTAATTATATTAGGTGAATGCCCCATAATGATTTATCAAGTTTTTGCAGAGGTCAAAGGTCATTTGTAGTTATCTAGATATCTGATTTTTAACATTAGGCCTATATCAAAACTTTGAAGACTTGTGCTGTGATTCACAGAAGTTTAAGTCAAACCACATGGATTTAACATCCTGCACAAATAACTGTAAACAAAGTGCTGTCCATTCAAGATGCACCGCCCATCAGTTTGAAAGCACTATACTTGCAATAATAGTTTCCTTTTGAAAAGAAGTTACTAGGAAGAGAAACTCTGGTTTATTATCTACACAAACATTGTTGAAGCCTGCCTCTGGTAGCCAATTTCAAGGTGAAATCTTTTTTTTTTTTTTGAAGAAATTGCGGATTTTTTTTTTTTTTTGAAGAAATTGCAGAATCTGTTGGTAACAATTGGTCAGTAGTTACAGTTCCAAACGTAAATTTTTGTATTCACTTTTAAGCATTTGAAAATGGTGTTTTGAAGAGGTATAATAAAGTGATATTCTCTTTGAACCTCTTGTCCTGTATTGTCACTGGTGAATTATTCCTTTAAATCAGAAATCATATATGTGTGTGCATTTGTACCCAGGCATGGCTAAAGCGGTGATTGGAGTGCACAAGCCATCAACAAGTCTTGCGCCCTCTTGTGAACATTAATTTATGAGTTGATACTGAAACAGGGCTTTACATTAAAACAATAAATAATAAGAAAGTTGCTTTTGTGCCAATTCATAATTATTCAAAGGTAAAGCAATTAAACCTATTAAACATGTTGTGACAAAAGACTTCAGTGTTGTTAAAGACTGAACTGCAATTTTTATTTCAAGTTAGAGGCTTGTTATCCAAAATCTACAAAATGTACTATTCTTAAAATAACCACAAGTTTATTACAGTATATGGTTCACACCTTAAAGGGTCACTTTTCGACCAAGGTCTTCTTTACATAGTCAGATGTTACCCTTGTACTTAAACTGTTCACTGTATGTAGAGTAAGAGTCATACCAGCTCTTTCAAACTGTCAGTTGGGAACAAGTTTGCTGATTTTACATTGGTCTCAGCTGACTGAAGTATATCTTACTTCTTTCATGTAGTGGGCAAAAGGTTATGCACTATGGACGACAGAAAAGGTGAGAAATAGTCCGAAAGGACCACAGTGTGCAGAAAACCAAAATCTTTTAGAGGACAAAAGGAAACGAAAAGAACGCAAAGGATGTGACAATGAGAGAAGCACCAGGTGTCAACAGGCAGAGCTATTTGGGGACAGATATGGACATTCCAATCAACATCCTGCCAGTACAGATTCACTAACGGTAATATTATTAATTGCAGCTTTCAGTTATTTGTGTTTGATTAGATTGTAAATCCCTTGGGTAACCTCATTTGCTTGTTTTAGTGGTAAACCTATTTTTAAAATGGCTGGGCATGATCTCTCACTACACAGGTATAACAGTGACAACTTTTCTACTCTCAACTTAATTAAGGTGACCAGACGTCCCTGATTTTCGGGGACAGTCCCAGACTCCAGTGTTCGGTCCCCGATGAATAAGTGTCCCTGAAAATGTCCCCGATTTGAAAAAGTGTCCTTGAAATTTCCCAAGATATTAATTATAATGTAAAAATAATGTCGATTGTGTAGCCTACTGTGACATGAACGGCCGGCGAGCTAGTATTATGGGCTAGTATTACATCAACATCATTGAGATATATAGACTGTATCGTAGCGTCCAAGTACAATGTACGTAGGCTAACAAATAACAGGTATCTGCAATCACAGATCTTTGATTTTCTAATACTGCTGTGATCACACACACACACATTTACTGTAGCCAATTGCACACTATTTTTTTTTTCTTTACACGGTGCCTGGTATGTGTTTTTTTTCTTTACATGGTGCCTGGTCTATAAGCATCCCTGATTTTAACCCCCAAAATATGGTCATCTTAAACTTAATATAATCATTCTCTTTTATTTAAAACAGAAGCAGAAGATGCTGGAGAATAAATCAGGCAGTAAACTTCCGAAGTGCAAAAAACTTAAAAAGCAAGAATGCAAAGGAGGTGATACCCAGGTACACTCTAGTTTGCAACAAGCAGAGCCTGTTGAGCCTATAGATGGAACCAAGCCTCCTGATGTTGATAAATGTCTTAATCGCACAGCTTCAGTCAAGGTAAAGCTAGGTTGTACCTTTGCATGTAGGTTTTCATTTCCATTTGTGAGGGCAGGGGAAGGGGGATAGACCATCCTGGTGAGGGGACCCAGAGAAAGGAATGCCTCCTTTATGAAATTTTCACAAATCAAAAACCTTATTTGGAGTAAATTTCAGGGGAGAGTAGACACCCATGGGGTGGGAGGAGAGGGGAGTTCACCCAGTTGGCCTACTCAGAAAAAAACCTGCTGCCATAGGATGTGTTTGGTTCCTATTAACTGAGACCGTAAACTTTTTGTGGGTACAGTTCGAGATGCATCTTTTGAATCTTTTTCAATGTTCAGGTTTATACAGTAATTCACTGTCTTCCTTCAAATATTCTATGTCTTACACAATTGCCTACACACGTGTTTCACATTCTTGCTTATAACTAGAGTTAACTTAATATTTATTGTCATACCTTATTGTGTGACTCTTAGGAAGCCATTTCTTGTCTTATTAAGGGTAATTTACTACCAGTATAAGGCATACAGGGGAGAAACAGCAGGGCCCATCAGTTGGAAACTTCATGAATACTGAACAAGAGGTCACACAGAATGTATTAAATTGTCAGGTTTCAGTTTAATTTGGTTACTGTACCTACATAGCTCTTTCAGTTCCTAAATTTTGATTCTTGACCAATGTCATGAGTTAATTCCCTGAAAGGTTGTGACCACATTAGGGCTGTGCATTTCCAGTTAATTCACTGTTCGTATAACTGTCTTCATTATCAGAACAGTTAACCGTTAACTGAAAATAAAATCAAAATAAACAAAACCAACATTTCAGAAGAGCACCACCACAGTAAATACCAAAGTTTATACTGTCAAAATGGTGTCGAGAGTGATGTTCGCCAAAATAGCGTTCATGTAAAAACGTTTGCATTATTCGCGAGGTTTTGGCAATCAGTCAGTAAGCAAAGGGGAATCACGCATTTATTCAAACTTTTCACAAGTATTTGTACTTATTGTTATGCCACTGATTACTGTTTGCAAGATTTTTGTGGCCTAACATAGCAGTGTAAGATTAGAAGCCTATGGATATCACTGGCATTATCTCAGTACTAGTCGCACTTCTCCGGCTACAGTAATACAGTATCACACAGGCCTAGAGCACATGTATGTAGGGTGGAGTACAAACTTACCACATACAGTGTATCACAGTGTGCCTTGTGATGTTGCAGTTCGTACATAATATGTGTGTCTGCTAAGAATTTTGAGCACCGTAATGATGTAATGGTGTTAAAACTTTTCCCCATATAAATTCCTGCATGCTCCATATAGTTGTGTAAGGTATTTTAACCTGCCTTAAATCGCATGCCTTTCTACCTAATACCAACAGAAAATACCAAAGCTTCTTCGTAAGTATGAAAGGAGAAACTTTTCGATATCGAAAGCTACTCTCATACTGTATGTACTGTATGTATAAGAGTACTTGTTCAGTAGTCTCGTTTACTGTCGTAGGATATTGTGTACAATACTGTACTGTACAGTGCACGTACAAGATACCATGAACGGTCGTTTGTGCAAAGCACATGGCTGCGCCGGTTGGTTTGTGCAACAAGCTCAACCAGCTGTGCTAATTATGTTCGAAAATATAATTATTATTCATGAGTTCAACATTGGACTGCTCCATAATTTATAATATGGGGTTAGTAAACAAAATGGCCGAAAAAATTTCACTCTTCTGGTCATATTTTGGGGGTTGAAACTTTTCTGGAAATTCTACTAATGATGAAAAAATTATGGAAAATGTGTAGTAGCCACTTGTAAAAATTATTCAGTCAGCTTAAATGGGAACGCTTATTTACAAATATTTTAGTTGCACCGTACAGGGCTTTCAAGTCAGGGTTGCATAATTAAGCCGAAAGCTTCACAGTGAGCCTCATGTAATGTAAACACATAACCTTGCAAGTTAACCCTCAGTCAAAATTCCTGAATTCCACTTATGATTAGGGATATTAAGCATATTTTTCTGCTGCCTAGAAGAAACTTTTTAGTCTTATCTATCTAGTTTTCAAAAGTGTGCCACACATTTAAAAGGTATGTTGGATTGTTGTAGTGAGCAGTGCCTAGTTTAATCTTGTTCCTTTGATATATTTAATCCTTTTCAAAGGTTGCATGAACAGTTAAGACTTAATTGTAACATTATTTTCGGCAAGCCACTAGCGGATCATTGAGTGAAGGGATTGATACACGAGACAAAGCTGTGCAACGCTGACTGTGCAAACTGGCAGTAAAAAGTCCTTTTTGTAATTTTTTGAACCTTTTTTAAATTTTTGGTCAAAAGTTTACCCATTGTTACATGGTTTTAGGGAAGCAACTTCTGCGGTTTATAGCATGAACAAGTTTAGATGTAAAGCTGAACTGCGGCGACTGATTTATTAGGATACAAAAACGGTTAAACGAAATGACATTTGGTGGATGTTTAAACTGATCGATCGGTCGGTTAACCGTTTAATCAGCACAGCCCTAGACGACATTAAAATACTGATAAACACAGTATGCAAAGTTGGGCCAGCTTAGTTTGGGTAATTTATGAATAGTATGTTGGCAGCGTCAAGATTTTTATTAGACAGAGACATAATTCATCATGACCATAACAAGTGTTCACACACGGTACTAAAATTGGGAACCAGGTAACCAACAGCCCATACCTGTCAGGTTTAGTAGTCAGATACCTGGAAATGATGCGTAATATTTTGTAAAGCAAGTTGCAACAGTAGTATTGAAAATTTCCGATGCCATCAAGTCGAAGTTAACATCAGTTAGATCATGGTATTAATAACAAAGTTAAAATATCTTTGTCTACTTTGAGCTTACAAGGAGTTCTGACATAGTACATTGCACTTGTTCATGCCAGTTCCACCAACTTACAAAGACAACACCTTACCCACAGTTACTTTTCTTTTACAGACATTTTGGATTTATGCCGTTAAACTGGTAGAAGCCTTCACTGGTATCTTTTGGGGAATTTTGTTCAAGAACCCGCTTTGGTATCTGGTATGTTACTTCTTGAGCTTTTTTTTTCCCACTCATTTCAAGCATATTGTGTTTCATTAGAAGGGCAACTGTGAGGGATCTCATACTTTGTATGCAGATGGCTAACATTGCATTGATGATTCCTTTATTTTTGGTTCCTTGCGTTAGCAAAAGGAACCTATGTAGTCAGCTTGGCGTGTGTGTGTGTGTATGTGTGTGTGTGCGTGTGTGTGTGTGTGTGTGTGTGACACTTGCTTCGGTACGCTGTAACTCAACAAGGGAAAGTTGGACTAAACTGAAACTTGGTATATGGATCTGTCATAGTGAGAAGGTGTGCCCTATTGTTTTTGGTGGAGGTCAAAGGTCATGTGGGGTCACCAGGGGTCAAAGACCGAAAACCTTGTTTGCACGATATCTCAAGGTAGGAAGCTTGGATAAATTTCATACTTGGTATGTAGATGCATTATGGAGAGAAGATGAATGCTGTAGCTTTTGGTGGAGGTCAAAGGTCATCTGGGGTCACCAGCAGTCAAACACTGAAAACTTGTTGTTAAAACAATATCTCAAGATAGGAAGCTTGGATAGATTTCATACTTGGTATGTGGATGACTTATGGTGAGAAGATGAATCCTGTTATTTTTGGTGGAGGTCAAAGGTCATTTGGGGTCACTGAGAGTCAAATACTGAAAACCTTGTTAACGCAATATCTCAAGGAAAAAATTTTGGATAGATTTCATACTTGGTATATAGATCCACCATAGTGAGAAGCTGTGCCATACAGTTTTGGGTGGAGGTCAAAGGTCATCTGGGGTCACCAAGGGTCAAAAACTGATAACCTTGTTGTTAGCACAATATCTCAAGGTAGGAAGCTTGGATAAATTTCATACTTAGTGGATGCCTTATGGTGGGGAAAAAATTTTGGTGGAGACCAAAGGTCATCTGGGGTCACTGGAGGTCAAACTCCGCAAACCTTTCAACTCTATATCTCAGTGTAGGAGGCTTGAATAGATTTTTGCTTTGAGGTGTTGCATTAAATCTAGCAGAAAACCCATATGAGATTTGTTGGATGTCAGAGTTGAAATCACCAGATGCCAAAAAGCAAATTCCCAAGAATTCCTAAAGTCAAAAAATACAAGCACAAAACTGTATCATTGACTGAAAGATGTGGGACATCTTTCAGAGATGCCAAGTATCTCAATTTTAATTGAAATTATAGTATTATGATTTTAATCCATAATCCTGCCATTATGAAAACGTGCATCAAGTACTACTTTTTAATATTTCAGAAGATTCTCTGCCCACAAAGCAGAGGACTGTTGTGAAAGTTCACTAGACAGACAACATTTGTCCTTAGATTAGGACATGTGAGCTTGCAGGAATTGGAAATTAGAATTGATTAATTAAATGCTACTATGGGTTGTTAGTTTTATAAAGAGAACCAAGTTACTGATCATTTGGATTAGATACCATTGAGCGTGCATGAATTGTGATTGCTTTAATTGAATAAAACAAATTGTAACTGTATACTGTCTGTGTTGATATCCCCTGAAGTGCCTGTAGGCTGTATTTCCTCAGAACAATTTATTTATGCTTGAATGTGTTAACACAAGATGTGCATTGTCTACAGAGCAGATTTTGTGAATCAACAGAAATACTGGTTCATTCAGTAGTTGGCTCAGTTTCATTACATTCAGCAAGGAACCACAGTGCCCATTGGGCTCTTGTTGGTTGAGGACAAAGGTCATTTGTGGTCACCAGAGGTCAAACTAAAAATCTTGTAAACATGACATCTTAAAAAAAACCTGTATGAATCTCATGCTTGCACATGGATACCCTATATTCAGTGCATCACCTGTACTGTTTTTGGTGAAATTCAAGGCTAATTTAAGGTTGTGGGGGAGCATGTTGTGTAAAATTTGTAAGCGTGATTTGTCAAGTATTAAACGCAAGTAGTATCCCAATTTGGGAATTTGTTCAAATTATATCTGTCTGTTTGATCTACACCCAGAGATTCTATATCTTGATTTAGGTACTGTCATTCTCACAATGGAACTGATAACTTGAAGCCACTATGGTAAATTTACATCCAAGTGGCAAGGAATCACTATGAGTTACGGCTTTATAGTTTATTGTTCAATATGGTAAACTACAGCTGAAACGTGTATTGTCGCGGTTGAAACGTGTATTACCACAGTTCAAATGTGTATTGCCATGGTTGAAATGTGCATTATCACATTAAAGCGTGTATTGCCATGGTTGTAGGGATAATTTAGTATTCAAATTTTGCGTAGCAGTTTTGATAATTTTTTCCCTCTGTAGTGTAAAATCACTGAAAACCCTATGGCTATGCACACAAAAAAGTGCTATACATTTTTGCATTTGTGTAGCAATTTGGCCAGATAGTGTAGCAAATTGCAATGCGATACTGGATAAATTTTTCCCTGGGTTGAAACATGTATTACCTCAGTTGAATAGTATATTTTGTAAAGGTTTACCTCAACAGATGTAATACATGCATACAGTATTACATAATATTATGTAACTTTGAAAGTTATTCTTGTTGCTTGCTTGTTTTTTTTTCTTTAGAATCTGAAAGATACATCACAGATTGAAAAAAAAGAAAATCAAAACCACACTCCACTGGAAACCTTGAAGACTCCTAGAACTTTCTTTAAATTTGGAAAGCAAAGACAAGCTTTAAAGAACAGCCCACATGGTAAGTTTCATTCTTAGTTTCATTGATAAGAACACCTGCACAGTGATGTCTCGTTTTGTGTTTTCTGTGTGTGTGTGTTATTAGATGTTTGATGTGATCTAGTGTACAAACAGGCAAACTTATGAAGGGAAATGCATGGTGGACATAAGATTTGGTGCCTAGGTTAGTCTTTATCAAATGACTGTTTTCTGTCATATTTTTGTGCTGATAGTAAACACATATTTAGCTTTCTGGTCATGATCATAAACTCATAGTGAAGATCAAGCCTCTTTCATAAAGAGTTATGATGCATCATAAGTTTGATCTGCCATGCAATCATATTTAAATCAAACTTTAGATTGATCTTAACCCTTTATGAAACAGATATAGGCACCATACCTGGTAGATATGCTATAGCTGGTAGATATGCTGTGTGGTTGCATTTATTGCCTTGATTAAAATGTAGGGTTTACTACAGGTGCTATCTGCTTTGAGTATTCTGCATGTCAGTCAACAGAAACTTTTTTTTTTAATGTGAAACTTCATCCCTGTTCATGACCATCCATAGACAAATTAATTTACTGGCACAATTTTTAATTGTGTCCTTTTGCCTCTTGCCATATCCTGCATAATACTACTTGCCTCAGTTGAGTAATGCTGTAAACAAGTATTAGGCTGAATCCCAGGGTTTTCTTTCATCATTTTTTTTCAGGAGTCACTGACCCTTGAGAATAAATTTACAAGAGTCAAAACTAAAAAAGAAGGGGTCAAAATAATGTTTAATGCAACAAACTTTATTCCTGTTTTATCTTTATTTTCTATATCATTACATATTGTTGGGGTGAAAAGCTGTGCATCAGTTTGACCCCAGAGGTTTTGTGCGTGAGTGTCAAAATCAAAAGTTGTGTGTCGTTGACCCTGTTGCTCGAGTCAGTGAACCACTGGAATCCTGTTGGCTCTGTATTTGCTATGACTGTGGCAATAAATAGTGACCAACATTTCAGTTGTACCATTAGATCAGCTTAGTTAATAGTAATTATTAGCTCACACATTGTACACAGTACATGTGTGAGGTTATAAAATGGGGCAGATGATGCCAACTTTTCAACAAAAGTTTTCTGCCTTTTGATGTGTGGAGGTTTTGGGTGAATTTTTGGTCTATGGTTGTTTGTCAATAGAGCATGAATACTTGCCTATTTGCATTCTAATATACAAAAGGTAGGTTTGGTTTTTAATAGTGTTTGCACGGGTACAAAAAACAGGAACTGGGTACCTGATCGCCATACACATAGGCACATAGGCACAGAGACTTCATAACACATGCCTGAAATGCACCCCTGTAATCGAAGAGGTAGCGATCATTTAAGGGAGACCAAAATTTTCACAACAAAATCGTGCCGTTTCCTTTCAAATGGAAAATTACCAATAAAAGTAACCGTATAAAAAATAACCAATTAAGAAGAATGAGTACTTTACATGGTCCCATAAATTTCTCAGATTGAATTTTGAGACGTTTTCTGATGCTGATATCAAGCTTAATTCGAAGCTCTTTAGACGTTTAAGACACGAAAATTTTAACCAATCAGAGGCCTCGACGCAGCTAGGTTATTCTCTTTCACGTCCGTATATCATGTAAACAAATGACGTAATTATGTAAGCAAACGATGTTTGCATGTCATCGTGTGCCACAGTGTGCCACATGTTGTGGAACTTTCACTGACAAGCTTTGTACATTCTACCGGTACACGTGTTAACAGCGAGAATGCGGCATGTTCACCCTTTATATATACGTACGGTATACGTAGCTAGCTAGCTAGATAACCGAAATCCAGGCACCCTTCAATCTATCAGAAACTTGCTTTTCATGAGCGCCATTTTGGTGCCCAGTAAATGTAATAGCATGGTTCTGTCCGCAACTTTTCATGAATATTTACAGTGTCAATAGTTTTATCTTAGTTCTTCACACATGGTGAAGGGTTGATTTGGATTTAGTGGCACATTTAACCGTAAATAGAGATGTTTTCTTCTTTTTGGTATACTGGTCGTATTAACGAAGTGCAAGGTATAGCCTACGTCTACTTTAGGCTGTTGTGACTCTTGTTAGGCTGTCTACCTTTTTGGAACAATGTAGCCCTATATCCCAAGGTGACTGTAATTTGACACACTCACAAGGACGGGAGTGGATATAACATTAATTTGAGCAGATATATTTGGGGGGTGGGTGGGGCTTTATGAAAAATTCTGACTTTTAAACAAAAGTTTTGAACCCTAAATTAACTGATTCAAAATTTTGGGAAGTTGCTATTCCAGTTTTTGTATCACACATGAGGGTTGACTGTAGCCTATTTCGTTATTCACAAGCAAGTGGCCGATCAGAATCTTATGAACGAGCTACTGTACTACGTATTAATGATGACATGTGATGCTTTTCACATACATTGACATACGTTTCGCAATTTTGGGGAATGGGCCCTATATAAGCTCAGTTTATGTACCGAGCATTATTCATTACGAACTGTATGTAGGCAGCGTACGCAACAGTGGAATTCGGATGTATGCCTAACCTAGAATAATCAGTTTCGTAGAAATCACGGACTGTGATCGCAATTAAGCAATGTCAGGAGAAATTATTCTGCTGCATGGCAAAGACTCTTTAGAAAAACTCCTAAAAATAATTTATAGTTGTGATTTAAATCTTTTTTCATGGTGCTTTTTTCAACAAAAAAGTAAATAAATGGTTCAATCTTCTTTGAAAATGAAAAATACAGGATGATTTTTTCGCATGCAAAATTTTTTTCGGAACCGGGTAGTAAATTTGGAACCGGGTAGTAAATTTGGAACCAGGGGACAGAACCATCGGGTAGGTACCCGGGTTCACGGGTTCCCCGTGCAAACACTAGTTTTTAAGCTGTTTTTGTAGGGCTGAGTTCACTGTGCCTGCTGAACAGGTAACTGTTTATTCATTTTACTGATAGCAGTGTCTTTGGTTGTGTTCAGGTGCTATCTTGCAAATGTCTGTGCAGGCTGTTTTGAAATCTGACTCATTTACATACATCAGGCTTTGTTCGTCAAGTGGTTTGTGCAATCACAATGCCTTGGGGGGATAACTTACTGTATTATCAAGGTTCATTAAGCAGGGAGTTCCATGCAGCTCCCCGCATTGAGCAGCTACTTGATTCATAACAAAACTTGAAGCAACTCTGTAGTCAGTCTGGCTTACAAAAGAGGAAAAAGGCTAAATCTGTCGTGGGGATATCTCCCATTTTGTTCCTGGATAGGCTTAACCTGTTGTGGGGATGTCTCCTATTTTGTTCCTGGATCAATTGAGTTGGTCAAGTCAAGTAATTGCAATCACTGTTTTTAGATCAAGTGCGGTTGGAGCTTTTTGAGTCTGTGTTTTATTTTGATCAGTGCAGACCTATGCAGTGTTTACTTGTGGAGTTGTAGGTGTAACTAAAGGTACTTACTTGAACTGTTTAGGTAAATCATACAAATTTAGTTTTTGGTTCCTTGCGTTAGCAAAAGGAACCTATATAGTCAGCTTGGCGTGTGTGTGTATGCGTATGCGTGCGTGTGTGTGTGTGTGTGACACTTGCTTCGGTACGCTGTATCTCAACAAGGGAAAGTTGGACTAAACTGAAACTTGGTATATGGATCTGTCATAGTGAGAAGGTGTGCCCTATTGTTTTTGGTGGAGGTCAAAGGTCATGTGGGGTCACCAGGGGTCAAAGACCGAAAACCTTGTTTGCACAATATCTCAAGGTAGGAAGCTTGGATAAATTTCATACTTGGTATGTGGATGCATTATAGTGAGAAGATAATGCTGTAGCTTTTGGTGGAGGTCAAAGGTCATCTGGGGTCACCAGGGGTCAAACACTGAAAACTTGTTGTTAGCACAGTATCTCAAGGTAAGAAGCTTGGATAGATTTCATACTTGGTATGTGGATGACTTATGGTGAGAAGATAAATCCTGTCATTTTTGGTGGAGGTCAAAGGTCATTTGGGGTCACTGAGAGTCAAATACTGAAAACCTTGTTAATGCAGTATCTCAAGGAAAGAATCTTGGATAGATTTCATACTTGGTATATAGATCCACCATAGTGAGAAGCTGTGCAATACAGTCTTTGGTGGAGGTCAAAGGTCATGTGGAGTCACCAAGGGTCAAAAACTGATAACCTTGTTGTTAGCACAAAATCTCAAGGTAGGAAGCTTGGATTAACTTCATACTTAGTGTGTGGATGCCTTATGGTGGGGAAAATATTTTTTTGGTGGAGACCAAAGGTCATCTGGGGTCACTGGAGGTCAAACTCTGCAAACTTTTTCAACTCTATATCTCAGTGTAGGAAGCTTGAATAGATTTATGCTTTGAGGTGTTGCATTAAATCCAGCAGAAAACCCATATGAGTTTTGTCTGATGTCAGAGGTGAAATCACCAGATGCCAAAAAGCAAATTCCCAAGAATTCCTAAAGTCAGATATAAGCACAAAACTGTATCATTCCAGCACATTAAGATCACATTCACCCAATGACTGAAAGATGTGGGACATCTTTCAGAGATGCCAAGTATCTCAATTTTAGTTGAAAATATAGTATTACGATTTTAATCCATAATTCTGCCATTATGAAAACCTGCATCAAATACCGCTTTTTGATATTGCAGAAGATTCTCTGCCCACAAAGCAGAGGACTTGTGAAAGTTCACTAGACAGACATTTGTCCTTAGATTAGGACATGTGAGCTTGCAGAAATTGGAAATTGGAACTGATTAATTAAATGCTACTATGGGTTGTTAGTTTTATAAAGAGAACTAAGTTACTGATCATTTGGATCAGATACCATTGAGCGTGCATGAATTGTGATTGCTTAATTGAATAAAACAAATTGTAACTGTATACTGTCTGTGTTGATATCCCTTTAAGTGCCTGTATTTCTTCAGAGCAATTTATTTATGCTTGAATGTGTTAACACAAGATGTACATTGTCTACAGAGCAGATTTTGTGCATTTACAGAAATACTGGTTCATTCAGTAGTTGGCTCAGTTTCATTACATTCAGCAAGGAACCACAGTGCCCATTGGGCTCTTGGTTTTTTTTTCAGTCTTGCTGCCAGTTCTTGATTTTAGAAAATATGCAGTGTTGTTTGTAGATCTGTCATTAAGCTGTGTCAGTTGCAGTGTTCACATGACTTAACATGCTTGTGATTTTTCAGTTGGGTTTTGATCTCTTTAATTATTATGCTCTTCTCTTATCTTTTGCCTTTGTAAGGTAAGGAGGTTTTGTGGAAGCAGATGAATAAGCGATAAAATTTGGTTCTTTGAGTTTCCTATTTTTAACAGACAATAGAAATTGTGTGAGCTGCACAGCAGCATTGTTGCGCTAGAATATTACTTTACATTTGTATTGATATTTGTTTCAAATATGAGTAGTAATGATTAGATACACATGATTCAAGTTTCATTAGTTTCATTAAAATTGTAGTCATATTAAGATGTTTCATGGTAACCAGTTTTTCATAGTTGTTTGTTTTTGCATAAAAATCTGAAGGGACACACCTCTCCATTTTCCAGTTATTCTTACTAGAGTAATGTATTAAGTGACCTATTTCTGGCACACAGTGGCTATTTTTTGGATTTATTATCCCTCTTTAAATTCCATTCCCAGAGTCACATGGGTATCATCAGACAGAAGCTAAGAGACATATGTTGTTGGTTTTTATAACCATAATGATGTCAAGCATATTTGGTTTTGGACTGGCAGCAAGTGTCCCCAGTACCCATGTTCCCTCTACCACAGAGCCTAGAGTAACAGAAATGTTACCCCTTGCCTGCACTAAAAATGGAAGCAAATCGAATGACACCTGGCTGGACAGAAGTGAAGTGGAGACAGTGATAAGGAGAAGTGATGCTGTTGATGTTGCTTTTGATGGATCTAAGAGAGGATATACCAACATCTGTCGCAACGCTTTTGATGGGTTCCGTCTACTTGAAATAGTTTTGTCTTTTAATAATATTACTGAAATCTCTAGTGATCTGTTTAAAAATGTGTCTGGTTTAAGGATAGTCCTTCTAGACTGTAATCGTTTGCCTTTTTTCCCAGTTGCATTGAACAAATGCCCTGATCTGGTGTTTTTCAACATATCATATAATGATATTAGGAATATCCCCAGAAATTCATTCAATAAAGCTTCCAGTCTTCAAGGGTTTGATGCATCAGGAAATGTAAACCTCAGCCAGTACCCTGATGATCTCTTCTATTTGGAAAATCTCCTAGCAGTTTATCTAATAAATACCTCCATAAACAGCCTCCCATTTCCTCAGCAACCCTACACAAGAGCCTTTGGACCATTTTACTTGAAATGTGAAAAAGAAAATATTCTCAGACTTGTGACAGAAAACAGGAAGGTAACATTTCACTTGCAAAATACAGATGCCTTGTCCTCTATAAACTGGGAAGTGAAAGTTAATGGGGATCCTGAGGGAAGAGTGGTTCATTTTGACTGTGAAAATCAAATTTTTGGACCTTTTGAAATTAATTATGAGAATGATAGTTCCACAATCCCCAATTCAATGACAACATTTAACAACTCTGTTTTTAGCTCAACTGTAACTCCTGTCTCCAAGACAACACAACCTGAAAAGGATTTCAGTGCACCTCAGAAGGCTTTCAATGCAGGTGCTGTTATCATTGTTATATTATTAGATTTTCTTGTCTTTTACGTTTATAGGTCATATTTGAAAGGAAAAGCTGCCTCACCACGTAATGAGATAGTGAACGTGGTGGCGTTTGTAGTGAAAATAGTACTGTGTATTGTTGCATTGACTTTTGGGGGCATTTGGGTTGCCCTAAGTCTATTTGTAGAAGCAGTACTGGCCGCACTTGCTTTATATTCATATTCATTAAAGAAAAACAATTCTGCAAGTACTTCAGGCCCGACAGTTTCTTACATTCAAGTGGACCAAACTGTTTCCATAAACAATACACATTCTGGACCTGAAGGGGATGATTAAAGCTAGGAACGGAAGGAGGCGAATTGTGAGTAATGACACCACAGAATGTCTTGTAAAGTTTTAATTAGGTTCCATATGTTAATGAGAAATTCAAAAAGTCTAATTTTAATGTCTTAAGTAAGTTTGGAGCTCAGTCTTTGCATTTGACAAAAAAGTGATGGAAATTAACAATGTTTATCTATGGAAACAATGTTTATCCATGGAGTACTAAAGTTCATTAAAAAGAAATAGTATTGACATGATACAGCATATTAGAACTTTAAGTCACTATTTTTCAAAAAGTATAATAGACTGTCATTGTGAATTGTCCCTGACTCAAAGTTGATGCACTTTGGTGATGTTGCTGTATCATTTAGTGTATAGTGCTTCAAAGTTATTGCTTTATTTTATGGTAAAGGTATCATTAAATCCAATCTCTGAGATCCCATTATAATCTGACAATGAATTTTTGCTGGAGGTTTGATCATAAATTGTAAAAAAAGGTTTTGTATATAAAATCAGCTATGTGGTGTTTGATCTTGATGAACATGGTCTAGTGCAAATTTTAATAGAGTCATGTCACTGCTATTTTTATGGGCACATTCTGGTCCATATCAGTAATGTGACCATCTTGGGTCTCTAAGAATTGTAGGGTCATGAGAAATGAAAGATAAAACTACTCACTGGTATTGTAAAATTTTAAGATTTGTTATTTAGTCAAATGGTGTGACCATCTTATGTTGAGTGACTTTGGTAGCTGTGATCATTCACATTTACAATTTGGAAGATGAAAGAAGAAATATACTTGGTCAGGTCCTAGCAGCAGTGAAATGGGGATAATGGTAACGAGAACTTATTATTGTAGTGTTTAATTCAAATATGAAGTATGTTATATCTTTGCTGTGTATTTTATCAGTAGATAGAAAGACCTGACCAGTTTCCAGTCTTTTTCATGTCACTTAATTTTTTATTCTAATATCAATTTTGTTATTGTTTTACTGCTTGTACATTGCAAATTTATTCTGATGATCATGGAATTCAAATTACCTTTGATTGGAGGCAGGATACCTTCAGAGACTGTAATGTTCATAACCTCTCACTACTTAGAAGCATGTTTGGGTTTGTCAGCAGTTTGGTATACTTTTGATCAGTAAATGCCCTTGAAGGGCATCAGTAAGCTGCCCCAGTCTTAGTTTGAATTTTCATTGAACCCATCGGTTCTCACTTTTTCATCACAAGTACTTTCATGATATTTCCAAACACAGTTAGTGCATATGCTTTATCAACCAGCATATTTCATAAATTTAGTAACTCATGTTAAATTTGTGCATGATTAGCCTTTGTCAAGGCTTTTCTGCCATTTGTTATCCCTCCTTTATTTATTTCAATTTGAAAGTATGCGTTCATCTATGACTGAGGCTAGGCATTGTATTTACTGATCCTCCATGGATCTAACCTAAAGTGCGTAGTGCATTTGGGGGGGGGGGGGGTGGTACACTGAGGAAGTAACAGCCAGTGTTTACGGAGGGAATTGAAAGAAACTTCTGCCAGAAAGACTCAACAAAGGCTTGTGCATGATCAAAACCAGCTATAAATTATGTAGCATACTTGTGGACCCTATAATCTGACCCAGAAAGCAAAAAATTCTCTTAACTAAGTTTTCTTCTACCCCCTCCTCCAATTTAAACAACAAACACCTGTCTAATTCACCTCCCAGA
The DNA here is from genome assembly GCA_029531755.1 of Holothuria leucospilota. Lineage (NCBI taxonomy): Eukaryota > Metazoa > Echinodermata > Holothuroidea > Aspidochirotida > Holothuriidae > Holothuria > Holothuria leucospilota. Next base: position 15,009,365 of record CM055980.1, on the reverse strand, counting down.
CAAAGTAACAGTAACTTTGCAGTCTTGCACTGAGTTTTAAGCCCAAGGTCATATCCTCAGAATACTGTGTGTGAGTATGTGAAACACAATTGACTGCACAAGTCATGATTGACCAACCAGCTTGAAGCAGTTGTTTGAATTAATGTCAGTGTAAATTCAGTTACCAATTGTATTTAGAGATATGATCATATTCCTGAATATTATGGGGGAGAGATTGAAGGGCCTTTAAATATGGAAGTTAGATGAGGGTAAATTCATTTGTCCTTTAATTTCATTATATGCTTCATGTTAGTATTAACATTGTTAAATGGACCAGGGGAAATTATGGAAATAACATATTAGTGAAACTGCACTTCAATTAAATTTTAGTAGAAGTATGACTTTGAAATAGCGTTTAGTATCTTAGTGTTTATGTCAGTCCAATGAAAAGTCATTGCCTATTTTAATTAAAGAAAAGTATTGTGCTCATGGGCAGTGATCATGGGGGACAGGAGGGACATATCTCCCTCAATATTTTTAGTGGTATGCAGTCCTCTAGAATGCATCAAATTGCATGGCTTCCAGGCACTTCGCCCCTGGACCCCAAACGGGAGACCAATGGTGGTTTCATGTACCCCTGGCCGGAGGTGCAAAGTGTACACCCAAGCAGGTGTCCCCCCCCCCCCATAATTTTAACAGATCGCTGCCCCTGATTGTACTGCATATGTAAGTTTAATTTTAGTATGCTTTTCTGCCTTTTGGTATTACATAGTGCTTTTTATTTCGAAATTTAGGTGAAACAATTGAATCAACTACTTGTGTGAACAACTTCACTGGAGTCACAAATTTTTTGAGTCGATTGCAAAAGCTTGTATCTTTTTGTAGTTTTTGGTAATTTAAGGAACATTGTAGGGTTTGCACCAGGCTTGGAAAGCTGAAAAGGATACCATTCTGGGTTTCCATTCCCCAAACTTTCATGATGCAGAGGTTTTGCTAAGGTGCCTCCATATGTAAGTAAGTGCTATTTTCAAATTGCCTTGTGACAGGTGTGTGAGCTTCATTTGAGCTAACAAACTGATATTGTCCAATATCTGTAAAAAGTCCATGAACTGTAGTGCAGAGCATTACATTGGTAGTGTAAAGAATGGTGGTGAAGACCTGTCTGGTAAACTTCTGAAATAAAGGCTGAACATTTACTCTATGAAAACTGGATGGGAATTTTGAAAGATGAAAATGATGTGCAAACCTTGACATTGTAGAGTAAACAAATGTTTACTGAACCATTTTTGTAAGCTTTTGCATGCGTAGTCAATAGATTAGCAAAAAAAAAAAAAAAAAGACTAGTGGTCTTTTATTGTTTTATTTGAATTGAATTTAAACCACAAGGACACTTGTATCTTCTTTCATCAATGACCCACGAGAACTGAAAAGGTAGCTGTGATCTTTCACTGTTTTCATTAGCTATGCCCATACCACACATAATCTAGGGACTTTCATATTTGGTACAAGTCACACCACATGGCCAACAAAACAGACTCAATTGTGCCAGGTAGGGGGCCAGGGTGTGCTGCATTTTGAAGAAATTTTCACCTCTAGAAATTTTTGGAAATTTGGAAACTTTTTAGGCATTTTCACCTCTTTCTGAAAATTGTTTCACCCACTTAAAGCTATTTCACATAAACCCTCCCCATCCCAGGGAATTGTTATTCCAAAGAACAAATCCCTGCACTTCCAGCCCTTCCCTAGCCATAGGCTTGAATTGCATGTGAAATGAAGGTTTCTAATGATGTTAGCAATTAGAATTTTCATTTCCCTTCCTCAAAAATCCAGTTCGGCACTAGTGGAATATTATCTTGCCACATGTCCTTCCACTGCTGCAGTTATCATGCTCCAAACACGGATTTGTGAAAAGGTTGGCTCCCCAGGGTGGATCAGGGGACTTGAAGAGGAGTTGCATCTAAAGCTTTTCAAATATATTGGGAAAGAAACGGAGGGGGAGGGGATAGGGTGTCGCCGGGATTTGACTAACGATGGACGGCAACCAGATGCCCCAATACGGGCCGGAAGAACAATGGAAAAATAGGACAAGAGCAAATGTTAAGAGTGGGGAAAAGAGCACGCAGGGAGTTAATTGGCAATGGGAATAATTGTTGTCACACTTTGCATTTCGATGTCACAAGTACATTTGGCACCAAGGATATAAATTTTAAGCATCAAGCTTTGTGACCTTTTGTGGTTACCAGGATTGGCACACAGGGTTCATGTTAGCGCATAGGGTGGTAAGTGCTTATAGGCTAGGGAGAAAGCAGTCCCCCAAGTTTATTTTCAAAAATCTGCTGAATCTGACAGATCTCCTCGATTTTACTCACGAGAACCTTTCATTATGTTTCTGTATGAAAACATTGAATACTGAAAGTAAACCAAGGAGTTATTCAGCACGACTTTAACAAATAAGTAAGAAAAACATCGTAAAATGATTGATATGAGCCATTCCTGAATTAGGATGATAGGATACACTAATTCAAGTTGGGGGGAGGGGGTACTGCATTTCCCTTTTAGAACTGTAAAAATAATCGATGCGCATGCAGAGGAGAAAGCACTTGTCGGGAGGTTGGACCTCATCAGGGAAAACACACATTAAACTTATCGTACCATCCGCCCGACGAAGTGGGTTCACCCATTCTTAGTCGTTCGCCACATACTAACCCTAACCCGGAGCCATACAATTACACGTGGACAACTATATGGATCGATCATGACTCTGGCCGACCATGACAGAACTCTTAAGCTGAGTTAGTCGCACAGGTTACGAGAAAGTGTGGCCTTGCACACTCTACGGCGCGCGGAGAGCGCAGAAAATTTTGCATTGATGGAAGAATACAAACAGGCCCGCCGAGAGCGGGTTCGGGGTCGGGTAAAGGTAAGGATCTAAAAGCAGTGACTCCTCGGATTGCCAGAAGGAATGGGTGGGGGATTCAAATGACAAAGAAGCATTATATTAAAAGACCTACCTACTCACATTCAATGGCGAATTTGGAGATACATGTCAAATTAGGCAAACGCTATTGCTTTCCTGTCAACATCATCTTGAACACTAACAGGTCAAGTTAAAGTCATGATTAAATTAAACCGTGTGAGTACATAGATGCTAACTGGCATCAAGCACCCAGCTATGAGATTTGTTCGTGGAAATTCTCAGGTTGGAATCAGCAAACAGTGCAAAAAGACTGGATAGCGCTACTCCAAGTTTGGGTCAATGAGACCGACATATTGGGCAGGCCTTTTGAAGGCCTCGTGAGAAAGTAGTGGGCAAAATCGGTGTAAACTCTGGCTATTAGCAATATTCTGGACATCAGAATGAAGTATTTATTCTCCTTTGAAATGGCATTGCACAACTGGCGGAGCACACCAAAAACATTATTACTGACGCACCGAAGAATCCGTGCGCTCGTTAAGTGCAAAACGAACTGACCCTTTTCGGAAATAAAACGCATTTTAATTGATCTACGCCATCTGCCACCCGAAATGATTAGATCCAAAGACTCGTTTACGATGCCTACAACAAACACAGAAGAAGACATAAAATTATCGCACATCAATTTGTTTCAAAACAGTCCCCTGTCACTGCTGAAATCAGGGCCGTAGCCTGCGTTGGGGGGAGGGGCAAAAGGGGAATTTGCCCCTTAGCCTTTACAAACCCTAAACTTTTCTGGAATGTTTCATTTTTTACCAGTGATGTAGTCGAGTCCCCACCTTCCGAGTCCGAGTCCTCACCTGCCGAGTCCGAGACCGAGTCACTAGCATTCGCGTCCGAGACCGAGTCCGAGTCACAAGCTCCGAGTCAGAGTCCCCCTATGGAAAAGTGTACATTAAGAAAGAGGAATTTACAAATGATTGTTTTACACTGCCTTTTATACAATGTTGTTGTGTGTTATCATAGCGGGGGGGGGGGGGGCAAGCGGCAAGCGGGCTACTTGCCCCCCCCCCCCATTTTCCCTAGACCTTGAAAATGAATAAAAATAAAAAAACGAACGGAAGAAAGAGAGACTAGAGATATTATGAGGGAATTTTTAATACTATGATTAATTTTGCAATCTAAAATGAAAAATAAAGGAAAAAGATTAATTTCAAACATCAAACAATGCCAGATTTTTTTTTCCTCCGCGCCGCTTCTCCGCACCCGCAACGAGTACTAACTGATACAGTGGCGGGGCTCAAAGGTGGCGAGGCAAGGGGCAATTGCTATTGAAAGGTTTATTAGGTAAATTTCTTCCAACTCGTGGTCGTTGGCTCCCATCCACAATTTTATGACATGAAGCCCTGAACTAAGGGTAACTCAGAGTACTAAATGTACGTCACTACAACCACCATGCATGATTCTTGCATGCACAATTCATACACCTAGCCCTGTATATGGGGAATCGTGATCCTCAATAAATTTTTCGGCATGCTTCGCGTGGATGACCTCAATGGAAGTAGGTGTGTCGTTAATACTGCTTTCCGTACTCCGTGGTAGAACCTTTGTCGGTGGCATTGTCTTCTTATTACTTCCTGTAGGATCGCTAATGTTTGAGTAAATTACTGTTTCAAAACCCTTACAACCCCTCCTGCTGTTCACTTTCCACGCCAACTTTCACCATCTTACAGTTGACCGAAAGTCACTATCTGAAATTTGCAACCATGATAAGAAAAGTATTCTATTAGCATTTCAAATTATACATGGGGACGCGGGTTTTTCTCTAGAAATGGTCCAGAATGGCCGCAAAAGCCATCAAATTTAAAAAGAATTCTCGGAAGGATCTCCACCCTCCAGGTTCTCGCTTTCGGCACTCACAGTTAAACCCTTCGAAGTTCGATGGACATACCTCACGAAGGTGCAGGCTCCAATAAAAATTGCTTCTCTGGCATGCATCTTTTACTGTGAAAGTCCATGGCCATCAGGCAGTCTTTGTAAGAGTTACCTATAAGATTTCATTCATTTTGAAAAGTATTATACACCATCACCCTCAACCTTCCATCGTCCTTACAAATTTATGTATTTTAGAAACTATCTTATTTTTAACAAGTAATGAAAAATTTGAGGGGTCCCTTGTCTCAGACCATGGACAAAAAATGAAACATAAAAGAGAGATAGCCTGGCCGGGGAAGTAGGAGAGTCTTTAATGAAATGAATAACATTTCATTCAAAAATAAAAACAATTGACTGCAACAAAATGCGTTTTTCATCGGCGTGCTTTGTGCGCACCCTTTTTAAATATTTGCTTCGTGATTACTTCCTATGGAACATCTTGCATGTTCCATGTTCATACAAATTCTTCTATATTCATAGTAACCATCCACAAGCTAAACCCCCTTCAAAGTGACCCGTAATACTGATTCAATAGGTCAATATGAGATTCTTCTGATCCGTTAATATTGCACAACGTTGAGTTTTAAGATAGCCAAATGCTCCATTATAATGGTTTTAATTCTTTTAATACCTCAGGGCTTCCGGGTGTGTTGCCCCCAGACCACCACCGGGATATCGTCCCACCAGGGCCCGAGGGCGGGCCCCTGGATCCCACTCCTTCAAAAGCGCTCCCGCGGCGCGTTCGGCCCCGTTTGGTACTCGGTCCGGGTTTGCCCCCCCCCTTTCACACACCAAATCCCGCCCATGTGTGTTATGATATGGCCCTTGGTCTGCATGGCAGTGCGCAAATGTCCTTTTATTGGTCATGTGGTGTTAATGTATGTATGCCCCGAACATGGTACTGCTTTTGTTTCCTTTCTTACTTTGTATTGGCGGAAAGGCCGGAACTGAAGACTAGGTCTGTTGGGAAATTCGGTGTCGGCGGGAAAGCTGTGACTGGAGGTAGGGTGGTTGTCATTTTTAAGCGATCGATCTTTTAATATTTTCTATTAAAAATTGTTGCAAACTGTCAAAACTTTCTTGCGTTTATTGCCCTGCTCATTCAATATGAATCGGAATATATCGACAGCTTTTTGTAAATTTTCCGAACCCAACGGGCCCTTGGTACTATTTGCGTGTGAGCGTCTACATTTGAAATGCGCCTCATTTCTGCAACCGTTTCGCGCTCCTGAGTACCGAACGCTTGTGAAGAGGACGCATTTGGGATAAAAATTTGCCAAAAAATATTTGTGAAGACAACCCGACAAACACATCAGTTTTGGAAGCAAAAGGGTGAGCTAGAAGTGAGGTGTCTGGCTTCATCTTGGTTAAGGTGTATAGATTGACCTGTATGGACTACGACAGTTGGAATTCTGTGGCTTCAAACTCACCTTAATTTTCAGCTCCTACATACCATCACTTATCCCTCTGCTACATCCCTGTGTGCAAGCCGTACCATAATCCAATAATCCCCCACCCACTCACTCACCCACCCATATGCCCACTGCAGTCAAATCGACAGGCCATATAGTTTGACGTATATAATCCAGTGGTGGTGAGGGGGAGCTGACATACCAGTTGATGAACTTACGAAGTCTTAGGAGACCATATGCCCTTTTGACAGAAATATACATAGGCCAAATATTATTTTCCTCCTTCTTATTTACCTTTTCTTATTTGAGCTGGGCATTCCTAAGTAATGATATTTCAGAATAAAGAATACGTACAGTATCGAGGTAGGCCTACAACTTTTTCAGCCTGGTAACTTGCCACTCACGGCAATCTAGGAGGCTATTTTTGGCGAGAAATATTCTTGATACACTATACAGCTATTTGAGCCAACAGATAGTAACGCTCCGCTGAGATAAAGTCACGCCAAACCACCTTCTCCTGCAGCCATACACTTTCAAAAAAGGTATGCGCCACTTAATGTGACATTATTTGCCATACACTTTCAAAAAAGATATGCGCCACTTAATGTGACATTATTTCCCTTGGTACTCGCTCTGTCAGGCCTCGATTGGGACTAATGGTCAAATTGTTATACTTGTAATCATCAATTGAGTGCGCATTCAATGTCCTTTATAGGGAGCGTAGATAAATGTTCAGGTTTATTTCCACCATTTTATAAATACCTTCAGAGCTTCCGGGGCTTCGCCCTTTTTATTCCATACGGTGCTTCTCTGAACCAGGGACCTTTCGACGGACCCCTTGACACAACGCGTTCAGGTGAAACGCTAACCATTTCAAAATGAGGCCTAAAGGCAAAATCGAGGATACGCGTCTGGCTGTGGACCGTATGATTTTTCCGATTAAACATATGGGCCACCAGCGGAAATAATTAAGGACCCATGTACGTTTTTATCGTAGGAGTTTTTATAATATCATCTACACCATACAGCGCATAATGCAAAGACGTAAATACCGTGTGTTGTATAGAAACTGCAGAGGACAAGGTAAACAGGGAAAGCTATGTGACAACGGATTAATTGCATAACAAGTGATTCCCAACTTCTGCCGGTCTCGAGCCCGGTCTCGGGAAATTTAGAGTCGAGTCACGAGTCCAGACTGTACGAGACCGAGTCCGAGTCCGAGTCCTTGCCTTTCGAGTCCGAGTCACGAGTCCGAGTCACGAGTCCGAGTCCTTAAAATCGTGACTCGAGACCGGTCTCGAGTACTACAGCACTGTTTTTTACCCTTCGTTAATGCGATGGTTGAGAGAAAATTACTTCATTGCATCCAGTTTTTTATTGTTTATATATAATAAAATCAATCTATGGTACATGATAATTTTTGTTAAGATAATAAACAAGTTTTACGTCTTTCTTATAAGCCAAATAAATAACTAGAAAGAACCAGAAAGTCCAAAGGCTTAGTGATTCCTTGCTGAAAGGGGGCGGGGTGATTTGTAGCATTGAGGTTCATCCCTCAGATTTATGCTTCTTGACATTATTTTTTACGATGTTTCCAACTTGACCTCTGCTGACCTCATATGACCTTTGAACCCTACCAAAAAGTGAATAACAAAACATGAAAAAGTTCTTGGGAGGAATTCGCACTCGGACCGTCTGCGTGAGAAACCGAGCTCTAATACGCCACTGTCAAAGAACTCGTTCAGCGTAAGGCTACAGTATTTCTAATCATGCTATAATTTAGAGTATTCTTTTCACGTGTCCATAGTTACGAAATTTAAATTAGTATTATTACTGTTATACGCGTAGAAGGCGCCGGGGAGGGGGGTTGCAGCCTCCAACCAAATATTTTTGTGAAAATTCGGGCAATACGCTGAGAATTTTTCGGGCACCTACTGAAAGAAAATGCAATGGTGTAGCGTATTGCAATGATGCAATGATTCTCAGCGTATTACCCGAATTTTCACAAAAAATATTTGGTTGGAGGCGCGCGGAAATTTCTGTTTATATTTTTAGGGCAACTCGTTACAGCAACCCCCCCCCCCCATCAACTTAGTCTCCTGCGCCCATGATTATTGTAACAGTTATACTTGTGAAAATGTAAATGTTTTCTGTAACTTTATCTTTGCAAAGGTAGAAAAATTCAGCCCTTACTTTTAGTTAGTCATGACACGCGAGACACAATTTGGAGGCACCGCCAGCTGTCTATTTAGCTTACGAGGTTTTCGTACTTTCACCTCTGACGACCTCATATGACCTTCGACCTCCAACAAACTCATAGGGTTCCCTCTCTCTTAAAGTAACATATCTGTATACCAATTATGAAAAAGTCTTGAAATATCGTGTTTTTCAATGTTCGGAATTGAACTCTGACCTCCTCTGAAAACAATAGGGTTCGTCCTTTCAATATGATTAAGTTATATATCAAGTATGAAGATTGTTCATCATTCCTTTATTGAGATATCGTGTTTACAAGCAGTTTTTAAGAATTTTGTATTTGACCTTTACCAAAATCAATAGGGTTTATCTTTTGATTATAACGTATCCTCATGCCAAGTATGAAAAGCATGCATACTTCGTACTTAGAAGTATCGTGTTTTCAAGGTTTTCGGTTTTTAACCTCTGGTGACCTCACATGACCTTTGCCCTCCACCAAAAACAATAGGGATCTTCTCCTTAATATGATAATTCTATATACCAGTATGAAAATTACCGGTATCCATGATTGCTATCCTGAGATACCGTGAAACTATGAAAGCCAATTAATTAAGACACAATATACCCCTCCCGGTTTCCCTATGGCCGTCCCTGGGTCCCTCTGCCCCTCCCGGCTTTCCTGTGGCCCTCCCGGGTCTCTCTGCTCCTTCCGGCTTTCCTCTGGCAGACTCAGCAGGACCAATCCGATAAAAACCTACAAGGTTACACGTAACGACATGCAAATGACCCATACAAGGTTCTCCATAGTATCAGGCTCGTAGCCAAGGGGGGGGGGCGAATGGGGAAACCGCCCCCCCCCCCTTGAGCATATTTTTGGTATTATTTAATGTTTATTTTTACAATATTGCTAGTGTGTCCCCTATTTATCTTCGGCAAATAGGCCTGGGAAGTGCCATTTCCAGTGATCTGGGAGGCATTTTGGGCCAATTTTTTCTTTCTTCTTCGCGTAAACCCATGGTTGAGCGGAGCGCTGAGAGTCTGTCTATGGGCTTCGCCCCCCCCCCCCCTTGACAAATTCCTGGCTACGCCCCTGCATAGTATGCAAACTGAGAGTGCACAAAATTAGAAAAAAAATCCATGCGGACTTCTTATAGTTCTGTACGCAGAGACTATGACCTCCGGTTTTGGTATTCTGGTACAAAGTGGTGGTACTTTGTGACTTAAAAACAGGCATTTTACCTCAATTGAGTCATCAGTTTTTCACAACAGGGAGTTGTTAGGAAGGAGATACAGCGACCAAATCTATCAGACAATATGTACTTGAAATACGGTAACAACTCCCTGCTGTAACCACGTTACTCCGACACCTTTCGCTGCGAAAAATTGCCTGTACTATAGGCTACTGAATTAATGCCCTGCAATAATGCCACATGATGGTAACAGCTCCATGATCCTAACCCCAATTCTGGAAACCTTAAAGGTTCTAGAGACCCGTGGGTCTCACATCTTCATTTGGAGGTATGCATGCAACCTCCTCGTCGCTGTTTTTATTCAATCCCAAGACCATTCTTGACAAAATATGCACACGCACCTTATACAGTGTTCTTAAGGATCACTAGCCCAGAATGAATGAGCTTGTTGTGTTACAAACCTTTATCCCCCCGTCGAGGAAGTTACCCTTCCCGTCGGACAAATCATGACCCCATTTCTGTATTTGAGACATTCAAGGGCTAAGTACCAGAACCGGCAATAATTCTTAATTGTAAATATTGGAAAAGGCATATTGTCACAAGCCTCCCCCTTCCCTGCAGCAAAGGAGGCAGGCTTCCCTCTTACCACTTGACTCGGGCACCCCTGCGTAGCTGGCCGCATAACCACGTTCTCCTAATTTCTATGTTCCTTCTCGCCTTCAACTTCATTTCTGTAACCACATTTTATATGTTTTACCAGGGAGTTGTTACGGAGTCCCTGCAAGTGGTTTTACACATTGTAACCGAGGGCCTCGGGGAAGATTTGCTCTCAGTTGCCCGCTTGGCGGAAGTGTATCCGTAATAACAGAGTATGACGTATGCACGTCAAAAGAGGAGTACATATTCGACACCTGCCATGAAGGTAAAATTAGCCCTGGCTAACAGAGTTCTACCCTCTTTTAAGCAAAGTTGAAATAAAAAAATGAAATAAATAGTGTGAAATATCAGTGCAAGATCCCTTTGCCTGTTTGGGTTGTAAAGACAAGTGACACCGAATCAACCACGTGCACTACGCAGTTTAATCATCGAAGGTTTCCCATTCTTTAAGAAGGCCATGAGCAGTCGCTTCTTCTTTTGAATATCTCCTCGAAGAGTGATCAGTGATCAGCTATTTGACTTCCAGCTAATCCTCATTGTTTTGCAAATTTGCACAGCCTAGTACTGGGAAACACCTTTTATTTGACTGCTGCAGTAAGCTAAGTTGCCACAGCCGACTGGACATAGCTCTGATGTCATAGCTTTCAGTGCATCTTTTATTTAGACTCATGTGATTTAAGGCGGGAACTGCAAAGGCAGAAAAATCAAACTCGATGACGACATTCAAGATCGCAGATTCGTATGAGAAGGAACGCTGGTCACTTCGCCGACCTTGTCTTGTTTGGAACTCATTTTTACTACGTAAGGATTCTTTCCAGAAAGAAATTGCTCAGAAGAAACGAACCTGACCAATTATTTTGCTAGAAAAGATCAATTTTCCGCAGTTTCCAGATTTCCTTGACGTTCACCGTTGAAAAGGCTACGTTATCATCATGGAACTGGTGTAAAAAGTTCCTGTGTGCGGTTATCTGGTTAACATCGAGTGCAACTGGTTATCTGCGGTAAGTTTTCAAAGTGTTCAATCATTAAGTTCATTCCGTTGAAACTACGGTAAGACCATCTGAATCTCCTTCCCCATATTAACCGAAGGTACTAAATTCGGCTGAATTGCTCAATTTGTTGGGGTCTCAGGCAGCAGGTAGATTGCAGTAGCAGAGATTTGTGTAAAAAAGTGGTGGGGATAATGGGCTCTTGAGGCAAAAGTAATACCGCCATGTAAAAAGGTAAAATTCAATGGGAGCATTTCCGAAGACTGGGAGATATACCTCCCCTTGCCCCCGCTGATTCCCACCTATGGTAGATTGGAGTTTTGACCGCGTTCAATTTGAATTGTAAGGGAACGGTTTTAAAAGTGTATAATATATACATGTTTATTACATCAATGGGTAATATTTAATTTGCTGAAAATTTTTAATGCAACTTTTTATTTTCTAATGCAAGTTTAGAATATTGACCCCTTTACATAACTTCCATGTCCTGATAACCTAGCCCCTGACCAATCCAACCCACCTAATCTACCAAGGCCTGTTGTCAAAATTGTTAGCCAGTTATTCTAAATTTTAACCACTCAGAGATAAGGCTATTACGTGTTGTTTGCATGGGCCTAGGAGCCCAAGTTGATGGGGGGGGGGGGGGGCTGTAACGACTTGCCCGAAAATATTACAAAAATTTTCGCGCGCTGCACGCGCGTTCAGCATGTTAATGTACATATCATATAGGCATACATCGGTTATCACACCGCATGCCAATTACATACAATCATTTGCCGTGTTACTACCCTTCCATAATGGTTATAATTTTTGGGAAGTAGTTACAGTAATAATAATAGTAATCAGTGGCGTGGCCAGGATTTCTCTGACGGGGATGTGGGACATGCATTATATTGTGTGATGGCCGGCCTGGGGGAGGAGTCTAAGGGGAGGGGGTGTCCCCCTATCCTTTGAAAATTTTGGAAAAATTAGACATTCTGGTGCCGCACATATGCTACCTTTAAAGTAAAAATTGTGTTAAAAAAATTTACGTATTTTAGGTACTAAAAAGAAAAAAAAAATCGGCATCAGTGAGGGGAATGGCCTCGTGGCCCCCCTACATACCCCACTGACAACCATAGTATAAGTTTAACCATTAAAACAAAGACACGATGAATTAATACCGAATGTATAGGTGCTGGTGCAATTCAAGTCAGACCTTTATTTTAATAACCAAGGAAGTTTTGAAACTATTGATTATCTTTAGCCGTACATCATTGCATTGGTTTTCTTTCAGTAGGTGCCCGAAAAATTCTTAGCATATTGCCCGAATTTTTACAATAAAAAGTTTGGTTGGGGACTGCATTTGATAATATCCAATTACACGAAAATGAAATACAGTTACTCTGTTGTTGTGTGCTGGGTAGAATTGTTCACTGGGAAATTTGCTCCAGACAACGTTTTTGAAAGTGACGATCAAGGGAATTGTGATTTCATCCTTACGCATGATGTAACAGCAGCTGCAATGTTTGTAATATGCTCAGTATATAATGTAGATTCTAAAGTGTGGTTCCCTTCCTTGTTTGAGTCCCCATTGATTAGTTCACCATATTACGTACGAATTCAGAATCAGTGAACGGAAGTGACGTAGCATTGTCACCTCGCCCAATCCCTAGATTTGGCCTATATACTTACAGACTATACTATAGACTATCCTAAGTGTTACCCAAACTCTCAACTCTTACCTTTTTTGTGGTGACTGATATTTGCTCACATCGGAGCAAGTTAAAAATAATTTTAGATCTTTTAAACCTTTTCTAAACCCTATTTGAACTTAAACTAAGCAGTATTCATTTTAAGTGTGCAAAGCAAATGTTGATCTATAGTTCCTACATTCTCTAATTCAAATTAGGTGCAGTGTCTTTTCGTTGAATAGTTTTTTAAACATCAGTTTTTGTCATCTTGTCATATTCGCAGGATTTCAGGAATTTGTTACGGTGTAGGTAGGATTGACAATTTCCATTTCTTCCAATAGACCCCTTTTCTCTCCTAGTTCTCGAACTTCCTGAGTCCTCCCGACTGCACCCAGACGGCCCAAGCTCTCTCACTTTGCCCCCGATATGCCCATAAATGCTGAAAATAACGGGCGGTAATTTTCTGCTACACTGCAAAATAGGGGGCGAGCTCTCAGGCGGGCTTAGCAATCTTGCCGTGTAGCTGGATATTTGCTTCCTTTTCACCAAGTTTTTTGTTTTTTTTTTTACCAAAAAGTGTTGAATCGTATACCACAACTTGGCTACATTTGTTATACGCCAGTAAGATAAGAATTTGGTGGATCCATCTGATTTTTCAAGTACTAAGGGATGGGAACATTGGCATAGGGAGCTGTTCTTTTCTGGGGGTTGTAGGGGTAGCGTGAATATTCAGACTTTAGTCCTGGGAGAGGGGTCTAATGAAAAAGGGTAGTACCCCATAGAAAATGTTTGGACTATTTAGATGTTATTTGATTTTTACATTTTCTACACTTTACAGGATAAAATATTGGAATAGTTTTAGCTACTTGTTTGGAAAGGTTGATACATTCATTGCACAAAGCTAAGAAAAAATAGTTCCCGTCTTCACAAAATAAAGAATTAAAGCATTGCTTATTCCTACATTTTTCGCTGGGAGGGGCTTTAGCCCTCAGCCCCCCCGGCTTACAATGCCTATGGTTAGATGGCTACTCATGCCCTTTCAGAAGTCAGTGATGGTCCGGGCCCCAAAGATGTCTCTTACACGACTGATTTATTGGGAAGCCTGTATAGATCATAAATATGCAGGACCTTTTTTAAAAAGTGGGGATGAGTACTACTGCCCAAGAATTTATAAAAAAAATAATTTCATACTTTTTCCCTGCCCCCATATGGCATATACTTTGCCCCAGATTGCAAATATTCTTTCCAAATGGTGGGTGGGGCTGCCAACCTCACTGAGCCCCACTGAGCCCTACATAAAATACTGTACATGGTGTTGTTTAGAGTATTGAAGAATATTATACTTTCGGCATAAACTGACAGGAAATAGTTCATACTTTGTCAGGTAGACAACGTATGACTGTCTTACCCATCCTAATATATGAAATTACACATATCTAAGGAATGACCTTCGTTAGCCCCAGGGGAGGGCATAGTGTGACTGTTAGGGACAGGCAGGGGAGGGCATGGTGTGAGTGTTGGGGGTCGTCTACCCAATCACCTTCACACCAACTTATCTCTTCAGTCATTTATGTAGGTTATATAGATTTGTGTTTGAGCGTGGGGTGAGGTGCAATAAAATTGGTGGACATCTCTTTGGGGGAAGGATCGCAAAACGTTTTTTATCAGTTCTGTTGTTTATAACACTTGTTGTCGTAAATGTATGTACCTGAGGTTTTACAGAGTTACTGGTTTTCAGTACAGAATCAGGAGGGGAAGGGAGGCCAAGGTGGACTGATTTTCCCATACCATATACCTTCCCTAATTATTCTCCTCAAAATAAAAACAAAAGCATCTGAGATAGATAGTACCTTCTTAACATGGCTTCGAACCCGAGTAAATCTCGGGTTCGATGTCATTGTAAGAAGCTACAGTAGTGAAGTGTTTTGCAAGGCTTGACATTAGAAAGTTCAGCTTCTCTCACAGAGTTGTCAATGAGTGGAATAGTCTGTCTGAGTGAGTAGTTAACTGCACTTTCAGTTCACTGTAACATTGACAAGTTATTCCTTGACTGGTAGAATATCATCGTACTGGGCTCTCCTAGTGTTGGTCTGGTTGATTGCTTTTAGTAAAGGGTTTGGACTTCAGGGCATCTTATGGGCCTTAGCCCTCATTCACCCTTTAACCAGTTATGTTATTTCATGTCAACTGTTCCCACTCCCCACTCTCTGAACCATAATGCAACCCAGAGCAGGACTTTAAATTGTTGATCGAGGCCCTAATCTCTGTAAAGCTTGGAGGGCCTAGCAAAAGACTCTTACTCCAAATGTTGTTGCTAAACTCAAATAAATATATGCGAATGTATTTTTTTCGAAGGGCCTGAAGGTGTGACGTCCCCTATACTTTCTTGTAGCTCATGGTCGATCCCTCTGGTTCTGCCACCACAGGTTTGATAAACAGAGCAGAAAGACAGAGAAACACGTAATTGACAGAAATCGTTGGCCATTTGCTTTATTTCAGATCTTTGTTTGGCGACTTTTTGAGGAAAATTAAAAGTATAAAAAGTACCAATCTTGTTTTCATTTTATCAGAAAAAAATTCAAAGTGAATATTTAACAATAATTGGGGCACTGCACGGAATTGGTGTAGGGAAGACTTCTTTGTTAATACTAGTTTGACCCCTTGCCTTCTGCTGGCCTTCAATATTACATCTTCTTGCATTCCTACAGAAACAGCCCTTTGATAATGTTACAATGCTCTATCGAAAAGGTAAAATCAAAATGAAATTTTCGTCGCCGACTTTTTGCTCATTTTGTGGTGTCAACGCTTTGCACCAATTGTGACAATTATATTCAAAGGAAAACAATGTATTCGATATCTCTCAATAGTTTGCTATAACAATTGCCAGTAGGCGTGAGGGAGGCTATTTGCCCAAGGAAAAAGAAAAACTTTATCAACTTATGTAATTGTCTCACTTTCTCCTTTGGCTATAGCAAAGTCCTCACTCGAGGGAGTTTCTTCGTCGAAAATGTTACCAGACAAGCACAGCGGAGCAGTGTGAGGAAGAGATGGCTTAATTTCTGATGTGACTTGTTGCAGAAATTCAATCGAAGTTCTCACTAAAAAATAAGTTGAAGGTATGTCAGGCTATTTTTATTATTTCATCCTTTCAATGTGGAAAATTACATTTTCAGTAAGTGTTAAATGGGACACACTCTACTGAAGCTCACGTAGCTGAAACTTTCATTGGTCAATGTGCACAACATTTGAAACCAGTGGGACAGGCTATTACTTGTTAGTTTTCATAGGAAGGGTAGCTTATACTTGTTTAGAACTTTGAAACACTTTTGTCAATCCCTTACGGGGAAATCCCAGGAACAAAAGGGAAGAGATGTATTCCTCACTTTTTCGGAACGCTCCCATTTACCTTCACCTTTCAAAACGACCAATCATGTCTCAAAAGGCCCTTTTTCTCCCCCCCCCCCGGCGGCCCCAGAGCAATTTCTCCCACAAATCTTTGCTGCTACCACCACAATCCTGCGTAACCACAGTTACCCTCCACATATTTATCAAACACTATTTGTTGGACAAATGCACAAGTTTTATCACAGGACCGTGTATTGACTTGACTATTAACGTAGCCTGGGAGTAACCAGGGTGGCGAAATCCAATGAAATGACAAAGAAGCAAAACCAAAAAAAGAGTAAAATAAGGCAATAAATCCAATCAAAGGACGTAAACTTTCCAGTTGCATTATTAAAATGAACAGTGCACTGACTTGCACCACACTCTATAGTGAATTTCGAAAGTTACACCATGGAGCTAATAGACCTTATGCATTGACATCACACTGACGTCATTTTGGGTGAAAACAATGCAGCACACGTGCACGAACGGCGTGGATTTCGCCGCACGTGTAGTAGACTTACGCGCGTATACGAATGGTTGACGAATCAGCTGTCTGCATTTATTGGTGTAACTTGCAATAATACGCGCTTTTCCGCCATCTTCCTCCAAAGGAGGGCGCACTTTCTCCTTTGTGACATCGTATGCATAAGGTCTATACTTGTCCAGGTAGTAGCTCCATGGTTACACTAACATACGTTCGTATATTTATACAAATTACAAACTATAGGCCTGTAATAGTCAGTATCACCATATCTTTAATTCTTGGAGTAACACGCCATTTTATATGAGGACTCTTATATCCTTAAATAAATTATATGAATTCTCGTGTTGGATCATTCACGGTTACGTCACTGGTTAGCATAGATCACGCGCAATGACATATGCGTGTATGTTAAGTGCGGCGCGTGTAAACGCTGGCCCGATTGCACGCACAACGTAGACGAATTAGATTCTACTTTTCCTTGTTATGACAGCATAAGTTTGCCTTACAAGTCTTTTGCCAACCAGCCGTGACGTCATTTAGGCTATTTGTAAACATGTATGAGTCTATACAGGTCAAATATGAGATGGTTATGTAGTTGTTTCAAGAATTATTGCATCATCCCACATGTATATTTCAAGTGAGGCTAATAATTCACAATTGATAACCTTTTGATTGATATAAAATTGGCAAATTGAAACTGCACACATAGTTCATGTCCATGGTCAGAAAAGGGTCAGAAGGACGCCCTTCCCTAGGCCAAGTCTTGCACATACCCTTGCCTCAAAATTGGTAAGATTACTGCACTGATTGGCATCTAGCAGTAAGTAGGAATAGATTATTCGAAACTTTACAATTTTACACCCTCCCGGTCTACAGGACAAGACCCCTTCAAAAAGGTTTTCGTGAAAGAGTGTATAAAGTATACTTGTGTGCTTTCATATGAGATGTAGCTTGTAACTGCTGAAAAATTCCACAAGGGTCCAGAGGCCAAGAAACAGATGAAATTTAGGGGGTAATCTATGGAAAAGTAATTAGCGATGCCGTGCCAGCAACGAAAGGGTGCATGGTCGTGAGGATTCTTTTTAAGGAGTCGATATTTACAAAGGGGTCTGTTATACGTGAACTTGGTAACTTAACCCATTTAGATACATACGAATCTACAAACAACAGTATAAATTCCTCTCAGACAAGAACTCTCCAGAAAGATTTTCGTGACATATGCCAATAACACTTAAAACAGATTATTTTCATTTATTATCGGTAGAATGGTATTCGTATTTGTAACTTTCATTACAAGAGACCTGGGTTTATGTCTCATCTAAACTCACAGCTTCTGTAAAACAAATTAAACCGACGAAGGATGATAAAATAAGAATACAGCATAAAATTTATGAAGAATCATTATGCAGACAGATAAGTGTGTGTGCCTGACGTTTGTCAAATGGGCGAAGCGTTTTAGTTTTCTTTTTTCTTTTGCGAGTAACGTGTTTGCCTTCTTTTACTTTTTTTTCCCAGATGAACAAGACATTACTCAACGCAACGACGGGGATGTGCTTTCGAGATCGGTATTCTTCATTTGAGAACTGGGGAATGGTGACTGAATTCGAATAGATGACGTAGTATTAGAATTTTGAATGAGCAACGTGTTTGCAATCACTAGTCAAGGGGACCAGGGGACCTCTGTCCCCCCCCCCTCAGTAGGTAGGCTTATGTAGTAGTAATAATAAAGCGTAGCAACATTCAAAGACGTCTCTTGTAGTGGTCGCAGGGAAGTTGTAGGTTTGTTAGGTTTGTGTGTGTGTTTGTGGGGGGGGGGGGTGTCAAGGACCTTTTCCATGAACGTACAGCAGTATTTAAATGAAGCGCCACCAGCTCGCTCGTAACTTACCAAGAACATTTTGGCTAGACTAATGCTTCCCAAGAAATAACACTTCCCGCCCGTCTTTTTTCCACCCTTGTTCTTTTCCAATATTTTGCCCTTTTCTGCTCAGCATACTCTGTGGGCAATCGCCGAAGACTGAAATTCACTCTTTAACATTTAGAGAGTAAGCAATGGAGTAGGGAAACAAGCCGGTGAGCCACAACTGGAAAAAAGGCCGTGGCCGGCCCGACTTAAATCAATTGGTTAGAAACAGCCGTAAAACTTCATCTAACTCTAACTCTTTTTCTGCATGGCGAGAGCACAGAAGAGGGGTACGGACCCCTTGGATCCCTACCCAGGTCACGGTTTTAACACGTCTCTTTATTCTGTTTTGCAGGTGTTAGATGCGTATAAAGATTTGACGCCAGTTCTACCCAAGATCCGCCATAAATACAGATGTGGAAAATCGTACCCTACATCGGCTTTACCGGGATCAGCCTATGTTTATACAAAAATACTCTGAAAGATGACAAACTGGTAAGATTTTCACTTCCGATGTTCGATGTAGTGTAGTACAGTCAGGGGCGTAGCAAGATCATCTGGGGACCATAGACAAGGGGCAGTATGGGCCCAAAAACCAATGATAGCACAAACCCACTTGCCTAAGTACAAAAACTGATTGATTTGAAAATTTATTGATCTTGATCGTGGCCTCCTAAAACCTTGGGTCCCCTGGATTTTGTCCACCCTATCCACCCGCTTGCTATGCCACTGAGTACACCGATTCGTAGTCACGAATTTTTAGGGCTGACGAGAGTTTTCTAACATAGGCGCACAATCCACTGGCAATGCAGTTTGGGCAAACCCTGGCAATTCGCAAGATACAGAGTTTTCCTCAGGCCATACCTGAGCCCCCCCCCCCCCACACACACACACACCTGTCCTAAAGAGCCTACCACTCATGCATATTTTCTAGGGTAATTTTTGGCCGTTCTAGGATTGAATTAATAAATAATTTTTGGAAGAGCAGGGGTGCCCCGTCGGGGAAATTTTCCAATTGCGGAGAGCTTAATTCGTACACGACATAATATGTAATCCCAACGACCTTCAGTCGCCCCGACGACCTGTTTGATTTTGCCCATAGGAAGGGCAGATTTTTCAATGAAGACTCCAGATTTTTCAAGTTTTCTTCAATAACACCCCAAAATTTTAAACTTTCTCCCAAAAGGTCAAAGTTTTTCGGCGCGAACCATGCGCCGAAAATTTTGCGTTTGTCGTCCTTTTGGGTACTCATCGCCTTTATCGGGCCAACGGGTTGCTGCCCCCCCCCCCCGCGTCGGAGAGCTTGCCCCCCTCCCCCGTCGGGCAAATCCTGGCGCCAACCCAGTGGAAGAGAAATACAAATTGTGAAATAATTACCTGAAGAAAGGGGTAAGGAGTCCTCTCAGTCCACTCAGCCTCCTGTGGCGGCTTGTCTTTAGATCGCACAGTTGACTTATCTCAACATCAATATTTTTTCCCATTGGTTTATTATGTTGTAATATGTTCCCCATATTTTCATACCAACCTGTTTTCTTAACGATGATTTCAGTGCAAGTGCCAAATCCATCCATAAAAAATATACCCGTCTAATTTGATATGTTATTAGGGGCCTGTATCAGCATACATAGTTCAAAGACAAATAGTAGTCATTTTCAATCCCCTTGCTTTTGTTAGACCAGAGCCGTCGAAAACGGGGCTGTAAAGCAGGTTTTATTTCGAATATTATCCACCGTGACTTCGACCATTCTAAAATTCATCAGCTAAATGGTTTAGCCCAAGTCACAGATACTGACGGTCTTGAAGACGAGACGTTATTAATTGTGCATTGCAATAGCGTGATATTTAGTGCGGTATAGTTCTTTGTATTATCATTGTTTCGGGCACGTAAAATACTTTAATTGCAAAATTGTCAAAAACTGCGATTTTAATTGCCTTTTTGAACGTGCGTCCAATAATGTCTGTCCAGAATGTATCCAACATGGCAGCGTGAACAAAGCAAAGACAAGTAAGGGGAATTAAATAGCTTATATCATAGGCTAATGTCCGTTTATCTTAAATACCTATGACTTCAAATTTTAAAATGGGGAACATTACTCTCCTGAATCCTTGACGAGGCGGAACCAAGCACCACAGTAGGGATCATAAAATAGTTATACTTCCACAAGGAGTTTAAGAAGCTTACATGCAAGAAATTTTTCAAATACCTAAAACCAGAATTTTCTGCACGCTTCGCGGGTGCATCAGGGGTGGTTTCTAGCCACCCTATTTCTGATTAATTTCTGAAGAAAACGCCGGAAATGCATTGGTCATAATTATACTTGTAAGGCACCCACAACCCAATAAATCACATACAAGGGCGGCTCTTTCCCAAATTTATCTCGGTAAGGCCCCGGATCGTTAACCTTAGATGCAATTTCGATGCTGTTATGTGAGAGCTACCCCTTAGTGACATAGGCCTACCTGGAAATATTTAAATGATTATTTCTGAGAGTCACAATTTTGTAAATACGCCAGAGATTCTGAGGGCTTCTCCTCCCTGGATCCCCACCGGGGCGTTGTCTCTTGACCCAGAAAGGGCCTTACGGTGGATTCCTGGACCCCAGCACAGACAAGGGAGAGCTTCTCGTCACTGTCATGACAACTCCAGCGCCGCTCAGTCCTTCACGTTGATGTGACCCTTCGACAATCTTTTTTGTAAACGGTCACAATACTGCTAGCCTTCCCCCTTTCGTTTATTGTTAAACCGTAATACGCCCCTTTTCTGTCTTTTGCAGCTGTTTAATGCCTGCCGAATGATGAATATATGCATTACATAACGGTTCTATTCAAGATCTACAGTGAAAAGAAAGATGAGGCTGTACAGATCAACCAGCTGAGAAGACGAAGAAGCATGGAATGGTCACAGAATGGTAAGATCTTAATTGATCGTGATGTAATGTTTTCTCGTCCACGGGATCTTAAGATCATAGAAGCCTTATGTCTAATAACACCGTCAGATGTTCCGGTCTCAGCCTTACCCTGCGGTTTGAAACGTGTTGAGATGGCCTAAGAAATGGCGTTGTTGCCGCCGGGACCAGTTTAGTGTAATGAGTTTGTTTCCCCGAAAATGGGTACGGAGGTGTGATAAGAATGAAATGGTTGATAGGTAGCCGAGCAAAGAGGGTCCTGGCTAGGAGGAAAACAGGCCGACCCCAGTCAAAAGGGCAACCAGGGGTTCATTGTTGGGAGGCCGGGCAAACGGTCCTCTCGAGGTTTTGGGCGGGGGGTGTGTGGGCGAGGACATGTGTTACATTATCTGGAAGAAGTACTGTCATCAGTTGGCACTTAGACCACCAAGGAACCGTAATTCGCCACAAATGCGTTCTAAAATGTTCGGCAGTCACGACACTTCCAAGGCCTTCATAATATTGAATCACAACATTCCCACTTTGTTTCAAGATTCGTGTTTTATAGGCCTAAATCAACACGTCAAAAATTGTTAAATATGAAAACTCGGTAAAATCACCTTCTAGGACTTAAAAAAATAGGACTGCACATAGTTTGACTAAAGCGGAAAGCCTCTTTAATTTATTGTCATACACTTATAGGCTCTCTATAATAGGGTAAATTGGATCCCTTACGAGATTTCTTTGTAAAGATAATACTTATTTGCAACACTTTCAACTTGTTTCACACTTTACCATACCTGTTTAATTCTAGAGTAACAAGGAAAACGAAAAGGATTTTTTTGAAAAATGGTGAAGCATTGAAAATGTCAGAAGAGTCCAACTAATATAAATGTGATGGCATATCAGGGCCGACGCTAGAGGGGGGTGTGGGGCCCCAAGATCCACGCAGTCGGCAAAATCCTGCACTAGTCGGCAAAATGAAGGAAAGAGGGAAGTGCAAACGAAGGAAAGTTAGAGGGAAGAAGAAAGAGGGAAAAAAGAGAAAAAAGAGGAGAGAGAAGAGGGAAAGAGAAAGACCGAGCGAACAGAGAAAATAACAGGGGAGGGAGGGACAAAGCAGGGCAAGAGAAACGTGCTGGTGCAGACGGAAAACAGGAGATTGGAATGCATTTGTAGACAACGTTTATCACAATATTTTCAAAGCCCGTAATCAACACTTTTTGAAACTTAAAACATATTCTGTCGGCAAAAAGCTACGTAGGGCTTTTCAGTATCATTGTATACTAATGGAGTTCATCGTTCATGTGGTATTCTGGCATTGAGTCAGTAAATTCTGTACCAGTCTGAAAAATGAAGGAAACATGAGGAAAAGAAGTGAAAGAAAGAGGACAATTTCTGTAATCAGAACCCAAAATTTTCGACGGGCTACGCGCGCAGTAATGCAGTTTCACGATTCAGACTCAAAAGAACAGTATCAGTGCGCAACTCGGTTCTTGACATATTAAGTGATATAATGTAAAGGTATACGGTAATCTGCAATTGCATGGGATAGTTAGGCTCCTTCATATGTTCATATCCCCTTCTCACCCCTCGACATGCTGTCGGAACTTGGGGTTGCTGGCATGGCCCTACCTCATGCCGGGAAAATTCTGTCTCCGACCATGGTCGGTTTACTTATTTTAGCTTTCAAAAGTGTCATTTCTGCGATAAAACCCCAAATTTTCGGTATGCTTTGCCCATTCTTCCTCAGTTTCGTTACTAATAGCTAAATATAGAACAAACCCTTTCCATCTTTTCAAGTAACTTAAGTAGAATTTATCGTTTTATGTAAATGCCGGGAATCTCATCTCATGTCGCTAAACTAAGTTTACGTTCTCTTGAGTCTGTCGTTCGGTACGGCTAGTGACTCGAAGAGGGAAGTACAATGTAAGTTGTGTCCGATAGGGTCCAACTGCCTGGACAGTTGACCTCAGTGGCGTACACAGGGGGGAGGACATTGGGCCATGTCCCCTCACGGATGCCATTTTTTTCAGTTCCTGAAAAAACATATGTTTTAACACAAGTTTTTCTTCCAAAGGTGGTATATGTGGCACCAGATTGCATGTAAGGACACCTAATTTTTTAAAAATTTACAAAGGGGGAGGGGGCCCCCCTCCACTTACACCCCTCCCCTAGGCCGGCGATCACACAACATATTGCATGCCCCCTTGAGAGAAATCCTGGGTACGCCATTGGTTGACCTATATAAGCTTTAAATAAGTATAGATTCTTTTTAGTGTAAGCTTACCCAAAAATTTTATGCGCTCGCGCACTTTGCAATTTCACAGTTTAGATTTCGGGAAAAACCTTAAATCGGACGGAACTATTGTCCTCTAGTGTATACAAAATTTTATGCAATATATGCCTCGCAATGTCATCGTATAGTACACAGGTTTTCTTCAAATCTCCCCTCACCAACCCCTCGGCGGCATCGGGGCCATCGAGGCTTCGGATCGTTGCCCCCCCCCGGTTGGGCAAATCCTGGCGCCACCCCTGTTGGACCACTACCGCTTGGACTATCGGTTCTCAGCTCTAACTGCATCGCTTATCAACACTTTCAGTCGGCATTTGCTTCTTTTCAGTCGGCAAATACGGCACCACACCCCCATGATAAATGCTCTGGCGACGCCCCTGTGTCAAATGTAGCACTGAACAAGACAAAATTAAATCTTTGATATACCACCTACCAGTATATATATATATATATATATATATATATATATATATATATATATATATATATATATATATATATATATATATATATATATATATATATATATATACCTACCACGTACCAGCATATCACACACATACAGACACACACATAACACTGTAGACACGAGTGTATACTGATGTTTTGAACAGGAAATCACCAAGTATCATCAATGACACGTGACCCATATCTTGGGCATAAAAAGAAATAGCTATATATACTAACAGCAAACACACTAGGAAACGAATAATATTTTCTTCACAAATTTTCTTTGGTGGCCCAAAGTTATTCCAACACCATTTGCACAAAAGATCCTAAAACTTTGTCAAAAACCGACCATAATTTGGACTTTGTTTTTGAACTGTTTGCTTCTATCGATCGATGGTGTACTACGGTTTACCATGGTGATTGCAAACTTCAGATCGCAACATGTAGCACACCACTTATTGAAAGGAACTCTTCGCCGGAGGTAACTTGATCACTGATTCAACACCCAATTGCTTTTTTTTTTGGAGGGGGTGTGGCGGTTTAAACCATGTTGCTAAAGAAATGTGCTCAAATTGTGGTGTGCATGTGGTAGCAAATGAATGGAAGATGACGCAAAAATGAAGAAGGTTGAAGGTATTTCAGCTAGGCTATTTTTTGCATTATATTCTTCCGCTATGCAAAATGGCACTTTGAAGTGAAAGGACAGAAACCACCACCCTGTGATACGAGTTTTCTTTAAAAAAGGGTCTAAGCTCAAGGGGTACTTATTCTAAACATTTTGGTGAAATATACGTGTATTTCGCATGCTATGTGTGCTGAACGCGGTTTGTTTATCTTTTCCTTGCACCAATCGTAATTGGGAAAAGGCTAGTAGAATGTCTCGACAAGAAAGATGTGGAGATGTGGAGAATTTTTTGCCCCTTTTTTGCTTAAATTTTTTCTCTGCTTTGATGTATGATTCTGCATGATTTGTGAATTTGTACTTGACACTAACCGGGAAAATCATGTTCCGAAAAAAGGCAGGTTGAAGGCAAAAAGTTCAAAATATTTTCTTACTTCACTAGAAAAAGATCATCAATTGGCATGCTGAATAGTACACCTAGTGGGTTTTAAGGGAGATATGGTATACCCAACCCCCCAACCCCCAAACCAGGGACTTGTACAGTCAGTTCATATCATGGAGTTGTTTTATCGCAACACAACACTTGCAAGTAACAGATAAAGTACATATCAAAACAATGACTCACTACCACAAAGCCCCACCCCCACCCCAGGCCCACCCAAATACGGCATTAATATTTCCTTATAAAATATCTTAGTAAGCCTTTCTTCAGAGAAATTACTGATGGACTGAGCTGATACTCTTGGGGTAGAGTGTCCCAAATTATGATTGATCCATATTTCAGACCTCTTTTACAAGCTTCTGATTCGCCTTGAACAGCATGAAGTTGGTTAGACTGCCTAGTATGGTAGTTATGTACAGAAAAGAAGAAGAAGTTGGAAGTAGCTCGTTCAAATAACGAAAAGTAAATGTTACTAGATTCATAGTAATTAAGTGATAAAATTTAAGTAAATTCAAGAAAACAAAGAAATCACTGGGCTGCGTAAGTTGTGTTTCCAATTAAGCTCGCGCACAGTTGTGTGTCAATATTGAAACCCGTTGGAGGTGTAAAACGAGACAGGTGTTTTTGTTTAAATTGGTGAAGGGGCTAGAAGTAAACTTAGTCTGGGGTGAGATTAGAGACCCTTTAAGCTAGCTGAGTGATAGTTTATATGTTTTTGTTATCCGTACAAACACACACGGAAAAGAACACGGATACGGTTACGGTACGCATCTTGTCCAATGTCCATGTGGCGTCTGGTTGGTTCCCTTACTTACAGGGGATATGACATCCCCCCAAACAAGGGAGTTGCTAGCAAATCCCTTCCCAAACATATTTAGGAATAGCCCTAGAGTTTAATTACATGCACTGTTAAAAATGTTGGGCAAATATTAACCAACTTTTTAACCAACGTTGGTCCAAATATCAACATCCCAACAAATTGGGTAAAAATTTAACCAGTTCAGTTGGTTTAAGTTATTATCTAGTAGTTGGGTAGTACTTTAACCAACTATTGAAAGAAATTGTGTACCCAATAAATGGGAATCCTATATTACCCACACAGTTGGTTAAAGCCAAATGCGCTTATACCTCTTGTTGGACAAAGCGTATTAACCAATACTTGGTAAATATGGAGGGTTGTAGTCTCTCCAGGTATAGCATACTGGGAATTTCTTTCCCAGGGGCTTATTTTTTGATATATATTATGCACTGTATATTGGCTAATGATATCTATCCCTTTCGAGCTTTCTTTCATAGTTTTAATGAATCACTGGTAACTGAGGTCATATCTAATGAGTAAAATACGTTAATTACTATAATATATTTTGCATGAAATGTCTTTAATGCACAACAGTCGTTAAAAAAAAGACGTTAGAAAATGCATCTACACATTGATAGGTACATTGTTGGTTAATGGCAACCCACCGGCCCCAGTTAAAAATCTTTGGCTTAATAATCTGTTTCGTTTGTCACCGAGCTCCGTATATAAATTAGTCCAAAACTATCATTTTCCTAAGGCACTGTAAAATGATGTTATGAAGTCTTGTAGTTCCATCAATAAGAAACATAAGTCATCCTGAGAACTAGCTGTTCCGCAGCATTCAAAGACAATTTACTCTTTAAGCCGAAATGTTTCAAATTACAATATATAAAATCTTATTCGGACGTGAAAGAGAATATACAAGATTCTGAACTTTCATTGGATAGCCGTTTTGCGCTAAATACGAATCGTCGAATCTCATACAAATGTGTGCTAGTTCGTACTACTATTTTAACAATTTTATAGAAATAGCGGTCGCTTTTATGGTCTAAAATAATGTACGAGTTTTCCTCTTTGGCCAATATAAAAGATGTAAAAGGGAATCATTCAGATTTTGGAACCAATTGCTGATTATGCAAAGAATTGTGAAACAAATCGAGTCAAGTGTACTGTTGTTTGGCGCAAACACTGCAGCCAACAATTTACCCAACTAATTAGCAAAAATCACCCAACAAGTGGGTAAAGTGAGAAAATGCCCAACTGTTGAATGGAAGGTTGTCGTCAGTTTAACCAGTAAGTTGGGTATTACAATACACGTGCATGGAAGGGAAATTTTAACCATTTTGTGAGCAAACATTGACCAACATTTAAGCAATAGCTTTTGCCCAACAAAAACTTTGCCCAGCGTTTTAACAGTGCAGTTAACGACTGCGCTTTGATTGACATTCTTTGAAACAATAAAGCTCTACTCTGCACTCTGATTGGTCAACGATGACTTGCACAGTCAGTTGTGTTCCCAACTAAGCTCACACACTTTGTGTGCCAATATTTATGGCCTCGGGAAAATTAGACTCAGTGAAGGCTAGTACTGTGGCTCTGTCTTGGAGGTGTACTAGACAGGTGTTTTTTTTTGTATTGGAGGAGGGGCTCGAAGTAAATTTAGAAGGGAGAATTTTACTGACTATGGTGAGATAAGAGAGTCTTGAAACCTTGGCATCAATAGCAGCAATTTTGCAGGCCCCATTCCGCATCAACAGGGGGATGCATGCTTTTCATCGGACTCCTAAGACCCAGGTCCCCGCGACAAGATCCCAATAAGCTACGTCAGATTCCCTCATATTATCCCAGACAGTTTAATCCTCCCAGCTTAGTTTTCTTCTAGTCCCTCCATGCCAGCAGTTTCAAGTATAATTGTCTTCAGAACATTCCAGACAGAAGTCCTAAGTCTAATTTGAAGAGTATACTTTCCTGTTAGTCAAAATGTAGTCACAAAGTTATGAATTTTGCCGGTCCCACCACCTAAAATGTATTTAGGGTAACTAGCATCTGCCCTAAACTGAAGCATGTCTAGCTTTTCTAGTTGCTGTCGTTACCACGCCCTCAGCTGAAATTCTGAAGAGAATATTCCACAGCAGTGTCATCCTATCAAGCACAATGACATCCAGCCACGAAGTCTATAAACGGTTTATCAAGGAAGCCGTCATGAAGATCGTAGATGGACACTGGCGAGACCATCCTCTCGTTCGACTACCTCCCCTCTCGTTCGGCTTAAGTTCACAGAAGGTGTTTACTAAACTACTGCAGCAATCCTGTTTATCGTACCGTCGTATAACGTTCCAACGGACTATAGAGTGTAACAAGAAGGCTGAGAGTGGATGGAGCTGTTACGAGCATGCAGAAACCTGAAGAGAACAAGACGTGACTCGGAAATCACCGGACACTCTATCTGATCCACCATTACTCCAACCCCAGGCTGGCCGGCCCCCTATAGGCTGATTTCCCTAATGTAGACCCATGATTTTTCCCTTTAAGATATGCGTCTGTGTAGGGCTCTGCATAAATGTTGTTAGGTGGGCCATAGAATTCATCACAAACATAGAATTCCTTTGTAAAGGCCGGTTACATACCTCCAAAGTTTCACGCGCTATAAAGCTATGTAGAACCATATATGGTCATCTCATGCTTTTCCGAGCCCATCACCGACATAGCTCAGAGTTGAATAGTGAGCAATTTTTATAGCTTTGTAGCGCTGTACTGAAGTATGAAGTTGCAAACAGAAGTGTGAAGTTGCAACAGACACAAAAGTAACCTAGTTTTGCAACCATTTTAAAATTTATCGTGATAAAATATAGTTGGTGTAGGTTGATGGATATTTCTGTTTAAATGTGGGAAATTTTCACAGACACTGGCTAATCAGTGACATTTTCAGGGACAATGGTGAATCGGGAAAGAGATATTGTAATCAGGGGCCGCCCCCCCTCTCAAATCGGGGACGTCTGGCCACCCTTTCGTAAAATACCTTTGGGATGTTTAAATCTATATTACTTCAGTCTTTTTGAAAAACCATTTAAGGGCAAATGATCATGCCAATTGACATGTCCAGGAATTCTTATTCATGAATAGTTCTTTTTTTATCACATGACAATTTCTTAAAATGACATAAAAATGATGAAAAATAAGTCCGTGGTTTACTTTTACCTGACAATTGTTATTTTCTGAAACATGAGGGATACTTGTCCGATTTAGCCGGTGTTTCAAAATAAGGTTACAACAACTAGTGTTTATTCCCTGTAACCATATTGTTAACTGCTCTATAAGCGTATAGGTAACAGTAAGACCACTATAAACTAATGTGGTGGGCTTCTTTGTACAGTAATACGAGAAAGCCCTTGCCACCCCATCCCCTGTATGCCCCTACTCTTTATGAAAGCGATTAACACTTTTTGGTAAGCCTCCGGTATAATATGCAAAATGTAGGTACTGTAATGTAGACGGTTCGATCACGTTCCCCCGTCTCTAAGGTCCCCCCCCCCACGCCCGTGGTTTCCCTCCGCAGGTGAATGAAGCTGAACCATGCTATGAAACTGTCGTGAAGCAAATCAAGCACAGGTAAGTGAAATGATATGATATATTACTCTATAGGCCCATTCCATCTGCGTCACTTCTGTAATAGCAGCTCAAAACAGCCGCCTTTCGGATGATAGTACCAATTTACAAATAAATTGTCTGTAAAAATTGTGCAAAAAATGTCTGTCAAACTGCCTCTAACATAGCATCGTAAACAAAAGTTGACGTCACTTGAAATGGGCCTATAGGTACTGGATCCGGACAATATGAGCCGAATATTCATGTCGGACAATATGAGCCGGATCCAGGCTCCAGTGTGAGTCGAACATTCCACCAGGAACCCGGAAGGGCCAGAGGGAAAGCCGGGAGAGGCAGAGGGACCCTGGAAGAGGTAGGGCCACACAGAAGATGGGAGTGTCACAGGGGAGGGACAGAGGGACACAGGGCGAAAGGGAACCGGAAGGGGTAAATGGAATCAGATGGGCCAGAGGGACCCCGGGAGGCCAGCGGTACGGGGGGAGGACTCCGGGAAGACAAAGGGATCCTGTAGGGGCAGAGGGAAACGGAGGGTAGAGGGATGCCAGGTGGGCCAGAGGACAGAGGACACCTGGAGGGTCAAAGGGACGCCAGGAGGGCAGAGGACACCGGAATGGCCAGAGGGACTCGGGAGGGTGGAGGGGCCCCTAGAAGGTAGAAAACACCGGGAGGGCCACAGGAAAGGTAGGTGGGGCAAGAGGGAAGCCGGGTGGGCAAAAGGGAAAACAGGAGGGCAGAGGGCACCGGGAGGGCCAAAGGGACCTGGGAGGGCAGAGGGACGTCGGGTGGGCCAGAGGGAAACAGGGAGGGCAGAGGGAACCCTGTGGGCCAGAGGGATGCCCCTGAGGGCCAGAGGAACCCTAGGAGGGCAGAGGGCACCAGGAGGGCCAGAGGAAGCCGGTAGGTTAGACGGCGTTGGGAGGGTTGTGGGACCCTGGTGGGGCAGAGAGAGGAGGGAAACCGGGAGGGGAAGAGGGCACGGGGAGGGCAGAGGGCACTGGGAGGGCGAGAGGGACTCGGGAGGCCCAGAGGGACCCCAGTAGGGCAGAGGGCGCTGGGAGGGTAGAGGGACCCTGGTGGGGCAGAGGGACGAAGGAAACCGGGAGGGGAAAAGGGCACGGGGAGGGCAGAGGGCACTGGGAGGGACTCGGGAGGGCCAGAGGGACCCTGGAGGGTCCGAGGGACCCCAGTAGGGCAGAGGGCGCTGCGAGGGTAGAGGGACACCCTGGAGGGGCAGAGGGACGACCGGTGGGCCAGATGAAATCTGGGCCAGAGGGATGACGGGAGGGCCGGGCGTCCCTCTGCCCTCCTAAGTCCCTTTGGCCCTCCCGGTTTCCTTCTGACCCCCTTTGGCCCTCCCGGTGCCTTCTGCCCTCCCGGTTTCCTTCTGACCTCCTGGTGCCTTCTGTCCTCCCGGTTTCCTTCTGACCTCCCCTCTGCCCACCCAGCGTACCTCTACCCCTCCCAGGGTTCATCTGCCCTCCTGGCGTCCCTTTGGCCCTCTCTGTGCCCCCCTGGGGTTCATCTGCCCTGCCAAGTCCCTTTGATTCACCCAGTACCCTCCAGCCCTCCCGGTTTCCCTCTGGCCCACCCAGCTTCCCTCTGGCCCTCCCGGCGTCCCTCTGCCCTCCCGAGTTCTTCTGCCCTCCCGGATCCCGTGAAAACCGAGAGGAGTAGAGGAAACCCTGTCAGCCAGAGAGACCCGGGAGGGCCAGAGGGATATGGGAGGGCAGAGGGACCCTAGATGGTTAGAGGGACGCTGGATGGGGTAGAGGGAACCGGGTCAGAAGGAATCTGGCCCACTCGGGCCCCCCAGGCCCACCTGGTGCCCTCTACCCCTCCCTGTTTCCCTCTGGCCCACCCAGCTTCCCTCTGGCCCTCCCGGCGTCCCTTTGCCCTCTCGAGTTCCTCTGCCCTCCCGGATCCCGTGGAAACCGGGAGGGGTAGAGGAAACCCGGTCAGCCAGAGAGACCCGGGAGGGCAGAGGTAACTGGGAGGGCCAGAGGGATTTGGGAGGGCAGAGGGACCCTGGAGGGTTAGAGGGACGCTGGATGGGGCAGAGGGAACCGGGTCAGAAGGAATCTGGCCCACTCGGGCCCACCTGGTGCCCTCTACCCCTCCCGGTTTCCCTCTGGTCCTCCCGGCTTTCCTGTGGCCCTCCCGGTTCCCTCCAGGGACCCCCTACCCCTCCTAAGTCCCTTTGGCCCTCCTGGCGCCCCTCTGCCCTCCCTGAGTCCCTCGATCTCGCCCTCCCGGGTTACTTCTGTCCTCCCGGAGTCCCTCTTCC
The DNA here is from genome assembly GCA_029531755.1 of Holothuria leucospilota. Taxonomy (NCBI): domain Eukaryota; kingdom Metazoa; phylum Echinodermata; class Holothuroidea; order Aspidochirotida; family Holothuriidae; genus Holothuria; species Holothuria leucospilota. The sequence continues at coordinate 14,977,262 of CM055980.1, read as the reverse complement.
CCCCGTACCGCTGGCCTCCCCGGGTCCCTCTGCCCTCCCAGGTCCCTTTGGCCCTCCCGGTGCCCTCTGCCCTCCTGTTTTCCCTTTTGCCCACCCGGCTTCCCTCTTGCCCCACCTGCCTTTCCTGTGGCCCTCCCGGTGTTTTCTACCTTCTAGGGGCCCCTCCACCCTCCCGAGTCCCTCTGGCCATTCCGGTGTCCTCTGCCCTCCTGGCGTCCCTTTGACCCTCCAGGTGTCCTCTGTGCTCTGTCCTCTGGGCCACCTGGCGTCCCTCTACCCTCCGTTTCCCTCTGCCCCTACAGGATCCCTTTGTCTTCCCGGAGTCCTCCCCCGTACCGCTGGCCTCCCAGGGTCCCTCTGGCCCACCCGATTCCATTTACCCCTTCCGGTTTCCTTTCGCCCTCATGGGTCCCTCTGTCCCGTCCCTGTGACAGTCCCATCTTGTGTGGCCCTACCTACCCCACCCTTCCAGGGTCCCTCTGCCTCTCCCGGCTTTCCCTCTGGCCCTTCCGGGTTCCCTGTGGAATGTTCGACTCACACTGGAGTCTGGATCCGGCTCATATTGTCCGACATGAATATTCGGCTCATATTGTCCGGATCCAGTACCTATAGGCCCATTTCAAGTGACGTCAGCTTTTGTTTACGATGCTATACTAGAGGCAGTTTGACGGACATTTTTTGCACAATTTTGACAGACAATTTATTTGTAAATTGGTACTATCATCCGAAAGGCGGCTGTTTTGAGCTGCTATTACAGAAGTGACGCAGATGGAATGGGCCTATAGAGTAATATATCATATCATTTCACTTACCTGTGCTTGATTTGCTTCACGACAGTTTCATAGCATGGTTCAGCTTCATTCACCTGCGGAGGGAAAACACGGGCGGGGATGATGTTAGAGAGCGGGGAATGTGATCGAACCGTCTATATTATTGTATACCTACATTTTTCATTTTATACCGGAGGCTTACCAAAAAGTGCTGACCACTTTGATAAAGAGTAGGGGCATTCAGGGGATGGGGTGGCAAGGGCTTTTTCGTATTACTGTACAAAGAAGCCTACCATATAAATTTATAGTGGTCTTACTATATGCTTTAGCTGAACAGAGCAGTTTACAATATGGTTACAGGGAATAAACACTAGTTGTTGTAACCTTATTTTTAAACACCGGCTAAATCATACAAGTATCCCTCATGTTTCAGAAAATAACAATTGCCAGGTAAAAGTAAACCACGGACTTATTTTTCAGGCATTTTATATCAGGAAACTGTCATGTGATTAAAAGAACCATTCATGAATAAGAATACCTGGACATGTAAATTGGCATGATCATTTGTCCTTAAACGGCTTTTCAAAAAGACTGAAGTAAGATAGATTTGAGCATCCCAAAGGTATTTTAAAAAAGGGTGACCAGACGTTTCCGATGGGGGGGGGGGGCAGCCCCTGATTACAATATCTCTTCCCCGATGAACCAGTGTCCCTGAAAATATCCCCGATTTACTAGTGTCTTTAAAAATTTTCCATTTATAAATAAATCCATCACCTTATACCAACTATATTTTATTCACGATATATTTTAAAATGGTTGCAAAACTAGGTTACTTTTGTGTCTCTTACAATTAAACTGTACGCCTACTTATGAAATAAATCCCGGACGTACACAAATACCTCCCACGAACGATCATAGGTAACGGAACGTGAACTATAGGCCTATCAATATTTTATACTGTAGATACACAGTGGTGAATACGTGTTTCATACAACGTCTATTTGTTCCAATTTTTTATTTCAACAATCTGGTCAGCTTATTCTACAAGCAGGAATGAATATAGGCCCTATAAGAAAAAGAGGCAAGGAGACATTTCAGTATAGACAAACCACTGCTTGGCTAATTGTAGACCCATATTACTGAAGATCGGAGTTGAACAGTGAACTTTCATAGTGAAAGTTTCTCACCGTTCAACTTTGAGCTGTGTCCGTGATGGGCCCGGAAAAGCATGAGATCATGGCCGTACGGGACTGTTTTTCTCAGGGAGGGAGGTGATTTTTGCCCGACTCCAGACCTAATTTAACTTCCCAATTTCCCGACTGAGACAAAATATCTGTCTCAAAATATCCGATTTAGTCAGGTTTCTGACATTTGAGGGGGGTTGGGGGTTGGGGACAGCCGCTCCCAGCACCCCTGGTCCGTACGGCCATGCATGAGATGACCATATATGGTTCACCAGGCGCGGTTCTAGATCGAGACTTTTGGGGGGGCTTAGGGGGGACTTGAAACGGAAGAACATAAACTTTTCTCTCCAATATGTAAATCGGTCACGCGCACGCTGAAACCAATGATAATAAAAACAGTACCATAACCAGGGACGGCGCAAGGTTATTTTGATAGGGGACATGGGTTGAGTGATCGCCGTCGTGGGGGAGGGGTCTAAGGGGAGAAGAGTCCCCTTCCTCTGAGAAATTTTTGCTAATTTAAGGTTGCTAAGATGCAAAATGGTGCGTTCTTTGGGTAATTTTTTTACTATATGACTGGAAAATGTTCATAACTTTGTGAATTCTAATTTTTGGTTGGGGGAAAGAGGGCCTTCTTAGGGGAGAGGTCTAAGGGGAAGGGTGTTCCCCTCCCTTTGAGAAATTTTTGCTAATTTAGGGTCGCTAACATGCAAAATGGTGGGGTCTTAGGGTTATTTTTTGACTGATATATATGGCTGGAAAATGTTCATAATTTTGTGAATTCTAATTTTTGGCTGGGGGAAAGAGGGCGGTCCTAGGAGAGAGGTGTAAAGGGAGGGGTGTTTCCCTCTCCTGTGAGAAATTTTGGTTACTTCAAGGTTGCTAAGATGCAAAATGGTGCAGTCTTCGGGACAGTTTTGACTGATATATGGCTGGCAAATGTTCATAACTTCGTGAATTCTAATTTTGGTTTGGTAAAAGAGGGCTGTTCTAGGGGATAGGTCTAAGGGGAGGGATCCCCCTCCCCTTTTGAGAAATTTTGGTTACTTGAAGGTTGCTTAGATGCAAAAATGGTGTTGTCTTTGGGATATTTTTGGACCCGATCATATGAGTTCAAAACATTCTTTATATTTTTGGTTAGGTGAAAAAGGAGCCTTTTTTGTCTAAGGGTATGTATCAACAAACCTCCTGAAATCCCCTTTTGGACACATTACTGCCCTCTAGTCGGGGAAAGTTTTACGCAAAAATACGTGCGTGGAGTCCACAGAAATATTCTCGAACTATTAAGAAAATTTGCCTTCATTTGTGCATTATAAAATCGTATCTAAAGGCTGGTAGAAACCGGAATATGGCCTCTTGGAAGCCCTGAATTAACTATACTGATCAGATATAGGCCTACCCCGCCCTCTTTTCTTCTCTTTCACGTCTTCTTTTCCTACTCTTTTTCTCTTTTCCTGCAAATTACAGGGGGGATAGGCCTCCCTTCCCCCTGAGTGGCACCGCCCCTGACCATGACATAGATGTAACGTATATACAGGCATATTTTTTTTTGTTTGGAAGAATGTAGCAAACGTTACTGAGAGATACGAGCAACTGGACCTGTTCACATTAATGGGAATAACGATTCGGTCTGTAGATTTGACTTAAAAGGGCTAGTATAGCTTGACGAGATCAGCGACGAAATGACTCGTTTTGAACTTCCAACAGATGATTAATCCTTTAACTTGATTCACATGTACGTACATACTATCATAGATGTTACTTATCTGACCCAACTTCCATTGTATGAAATCGTGAACCTAATATGTGATTTCGAGACACAGACGACAGTTTCCCTTGACAAACTAATTCCACTGGACCAAGATGTGCACAAGTGTATTGGACAATTTTGTTTTTCTCAGTACACGCAAATATAGCATAACACAATCTCTGAAAATTTTTTTTTTTGGGGGGGGGGGGCTTGAGCGAACTTTGGGGGGGCTTAAGCCCCCAAAGCCCCCCGTAAAACCGCGCCTGTCAGGTTCACATATAGCTTTATAGCGCGTGAAACTTTGGAGGTATGTAACCGGCCTTTACAATGGAATTCTATGTTTGTGACGATCTCTATGGCCCACCTAACAACATTTATGCAGAGCCCTACACAGACGCATATCTTAAAGGGAAAATATCATGGGTCTACATTAGGGAACTCAGCCTACAGGGGGCCGGCCAACTTGGGGTTGGAGTAATGGTGGATCAGATAGAGTGTCCGGTGATTTCCGAGTCAAGTCTTGTTCTCTTCAGGTTTCTGCTCGTAACAGCTCCATCCACTCTCAGCCTTCTTGTTACACTCTAGTCCGTTGGAACGTTAAATGGCGATACGAACAACAGGATTGCTGCAGTAGTTTAGTACACACCTTTTCTGTACTTCAGCCGAACGAGAGGGGAGGTAGTCGAACGAGAGGATGGTCTCGTCAGTGTCCATCTACGACCTTCATGACAGCTTCCTAATGAACCGTTGATAGACTTGTGGCCGGATGTGACTATGCTTGATAGGATGACATTACTGTGGAATATTCTCTTCAGAATTTCAGCTGAGGGCGTGGTAACGACAGCAACTAGAAAAGCTAGACATGCTTTAGTTAAGGACAGATGCTAGCTACCCTAAATACATTTTAGGTTGTGGGACCGGCAAAATTCATGACTTTGTGACTACATTTTGACCAACAGGAAAGAATACAAGACAATTATGCTTGAAACTGCTGGAGGGGCTAGAAGAAAACTAAGCTGGGAGAATTAAACTATCTGGGATAAAATGAGGAAATCTGACCTAGCTTTTAGGGATCTTGTAATTCCTCTAAGAATAGGTCTTTTTGTATCTGGCAATTGGTCGAAACAAGAGGGTTAGATAAAGCCATGCAGCGTCACCGGGACCTGCTCGGTCTTGGGAGTATGATGAAAAGCATGCATCCACCTGTTGATGCAGAATGGGGCGTGCAAAATTGTTGTTATTGATGCTAAGGTTTCAAGACTCTCTTATCTCACCACAGTCAGTAAAATTCTCCCTAGCACTAAGTTTACTTCTAGCCCTTCCTCTAATACAAAAAAAAAAACACCTGTCTAGTTTCGTACCGTCTGGGTGAGATTAGAGACCCTTTGCCCTGCAAGGCATTGTTTTTCTTCAATTGGCTGAAATTCTTTCTAATGTATTCTCCGTCTATTTTCTTTCCCGATTTTTTTTGCTTGTTTGCTTCCTTTATTTTCAAAATTTGTTCCTATTTTCTGCCTAGAGGAGATGGGATCCATACCCTCTGGATCTTCACCTGAGAGGATGGATGATGGTAAATGAGGGACGCATAAGGCTTTGAGTAAATTCTGCTCAAACTGTCCTGTAAAACTGACTAACGACAACCTATGCAATTGTGATTTATTAGAGCGAAGCGCGCCGAAAAGACCATTTAGTATGAATTTCCTTGACATGCTTCACTTTACATCGCACACGTTATCTATCATATTCAAATTCACATTTAGTTTCTCTTAACTTGGCAACTTTTCTTGACCCACTCATTAGGGTTCTGTTACCAAACCCCAATTCGTGGCAACGCACTGGCAACTGGCTCTTTTCCACTCATTGTGTGACTTTAAAAGAAAATCTGCATCGGCACAGTGATTTTAAGTATCCCTTTTTGATAGGGATGAAAAGATAAAATCGGGACAGCAGCTGTCATCCTTCCAACTCCCACATTGACAACCTTTCTTTACGTCCTCGTCTTTCTCTCCCTCTTAAATCCGCTTTGCTCTGCTCTGCGTCATAGTCTGTCCTCGCGGACTCCCTAGTCTAACGCTCTCTATATTCCCTTTCCTAGTTACCTCATCCTTCCTCTTTCCAGTGCACTATCTGCCTGGCTTCATCCCTCGTGCCGGTTTCTGCCTTCTGGGCTCTTCACTTTCTCATTCCCTTATTTCGGTCTTTTCCACGGTCCCTAGTCCTGCCTGTTTCAGTACTCGTCCCTTCGATATTTGAACCAGTTTTCTGCTTTTTCAAGCCCTTTTCCTTCTCTCCATCCTTTCCTTCCATCGGTAACAATTCCTATATTTATTGTTATTTTATTTTCCTTCCCTTTTCTCCTTTTTTTTCTTTTTCTCTCCCTCCTTCCCCTTTCCTTCCCTCTTCTTCCTTCCCCTTTTTTCTTCATTTTCCGTCGTCCCGATTTTTCTTCGATTTTTCCCCCGGGGCTACGCTACTGATGCTCATTCGAAACGGCGAAAAGACTTATTTATTTTCATTAAAGGTACAATTTTCCAAACTGGTTGAGTTGTATGGTTTGTCTATGTGTATGACATCTGCCTATGTTTATTTGTATTTCCTTACATGGGGGGGGGGGGTGACAAGTCTCGGTCAATTTGTTCCTCAGAAAATTGTCTGAACGGTAGCCGAACTTTCAAAATAAACGGAAATCAAGTTTAAAGGAAATATTGCAATTGAAATGCAACCCACATGGCATGCAAAGAAATTAGCTTTAATTTCTATTTAACAATCAAGTCTCACCATCAAACTCCAGAAACATCCTTATACCCCAAATTACAGTATTGTGCATTTCAAGAGTTACAGAAATTACATCATTGGAATTTTTGAAAGTTTGGGCCAACAAATTATTCTTGAACAACAAATTACTGAAGTTCCTTCTGTGAAAACCTTATTTCGTGGGAAGAATGCTAAAGTACTGATTTATTTTCAATAATCTATCATTTTCTTTGAAAGAAACGCAATATTTCCCTTCAAAGGAAACGTAACATCATGGTAAAAAAGGAAGCGTGACCGTAACGTCATAGAATACTTGCCCAGTACGTTGTGAATATACGCCCTTGTAAATGTTTATGAGAATTGCCATATCCCAACAATCCTTCAAGATATGAAAACTTACTAAACCTTCAGGGGGTTGGAAGCCAAAAGGCTTTTGTAGACCTATCTTGCGTCAGGTAGAATGATGTAGATGAGACATGAACTTTTTTGTATGTAGCGTAAAATTTTGCTTTCATTTTTCTGATGTCTGAAAGTTTTGCTCTTTATTGTTTAGTCAGTGAAACAATCAGTCCCACGAAGCTCATTTGCTTACGGTTCGTATCAATTTCCTAGGTTTGTTAGTAGGCCTATTATGGATGGGAGGCCTACCACACAATTAACCGTTTGGCCCATCCAGCACTTAAAGGCTGTCTAATCTCATCCAGACACTAGCCCCTCCTCCATTTTAAGTGTACAAAGAACACCTGTGTAGTACACCGCAAAGAACGAGGCACCACTCACCACAGCTAGGAACCCCCGGTTTGGGGGATGCCATATCACCTTTTATCCATTCGATGCATCTTTAATTTAAGAACACAAGTATACCTAAGAGACTCTTTCAACTTTGTATACCATGGACGGTTGAGATTTTGAGATGAGAAAACTCGTATGACAGGGTGGTGGTTTCTGCCCTTTAACTTCATTCCAAGTGCCATTTTGCATAGCGGAGGAATATAATGCGAAAAATAACTTTCATTTTTGCGTTATCTTCAATTCATTTGCTACCACATGCACACCACAATTTGAGCTCATTTCTTCTTTCAATAGGGTTTTGAATCAGTGGCCAAAAACCATCGGCGGGTAAGTCCTTTTAATAAGTGGTATTCTGCATGTTACGATCTGAAGTTTTCAATCACCATAGTAAATCGTAGCTCAACATTGACCGATAGAAACAGTTCAAAAACAAACTCCAAATTGGTGACTTTACTAAGGGAGGCTTTTGACAAAGGTGTTACGAACTTTTAATCAAATGGTGCTGATGTAACGTGGGATATTTTGACTTTGGGTCTTTAATTCAGTAAAGAAAAATTTGTGAAGAAGATAAATTCGTCTCTAAGTGTGTTTGCTATTTGTAAATGTTGCTTTTTCTCTATGCCCAAGGTTTCATTGTGAGATATGGGTCACATGCCATTGATGATACCTGGTAATTACCGACCTCATGGGCAAAACATCAAATATACAATGGAAATGTATGGTAGTGTTATGGTGTGTGTGTGTGTGTGTGTGTGTGTGTGCGTGATATGCTGGTACATGGTAGATAGGTAGGTATATATGCTGGTAGGTGGTGTATGACCGTTTTAATTTTGACTTGTTAATTGCCACATTTGACATGTTTTTCACATTTATATTAGTTGGACCCTTCTGAAATTTTCAATGCTTCACTAGTTTTCAAAAATTTAAGGATAATTGACCTTGTGCTCTATAATTATACAGGTATGGTAATTTGAAACAATCTCAAAGTGTTTCAAATAATTATCTTTACAAAAAAATCTTCTGTAAAAACCTGTTAAGGGGTCGGTGTCTTCCCCCCCCCCCCCCCGCCAATTTATCCTATAATATATAGAGCCTATAAGTGTATGACATTAAATTAAAGAGGTTTTAGTCATCAAGCTTTGCGCATGAGTCCTATTATTTTTTTAAGTCCTAGAAAGTGATTTTAGCGAGTTTTCATAATTAACAAGTTTTTTACGTGCTAATTTATAAAACACGGATCTTGAAACAAAGTGGGAATGTTGTGATTCAATGTTATGAAGGCCTTGGAAGTGCCATGACTGCCGGTCATTTTAGGCCGCGTTTGTGGCGAATTACGGTTCCTTGGTGGGCTACGTGCCTACTGATGATAGTACTTCTTTCAGATAATGTAACAAATCTTCTCCCCGCCCAGCCCCCCGCCCAAATTTTCGAGAGGACTGTTTGCCTCACCTCCCAACAATGAACCCCAGGTTACCCTTCTGGCTGGAGTCGGCCCTTTTTCCTCCTGGCCAGGACCCTCTTTGCTCGGCTACTGATCAACCATTTCATTCTTATCACACCTCCCTTCCCATTTTCGAGGAAACAAGCTCATTACACTAAACTGGTCCTGGCGGCAGGTAACGCCATTTCTTGCCATCTCAACACGTTCACCTGCAGAACAGGCTGAGACCGGAACATCTGACGGTGTAATTATGCATAAGGCTTCTTCGATCTTAAGATCCTGTGGACGAGAAAACATTGCATCACGTTCAACTAAGATCTTACCATTCTGTGATCATTCAATGCTTTTTCTTCTTCTCAGCTGATTTGTACAGCCTCATCTTTCTTTTCACTGTAGATCTTCAACAGAACCGCTATATAATGCGTATATTTATCATTCGGCAGGCATTAAACAGCTGCAAAAGAAAGAAAAGGGGGACGTGTTACGGTTTAACCATAAACGAAAGGGGGAAAGTCTAGCAGTGTTGTGACCGTTTACACAAAGATTGTCGAAGGATCACATCAACATGAATGCGTCATGGCAGTGACGTGAAGCTCTCCCCTGTCTGTGTTAGGGTCCATGGACTAACCGTAAGGCCCTTGTTCGGTCAAGAAACAACGCCCCGGTGGCGGTCCAGAGGGAGAACCCCCACGAAGCGTGCAGAAAATTTTGGTTTTAAGTGTTTAAAAAATTTTTCGTGCAAGTAGGCTACTTAAACTCCTTATAAACTCGTATTTTATGATCCCTAGTGTTTTGGTTGGTTCCGCCTCGTCAAGGATTCAAGAGAGTAATGTTCCTTATTTTCAAATTTTAAGGCATCGATATTTAAAATAAATATTAGCCTATGATATAAGCTATTTAATTACCCTTACTTGTCTTTGTTTTGTTAACGCTACCATGTTTCGCGTTAAAAAGGTAACAAAAATCGCAGTTTTGAAAGTTTCGAGCAATTGAAGTATTTCACATGCCCGAAGCAACGATAATGCAAAGATTTATATCGCGATTAATATCACGCTTTGGCAATGCAATTAATAACGCCTCGTCTATATGTCCGTCAATATCTGTGACTAGGGCTAAACCATTAGTGGTGAATTTTAGAATGGTCGAAGACACGGTAGATAATGTTCGAAATAAATCCTACTTTACAGCCCCGTTTTCGACGAACCTGGTCTAACAAAAGGAAGGAATTGAAAGTGACTTCTATTTGTCTTTAAGATATGTATGCTGAGACAGGCCCCTTATAATATAACAAATTAGAGGGGCACGTTTTATGGTTGGATTGGTACTTGCACTGAAATCATCGCTAAGAAAACATAGGTTGATATGAAAAATATGGGGAAGATACTACAACATGATAAACCATTGGGAAGAAATATAAATCTTGAGATAAGTCAACCTTAGCTATCGAAAGACAAGCTGTACAGGAGGCTGAGTGGACTGAGAGGACTCCTTACCCCTTCTTTCAGGAAACTACTTTACAATTTGTATTTTTCATCCAAAAGTTATTTGTTAGTTCAATCTCAGAACGGCCAAAAATTACCTTAGAAAGTATGCATGAGTGATAGGTTCTTTAGGAGAGGTGGAGAGGGGCTGATCCCATTTGCCTGCCTGTGGAAAACTCTGTACCTTGCAAGTTGCCAGGGTTTGCCCAAACTGCAGTGCCGCTGGCTTGTGCGCCTATGTTAGAAATGCAGAGAATCCATAAAGGACGGGTAAGCTTCCTAAAAAACTCTCGTCAGCCTTGAAAATTGGTGACTAAGAATCGGTGTACTCAGGGGCGTAGCAAGCGGGTTGACAAGGTGGACAATGTCCAGAGGACCCAAGGGTTTAGGAGGCCGCGATCAAGATCAATAAGAAAAAAAATTGAGGAGTGTGAATCCGTCTATGATGCTCAAGTTTTGTACTTCGGCAAGTGGGTTTGGGCTATCATTGGTTGTGGGGTCTTCACTGCCCCTTGTCCGTGGGCCTCAGAGGATCTTACTACGCCCCTCAGTGTATAAGCTGAAACAAGCATCGGAAGTGAAAATCTTACCAGTTTGTCATCTTTCAGAGTATCTTCGTTATACATCGGCTGATCTCGGTGTAGACGATGTGGGGTATGATTTTCCACATCTGTATTTATGACGGATCTTGGATAGAACTGGCTTCAAATTTTCATATCCTGCAAACCAGAATAAAGGGACGTGTTAGAAACTGTGAACTAGGTAGGGAACCGAGGGGTTCGGACCCCTCCTCTCTGCTCTCGCCATGCAGGAAAAGGGAAAAGTATTGGAAAGGAACAAGGGTGGAGAAAAAACCGGAGGGAAGTGTCATTTCTTGGGAGGCATTAGTCTAGCCAAAATGTTCTTGGTAAGTTAGGAGCGAGCTGACGGTGGTGGCGCTTCATTTAAATACTGCTGCAAAGGTACGTTTATGGAAAAGGCCGTTAACAACCCCCTCCCACACAAATACACACACACACAAACCTAAAAACCTACAATTTCCCTGCGACCACTACAAGAGACGTCTTTGAATGTTGCTAAGCTTTACTATTACTACTACATAAGCTTTTCTACCGGGAAGGGCGCGGGGACAGAGCTCTCCTTGTCCATATCCCTGGGATGTCACCATATCCCAGTTCTCAAATGAAGAATACCGATCTCGAAAGCACAGTCCGGCCATTGCGCTGGGTAATGTCTTGTTCATCTGGGGGACAAAATAAAAGGCAAACACGTTACTCGTAATTAAAGAAAAAATAAACACTAAAACGTTTGACCCATTTGGCATACGCCAGACAACACTTGCCTGTCTGCAAAATGATTCTTTGTAAATTTTATGGAGCATCCTTCGTCGGTCTAGGTCTCTAGTAGTGAAAGTTACCAATACGAATACCATTCTACCGATAATAAATGAAAATAATATTTTAAGCGTTATTGTCATATGTCACGAAAACCTTTTGGGAGGGGTCTTGTCCTATAGGCCGGGGGAAGGGTGGTAAAATTGAGATGTTTATTATTCTTTATTAATTAATTATATAGTATTTAATATATTCTATACGTGCTTACTGCTAGATGCCAACTAGTGCAGTAATCCTACCAATTTTGAGGCAAGGGTACGTGTAAGAGTTGGCCTAGGGGAGGGCGTCCTTCTGACCCCCTTCTGATCATGGGCATGTACTACTATGTGTGCAGTTTCAATTTGCCAATTTTATGTCAATCAAAAGGTTATCAATTGTGAATTAGTAGCCTCACTTGAAATATACATGTGGGATGATGCAATAATTCTTGACATAACTACATCACCATCTCATATTTGACCTGTATAGACTCATACATGTTTACGAACAAATGACGTCACGGCTGGTTGGCAAAAGACTTGTAAGGCACACTTACGCTGTCGTCACATTGAAAAGTGAATGGTCTAATACCAGACTTCATATAATTTATTTGGGAGCATAAGAGTCCTCATATAAATGGGGTGTCAGTGGCGTTGGAACCGGGGGCCAGGGGGCCATAGCCCCTCAGTATTTTTGTGGGGGGTCAAATTTCATCAATAACATATCTATAGGTCAATACTGACGTTATAAAAAGTCCGTATTTCAACTTTCAAGGAAAATTCCCCAAACGGTTAATTTCGGGAATTCTCATTGAGTTCGGGATATGTTTTTAGGAAATGAGATATTTTTGAGAAATAACTTGCAGGAAACTTAATTAACCTAATACCCAGATTAGTTAAAATTATTTATAAGTTTAATTTGAAGTCAATCATTAATTTCCGATTTTCAACCACTTAAAAACTTCCTTGGTAATTAAAATAAAGTTCAGATTTGAATTGCACAAGCAGCTATATATTCGCTATTAATTCACCAGTGTGTTTTAATGGTTAAACATATATTATAAGGTTATCAGCGGTGTTTTTAGGGGGGGGGGGGACATTGGGCCATGTCCTCCTCACTGATGCCGCCTGTTTAGTACCTAATATACGTAAATTTTTTAACACAAATTTACTTCAAATGTAGCATATGTGGCATCAGATTTTTAAAGGGGAGGGGGAACTTCCTCCCCTTAGACCCCTCCCCCAGGTCGGCGGCCACACAACATAATGCATGCCCCCACCTCCTTGAGAGAAATCCTGGCTACGCCACAGTTAATTGTCATTATTATTGTAACGACTTGCCCCAAATTATAATCAGTATGGAAGGGTAGTTAAACGGCAAATGATCACGGTATGTAACATGGCATGCGGTGTGATAACGGATGCATGCCTATACGCGTAATATGTATTGATGTTTCCGTTTCCTTTTTTTAGTTTTTGTTGCCCAAATTAAAATCGGAAAAAAAAGTTGATCAAATACGATGTTTTGGTGTGGGAAGGGGGTCAAGGTAGAGAAATCGCGTCAGGTCTGCCCCCATGTCAAACATCTTTGTACACCGCTGGAAGTTACTTCAAGATTTAAAGGTATGGTTACACTGACTATTATAGGCCTATAGCTTGTAATTCGTATATAAATATACGAACGTATGTGAGTGCTTGTAATTCGTATATAAATATACGAACGTACTATGTGAGTGTGAATTTCGAAATTCACTATTATAGAGTGTGGTGCAAGCCAGTGCACTGTTCACTTAAATAATGCAACTGGAAGGTTTACGTCCATTGCTTGGATTCATTGCCTTATTTCACGCTCTTTGGTTTTGCTTCTTCCTTGTCTTTTCATTGGGGTGGCTTTCGCCACTGATCACCCCCAGGCTTCATTAATAGTCAAGTTAATACACGTTCCTGGGCTAAAACAGGTGCATTTGCTCAAATAATAGTGTTTGATAAATATACTTGGAGTGTAACCGTGGTTACGCAGGATTGTGGTGGTAGCAGCAAAGATTTGTGGAAGAAATTGCTCTGGGGCCGCCGATGGGGGGGAGGGGGAGTGAAACATAACTGGTCGTGTGATAAGGGGAAGGTAAATGGGTGCGTTCCGCTTAGTGAGAAATACATCTCTTCCCTATTGTCCCTTTGTTTTCTCCGTGAGGGATTGACAAAAGTGTTTCAAGTTCTAAACAAGTATAAGCTACCCTTTCCTACGAAAACTAACAAGTAATAGCCTGTCCCACTGGTTTCAAATATTGTGCACATTGACCAATGAAAGTTTGAGCTACGTGAGCTTCAGTAGAGTGTGTCCCATTTAACACTTATTGAAAATGCAATTTTCCACATCGAAAGGATGAAATAATAAAAATAGCCTGACATACCTTCAACTTTAACTACGATTGAATTTCTGCCACAGTCACATCAGAAATTAGGCTCATCTCTTCAGCACACTGCTTCGAAAACTTCGTAGACACGGTTACATTTTCAGCGAAGAAACTCCCTCGAGTAAGTTTGTGTGCTAGCCAAGGAAAAAAGTGAGAAAATTACATATGTTGATAAAGTTTTTTTTTTCCTTAGGCAAAGAGCCTCCCTCACGCCTACTGGCAATTGTTATAACAAACTATTGAGAGATACCGAATACATTGTTTACCTTTGAATATATGTCACAAATGGTACAAAGCGTTGACACCACAAAAAGAGCATAAAGTCGGACACGAAAATCTTATTTTGATTGTACCTTTCTCGTGAGAGCATTGTAACATCAAGAGGCTAACGATTGTCAAATATTTCACTTGAAATTTTTTCTGATAAAATGAAAACAAGATTGGTACTTCAATACTTTTAATTTTCCTGAAAAAGTCACCAAACAAACTGACAAAGATCTGAACTAAAGCAAAGGGCCAAGGACTTTTGGCAAGTATGTGTTTCTCTGTTTCTCTGCTCTGTTTATCAAAACTGTGGTGGCAGAACCAGAGGGAACATGAGCTACAAAAAGTTTAGGTGACGTCGCACTTTCATGGCCTACGAAAAAAATCCTTACACATATATTTGAGTTCCCAACAGCATTTGACGTAAGAGTCTTTTGCTGGGGCCCTCCAAGCTTTACAGAGATTATAGGTCCTGCATCAACCCTAGTCCTGCCCTAGGTTGCATTATGGTTCTGAGAGTGGGCTGTTCCCAGTTGACATGAAATAACATAACAGGTTAAAGGGCAAATGAGGGCTAAGGCCCATAAGATGCCCTGACGTCCAAACCCTTCACTAAAAACAACCAACCAGACCAACACTTAGGGAGCCCAGTACGATGATATTCTACCAGTCAAGGAATAACTTGCCAATGTTAACCTTAAAGCAGTGCACAGATATGGAGTTAACTATTACCCACTCAAACAGACTATCCCACTCGTTGACAACTCTATATGAGAGAAGCTGAACTTTCTAATGTCAAGCCATGCAAAACACTTCACTAGCGCTTCTTACAATGGCACCGAACCCAAGAATTACTCGGGTTCGAGGCCATGTTAAGAAGGTGCTATCTATCTCAGATGCTTTTTATTTTTATTTTGAGGAGAATAATTAGGGAAAGTATATGATATGGGGAAAATCAGTCCACCTTAGCCCCCTCCCCTCCGGTCTCTGTACTGAAAACCAGTAACTGTAAAACTTAAGGTACATACATCTACGACGAGAGAGTGTTATGAACAAGAACTTACGCTAATAAAAAAAAAAACGATTTGCGGTCCCCTTCCCCCCCAAAATGATACATGTCCACCAATTTTATTACACCTCTCCCCATGCTCTACACAAATCTATATAGTCTACATAAATGTCTGAGGAGATAATTTGGTATAAAAGCGATTAGGAAAACGCCCCCAACACTCACACCCTACCCTCCCCTCCCTATCCCTAACACCCACACTATGCCCTCCCTGTCTGTGGGGCTAGTAAAGGTCATTCCTTAGATATGTGTAATCTCACACATTAGTATAGGCAAGACAAAGTCACATTCTGTTGTCAACCTGACAAAGTATGAATTATTTCATGTCAATTTTATGCCGAAAAGTATAATATTCTTCAATACTTTAAGCAACACCATGTAGGGTATTTTATGTGGGGCTCAGTGGGGTTTGCAGCCTCCACCCCCATTTGAGAAGAATATTTGCAACTGGGGCAAAGAATATGCCATATGCGGGCAGGTAAAAGGTGTGACATTATTTTCTATAAATTTTTGGGCAGTAGTACTCATCCCCACTTTTTAAAAGAGGTCCTGCATATTTATAATCTATATGGACTTCCCAATACATCAGTCGTGTATGAGACATCTTTGGGGCCTGGGCCACCATGACTTTTAAAAGGGCATGAGTAGTTATCTAACCATAGGCATTGCAAGAAATTGGCGGCTGAGAGCCAAAGACCCTCCCAGTGAAAAATGTAGGAATAAAGAATGTGCTTCAAATTCCTCATTTTGTAAGGACGGAAACTATTTTTCTTAGCTTTGTGCAATGTATCAACCTTTCCAAAGAAGTAGCTAAAATCTTTTCAATATCTAATCCTGTAAAGTACAGAAATGTAAAAATTAAATTATATCGAAAAATGCCAAACATTTTCTATGGGGTGCTACCCTTTCCCCTTAGACCTCCGGCCCAGGACGAAAGTCTGAAATATTCACGCCACCTCTACCACCTCACCAGCAAAGAACAGCTCACTATGCCTATGTTCCCATCCCTTAGTACTTGAAACATCAGGTGGATCTACCAAATTCTTATCTTGCTGGCTTATAACAAATGTAGCTACGAAACATACTTGTCAAAGTTGTCCTATACGAATTCAATAATTTTTGGTAAAAAAAAAAAAAACAAAACAAAACAAATAACAAGGTGTTCAGCCCGCCTGAGAGGGCCCGCCCCCTATTTTGCAGTGTAGCCGAAAATTACCTCCCTTTATTTTCAGCATTTATGGGCAAAGTGAGAGAGCCTGGACCCGCCTGGGTGCAGTCGGGAGGACTTGGAAAGTTCGAGAACTAGGGGAGAAAAGGGTCCATTGGAAGAAATGGAAATTGTCAATCCTACCTACACCCCAAGAAATTCCTGAAATCCTGCGAATATGGCACTATCCCAAGATAACAAAAACATGGACACCCTTTTGCCTGAATAATTGAACTGTTTGAAAAACTATTCAAAGAAAAGAACACTAAACCTAATTTGATGAGAGTGTAGGAACTAAAGAATAACATTTGCTTTGCACACTTAAAATGAATACTGCTTACAATTTAGTTTTCAAATGAAGTGAACAGGGTTTAGTAAAGGTTTCAAAAAATCTAAAATTGTTGCTAGCTAGCTGCGATGTGAGAAAATTTCTTAATTTAGAAACAGTCACCACAAATTAGGGTAAGAGTTGAGATTTTGGGTAACACTTAGGATAGTCTAAGTATATAGGCCAAATTTAGGGATTAGGCTAGGTGGCAATGTTACGTCATTTCCGTTCACTGATTCTGAATTCGTACGTAACGTGGTTACGTAGTTATGGAATTTGGCGGAAACAATCAATGGGGACTCAAACAAGGAAGGGAATCACATTTTGGCAGCTACATTATAGAACTCTATCAAGCATATTACAAACATTGCAGCTGCTGTTACATCATGCGTAAGGATGAAATCACAATTCCCTTGATCGTCACTTTCAAAAACGTTGTCCGGTGGAGAAAATTTCCCCGTGAAATATTTTACCCGGCACGCAACTACAGAGTACTGTATTTCTTTTTGGTCTAATTTGATATGATCAAATGAACCAAACAACCGTTAGTTTTATCTCTAAGGGTGGTTAAAATTTAGAATAACTGGCTAACAATTTTGATGACAGATTGAGGTGGTTGGAAACGGGCGGCGATCTGTTCAAATTATTGGGGGAACACTAGCTTGGGTGAAAACTTTGGTCCTTCGGTAGAGGGGCCGTGGCGTAGCCAGGATTTCTCTCACGGGAGGGGGCATGCAGTATGTGTGATCGCCGGCCTGGGGGAGGGGTCTCAGGGGATGGGTGTCCCCGTCCTTTTTGGAAATTTTTGAAAAATTAGGTGTCCTTACATGCAATCTGGTGCCACATATGCTATCTTTTGAAGTAAAATTTGGGTTAAAAACTTTACGTATTTTTAGGAACTAAGAAAAAAAGGCATCAGTGAGGCCATAACCCATGAGTGTCCCTCTTCCCTTTGAAAATTTCTGAAAAATTAGGTGTACTTACATGCAATCTGGTGCCACATATGCTACCTTTTGAAATAAAATTTGTGTTAAAAACTTAACGTATTATTAGGTGCTAAAAAAGTCGGAGGGGGGCCATGGCCCAAGGCCCCTTTAATACGCCACTGGTACAGGGGAAAACCATAGGTCCCCTGCTGGGGTCCAGGGGGAAGCTCCTGGGAGCCAAGCGATTTGGCGCATTCTAGAGGACACAGATCACATATTTCTGATCTGAATTTCTCCTCAGCTGCCGTGAATAAGGCTAATATCACAATTATTCACATCGAAAATGTGTGTTACAACATTTTATTTTTTCTTTATACCCCTACATATTGGGGGCGACATTTGATATTATTGCCCCCACTAAAAATATCGAGGGGACATGTCCCCCTGTAACCCCGTGATCGCCGCTCATGGTTGGAAAGGTTAGGGGCTAAGTTTTTAGGACACGGAAGTTATGTAAAGGGGTCAATATTCTAAACTGTCATTAGAAAATAAGAAGTTCGATTGAAAATTTTCAGCAAATTAAATATTACCCATTGTTGTAATAAGCATATATTTCACATTTTTAAAACCATTGTCTAATACATTTCAAATTGAACGACGGTCTCTTAGCTAAAGGTACACTGTCAAACCTCCAATCTACTATAGGTGGGAATCTTGGGGGACGAGGGGAGACATATCCCCCAGTTTTTGGAAACGCTGCCATTGAATTTTACTATTTTACACAGTATAACTTCAAAGTAATATCTTTGCCTCAAGGGCCCATTATCCCCCACCACTTTTTCACACAAATCTCCTCTACTACCGACAATCTGCCTGCTGCCCGAGGCCCCCAACAAATTTAGCAGTTCGGCGAGAATTTACCTCTGGTTAATATGGGGAGGGGGATTCAGATGTTCTTACCGTAGTTTCAATGGAATGAATTTAATAATGGAACACTTTGAAAACTTACCTTTAACCCGATAACCGCACACAGGAATTTTTTACAGCAGTTCCATGATGATAATGTAGCCTTTTCAACGGTAAACGTCAAGGAAATCTGGTTGCTGCGGAAAATTGGTCTTTGCAAGCAAAATGGTTAGTTAGGTTGGTGTCTTCTGAGCAATTTCTTTCAGAAAAGAATCCTCAGGTGGTAAAAAATGAGTTCCAAACAAGCCAAGAGCGGCGAAATGACTAGTGTTCCTTCTTGTTCAAATCTGCGATCTTGAATGTCGTCATCGAGTTTGATTTTTGTACCTTTGCAATTCCCGCCTTTAATCACATGACTCAAAATAAAAGATGCACTGATAACTATGCATCATGTGCTTTATGACATCAAGCTGTGTCCAGTCGGGGCAACTAAGCTTATTGTAGCCAGATAAAAGGTGTTTCTCACTACTAGGCTGTGCAAATTTGCAAAACAATGTGGATTAGCTGGAGGTGTGCAAGTCAAACAGCTAAACACTCTTCGAGGAGATATTCAAAAGAAGAAGCGACTTCTTGTGGCCTTCCAGAAGAATGAGAAAACTGATGATTAAAATGCGTAGTGCACGTGGTGGTTGATTAGGTGTCACTTGTCTTTACAACCCAAAGGGATAGTGCGCTGATTTAGGGATATTTCACACTACTTACTTTATTCATTTTATTTCAACTTTGCTTAAAAGAGGGTAGAACTCTGTTACTCTTTTAAGGGCCGTAGCTAGGGTCATACGTTTGGGGGTGTGAAGGTCCCAAATTCCGTCTGGATGGATGTTTTTTCCAACTGAATGGTAGAGCGTAAATTTCACGATTTTTTTTTTTTTTTTTTTTTTTTTTTTGCGCCCTGCATTTATATCTCTCTTAATGTAACAGAGTGAACTTCACTCTTCGACGATTTCCTACAGTGACCACTCTTTTTTCGAGTGGAAATAGACTGAAATTCCACTCTGCTCAGAGTGGTAATTAACTCTAAATGAGTAAAAAATTCCACTCCGAGGAGAGTGGAATTCCATTCGAAACAGAGAGTGGTCACTGTAGTCAATCTTTTTGCAGGATTTTCACTCATTTACGTTTAGAGAGTGGGGATCCTTCCTTTGTCACTACTTAAAGGTGCCGTCCTGGGGGAGGGGTCCACGGGGAACACCCCCTTTGAGAAATTTTTGTTAACTTAAAGTTGCTTAGATGCAAAATGGTGCTATCTTTGGGATATTTTTGAAGCTGAACATAATATGGCTAGAAAATGTCTACAATCAAGTGAATTCTAATTTTTCCGCCTGACTGGATTCTTTTTCCAAATGAGTGGCGGCTCGTAAATTGCACCTTCGTTTTCATGCGCCCTGCGTTTGTATACAGCAGTGGGGATCCTTCCTTTGTCACTACATAAAGGTGCCGTTTTGGGGGAGGAGTCTAAGGCCTCCCCTTTGAGAAATTTTTGATAAGGTAAGGTTGCTTAGATGCAAAATGGTGCTATCTTTGGGATACTTTTGGAACTGATCATATATGGCTGGAAAATGTCCATAATTTAGTAAATTCTAAGATTTGGTTAGGTGAAAACAGAGAGTATGTTGTGTAAGAAAAGAATACGTTGTCAACAAACCTCCTAAAGCCCCCCCCCCCCCCCCTTGACTACTTTACTGCCTTCTATTCGGGCATTTAAGGCTGGCATTTTCCTGTAAGCATTTTCCTGCATTCTCCTGGAAGCTCTGGATCAATTATGTAAAATGGGGGCAAAGACATAATGCTTATCACCTGACATCAAAGTAATAACATAGAGTATGACGCCAAACACTTTACATCTATCTTATGTTTACTAATTTTGAACGAAAATCCAGACGAACAGCTTCCAGCAATGGGGAATGGGCGGGAGGGAGAGTATAGGTGCAGAAGGGTGATATTAGATCTTTCAGACAGGTATAGCAAAAAGAATAACGATCGCCTTTCAGAATGTACACCTAGTTTATGCTATAAAAGTTCACTGGTACGTTTGTGCTTATAATGTTCATAAGTGATACAACGTGGATTGTGAGGATTGCGCGTGAAGCGCGCCAAAATTGGGGGTATACTTCAATGCCAAAATGAAAAACCTGCATGCATGCTCAGCCAGGGGTGGTGCTTTGATGTGCCGACATGGGGGCAAAGCGCCCTGACTGGGGGCCAGCTACTCTAAGTCCCGACAGAGGCAATGGGTTGCTGAACTCGAAATATAAGGCGCGCGAAGCGCGCCGAAAAACTTGAAAAACTTTGGGTTTTTGTTGAAGAATCTGGACAAAACGATGAAATTTGTTGGGGCTACGGCATGGTCGTCGTCGGGGATTACATTCTTTATCTTACCATTAAGGCTCCCCGACGTAACTGAAAAATCTTTTTTTACAAGATATGTTTGCCACGATGGCGAGGCTGAAGAAAGAATCTTCCAAAAGTTAGGAAAAAGAGGAAAGCACTTCGCAACGATGCATTTTCGTGTTTCTCTAGAACCACGCCTACACGGAAGAACAATATTTGTGAAAACATTGAATAAATCCAATATGTTTGAAACGGGGGGCGTTACCACTAGATAGAACTATAGATGAAAGCGCGCTAGAGCGCGAAAATTTTTGAAGTTATAAAAAGAATCGTTACAGAACTTACTGGCTACCGGCCTGATAAACAGAGATTTTATATAGAGAATATTTTCTGAGTATATCTATGTCTTCACCAATATTAGCCTATATAAAATTTTGTGCAATTTTGGGGGGCTTGGAAAAATTTGGGGGCTAAATTAGTCCCCGTAGAACTGTGCCTGGTACAATTACCTTAATGATGTTCATGAGATTGCGAATCGTGACGTATGCGTGCGAGCGCGCCGAAATTTTCATAAAAAGGGGATTTTCATGAAAAAACCTGCATTCAGAATCTGCATCGAGATACTTTCAATTGCCCAACAAACCAACATGCCACTCAAAAAGCCAGTCTTTTACCTGGTAATTTGTAAACAGCTTTCAACTTCTGCTGTTGTGCTTCTCCGAAAGTTGCTATTGGAAGATATTGATAATAAGAACAAAACGCGAAAATTTTGATAGTTTGAGGAGAATTTGCGAAAAGTGGATAGTTTTGATTCGATTTTACGTGAGAAAAGTAACGTTTGGTATTATTCTCACTTGATCTAGTTGAAAAATATACACAAAGTTGAAATAGGCTCAGTCGAAAAAATGTACTAGACGGAGATACCAGAAATTCCAACTGGAATTTCAGATTTTCCGACTATCGTGGCTCTGATGAACTTTGGGGGAGAGGGAGGGGGTGAGACACCCCCGGTCGCGACGGCCCTGCCTCTATTGATGTACATATGTAATACTCTGGTATTACGAGTGCAGCCCCCGGAAGCTCTGAGGATTTAGCATATCTCTGGATGAAATATTATGTCTCAGGATATTTTTGGTTCATCATCAAATGCAAAGATTCCAAATAATATTAATGTATTAGGCTATTCTTTCTGTTAGGCTAATGTACCTTTAAGCAGGTGGGGCCAGGGGCCCACCTTTGAGCCCCTGGTGGAGGTCCAGGGGGCAAAACCCTTGGAAGCTCTGAGGTTTTAGCATATCTCTTGGTAAAAAATTAAGTCTCAGGACAGGTATATTTTGCTTTGTAATACTCATCCAATGCAAAGATTCCAAATAATTTCAATGTGTAAGGCTATTCCTCCTGTAAGGCCACTTTACTTCAGGAGTTAGCGGGTCGCATCTGGGGGGCAGAGCTTCTGACTAGGGGAAAATGCCCCCCAAGCCCCCCCCCCCTTGGTGCCGCCACTGTTTGTCAGGAATTGTTATGGGATTGAAGAAACAACAGCGAATACCCACGGGATCTCCGGAACCCGTGTTTCCATAATTGGGTTTAGGATGGAACTGTTACCCTTACGTGGCATACATGAAATTTATATGAGCTTCCTACCGTGAGATATCGTGTTAACAAGGTTTTTGGTGTTTGATCCCCGGTGACCTCAGATGACCTTTCACCTCAACCAAAATCAATAACATTCTTCCTCTAAATATGGGGCATCTATGTACCAAGTTTGAGAACTGTCAGTTTCCCTTCTTGAGATATTGTGTTAATGAGCAAAGTGTCACAAACATGCACATTCACCCATACATACACACAGGCCACCATGAATGCATATGAATGCATAGGTTTCTCTTTCATCAAAAGCAAAAAGTTCTCAAAAAGGATTCATCCACCCTCCCATTACACCCATCCAATAACAGGGCCAATTACAGTTGGTTTCATTTTCAGGGTAGGCCTCAGTGGAAGTGATGAGACCAAAATAACACCAAATAAAAGACCAAGAGTCAAGTGTTGAATTAACTACGATTTTCTATTCCATCCTGGCTATATGAATCAAGGGTGCAAGTAGGAGCACTACACTCCTGGCCAAAATTATCTGGGACAAATCCCCCGCACTCCACCTCAATGTTGGTTTTGAAGGTGAATTAAAATTGAGCGCTGAAGAAAAGAGCCTGCACGCTTTTCGTTTTCTCAACATTGTTGCTTTTGAAGGTGAATTAAAACTGAGCGCTGAAGAAAAGAGCCTGGGCGCTTTTTGTTTTCTCAACATTGAACAAGGGGTGAAGGGGGAAGGTCTGGAAGTGTCCCAGTAATTTTGTCCAGGATTGTAGAATGCAGTTGACTACTGGACCACATCCGAAGCACTAAAATCATGTAAAATATGAGCTTTTGTACAGTTTATTAAGTACATAACAGATGCGATTTGTCAAGAACCATAACTAATAAACATGACTCCCATTCTTTAACTCGACTGGTCGATTGTTCTAATCTGGGAGGACACTCTCACCTCATAGCCTGCACTGACTGATAACTCGATGACGAGACACAAACCTATTCAAATCAATTAATTACTGAACAGAGTTCCTTGGCATATTCCATCCAACAGGGCAATTACGCCAAACGAATCAATTCCATCCAAGGGAATGCCCTTGTTTCTACGCTTTATAGCTATTCGTTAATTCTCGCACTGAAAACAGGTTTCAAACCACTCTAAATTTACATCTAATGCTACCTTTCAAGTGACTGGGGTGCTTTTAGCACTCTCATACTAACCAGCTTGCCAAAGGTAGCAACGTTTGCATATCAGCTACCATACATAAACAAAAGTTTCTCAAAGAGTAGTAGTGTCATACCTACCTGTTTTTTAATAACTGATTCCCTTACATCAGGATAACTAACTACATAATGGATAATTTTAAACATACGATAAGTTTACAACAAGTAAGCACCATTTTGCATTTAAGCCAGCTTACTTCAACCAAAAATTTCTCAAATAGAGGTGGTGTCACCCCTTTCTCCATAACCCCTCACCCAGGATGGCATCTCTGCACTGGCTGAGAAGGGCAGACTCCCCTCCTTTAACATCAAAATTAAACATGCGTGGGCGTTAATTTAAAACTCAAATCAAACACTGATGAAAAAATACAAAAGGGAGACTGACAGAAATCACCTGAAGTGAATTGCAACTACTGAGCACTACCAAAATCGCCTTAAAAAACACATCCCCAAAACAAAGTAGAACAATTACATAAACTTTCAAAGAAACATGAAAACCACTTAACATGAGCAACTACACGACTTGCAAATGGCAAATCATCAAACTTTTAACATTATGTACATTCAAACAAAATTATTTTATTTCGTTTTTCATTTTTTCACAAGGTACCTCTCCTCCTCAGATCTGTTCAGTGTCATAAACGTTCTCCAGTATTGTGCCCAGGCTACAGTCATGCATACTGACAGATTCATACAATGAGATTCCATATTGGATAAGAAACTGACTTACATAACAAATGACTTTACTAGTGCATCAAATGCCACATAAGCTCAACAAATGGACCCTTTTCCAAATAGCGATTACTATGGGTTGTGGGATACAATCTGGGTGTGCATTGATTTGTGCCACAGAAAAATGCCACAGATCTTATGCACTCATGTCTGAGACATCATTTTGGAGGTAAACAATGAAGCACAATGCACGCACAACATAAACTTTGCATGTGTGTTTAGTAGAGTTATGCGGGTATGCCCCAGGGAACAAAATCAACTATCTGCATTTGTTGGTGTATAGTGCAATGATAGGCACTTGCCTCCATTGCACTTTCTGTTCTGTGACATCATATGCACAACATCAGAAGTTCCTTGTCCAACAGGACTAACTACGCATGCCACACCCAACCCTGCATGTTTGACCCCACCAGAAGTGTTGAGCAGCATTCATCCAGGTCTATTGACAAAAGTGATGCATTCCAAATGTCCGTCCCACAATCCTTTGTAACTGCTATTAAAAAATGGATCTACGGACAAGTTGACTCTGAAAATGCTACCCTTCATCACACCTATTGTGCATCTTAACTGACTAAGCAAGCATTACAGGTTGCTACACCAACTCAAATTATCAAAGAATGAACATTTTGGGCTGGAGTAACTAGAACAATTTGTCTGACTCTAGGCTTTGTTTAGATACTGTCCTCAGGAGTGGATCCAAGGGGAGGAGGGGAGGATTTCCTGGCCTCAGCCCCCCTTTTTCGCAACATCAACAATAACAAATACGCAAAAATTAGTATAATGTTAATCTAGGAGAATATTCAAGGGGGCTTCCACACCCCCCCCCCCCCCTTTCGAAATGTATGGATCCGCGCCTGGTGCTGGACAGCATTGAAATACCATTTATAAAAGTTCACCTTTAACTCTGAGCTTTTTTATATTAACAAAACCCACAGGCAACTGGGTCTAGGTGAAATCTCATCCATTGCTAGGTAATGCTTAAAGTAATTCTTAAAGGTAATGCACTTAAGGGTTTACAAATTACTAATCTAAAACTTAATTAACTGGATGGGCCTAAAGAATCTGCTAAAAAGGCCTCACCATACACTTTCATCTGATATCCAGATACAAAGTGTAACCAACAACTCTAATCATCATCATCATGCCTTTTAGCAACTTTAATGATAGTTTGGTAATTTCTATAAGATACACCTTCAGATTAACAAATTATGGCCTAAAGTGAGTCCCAAATGACATGATCTTTATGATGCATCCCTAAAGAACCCTTACCAAAATATCATTGTATCCAACTTTTGAATAAATTCATTAACACTGTAAAAAATATGAATCCCTGACTGTAGACACTGCAGATAGAGCAGACAAGCTAGTGAAGTATGGGCTAAAAATAACCAACTTCACTTGTCCTACCATGATTGACACCAACTGTGACTATGATATGCAACAAAGGAGGTCACTTGCATGATATAAGGCACTAAGCATATGACATCATTTATGGAAAAGTGAGGTCTATGGTACTGCATAACAAGAGAGATTTTGTAAAATACTTTTATAACAGCATAAAGGATGGAGAAGCTCAACAATTATCTCCCACACACAGTTACACTCACTGAGAGCATCATTTAAACAACAATTTTCCGTAACTAAATCATCACCTTTACAATTACAACAATACCATTAAAATGAAAATTTTCACTACACTTATGGAGGTAAAGGTAAAAAAATTATTTCCAGACTGACTCCTTATTACAGGGTCTCTTAACCCAGGTGCACTTGAGACTGCTAATGAAGTTTGGAATGTGGGTAACCCCCAGAACACCTGGAAAGTGGGGATTGCAAAGAGTAAGACTACTGATTTTATCAGGTTTTCCTGCCCAAATTAAGTTAAAAATTATTCTTTCCAAATACATCAGTCCAGCAAAATCAGACAATATCAATATGCATCAATGCAATTGTAAAATCATCACAAAAATTTAATTGCACTCAACTTAAAGGGATTTGCCAGAGACAAAATTCAATGAGCTCAAAATATGCAGTTTTCTCTGTTAGGGGGTGAAAACTACATCTCAACAGCTTGCAGCATTTGGAAAATATTAATTTTCAAAGAAATGCATTTTTTTCTCAAGATGAAGTGCATTATGGGAAATCTGTGATGTCATCCCAGCACATTAATTTGACATAGAATTGAATTTCTTTATGATATTGACGCTGCTGTAGGGAATATTTAGCAACTTTGTTTGTTATGCCCTACATATGGTGTAGATTTGTGCTAAATCTACATGGAAACATATTCAAACATTCCTACAGTATCAAATTTCAATGACAAACAGGACATTCAATTATAAAGAAAAAGAAAAGGAATCTGAGGCAATGTGCCCACTTTACATAACATTCTGTGACCTTGATGAGAACTTGAGGTATTTTTGTCAAAAATAAGTACTCTTTAATATGAGATATCTTGAGTAAGGAAAAGAGTATTGCTACGGGGTTTGGAGGGCGTAAACTGGAATTGTTTTCTCTTTCACATGAGACCCTTGTGAAAAGCCACTGGAAAATGCCTTTAACCTAATTTACTTTTAGTTTTATTAGTTTTAATTTAATTTTATTCTTTTTACATCATGAGCTATTTCATCCTTTAAAACTTGCAATGGTCAACAACATAGTAACCACAATGGCCTAACTGCATAGGGACAGTTACAGTGCCCCAACCCCTTTGGGGCATCTTGGGTTAGTAATCTGATGAAAAATTAATTCTCTAAATTTCAAAACTTCGACTCTTCAATATTTAGGGGTGAACTTTCTGTGATTGGCTGGTCTGAGGGATTGCCACCAACAGTACCATTTGCAATGTGTTCTGTCTTCTTTGAAGATGCTCTGACAAAACAATAATGACCCAATGCACCTATACAACCACTAATTACAAAAACAAAGAATACCAGAATAATCATCCATTTTGTGCTAAGACAAATACCTCCATAAGTGCCTAGGTCACTGTCTCTGGTGGGTACTTCAGTTTTACCATTAGTAAGGTCAGACTGTTTCCCTTCTGAGCTAGGAGTAGTACCTACACCTGTGTCTTGGTCAATTCCTGTGGTGGGTAATTCTGCTTTGCCTAGGTCAGTCACTATGTCAGTGGTAGGAACACTAATAGTAGTAAGGTCAGGTTGATTGGGCTCGTAAGTAGTTCCTACAACACTTACATCTTTCCTTACAATCACAACAGATCCATTCAATACATTATTCTCACACCTCAATTCACCCGCCAATACTTCGTAGTTAGCTTCTAGCTGCTTTTTCACTCCCTCACATTCCACAGCATCAATATAGAAGAAAATTTCAGAACCGTTTCTTTCAATGGAAACATACCCTTCTCTATGTGTCACATTACATGGATTATCTTTCATACAGACCATGTTCTGAGGAGGAGGTACAAGGGGATGCTTGACTTGAGTCTTATGCAGCATTACTTTTTTCAGAAAATATTTCATAAGAAAAAAAATATCTTCTGGGACTTGCTTCAATCCTTCATTACCTGAAAGGTCAAAGACACTTAGGCTTCTCATGGCATTCATAGTACCTCCTGGAATGTGGTCAATCATATTATTTGACGAATCAAGAAATTGAATATGGTTTGAAGAATTAAGAGCAGAAGGGAACTCAACATAATTGTTATCACTTATGTCAAATCTTTCAACACTAGTATGGTCAAAAATACAATTTGGTAACATCAATGACGTGTTAGAAAGGTCAACCTTGCTCACATCAAAATCCTGGAAAGCAGTAGAGCAAATTCCATTGTACCCCCTACCAGATCCATTAAAGACTCGACCATCAAGACTATCTTTTACATCCAAGGCATCCAAAACTCTATCTTTCCTACTGCTTCCAGCAACACTACAGCCAGGCTCATAAGTATTGCAGCAGGCCACTGAAGTTTCAGGGCAGAATGACCAAATCAAAAACACGAAGCCACTTAACCCTACAACACCAAAATCACCCAGGTTAGCTGAAAGAAAAGAGATGGTGAAGAAGGGTTTAAAAGATGTCTTAGCCAAAACATTATATTCAAATCCACAATCAAATAGAAGATGTTGGCCTCTCTGATCATGAATTTCATGCAAATGTTTTGCACAAGAGTGTAAAAATTATCCACAATTCCTATCTTTGGATGTCCTGATAACAATGTTTCCAGATTTTGACCTCTGGTGACTTCAAATGACTTTTGACCTCCACCAAAAATGAAAGCATTCATCTACTCTATATAGTGCATCCCCATGCTAAGCAAAGAAAGTTTCATGCTATCTTGCTTGAAATACTGAGTTTATGAGGCTTTAGAACTTTGACCTCTGCAAACCTTCAAACTCAAATTGCCACACTACATCAGGCCCACAGCCAAGGGGGTGGGGAGTGGTGCCCCTAGAAAAATTTTCTCAACCCTGCCCCATCTACACACATCCCTTCCTGATTTAGGGCATAATGCACAATGATATTTGATACTGTCCAAAATGAATTTATGTATTTGTCACTGAATAGTCATGCCTCAGAATGCTATACATGATACTAGGAATTTCCATTTTCCCACAAACCATAGGGAGGGCAGTCACCCCCCCCCCCCCATATGGTGTTGCAAATGCATAACTAGAGCAGCAGCGCTGCTGTCGCTCAACCCTATAAAGAAACCACCCTTCTGGAGGTGCAATCTAAGACAAAGCAACATTCATCAACCTCTACTGCGACTACACCGTGGGCTACACCGTGAAGATATGGGCCTAGGCCTATACTTACAAATACTTTTAATACATTTTTTAAAAAAACGTAAGTCCAAATGTTTCTCCTGGAGTGGCTATGCCGGCTACATCGTGAAGTATGTGAAGTATGACGTATGGACTTATTTCATGGCGGGGTATTCTATACTTGTACCTAGGCCTATAGTGTCAACCCAGTATGGAAAGTATGGCAATTGCACACCCCAGATTTTTTTCTAGATTTTTATTGCACACTTAAAAATTCACATTGCACACCTGATTTTTTAAACCGACGGCGATTGCCTAGTATAACGCTAGGTATACGTTATATTGACTTGGCCTATTGGAACATCACAAGTCGTGATCATGATGTGCTGATGACTTGATTGAATGATGTATTGCAGTGTCAGCCATCACTCGGCCAAGACCCCTGAGGGAGACATATTTGGAACTTATGTTACGGTATTGATCCCATACTTTCCACTCTGGATGTTAAGGAGGCCTTTAAGGGTTTTGCTCATATTTCTCCCAAGTATTTATTTCACACTTGACTTTTCGTGTACACACTTGAAGTGTGCATTTGACACCTTGCTGCACACTGCACACTTCAATTTCTTTTTTCATGCACACCTGAGATCTCAGCGAAAAGTGCCATACTTTCCAATCTGGGTGTCAACTACTGTAGATAAAAGGCCTTATGTTTAACTAGAAAGCCAAAAGGCTTAGTGATTCCTTGCCATATGGATATATTGTAACACACATGAATAACCCACATGACAAGCATGAGATCTCTTCTTGAGATAAAGTGTTTACAACGTTTTGACTTTTTGACCTCTGGTGACCCCAAATGACCTCTGACCTCCAACAAGAATAATAGGGATTATATACTTAATATGGGCAATTCACAAGCTAAGTACGAGATCCCTCACAGTTACCCTTCTTGACATATAGTGTTTACAAGGTTTTGATCTTTTGAACTCTGGTGACCCCAAATGACCTTTGAACTCCACCAAAAAGGATAGGGATCAGCTACTTAATATGGGCAACCTTACTGCCAAATATGAGATTCCTCGGAGTTACCCATCTTGTGATATCATGTAAACAAGGTTTTGACGTTTTGACCTCTGATGACCTCAAATAACCTTAACCTCCATCCAAAAACAACAGAGATCATCTGCTCAATATGGACAATCCACATGCTAAGTATGAGATCCCTCACAGCTATCCTTCTTGAGATATAATGTTTACAAGTTTTGACCTTTTGACCACTAGTGACCCCAAAGGACCTCTGACCT
The DNA here is from genome assembly GCA_029531755.1 of Holothuria leucospilota. NCBI lineage: Eukaryota > Metazoa > Echinodermata > Holothuroidea > Aspidochirotida > Holothuriidae > Holothuria > Holothuria leucospilota. The sequence continues at coordinate 14,946,633 of CM055980.1, read as the reverse complement.
CCACCAAAAAAAATAGAGATCATCTACTCAATATGGACAATCCACATGCTAAGTATGAGATCCCTCACAGTTATCCTTCTGGAGATATTGTGTTTACAAGGTTTGACATGGTGACCTCTGATGACCCCAAATGACCTTTGACCTCCACCAAAAATTTTAAGAGTCTTCTACTAAATATGGGCAATCCACATGCTAAGTATGAGATCCCTCACAGTTATCCTTCTGGAGATATTGTGTTTACAAGGTTTGACATGGTGACCTCTGATGACCCCAAATGACCTCCACCAAAAACAATAGAGATCATCTACTCAATATGGACAATCCACATGCTAATTATGAGATCCCTCACAGTTACCCTTCTTGAGATATAGTGTTTACAATGTTTTGACCTTTTGACCACTGGTAACCCCAAATGACCTTTGACCTCCACCAAAAACAATACGGATCATTTACTAAATATGGGTAATGGATATGGTAGGTATGAGATCCCTCACATTTATCCTTCTGGAGATACCGTGTTTACAAGCAATTTCCAGGGTATTTACTATTTGACCTCTTGTGACCCCAAATGACCTTTGACCTCCACCAAAAAGAATAGGAATCATCTACTTAATATGGGCAACCTACCTGCCAAGTATGACATCCCTCGGAGTTACCCACCTTGAGATATTGTGTTTACAAAGTTTTGACCTTTTGACCTCCTGTGACCCCAGATGACCTTTGACCTCTACCAAAAATTAATAGGGCTCACCTACTTAATATGGGCAATCTACATGCCAAGTATGAGATCCCTCGAAGTTATCCTTCTGGAGATATTGTGTTTACAAGGTTTGACATGGTGACCTCTGATGACCCCAAATGACCTTTGACCTCCACCAAAAATTTTAAGAGTCATCTACTCAATATGGGCAATCCACATGCTAAGTATGAGATCCCTCACAGTTACCCTTCTTGAGATATAGTGTTTACAATGTTTTGACCTTTTGACCACTGGTAACCCCAAATGACCTTTGACCTCCACCAAAAACAATACAGATCTTTTACTAAATATGGGTAATGGATATGGTAGGTATGAGATCCCTCACATTTATCCTTCTGGAGATACCGTGTTTACAAGCAATTTCCAGGGTATTTACTTTTTGACCTCTTGTGACCCCAAATGACCTTTGACCTCCACCAAAAAGAATAGGAATCATCTACTTAATATGGGCAACCTACCTGCCAAGTATGACATCCCTCGGAGTTACCCACCTTGAGAAATTGTGTTTACAAAGTTTTGACCTTTTGACCTCCTGTGACCCCAGATGACCTTTGACCTCTACCAAAAATTAATAGGGATCACCTACTTAATATGGGCAATCTACATGCCAAGTATGAGATCCCTCGAAGTTATCCTTCTGGAGATATTGTGTTTACAAGGTTTGACATGGTGACCTCTGATGACCCCAAATGACCTTTGACCTCCACCAAAAATTTTAAGAGTCATCTACTCAATATGGGCAATCCACATGCTAAGTATGAGATCCCTCGGAGTTACCCTTCTTGAGATATAGTGTTTACAATGTTTTGACCTTTTGACCACTGGTAACCCCAAATGACCTTTGACCTCCACCAAAAACAATTGGGATCATTTACTAAATATGGGTAAAGGCCGGTTCATACTCCATTATAGCGCTATAAAGCTGTGTTTAAGGATGTTAGCTGGGTCTCGATATGCCGATGTAAAATTGATTCACACTTCAGTTTTCTCGCATAGCTCAACTTTCGCAGTACTGCCATGCAATGCACAGTCTCCCAATACCTGCCTATGCAGAGGCCAAGTACAGTACATATGTGTATGTGGTTTGATCGGCTCTACGACAAAGTACACTATTGATTACCATGATAATTTTAGGGAAAAAAAGAAAATCCTGCCTTACTAATCTTTGTCTTAATTCGTGGGAAGCAATAACTGTTTCCCTCCATTCCTACAACTCTCACTGTCACAATCAGGCCGCCGATAGTCGCACAGAACCCGAATACATGTAATGAGCCGGTATCTGGAAAGGTCCGCCATTGTTGTCCAGTAGGATCGTGAGCTCGTTTCAAAAGGTCGTCGTTCACCTACCAAACAGCCAATCAGAAGCCGTTTCCTTTGCGATATCTCGAGCGCTTGCGAGAAAAGTTGAACAATGTTCAACTCCAAGCGATGACCGTGAATCGAACTGGCGGCAAAGATATTTTGACCATATATGATTATTGATCGCTTTATCGTGCGAGAAATTTGGAAGTATGAACCGGCCTTTATGGATATGGTAGGTATGAGATCCCTCACATTTATCCTTCTGGAGATACCGTGTTTACAAGCAATTTCCAGGGTATTTACTTTTTGACCTCTTGTGACCCCAAATGACCTTTGACCTCCACCAAAAAGGACAGGAATCATCTACTTAATATGGGCAACCTACCTGCCAAGTATGACATCCCTCAGAGTTACTCATCTTGAGATATCATGTTTACAAAGTTTTGACCTTTAGACCTCCTGTGACCCCAGATGACCTTTGACCTCTACCAAAAATTAATAGGGATCACCTACTTAATATGGGCAATCTACATGCCAAGTATGAGATCCCTCGAAGTTACTCTTCTTGAGATATCGTGTTTACAAGCGAAAGCGTCACATACACACACACACATACACACACACACATGACGTCCCCATCGCATAGATTCCTTTGGCCTTCGGCAAGGGATCAAATACGGTTCAAGTTCAAGTTCGGTTTCAAATACAGTTCAAATATGGTGCAAGTGCTTCCCTTTTATAGTCGCTCTTACAACAGGCGGGAAATACATATTTCCCACATATTCTACAACCCAAGCCTACAGGGGGCTAGGGTACCTAGCCTAAGCCTAGGCTTGTTCTCACATACACTTTGTTCCCTAACGTTAGTATGGGAACCACCAAAGCAGCCTAAGATACTTAAGTTAGACTATGGACTAGACTAGCCTAGGCCTAAGTCACTGAACGTGACCGTATAATCCGCTCCTTCTAGTCACTCTTTAGTACATGTGTAGAGTTTAGGAACGTAATGCTGGACCCTGTTGAAGGGCTAGCCTAGGCCTAACATTAGGCCTGGCTAGTTCAAATTGAAACTTTTAGTAAGCAGGACTTCACTAATGTTACTTGCTGAACGTTGTGCAAACGTTCATATCAGCAAACTAGGCTTTGGCTGGCTGGTGTTTTTTAGTAAAAATAACTTGTGATACACAGTCTGCACTGCAGTAACTTGTTTACTACAGCTGTGAGATAGTTGTCGCGAAGTAACTGTAAATGCAAACATAATACTTCACTGCATATCAGTGCTTCCACACTCCAAATCCATTTTTCCTGAAATGATTCTAAAACTAATGCCTCGCAGCAAGATACTGAAGCCATCACTGACAAGATTTGCATAGAGATGTACCATTTGGAAGTGGAAGGTGCCGATTTGCTCAAGCTACGATTATTATTATGAAATTCTTTCATGCCCTATTTTCTTCCGTTTTTCTGTCATATTTTCATCAAACCTGGTAAAATTAGGACATCCAACTTTTTCTGAGCTTTTTAAGTTCGAAAATCGGGACTGTCCTGCCAAAATCGGGACAGTTGGCAGGTCTATATCAAGTATTTGGCATTACAATGCAATAGATGAGCATACTCCCTCCAGATAATGCCACAAGCATGTAATACAGGCACTATCGAAAAAGTGAGAGTTCTGAGAGGAATGTCTTGCTCCGATAAGGCGGAATGAAAAAGTGGAAATTGGCAAGAAAATGGCCAGATTTACCATGATCCACACCACCCATCACTACCTCACGAACAAACTATAATGCCTCATCATGATGTGACGACTACTGAAAATTGCAGATAGATTAAGCCACAACTGAGGAAGGAGTAGGCTTTTGAAAAGTGAGACAGACATTTGCCCTCTACAGTATATCATAAGCTTGACCTGCACTTTGCGGGTTGAGCTAATTACACCAGTTACAGCAGTTTTCTTCCAAGATAAGAGCCATACATTTTTCAAAAATGACAAAAACAAAAAATGCACAACATACCAGATAGGAAAGCATTAATGAACCCTGTTACACCAGTTACTGTTGCTTTTCTCCAAGACTTGTTTCCTGAAAAGTTTCCTGTTTTCTTCTTAGTCTTTGATATGGCAGACATAGAATTTGTCTGAGTAAGATAAAATGAAGCAAAAGAAATGAAGAAAAATATGCCCTTTATAGGTAGATACAACTTTCAGACACTAAGTTAAAATCATCATAGCTGTCTACAATGTGATGACATATCAAAGACAACATGCTACTTGCATTCAAAGGCCAAATTTCTTCATCCCACACTGTGAAAATTCTCCCAACTTAGTTCCCTTCCATTCACTCCCAGCATCTCAAAAGAAACTGAATTCAGCTGCTCACAGTCAAATGTCTACAGTGTAATTGTTCAAGGCCATATTCTATTGAACACAGAAATGTGTGTGTGATTTACAAATCATTGACCAATCAGAGTGGTTTATATATGTCAATCAAGTTGCAGTCATCAATTGTGAATTCTAGTTCGCTGAGACCAAACCTGTTTGGTGTAATAAGTCACACAGAGGCAAAATGTAATTGTTAGCAATGGATGAAAATGAAAGAGCTTACACTTATTTACAAAACTTTCTTCCTTTGACCAATGACAGTCTTAACACATGTACACTAATTCTCCTTAATAGCTCTAATGTTGTATGTTTCATGTATTTATAAGTCATTTTCGAGGCATTGTTTTAAAACACATGTCAAGCTTTACGCTCCATTGATGCCATTTTAAGCATCTGGGACCATTATCCTGTTTTAGCACCATCCCTTTCTGTTGGTTCTTCTACTTTACCAAAGAAATGAGAGTGAGATAATGTTGAGGAACACTGGAAGGTCCATTAAGGTTTGAAGTAGAATATTTCTAATAGAAAACCCAGGTGAAAAACACCTGTCTCACTGAAGCTTTGGCAGTTAGCGAGAGGAAGGAAGAGGGTAATGCATCCGCATACTGTAGTTATTTTCACCAGATAATAGCCGTGGGATCAGAGGAGTTACGAGAGGACAGGAGAAGGTAGGTGAAAAGTGAAATTGACTTATTTCTTCTAGTTTACCAATGGAATGAAGGTGGGATAAATTAGCTTCTTACAATTATTTCTTCTACATTGGGGTGGATAGAACCTGCTGCCTGTTGTCCACTCTATTTTGTTTTTATTTCTAATGTTTGAGATGTTTGTGATTCTTCGCATTCCACAATGTTTTGCCCCTGGCTTTGGAATTATATCCATGCACAAAATTTGACAATTCATTTGGTACCTGCCCCTACACTGACAAGTGCACTGAGGAAATTTTCAAGAATATGTTGTCAAATTTTATTTTACCTGGTCTTTCTTGAAGTTTCGTGTGAGAGTTGGAGGTTGTCTAGGGCTTGTGGGAGTTATTTTCTTGGAAGGATCCTTAAATTCATGGTAGGTTTTCTTAACATCAGCCATATGGGCCACAGCTTTGTCCACTCCAACCCTGCTGGCAATGCTGGCCTCTTGCTTCTTTTTAAGATCAAAAACATAAACAACTCATTAAAAAAATACGTGTTTGTGGTATGGAAAATTTGAAAGGGAAAATGCAGTCACCAATACCTCCTTATCCTACCAATTCATGAATGGCTTTTTAAATCATGGGACAATATTTTTGTTACTGCTTTGCGAAACTCATGGAGAATAACTCCCTCCATAACCTTTTTTTTTGTAATAGTCATGTCCAAAAACAGCTTCAGAGGTACTTGTGAGGCAACTACCAGAAATTTGCAAGAGTTTCCTGATTTTCAAAACAATTTTGGGATGACTGCCTATAGAACCATGATTTATAGATTTTATAGACATACAGAACTATAGGCAAATTTTGAAAATTAGGAGGCTGAGAAACTTCATTAAAAAACAAAAATAGGCTTCTTGCAGGAAGATGTTCATTCACTACTTTGTAGTTCATGAACAATTCCTTCTCCCATACTTTCAAATTTTCAAATGATGCAACACTTATTACTCTTGTAATAGCTTTTAACCAGTTCATTGAAGAGATTGAATTGTTTCATAATGACAAAATTATTTTCTTTTTGTGATATATTGAAGCAAAGTTAATGTTGCATGTCCCTTAAATATGTACAATTCTACTCCAAATGCAGCTAAACTGTGGTGATCATCTTATTGAATAGAATTCCCTCTAAGAGGTTGTCAGAACATAGCATGATTTTCAATGATTTAAGCTGCTGAAAATATTTCAAGGCATTTTTATACCTTTCTGCATTTCTCACAAAAACTCTAACAATGCCCCACCATTTAATTTGAACGATGCCCCACCATTTAATTTGAACGATGCCCCACCATTTAATTTGAAGGATGCCCTACCAAATGAGTTCACAACCTTCTTAAAGATTTGAATGATGAGAAGAAATTCTACAGCCAAAATTTTTGAATAACAACTGTTGAAACTCTTACAGGACATCCTCTATTATCACAAGATGAATCATACAGCATTCTGCATGATTTATAATTCATGTATGTTAATGTAGCAGTATCATGTGCAAAAAAATTGAAAACTCTTTCACACACTCTGAGAGATGACTCTCTTTGAAACTGACTGTTAACTAATTGCACAAAGAATAATTACCTCCACACTCTCTGGACCATGGTTTTCTTCTGGGATGAAGGCATCTGACACATTTCCTCTGAGGAGTTTTTCACCCCCATAGCTGTAATCCTCTTGCATTCCATCCTGAGATGAATGTCTCTGCTCACCTTCTGTAGCAACAGCCTCTACTTCATAATGTTCACCCTGTGTAAAATAAATATTCCCCCAAAGAAGGATCAATCCATTGTTACCTGTCTAACTATTGACCACTACTATACTAGGTTCTATTCCTTCTATACTGCGTTGCTCAAACCTTGCTCTTTACACAAAAGAACATTTATTCATGATTAATTCAGGCTTTGAAGGGCAGTTGTTTTACAATGCTAAGTGGCCACAAATGTGAGAGAAGCCTATATATGGTTTATGAAATACACCTTGGATGGTTAACCAACTCAACAATTTAGATCATATTTGGTTAATTTTGAAAAGCAAGTTCAGATGGGGAAACCGTAGATTGCTCTTGGATGAGAAACCCATCAGACTATGCACCATGGTTGGCATCTCACAGTGAGCAGCACATGACAAAACAGTGCACCAATAACTGAGACCATAACCAAGTCTGAAATAGGTCTCTTTATGTCAGTAACACTAACATTGATATCTTGAACTTTTTGGGATCTTTTCTTACCATATAAACATTACCCCACACTAGGGGTCAGATGATATCATGAACCAGAAAGACAAAAGCCTTATTGGTTCCTTGACACTGTCATATCAGTTGAGTGCTGTGGTCTGAAGTAACCCCTTGAAGTTACGATCAGAAAACAAGAAGGACACTAATGAAAATCTGCAAAATTTTGCCGGTATAGGCTCCAATTTGCCTATGCTATAGTGTGTTAGGCTAAGTCGCTTGTGTGTCACAAGTGTTTGCTGCCTTCAGGATCGTAACCAGACAAGTGTAGAACTTGTTTTCAACATAATTACTCAAAAATCCAAAAATCACGGAATGCAGTTATGCTTGAAACGGAATTTTACGGAATTGGAAAGTTAAAAATGGAATTTTGTGATTTGTGAAGCGGAAAACCATTCGCCCTAAGTCTAACTTTCCCTTGTTGAGTTACAGCGTACCCAAGCATGTGTCACAGATACACACATACACACACATGCACAAACCTGACAACAAAGGTTCCTTTGCTATAGACTCTTTTCCCAATAGGAATTACAAAGGATTGTGGGATAGAATTTTGGTGGGCATCATTTTTTGCCACAACAAAATGCCATTGACAACAACATCACCTTCCAGAATTCTATCCCACAATCCACTGCAATTGCTATTTGGAAAAGGGTCTATTAAAGCAAGGAACCAAAAAGGGAACAACCAAATGGCTATCACTTTTCTTTAATTTTAGAGGGCACATAGCCATTGTATTTTCAACTCAAACTCCCCAAGAAAATTTCAACAGTTCCAGTTTTTGTGAGATAACCAAACATTGTACCGCAAGATGTGAGTTGGGGCAAGGACATATTTATAAGCGCTGGTAACATGTACCAAAATGACCACCAGATGACCACTGACATTTAATTTTCCAACACCCTTAAGGAAGCAGTTACCAAAGTTATATCACGAATTCACGATTAACATCCAAGACTGTCACTGCATAAATCCCTTGGGGGTAAAAAACGTTTTTCCAATTCATAAAATGACCTCAAAATGACCCCTAGATGACGTTTCACTCCAATTTCCTAACCACCACTGATAACCGATTATCAAAATAATATTGAGTCCAAGTTTGATTAAAATTGTTAAAGTATGTGCTCATGGGGTAAGTCTTGATTTTTTGATACTCTGTTGTAACACTATTATATACGACCAATAAAACACAAACCTAATACAAGAAATTTAGACGAGCAGCAATGAAATCATATCATTCATTAGACTTTGTGTCCATAATAAAAATTTTGAAGAACAAATATGGCAAAGAAAATGCAAGAATCACTGTTGAAAGGTTTTAAGAATGGCCATTTAGCATCAGGAGTAGACCTTACACAGTAGATGAATTGCCCATGTGCAGGTTAGGTTCTTGGTGTCATATGTACTACATGTTAAGCAATGACAAAAGTGCCAAGTCCCTGTGAAGAAAGTTGCCCGGCTGAGAAAGACCTTCCCACTGAAGCTTGCGAAATATTTCGGATTGTTATCTGAGACACTTTTGCACATGTCACATCCATGTTCAGCCCATATTTTTGACTTAGAAGTTTCATTATTTTGGATCTTACAATGCTCAATCCTATAATTGAGTAACTGACGCACAGCAAACAGTGCAGACTTTCATGAACAAAGCTGAATGTACATTTGCAACCCAACCATGAATTTGGGGTCTAAAATCTCTGCCTTTTGGAAGACAAAATTAATGTTTGCATAATTTACAGATTACCCAAACTACCGCTGCTAGAATTTTTAAAGTTTCATAATTTTTCAATCCATTCTGAAGTAACATGGTTTTGACTGAGACTGCGGGTTTCAGTTAGTAGCAAAGTTATTACGTGTTTGGACTGTGTACTGCACTTGGACCAGTGTTCAACATTGCCAATGAGAGACACACTTGCATTATATCCGAGTAAATATATCTTACGATGCACATGTAACAAAATGTTTAATGGTCCTCCATCGTTTAAAATTACATAAAGAACACGTACGGTATATCCAATCTCTTTGAAATTCTGGACACTATATTTTTGCAAAAACCTGAAGAATTTACAGAAAAATCAGCAAAATTATATTCTTCATTTAAGAAGGACACTGATAGCCATGCACGCAAAGGCACTGCCGCAGTTTTGGCAGCCTGTGAAGGTTAATTTACAAGCGGCGCAAGGCCATTGGCAAGGCATGGCAGCCACTGCCATCAGTTATTTCAAGCCCTGTGCTAGATATAACACTTAACATCCATACATCTTCCATGGTTTACCGTTAATGTCTAGGCTAATGTTAGGCAAACAGACTAGGACTTGAGCTGCTTTTCCACGAGTCGGATGCGGACGCGGAGGCTGGCGCAGGTGCAGGCATTGTGTTTCCACCAAATGGGTACAGACTTGGGAGTTTTTGCGTGGGTTTGGATCTTGAGCCCGTTGCAACTTTCATCCTTGCTTCCCGGGCAAATTTCTAATCATGCCACATCGTAGAAATGGCTGTCCTCTCCACGTTATGCTGACATATTTCTGTACTTAACAAGGAGATCCTAATCCTTGCCTTGTATATTCGATGACAAAAGCGCCCAGCGAAGAGAAAGATGTGACACTTGAATCCCACAATGCATAGTCTGGTAGTAGCTTAGTAGGCTATTTGTCTCTAGTCACATAATTAGCAAGTAGGCCATATTAAAAGGCCAATAACCAATATCTAACCTCTGCACATGCAGTAGAACAGTAAGCCTTCAGTTATTCACATTATCTATAAATACTTGGGGCCAAATGTATCTGTGTTCCATTCAGTAAGCCTTATATTGTAAAGGCATACAATGTAGAATTTTAAAACACATTTTTCCTGCCGAGCCATTGCCTAGTATAATGCAGACATCTATGCCTCCCAGATGCAGTACAGCCTGCATGCTTGTTTACCCATATTATACCGGTATTACTTGTGAATATGAATATGAGTGTGTGTTTGTGTGTACATATATTCACACATAATATACTGGAATTGCGAAAGTCCATCCACCCAGTATTATACATATAGTATGGGTCTAAACTGCATGACCTGCCTACCTACTCACATTACCGACTGAAGTACTGACCTGTGCTTTGCATATGCAAAAGTACAGTACATATGTTGTTATATAATATGAAGTTAGCCTTCATCGTATCTCCTAAAGTCACATAGAATCTCCCAGCTCTTTGTCTTGTAAGGGGTGCCGTCCAAACTCGCCTCCGCGGATCCGCGCGGAGCCAAATTCTCCTGTGCATCAGAGTGTGTCTCATTATCTCTCTTGCTCTCTCTGCCACTGCCGAGTTCTTTCCGAGATATGCAGATCTTCCCGTAAACTAGTAGTAATCCGATTACAGTGCACAAAGCCAACCAAGTCTGCTGCTTCCCGATTTCCGTGTAACCGTGCCAGGAACCTTTTGTTCGAGATCTCTATTGAAAGTTTTTTCACAGATCGAGGCCCGCACACAGCCACTGTGGAGTGCGCACAGGTGTGACGGCAACCATTTCGTTTCGAGTAGGTTACTGTTCAACTCACAACAGTGTTTTCAAATGAAAGTTTCAACACCCAGGAACCAAAATAAATTAAACCATTCTTGTGTACGGTGTCTTCTTTTATCGAGTTTCAACCCCTTTTCATTTTCCCTGAAACAAGTTTTCTGTTTTCAGATTTTCTCGATGTGTATTTTTATGTTGAGCGCAATACAGTGTCAAAGATAAACTCCCCATGTGCATTTTGTGCACTCTACTCCGAAAATCGTTAACGTAGACGAAGGAAAACGCTTGGCGTAACGGCATGAGAATTCACTCGAGTTGGCGTACAACTTACCTACTGATAGGGGTTGGACAATGCGGGACTTTGCGGACTAAAAAATGCACCTCGATTTTGGAGAGAAAAGAAACGCAAAATAGTGCTACCGTAATTGCAAAAAGCGCAGTCACATAATATGGCCACTGAACCCGTCATTTGCTTGAGTAACAGTACTGTTCATGTATAGTTTCAATGCCGGTAAAAAAGCTCTGTTAAGATTTATTTCTCGAATGTTTTCACACGCACGTAAGAAATTTTCTTTCTCGCAGCTCATCTGTCAGTAGGGGAGAATACACTGCAGTACATCGGTACATTGCTTATCAATACTGACGTGTTTCTATGGTAAACTTTACAAAGCAGTTTGTTCCTCCAGTTTCCACCCAGAATATGCCAGGATATTGTTGCAATCGAGTTCGCAGGGGCGGGGCCTTGTTTACAGATCGTTGTACTAAAGCACACATGTGCCTATACTGTATGGGCTGAAACCTTTGCAAAGTTCTAGTTGTAGCGGGCCGGCGACACATTTAACAATAACCTCACACCCGCCGAGCAATAGCCTCACACCCTCCCTTATAATTAAGCAACATCTCCGTAGCCGACTGTCTCTCTGTTTATTCCTATGTACAATCAGTGCAGTGCTAGTACTACAGCCAAGGAACTGCTTTATTTGCAGTCGCACGTAAATCCAGGCTAGCCGAAGGCCTACGCACTGCATGCTGGCACTTGTACAGTACGGGGAAATCGTTGGAACAACGTAATTTTGCAAAGAATTCCCTTACATACAGTTAACTCAATGGAGAAGTCCCATTGAATTACCGTGTAAGCGTTCGTTGAAACAACGTTCACAAGAATTACCTGTTGATATTTTTTCATTTCTTAACCTGATATAAATCATTTCAAGAATAAAAGGAAACAGTAATTTGTCTTCAAAAGTTTATCTTCCTAAATAAACGCACTTTTTATCTGAACTAGAGCAACTGCGTGACATAAAAATGAGATCGTTAAAATCTCTATCTATTTCACCCACTGTAGGGACATAGGACTAAGTGCTGTCGCGTTTGCTGATTGGTCAATTGCCTCGAGTCTGTAGACAAGGTCAATGACGAAAAAGCGAGATTTCTCGAAGCATTTTGAAGCAAGAAATAGAACTTGTACGCCACTGAATGCCGGAAATTTCATCTCATTTCGCTAAACTATTAAGTAAATGTTCTCTTGAGTCTGTCTTTCGGAACGGTACGGCTGGTGACTCGAGAAGGGATGTACAGTGTAATTTGTGCCCGACAGGGCCCTACTATCTGGAAAATTGACCTGAAGCTTTAAATAAGTACAGATTCTTTTTAGTGTAAGCTTACTCAAATATTTCGCGTGCTTTGCAATTTCACAGTTAAGATTTCGGGAAAAACCTTAAATCTGGCCGAACTATTTTCCTCTAGTATATACAAAATTTTAAGCAATATATGCCCCGCAACGGCATGGTATAGTACACAGGTTTTCTTCACATCTCCCCTCACCAACTTCTCGACGGCATCGGGGCTGTCGAGGCTCTGGGTTGTTGCCCCCCCCCCCCCGTTGGGCAAAATCCTGGTGGACCACTATAGGTTGGACTAACGGTTCTTAGTTCTAACTGCATCGCTTATCAACACTTTCAGTCGGCATTTTTTTTTCTTCAGTCGGCAAATAGGGCACCCCCCCCCATGATAAATGCTCTGGCGATGCCCCTGGAAGCACCCTCAAGTGCTCTGCAAATAATCCTAGTTGCGCCACTGCAGATACACAAGGCTGCCTTCCCTGGATCACCTATCACCTGTACCAACGAAATAAGTACACCAGCCTATTTAAGAGAGTTGAAAAAGCTGAAGTTTGTCAATAATGTTTTGACCGTAGGGGCTATATAGCCTTTGCGATTCAGAAAAACGAGCGCGTATTTTGTGTTTGTGAATGTTTTAAAAAAAAGATTTCGCAGGAATTCCCGCCCTCCACGTTGTTATCTACTTTAATATTGGCAAGTGATCCATTATCTCTGGAAAGTGATGACTGGCTTCTAGCAAAACCAAGTTACCTTTTATCATACCGTACATCATACTTTCACTGGCACTCAGTTTATTCACCATTGACTCTGTGTAAGGCTGCTTTTCCGAATCAATCCGCGGCACCATCGCAGTTCCTAACTCTGATGTTGGTTTTTAACTAACTGAATACTCTAACGTAGCTTCGGACACCTGCCACGCCGGCTAACACTTGTTCTTATCACATGAACAACGATCGGAGATCGTGGTAGCCATTTTGATAAAAGTAAATTGCTCGAAAAAGTAGCATATCGGGCATCTTTTCTAAATCTGTTTGCTTGGAATGTTAGTTTTAGAGATTTGATACATGATACTGCGAGGATTTTGCATGGATTGCGTATTTTCGCTGCAAATTCATGTCTCCGATATTTTTGTCCATGCGGCTTGCTTCGTAATGACGTAGTTCGAACGCACTGTTAGGCTATGTTCACTTGATGCACATTCTGTGTTGACCTATACCCGGAAGGGAACAGGGTACAATCATCTCAAAGTCACTTACAGCGTTGTTAGGGATTTTAGCTGCCCAAGATCTTGCAATATCGCGTATGGGCTGGGAATTAAACAAACAATTTCTGGAATGTGTACTTCACAAAACCAGGGTTATCATGTTGGCCATGTCGAATCACTTTTCTCCTCTGGTCCCGTTACTTGTCCAACTAAAGTTTAGAGAGGGTTTCAGCTGAAAATGCCGAACCTGATAGCCTAGCAACACCTTCCTTGTATCCCCCTTATTTATTTCAAGTAATTGCCGTAACATATTTATACACGTTTGTGGATTGATGATGTAGGTGGGGGCTTTAACCTTTGAAACAAAATTCCGTTGTCATACGCAAAAATTACGAAATCAAAACAGCTCAAGTTGCAATGAATATTAAAACATTGTAGGGAAGCATGGAAGGTGATCTCAGCTGGGAAGGGGTCTGAACTGAGTTGTTTTCGACCACCGCCAAAGGGAATGGCTGTCGATCCTCAAGCCCATAGCCGAGGGTGAGCCCTAGAAAATCGCCCTGGTGCAAAATTCAAAATAACCATTTTCTCAACGCAGTTTGAATGTCTCCCTCCTAATAAAATGTCTCCTCCTCGGAAACTATTTCTTCCTCCATCAGTACTTTGTCTGTTTACGGGCCTGGATTTCCCCACCCCCCTCCCTTGGAGAATTTTTTCAGTATGAGGGTCCCTACATGCAGTTTGGTGCAATGTTTGTATTGCGCAAATCTGAAGGATAGTTTGTTCCCTTTGCAAAATTATTTTTCAGTACAGAGGGAACAAAAGAGACTTGTCATCAGTCCTGGAACAATACCTGGGGCATAAGCACTCTTTCATCCCCTCACGTTTGACAAAGGGTGCTCGATTCCCTCCCCCCCCCCCCCCCTCCCCATCCCTCTCTGACTTCTGACGTCTCTCAACAGATGGAAAGACTGCCTCCGACATTGAAGCTAAAAAGTTTCATTCAGTTTCACATCATGCTGCCCTTGGCTCGTCGTTTGAAACGATCGAAAGGTAAGACGGGAAAATTTAACGCCTGGATGTACTTGAAAAGTTCCAGCAAAAATATTTATTGCAGAAAGGTTAATTGTCTCTCAAAGAGCAATCGTAACCTTTGTGACGTTTTTCACCATTTTCCGAACGTACAAACCTACGTTGGTGATGGGGGTAAGGGTAACTTATGACAAGTTAAATGTGTCTTAAAGTTTGGTCTTTGAGGAAATCATTGGTTCGAAGGGGGATTTCGTTTGTACGCTTGAGTAAATGGTGAAATGGATGGCCCCTTAAACTAGGCAGAATCGGATTTTGTGAACGGTCCCGTTATTTGCAGAAAACGACGGTGTATATTACGCTGGGAATAACGACTTTCCACAGTCATTGAAAATAACCCATTAAAATGGTTTCACCCCGTCAACATAGGTATCCAGTGATAGTTCAGATAGTGCAACTTTGCCTAGGCCTACTGTCGCAACTTCGCCTACTGTCGCCTGTTAAATGTTAGCAAAATTAGTGCGTTGATGCAGGCAACTCCCTGGTTGATGTAAACCTATCTTTGGTAAAATAATTAAGTGGCATGTGTATAAGACCTTCAACGAACTATCCGTTATATTTTTATACGCTTCCCGTGAATATTTGCTTTGAACGGTACCGTTTACTTTCGAGTACCAGTCTCTAGCTCTACTGAAGCTACCCTAACGTGCATTATGTATGACCGTATTGAACGGCCCTGTGAACGTTCCTTGCGAACGTTCCTTGCGAGAGCAGAAGCATCCCGACGCATTACTGTAGGTTATAATACTCGGAAGAGGTTTGTTTGCAATATCGGAAAATACTTTAGAGTGTGGGACACCTCATATTGCCCAGAAACTTGCTTAAAAATTCACATTATGAAGCCAGTAAATACGTGGGCCAATCTGTTTGAAACAAGCAAAATCAAAAACTCTGTAGGCAAATAGTTCTCTTAAAGTCGAGAAATTTCCTGCTCAACGGATTAACCAAGGTTTGTTGTGATCTGAAAAGGAATCGCTTGTTGGTGCTATTGTGTGTGCTCTTTTGTCAAGACGTTGCTACTCGGAAAGGTGGCCTGTTAGAAGCCCTATTCAGGCCAAGACACGCTATTGTGTGAACGTTCACTGAGCACAATAGTGCAGAGATTGAGAGGCTCATTAAACATCGGGAAACTTCGGAGGTGTGCGTGTGACGTCAATAGGCATATTCATAGGTTATTGAGGAAGGTGACTTCCGCGCGGATCCGCCGAGGCGAGTTTGGACGGCTCCCCTAAGATAAATACTTCCTGTCCTGAATTCAACTGTGTTAACCTCCCACATCATCTTCTCTGTTTTAATTCTAGAAAACCATGGTGCTCAACCACAGGGCTAACCCATCCTCTGTCACATGTGTGCCAAGTTAGTCATAGCCCTCCTCAATGATCCTCCTTTAAGTCCGGTAGTTCTGCTTAATAAGCAGTTGAGTCACAAACAGTTTGTTGCCCCCATTTGTCTCTTTACTTTAATAAACTATGTACTTGCTCTTTGACATGTATGATTCCAATTCCTGACTGCGTGCAGTTCAGACATCTTCTTTCTGAGTTCGTACTTGTATAATAAACTTTCACTACAACTTATAATATTTTCTGTCTGGAGTCTCCCATTTTGTGTTAAGTACAATGTCAGCCCAGAACCCATGTAACAATGTACAGTAGCTGACATTACTGGGAATACTCTTGACTATGAATACACATGTAAGCATGTATAAAGCTCTATTCCAGCATTCCAAAATACCTAGGCTGATATCGGTATTTTCATGTTACCAGAATTCTGCTATTTTGAGAATACCACTATTTTGATATGGGTATTACAGCATTCTGATTCCCTTTGGTAGTCGTATGTACCTGTATTATTTGAATATATGATGGCATTCCGCCAGACCCTACCCCACACCTCCTTCCCCTTGACTCTTTCCTCCATTTTCAAATTCGTCAAATTTATGCATGCATTGCATGGTCAACTAGAATCAACATGAATAAACATGAATATTCAAAAATTAAATTCTAATCCTAGTCTAGTTTCAATAAAATACAGTCACAAATAGCTTTCATTAAATGCACACTATGCACAAATATCAGTGGAAGGAAACCAATATTTTTGGTGATACTGCTACTGTTTTGAGTGATTCATGTGATTTTTAAGTCAAAACGTGAATACATTTCATAATTGTTTAAAAAATACCTCTCGGGAGACATCTTCACTCTGCTTGCTGTTCACAGATGGTTTAGTCTGCACCTGCCCAGAGTATGCTTTCTTGTGTGTATTCTCAAGAAAGACAGTCTTTGGATTCTCTGAGCCATCATCATGTTCCTAGTTAAAATACAAAAGATTATACTGTAAGACACATACTGCAGCTCAGGCAGCAAGATGTGATGTGGGGAAGGGGAGGGGGGGCATAGCTTCCAGGGATGGCACATAAGGTGACCGCAGTGTTCACGCTAAGGAATTGAACCTGCGGGGGAATTTCCTCTCTAGACAATTTTTTGGGACGGATTTTCAAAATCAAGGAGGGGGTTATCACTTGGTAAAGATAATACTGCAATTTAATGTGTGTATTATAATTGTAGTTACCATCTCAGCTGCAGAAAAGTGTGTGGGATTTTCCTGAATAAGATTTATTTTTGTGAGGGATTGGAAAGACAAAAGCACAATTCGCACAATCCCGCACCTCTGCGCGAACACCGGGTGGCGTAACCACTGGACGTTCCCAAAATTTTCTAGGGTGGGGCCTGCTTCTGTCCCTTGACCTCCTTTGACTACAAGCCTGACGTGTCTACAGGGTAACATGAAAATTCAAAAAGGTATTCTATACATTCATCATGGGTACCACCGAATTTTTAGTCAAATAAAAGAAAAATTGCAAAGATAAGTTGTAGCGTTTCACAAATAAAACTTACTATTCCAGCTTCAATCATTGCTTATGTATTAAATAAAGAAATTTGTGTACTTTATCCAAAACATATATAATTCCCCATAATTCATGATTTCATATGGGCTAATACAAGTCTGTCACACAATGAATCTACATTTGTTTTGTCTGCAAGTTTAAACATTTGTACACACTCCTCAACAGAATTTGTAGCAACTTGAGTGGACACAAATAGTCTAGTACCTGTACAACACTAAAACACTGATCACTTTTTCGTAATATACTCATACATATTTTTATACACAAAAAGCTGAACAAAAAGGTCATTTAATCTTAGTACAGGAGTGATATCACAAATTATTGCATCTTAATCCACTGTTCATCTTTTTACATCGCCAGAATGACTTTTATCATACTGTTAAAAAGAACATTGCTACAAATATGAAAGATGGATTTAATCAGTTTCATTTCAACTGACCAAAGCACATACAATTCTGATATTGAAGCATACAGCACAGAGACAATTGACTGGTGCCTTTACCTGAGAGAGGACTTCTGAAGACTGGTTAACCTCGTCTATGTTTGATGGCTTCCCCATCTTTCACTAAACATAAGAAAGAAAAGGCAGAAAGTCAAAAGGCTTTAATAGTACAGTATTTCCTTGCCACTGTGATATAATGGGTTTATGAGCAGACAGTATTTTTTTGGCAAAATACTGTGTTTACCTAAACTTTATAGATACATGGATTTTGATCAACATATCTCATTCACATATTCAGTCATAAATTAGCTTCCTGGCCTATCAATTCTGCAAGGTGTGTTAAAAATTTTAAGTTCACATGTAAATTATGGTTGATAAAATGTATTTCTCAAAATGAATACCACTTTCAGAATGACATAGATCCAGATCACAAAACTGGAAACTTCATCTGACACTCCTTCTGGGACAAATATGTTGATAAAATCACTATTACCACTTCAAAACGGAATGATGATACCTAAAATTGTTCCTCTTTCCAGGTACCCTGCAGTAACTGCAGACTTCGTCCTGTACAGATGATACATGAAGCCTTGAACAGTACAGTACAGTACTTCACATTTTGCCATCCTTTATCTCTACAGTACATATGCACTTCTAACTACTATGTGCCTAATCACTTGTTTTGAAAGCAAGTCAGCTACAGTACAGTACTGTACTTCAATTTTCTTTTCAAGTTCAGGGTTCTGCCCATGCAGGAATGCTGGAATGCTGGCAGATTTCTCCCAGGTCCCTACCAGGGTCAATATATAAGTTGTGGTGCAGGTTGTCCTGCATACTGTACCAAATAGGTTGCAATCCATGGGGGATAGACTACCCTTCCAAACAACAATTTCATTCCAAATGAAGACAAGAAAATACACCAGACTAAATTCATTCCCAGGCAGGTACTAATGTATACCGATGATGAACACTTTTGCTCCCTTCATCAAACAAGGTGCTAAAATTAGGGTCTTGGGAAAGTTCATCGAGATTGAAAGCATGCAGGGTTGAAGCACAGAGTTGCCATGGATCCCAGTAATGGAAATGAGCATTTTCAACTTTCATAGCAATACTGCTATGCATTTTTCATAAAATTTTATATAGTAAGTAACCTCAGATTGCATAGCACTTTTGTGGAAGGTCCCCATTCACCCCTTCTTGCCATTTGTTAACCCTTCTCTGACACAGATCTTCACTGCATGATGCTTACCATGTGGTATTACTTTGCACTAGTCTTAAAGTCTAGACTAGCATAGGGCCACTGATTTCTGCTTCACAAATCACAAAATTCCGTTTTTAACTTTCCAAATTCCGCAAAATTCCATTTCAAGCATTCCATTTCCATTTTTTTGCATGATTTTTTTATTTTGGAGTAATCATGTTGGAAACAAGTCCTAAACTTGTCTGGTTATGATCCTGAAGGCAGCAAATACTTGTAACTCATGAACTAGCAATCATTTCAGATGGTAAAATGTCTGTGTATGTCTTTGGTATATGCAGGCATTCATTTGACATGGTTTTGAAGAAAAGTAACTTGGTTTTTTGCAAAAATTTACATGTATTTTGACTGAGCTTGATAATTTTTGCTAAATTCTGTGAAATTCCATGCAGAAAAGTAAATTGCGTTTTTTCCGCAATGGCGGAAAATCCGTGGCCCTACTAGCAGTACACTACATCAGTGATGTCATTAGGGTTTTAAATCAAGAGAGGACCATCACCTTTATTTTGAGGGGACCCAGGAAATTTTCGAGGGCCTGAGTTTTTTTTCAAGAGCACTTAAAATATTACTCATGTCGTGAGTTTGAAAACAGGTGTTTATAACAGAAGGTGTTTATAACAGGCTATAAAAATGATTTACCAAAACGACCACTAGATGACCACTGACCTCAGATTTTTGAATACCCTCGGCCTCAATATGAAGCAAGCATCCAAGATATATCACAATGATAACTACCCAAGACTGGCACTGGATCTGTTGAGGCATGGTCTCACATACCTTGTGTCACCTGGTGTTACCCCATGTTTATACCAAGGCAAAAGCGCAGGTTGACACCGAGATTTTTAGCGTGTGTTCCCATGTAAGCCGGGTTCAGTTGATTGGGTTGTGACGGAAGTCAAAGTGTTTCGCGGAAATTTTCTCAGTCTTGGCTATCTCCAAATTGTTAGCAAAGGTAAATCATTATTTATAGGCAAAGCGGGAAATGAAAACACCACTGACTGGTAGAAATAAGGCTACACTTACTGTCAACCCAAGGCAAAAGTCTGTGCTACTAGAATACTGCTTTATGGGCCTAGCCTAAGTGCAATATATCTGAAATTTTCCTGCTTCGTTTCACATACTGTCGATGTACCCAGCTTCATCCAAATTGATCTTGGTCTTGCATAATTGCTCATGCAACATCAATGCTACATAAAGTAAAACATTTTTTATTCGACGGTGGTTTCTTCGAGTCCAAAGTAGCAGTCTTTGTTTCGCGGCTCAGATTATTTCTTCCAATTGGCAACATCAAACGAAAGGCAAAACTCGACATCAGCCACTTCATGGTACTTACTTCCAAGTTGTAAGGATTTTCGCTGAAGCCTGTAATTAACAACTAACCTTCGCTAACAATTTGGAAATAACCTTGAGAAAAATTCCCATCAAATGCCACAAATATGCCTTTGCCTATACTGTAGGAAATTACAAGTTGAACTCGACTAACACTGTTATTTTCTTTCGACAAATATATCTTTTAGACAAACCCTTAGCCGGGGGGAGGGGGAATCGAGGGGCAAGTAGGGCCACCGATTTTCCGCGATCACGGAAATTGTCACGGAATCGCAGAATTTTAATTTTTTCACGGAAAATCACGGAACTTCAAAAATCTCTCAGAATGCTAAAGAAGTCTGCAATCAAGAGGGCAAAATGAAAAAAAAAAGTTTAAAAGTCTGTACGTAACAACACTGGATGGCTCTAGCGGGCTACAATCTGATAGAAAACTTGAAATTCACCCCCTCCGATGCTTACTGTATGTGGGACCAGGTTCGAGTTGCGCATTTACTAGCCTTCGGTAGGTCAAATGTTGCTCAGTCTTGCAAAGTTTTCCCGTGATCCCGTTGCCTGTAGCTGATTCTTGTTTATACTGTATCATGTACTGTATGTATGGTATACTTTGCATGAGTGCGTCATAACAAACTGTTGCGCACGTTACTCAAGTTTCATGTTTTGCTCTGTTTGTACGTTCATGATCGAACGATCATAACGTTCTGACTGACAAGTTCCACTTTCAATTGTGGAATAATTATCGGATTTAGTACCTGCATATCATTTGGATATAATTTTATACGTATCTTTCACTATGTAAGAAGAACAAGAGACCCACACTCAAACAATCGTAAGTCAAGTTGTTTTTTGTCCATTACATATATGTGTTGACGTTAGGCTGGTGATTGGATTTTAGTCTGGTTAGGCTGCACTGGCCTAACACACTAATCAATTCAAACCAGAAAGTCACGGATTTGGCAAATTGCTTGCACGGATTTTCACGGAATTTGGAATTGCTGTAACGGAAATTGACCCTTTTTTTCACGGAAAATTGGTGGCCCTAGGCAAGGATGGAGCCCCTCTGAAAATTTTTCGCCCCCTAGAATATTAAAAATTACCATGGCCTTATAATGCATTTTAGTACCAACAAGTTCTAGGCCTCTAAAACATATTTCACCCGGGCTGGAAATTATCTCACCCTTTTGGTACCTTGTCCGTCTATGGACCTGCATTTAGAAATTTACAAAAATTTACAACACTGCAGGATTGTCCAAGTTAACATCTGCAATAAACTCATCAAATTTGCTAAAAATGCTTCTAACATCGGCAAACATGACTGTGAGCCCAGACACTAACCTAGATGAGGGTGTACCTCTGTTACAGACAGAATCCCTAGGACTACAATTAACAGCCCCAGCACTGACAGACCTCGCCACTGAAACTAGTTTGACAACTGAGTCTACAGCCTTACTAACCATTCTACCCAACTCATTAGCTCCAGCACTACTGTAGATAAATGCAACCCAACTTAACAGAATAGATCCCCGTTACAAAAGTAGCCCATTCGCTGGTATTTGTCTGATTCAACAGTATAGTACATATAGGCATTCCTTGCCATTCGTTTTAATTTGTTCCCGGATGCAGAGTCAAAGTTAAGGGTGCAAGATGAACAGTGTCACATCACATCCATCCATCCGGATGCTAGGTGGTGTTCAAGAGGATACCATTACTTTCCGCCCCCCGTAGTTTCCGTCACTGACTTTCCACCCCTAAAATTACTGGGGCGGAAAATTACATTAAGGAAAATTAAGGATTAATGTAGAAGTGTGTCTACTTTCTGTTCATTTCAGGAGACTCAGACCAAGTAAGAGGATGATGAAATTGTACTGTAGGAAAATTTTCAGTTAATCACACAGGGCCTAGAGAAGAATAGATTGTATAGCTATAGTATTGGCAGTTGTATGTGTAACAGGGATGTAGTACTCGAGACCGGTTTTTCCTGGTCTCGGTCTCGGTCTCAACACCCTGTGGTCTTGGTCTTGGGCCCTTGCAGTCTCAGAATTTTTTCCGGTCTCGCTTCGAGACTGGCAATACAAACTTGTCATCTTTTTCATTTTTTTTTAAATAAACTCATTTACTGCACACTATTTTTAAGTTCATTTACTTTCATTGAAAAAATAATTCATTGAGAAAAGAAAATCATTCATCCAGCGAGTCCATACACTGTATCTAATATGGGTTGAACTTCCTTCTGTGAGCTAGTGAGTGGGTCTTTAATTTAACTTGGCCAGTGGGGATAATAGTGCATTGGACTACAGTAGCACACAGGTAAGGTTACTCAGTATAATCAGAACAGTAGCAGTCTGGTACTGCACTGTATTGGGTGTTCACTGTGTGTGTGTTAAAATATCCATTTCTAGCTCTTCGGGATTACCTGTTGGCCTTTTCCTGACCATATTTAACCCAATCTGGCTACTAATGATCATTTTATAGCTACTGAAAAAAGTAGAAGGAACTAATATACCAGTTCCATGTATAAATATCTTAAGTTATCAACCAGAATTCTTTCTTAGATGGGGAAAAGTGCAACTGCAATTTGGTCATGATTAGACATGATCCTACAGCTATATGGCGACTCTGAAGGCTACAAGTCTAGGCCTAAATATTACACTGTTAACTGCATATTATATGCTAGGCCAGGGGTGGGGAAGCTTTTTCCCTTGACAGTCCGTTTTGATAGTCATAATTCACTCGCAGGCCACAGATAGTGAGGGCGTAAAAAGCTTTCCCCAAAGGGCACATGCAAAGGAGCCCCAAACAGGCCCTGGGGGGTTAGTTAGATGGAGTTTTACGGCTCAACTTGTAACCTCTTGGTTTAATCAGCAGCGCCCAGGGTCTTTTTTCCAGTTGTGGGGCACTGGATTGTTTTCCCTTACTCCACTGCTTATGTGGAGCATCACGCACAACGGCAGTAGGTTCCATTTTTTAAGTCTTTGGTATGACTCGACCTGGGAGTCGAACCCGGGCCTCCCGCGTGAGAGGCGGATGCTCTACCACTAGACCAAACACATGGTTTGGCCCTGGTGGAGTTAGGGGGAAAAGCGCAGGTTAGAAACTAGTGCGATTTTACTATTGAGCTGGCAAATTTGTAGGCAGCAGAATGCTCATCCAGTAACTTTTAATGACATTGACTGTGCAAGGCTACTCAGACCAGGAGTATCACAATATGACCATTTGTCTTCTTATTTATACTGGAATAAATACAGTGCCCTCTGAGTTACATACTGTAATAGACCTATATGTGATACTGCAATTCTCTTCAATGCTATGTAGCCTACTGTACCACTAGAAGTATTAGGATTCTGCACCTGGTTTGTCTCACGAAACAGTGGGCATGTTATGTTGTGCATACTAGGGTTTTAGTAGCAGTATTACGTGAAATATCCAGAAAGTGGTTCGTGCTGGATAAATGATGGACATCTTGCAGGATACCTTGCAGGTTAAACGATGGGAACCATAGGTTAAAAGATTATTATCAATTACTTTTTTTTAAATGATTCTGAATTTGCATAATTTATGAATTGCCTTGAGGGCTGGGCAAAATTGTCTCGCGGGCCAGAGGTTCTCCACCCCTGTGCTAGGCCTACATAGTTATCTGCAATCCTATCCTAGGCTCCAAAACAAAATGTCTGGTAATTGAACTACGAGTACTCCATGGTCATGTTTGGTCCAAAGGAAAGGTTGGAACTAACTAGAGTTCTGGGACTCATTTTTCTGTGGGTTGGACAAACTCACCATGATGCATTAATTGACACCAAGTTCATCAACACTGAACACTTAGTACTGACTGACTCCAATTGACAGAGAAGGGCCGCATTAGAAAAATACATGACTACATTGAATAACTGAAGAGATGTTTAAAGATAATCAAAATTTAAAGCAACAGAGTATAAAATTGGGTCCGAAATTGGTACTGTTTAATCAGGTCCGTAACCAAAAGTACAGAGGTAATGAACGGTGGCGAAATATCTTCTGGGTGATATTTCCTGGTGTTTTCTGTCCCCCAAATGTTATTTTCCTCCCCCATAAACCAGGGGTGGAAAACAACTTCTTTTATGGGCAGAAAGTAATGGGGAGGAATGTAACTGAAGAGTGGGATCTTGTCCCAGATCTTGCCGGTTTGCATTTAAGAGCCTAGTTCATTACATACTAAGGAATAACTTACTTTACTAGTTGAGGCCAGTTTGTACAAACCGGCAAGATCTGGGACAAGGTCCGAAGAAAAGTGGCCCTTCATTATATACGGCCTAGGCCTAGGGTAAGATGGGGGGTTTTCGACCACTTAAGGGTTTTTGGTTTCAAAAATTAAAAGGAGCAAAGTAATTGAACCAACTTACCTTTGGTCAACACCTACAATGCCTGTACTACCATTCAGTGTATGTCCTTTTATTTTATTAATTTTCTCTTACTGGAATATGTAATGATGATAAAAGTGGTCGAAAATTGGCTATTTTCAACCTACCTTAGGGTATTTTCTAACCGCCCATTGAAAACCATGCTAATTTAAGGCAAAATGAATTTTGTATGGGTCATAAGTGGTCATCGTGCAGATGTTGTGATAGAAGTTACATATGAAGGTAACTGTTTTACATTTGGTATATGGCCATAAATTATATCACTTAAAAATTAAAATTAATCAAACTGTTGTAGTTTCCATGATTTTATGCTAGTCAAAAACTAGGCGGTCGAAAACAGCCCGTTACATTGAAAAGTGGTGGGTGGTTTTCGACCTCCCCACTAAATGAGGGCAAGTTTAATTTTGGAGCAGGTTCTTTTCATTACAATATCCCAACAACCCTTATCTATCTTGGTTACCAAATTTGACCACTTTATAATTAAGTTTATGGCTGTAAAGGTATGTACGTGTATAAGTAATTCATGTGGCTTATCGCCCATTGTAAGAAAACATGATTTTGAAAAATATGTATACACATTCAGTTTTCAGGTTTGGATTTTTTATATTAAATGGTTAGCTTGGGTTAAAAGTTTGGTGATTTTGAATTGCCACTAGTTCATAGTACTTGGTGGCAAATACATTTTTACTGTTGTTTCTTCAAGAAATTCAAATTTGGGAGAAATGTTCATGGTGGACGGAAGTACCCTAGCGGTCGAAAACCCCCCATCTTACCCTAGGCCTTGTTGTACCTAGTGAGCGCCTGTCGGCTAAACCTAGCCTAGTTAAGGCCTAATGACATGTTAAACCCTTATCCTAGTATAGTAAGTAATCATGAGTAGATCAGTATCATGAGTCGATCACTGCATTCTAAAACGTCAGTACAGCGTGCAGGCGCGATGTGATTGCAATGTATGGATGACCTTCTTCTTCTTCTTCTTTCGAAATATGGTGACACATCCAGAGGGACATTACTTCACCACGCATGCGTCGAGAGGTATCAAGCCCTAATGTTGTTAGCAATAAACTGGGCAGGGTCCTTATGATCAAGGGAATTTGCAACTAAAGAAGCAGGGAGACTATTCCAATCCTTAACCACGCATGCGTCGAGAGGTATCAAGCCCTAATGTTGTTAGCAATAAACTGGGCAGGGTCCTTATGATCAAGGGAATTTGCAACTAAAGAAGCAGGGAGACTATTCCAATCCTTAACCGTATTAGGGAGGAAACTATACTTGTAGCAGTTTGTCCTAGTAAAGAGGTGGCAAAAATGCAGGTTATGCATCCAGCGTGTTCTGCGAGTGGGATGCCGAAGTCTATCCACAGGAATTTGTGCTTTACCAAAAACACCCTTAGAGAACAGGATCAATCTGTTTTGTCTACGACGTTCCGCTAACGTAGGGAGATCAAGGTCTTTCAGAACAGAAGTCATAGACCCTGGCTCCCGGGAGAAGTTTGAGCTGATAAAGCGAGCCGATCTCCTTTGAATACTCTCAAGCTTATCCTGTAAATAAATCTGGTGTGGATCCCACACAGAACTTGCGTATTCCAAAACTGGTCTGAGAAGACCCTTATAAGCAGCTAGCTTTACATCACTAGAGCAAAACGGTAGGTTCCTTTGAAGTACCCCTAAGATTTTGTTACCTTTATTACAAATAAATTGGACATGCTTATCCCAACTAAGGTCGCTAGTGATAGAAACCCCTAAGTACTTAATTGAGTCAACCTTAAGTAACTTTTCACCATTCAAGACATAATCGAAACAAACAGGCTTCTTTTTCCTGGCAAAAGTGATGATATTACACTTTGAAGGCTGGAATCTCATACCCCACGTCTTAGCCCAGAGACCTAGATTATCGATGTCATCCTGGAGCCTACAACAGTCACTATCATCATCAATGATTCGATAGCAAACACAATCATCGGCGAAAAGCCTGACATTAGAACTGGCAACATTTACGATATCATTAATGTGCGCCAAAAAGAGAATGGGTCCTAAAACGGACCCTTGAGGGACTCCAGACACGACATCCTCAAAAGAAGACCGAGTACCATTCACTACAACAGCCTGTTTACGATCAGATAGGAAATCGTCAACCCACTGGAGAATCTGGTTCAATACACCTAGGCTAAAGAGCTTGGTTTTTAGTAGCTCATGAGGCACAGTGTCAAAAGCCTTTTCAAAATCCAGAAAGAAAACATCCGTTTGTTTGTTCATATCCAGGGATGAAGCCCAGTCTTCAATGACTGACACCAGTTGAGTATCACAGCTGTGTGATCTTCTAAAGGCATGCTGCTTTGATGAAAGGATATTCTTTGACTCAAAGAAGTCCATTAGATTTGAGCTTATGATGTGTTCTAATAATTTACAACAAATACAGGTAAGCGAGACCGGCCGATAATTACTTGGGAGAGAGATGTCATTTTTTTTATAAATAGGGCAAACATTTGCCCTCTTCCAGTCAACGGGTATTCTCCCGCTTGAGAGGGATTGTTGATAAAGGTGACTCAACATAGGGGCAAAGTCAGATGCAATTTCTCTTAGGACCCAAGGATGGATATTGTCAGGTTCAACAGCCTTATTTTTATTGAGACCTTTTAACAGTTTTTCAACCCCATGTGTGGAGATAGAAATATCGGCCATTCTGGTACCAGAAGGTCTACGAAATGGGATTATATTGAACACAGTCTTAGTGAAGACACTAGTAAACTGGGAATTGAAGGCAAGGGCCTTGTCCAGATCAGTGATGGCTAGTTTGCCATTCGTCTGGAGAGGGGGGATACTATGTTTATCCTTTTTTTGACCATTAATGTACTTCCAAAAGGGCTCAGTGTCATTTTTTATATCTCCAATCATACCATTGATGTAATTCGTATGGGAGATATAAACTTGTCTTTTAACTTTCTTACGCAATTCAGCCCATTTGTCATGGATATTGTTCTTACGAGTTTTTTTAAAAATGGCATGCAACTTGTCCCGCCTTCTGATCAGCTTACGTATGCCGTCATTAACCTAGGGGAGGGATGTCCTACTGTAGTTCTAGTTAATTTGGTAGGAACATTTTTTTTAACAGTTCTTTCGAGGAAGGACTTTATTAATTGCCAGTTTTCATCAATTGAGCGATTATTTTGACCCCCGTTAAAGTAACCTAAGGCGAAAGTCCGGGTATCCCTCCTCATGGTACTATAATCACCCTTGGAAAACTGCCAGATAAGCCTACGGGGTTGTCTGATGTTTGGTAAGAGACACTTCAGTCTACAAAATAAAGCCTCATGGTCGCTAAAAGGGTCCAAGGGGGAAACTTCAATGTACTGACTAGGCGAGTTGGTAATTAATAAATCAAGAGTGTAATCACCCCTAGTAGCGAAGTTTACTAGTTGATCAGCTGCAAAATCATTTAAGATATCTAGAAGCAGCTTACCATAACTATTAGTCAGACACAACCCACTGTCCTTATTGAGCCTAGTAAGCCAATCAATTTTGCTGAAATTGAAATCCCCCAAAATATGAAAGCAAGGTTGCTTTCTAGTTTTGTGATTTGCCATAATTTTGCTTAGTTGCTCCCGAAGTAAAGATATGTGCTCAGATGGAGCATCAGGATCCCTATACCAGGAGGCGACATAATGCATAGTTCCATTAATAGAGAACTTGGCCCAGATTGACTCAGAACCATCAGTGAGATTGCTGACCCTTGAAGGGGTCAGGTTATTTTTAACCAGGAGCATAGTGCCACCACCCCCAAGTGTACGATCATTTCTGAAAATGGTATAGTCTAGGCAGGAAGGGAACAACTCACTCGTTGTAATAGAGTCATCAACTTTAGTTTCCTGGAGAGCCACAACATCAGGTTCAGTTCCACTAAGAAAGGCTTGAAGATCAAGTTTTTTACCCCGAATACCATTAATATTTATTGAAACTAAGGAAATCTCCTTCTTATGAGCAGTCTTATTACCAGGGATATGCTTCGATCTTGAAGGTGTCTCAGCTAGAGTAACGGAAACATTTTGATGCCCATTATGATCCGAATCAAGAACTTCAAAACTATTACTTAAGCCTACGTTGGGATTGCTATTTTGGGAAAACGGTGCTATAAAAGTGGCAGCAAGATTACTTTGGTTACAGGTTGGACATATCTGTGGTATCGTAGCAAAGAAACACAGCATACAAACGAGGAGGAGACAACAGAGTAGAGTAACCTTCATGGTGTATTGACCAAGACTCAACTGAACCAGGGCACAACTGCTTATACAAAACGAGGGTGTAATGGAATTTCATTCATGTGCAATTACGTAATGTCTGACATTGCTAAACTAATTATGCAGATACGACATCTTCCCTTTGCTTAAAATAAAATGCATTGTACATATTTACAAAATGGTTCCATGTAACAATTTATATATACACATATTAATACATAACAAAACTTCCATCCTGTTGCCATATTGGGCGTTGCCTGATTCGGCTGCTCCTTCTAAGACCTGTTTCTTCTGCACTATTTGGTGCATCACACGGATTAGATGCCATAGGCAAATTACACTCTGGGGGGTTGCACTTGACTAGCTTACTTATATTCCATTTACGACCATCTGACATTTGAAACGTAAAGTTGCTAATTTTGTTTGCAATTTGAATTGGATCGGAGTAACTCCTTTCCCCTTTTTGGAATCTACCGTGTCTTTTAACTCTTACCCAATCACCTACATTAAAAATTGCAGTTCTAGTGTTCCTCCTTTTGTCGGCATAAAATTTATATTTCCTTTGCTTTTCTTGTACCCTGTCTCTTACATCACTCATGTCTACACGAGGTAGATCACGACCAACAATATTAAGTTTTGTCCTCATATGTCGCCCATGTGCTAACACAGAAGGCGATACCCCAGTAGTTGCATGAGCAGTAGCTCTGTAAATTCCTAGGAACTGAAGTACAGCTTCTTTCCATGACCTTCCTGAGTGAATTGCATTCTGCACAGTATTTTTAAGGACTGCATTAAACCTTTCCACAGCTCCATTTGCCTGTGGATAATACAATGATGAGCAACAATGCTTAATACCTCTTTCACTCATAAAATTTTGAAATTCGTACGATTTAAATTGAACCCCATTATCTGTAACAATTTCTTTGGGGAATCCCTCACGACTAAATATTTGTTTCAAAAAGTCCAGGACCTTATTTGTCTCTACTGAGGGCGTAAACATGACTTCAGGCCACTTGCTGTAATAATCTACTGCAGTAATAGCAAACCTACATTCATTCACTGCTCGTTCAAACGGACCTACAATATCAATCGCAATTTTCTCCCATGGGCCGTCCGGAAACTGTATGGGCTGTAAGGGAGCAAAAGCCCGCTTCGCAGTTTTATCATTGAAACTGCAGACAGCACAAGTTTTAACAAGTTCTTCAACCTGGGCATCCATCAAGGGCCACCAGTACAATTCCCTTAACCTTTGTTTGGTTCTACTCATTCCTTGATGAGCTTCATGAGCAAATGCTAGAACATGTTGGGTCAATGCACTAGGAATTACAACCTTTTCTCCCCTTAGCATTACATCATCCACCAAACATAATTCATCTCTTACTAGATAATATGGTTTCACACAATCATTAACTTGATTAAATCTCGGCCAACCATGTGCAATGTATTTACGAATAATTTGAAAACTTGGATCAAGTCTACTACTGTACTTTCCTGTAACTGGGATAATGTTATCGGTTTTCATTGGTTCCCATAAAACCTGGCATATGATCTCCTGATCATCATCTGTTATACACTCATCGGTTCCCTGAGCTGGGACTCTAGACAATGGATCTGCTATAACGTTTTCAGATCCCTTAGTAAACACCATTTCATAATTATACTTTGTTAGCCTACATGCCCATCGTGCAGTTCGCATATAGATTGACGATCGGAACCTTTAGTCAGCAGTGTAATTAAGGCATGATGGTCAGTGTAAAGTATGAATTTTCTCCCCCACAAATACATGCCATTTTTCACAGGCCCACAGGCAAGCAAGTGCTTCCTTTTCACCAACACTGTAATTTCTTTCTGCTTTTGATAGTGTGCGTGAGGCGCAAAACACAGTAACTTCTTTACCATCTTTCAATTGATTAAGACACACCCCTAAGCCGTCTTGGGACGCATCAGTCCTAACCACTTCTTCTAACTCAGGGTCATACATGGCTAAGACAAGATCTTTGCTAATAAGGCTCTTCAACTGATCAAAACTACTCTGACATTCTGTCGACCATTTGAATTCGTTACCCTTGCGTAAAATAGCTCTTAGCGGCTCGACCAGTTGCGCAAAATTAGGAATATATTTGGATAAATAACCTGCTAAACCCAAAAATGAAGGAAGGGATTTGGATCAAGGTACTGAGGCATTAGCGAGTGCATTATACTTGTCGTCTACTCGGATGCCTTCACTGCTTATAATAATATGGCCAACGAATTTAATACTTGACTAATTGAACTTGCATCATTAAGTTTCACTCCGTAAGAGTCTAATCTAGTTAATACTTCACGCAAATTTTCATTGTGTTCTTCTTCATCTTTACCATAAACAATAACGTCATCTAAGTAGCACTGAACTCCTGAAAGACCTGCCAACATAGACTGCATCATTTTTTGAAATACGGAGGGAGCTGAGGACAACCCGAAACAAACTCTTTTATACTGAAATAAGCCATCATGTGTGATAAAGGCAGTTAATGGCCGGGAATCTGGGTGAAGTAATAACTGATGGTACGCAGCTGCAAGGTCTAGCTGAGAAAATAATTTCGCATTTCTTAATTCTCCAAGCAATTCATCGATCTTGGGAAGTGGGAATGAATCAGGAATTACAGCTTTATTTACTTGCCTCAAATCTACACAAATTCTGACATTCCCTGATTTCTTGTATGAAACAACAATAGGGGATACCCATTCTGAGGAATCTATTTTCTCTATAACACCCATAGATTCTAGTCTAGATAACTCTTGGGACACTAACTTACGTACACCGAAGGGCAGTCTACGCAATTTCTGATGTTTCGGTTTAACACTCTTATCAACATGAACTTTATGAATCATACCTTTAATAGTTGGCAAAATGGTTGTATCGGCAAACATATTTTGAAATGACTTGATATAATTTGGAAGGACAAAATTACCTTGAATAACTGGATTGTTAGATGAACTGTCCTCTGACAATGCAAAACATGACAACTGAGACCCCAAAATATTGATTCCAAGCTTCTGGATAAGGTCACGTCCTAACAAATTGCTTCCACTTTTAACAACAAAGAAAAGTGTGTTCGCAACTCTGTCCAAGTAACTAACGGTGGCTTCAAAACAGCCTATAACTTCTATCTTGTGTTTTGTATACGAGGAGAGTTTAATACCTTCTGGTACCTTTACAAGAGCTTCAGAAAGGAATGATTTCGAAAATACTTCCTCTGAAAGAATAGAGACACCCGAGCCGGTGTCAACGTCTAACTGGATTGGGACCCCATTAATCATTACTACACAACGGATACGTTTGCTTTTTGAACTTTTTCGACCATTACTGTCGTTTGCAAGTACTTCATAATTTCCATCTCCTGGGTTCGAAGGTATATGATAGGCGGGTGGTCCGGTAGAATTTTGTGTCGTTACTTCGCGGACGTCGTTCTTTGTTTGAGTAATTGGTTTGCTACGGCACATAACAGCGAAATGCCCAATTTTCTTACAGTTTCTACATTTCTTGTCTCTTGCTTTACAGTTCGGGTC
This sequence comes from Holothuria leucospilota, assembly GCA_029531755.1. Lineage (NCBI taxonomy): Eukaryota > Metazoa > Echinodermata > Holothuroidea > Aspidochirotida > Holothuriidae > Holothuria > Holothuria leucospilota. The sequence continues at coordinate 14,913,752 of CM055980.1, read as the reverse complement.
TGAAGCGATATGTTGTGTTGAACCGCAGCGGTAACAGACTCGTTTGCTCTTGGCACCGGTTTTTGTTACGTTTGGTTTATTTCCTCTAGAAGTTAGTCGGTTCACATCTTGTTCTAATGTTTCTTTAGTTAACGAATTTCCAATAGCCTTTGCTTCTTTCATAGCATTTTCTATACATTTTGCAGTCTCAATAGCACCGTCCAATTTTAAGTCCTTTTCCATCAAGAGTCTCTCACGAACTCGTGGTGTTGCAGTTTTTTCAATAATTTGGTCCCGAATCATTTCATCGGTCATGGGGCCAAAGTCACAGGTTTTACTAAGTTCTCTTAGACTTGCCACATAACATTCAATAGTTTCACCTGTTTTCTGTGCTCGTTGTCTAAAACGGTAACGTTCGGCTACAACATTTACGGACGGAATGAAATAATCTTCCAGTACTTTAACGGCACCCTTATACGTGTCTAGTTTAACTGAATCTGGTAATTTTGGTAAAGTTTGAAAAACACGCTGGCCTTCCACACCAATACAGTGTAACAACATGGCACGCTTTGTTACGTTCAGCTGTATATTCTTCTCCTCCCGAAGCAAGTAGATAAGTTTCAAAAACAGATATCCACTGTTTCCATGGAATAGTAGGAACTCCCGCAAACTGTAAAAAGGGAGGTGGCTGGGAAAGGTAAGCCATCTTCGTCGCCAAAATATGTGGTATCGTAGCAAAGAAACACAGCATATAAACGAGGAGGAGACAACAGAGTAGAGTAACCTTCATGGTGTATTGACCAAGACTCAACTGAACCAGTGCACAACTGCTTATACAAAACGAGGGTGTAATGGAATTTCATTCATGTGCAATTACGTAATGTCTGACATTGCTAAACTAATTATGCAGATACGACAATATCCAAACGCAATTTGTGGCCTGGATATGATGATAATGAATGTCGTCAACCTGAGAGCACCTATTATGTATCCAGTTTTTGCAGGAGTCGCATTCAATGGCAGGGTCAGTACCCAGAACCATTTGTGCGCAAATACCACAGGGAGATGAACAATTAGGACAATACCATTTATCGTCAGGGTTTGAGAGCTGTAACAGTTTATACTCAGCATTGTCAATGCTGGCACACCGCTTATGGACCCATTTAACACACCCGTCACATTCAACAGCTTTACCCCGCTTTTTAACCAGTTTGCTGCAGACCCCACAGTAAAATCCCGGGCCTGGGTTTACCTCAATGTCCCCACCTAAAATTAGAAGCAAGCACATAAGAGAGCGTGTGCAATTTTGGGAGTTTGACACATAAGGTTTAACACTGATACCCCTACTACTAGCACAACTAGACAAAGGCCTAGGCCTAATACTGCTGAAATAACTTGTTACCATAGAAAAATGCTGAAAAATACTGACCGACCTTGGAATAATCAAAAATGGTCTGTAATGAGACATCCAGGGGTGTGGTGCACAGTTAACACTTCCATGCCACCTGGTTGAGACTATGTGAAGATTAGTAAAGACAACGACGAGAATAACGCACCACCTCATGATGCAGGCTAACGTAGGCCTAGTCTGCTAGGAAGGCTATACTAAAAGAGGGCTATCAAATATAAAAAGCTTAAAGATCCCGCAACAAGGCCTCCCAGACCAAGGGTGAGTCTTATGGAGCAAACACTACCAATTGACTCACCCCTAGCTGAGAGACAGAGTGCAAGGGGTCTACAAAAGCTAGCCTAGGTTACGTGACGTGGGTACAGTGATGTAGCTATCCTAATAAAACCAACAACACACATAAACGGTAAGAAAACAATCCATAAAAATCATCTAAAAGCAGCCTTAAAATAACGATAGTAGCTAAAAACATCAAAAAGCACCTAAATAAAAACACTAAAACGACCTAAAAGAAATACAGATACAATACCAAGACTTCTAAAGGAGAGGATAAAAATAACAGAACGTAGAGAAACTTTAAAATACAACCGACCACCTCGACGCATGCGCAATTCCACGCATGAATTTTCTCCAAACAGTATCAAAAAGAATTATTTACCTTAGTATTTTTGATGTTCAAAGCAAAAATGTTTCTCATGGCCAAATTTTCAAGTTTCGGCACAAGTATGAAATAGATCGACTTAAGTTTGCAAAAATTACCAAAAATGGTGACCAAAGTGTCTTTGATGAAGCTCTGATTAAAAATTTTGATAGAAAAGACATTTTTCTCTGAGATTATTTGCGTAACTGTTCTTGAATGTGGTAATTTATAGGATTTTATTTGCATGTTTTTTGTAGCGATTGACTCAAGATTCCTTCATACGCATCGTTACATGTACTGCCACATTTTCTACAGATTACGCGTTTGGAACAACACCAGGATATAGCACAATGAGGAAGACATATAACAAAATATTACTGCAAAGTTTTATTGATTTTTGTAAATGTTTTAATATTTTTATGGTCACAATGTTCGTTAAGTGATCGACTCATGATACGCCCAGTATAGTTACTACGTAGTAGGATATAGGCTAACGTTAGGGCTTACCACTTAAAACGTCCCTTTACCAAAACGTCCCCGTACCAAAACGTCCCCGCTATTGGTCAAAACGTCCCCGTGCCAAAACGTCCACGTACAAAAACGTCCCCGGATTGAATCGTTGTTAGGCTAGTTTTATGCTAATTTTTCAACTATTTGTAAATGTTTTTATTAACATTTGATGACTATTTTCTGTTTCTTCAAGGAAGAAATGAAATAGGCCCACTTATAGCAATTTACAACTTACCGCCGCAATATTAAATACTTCAGGGCGTACGTGTTAGCCTACATGCAGGTATTGCAGTGTGCAGTGAAAATGGAAGTGAAAATAGGTAGCGATTAGCGTTGTGCAAGTAGTTATTTCATGTGGTAATATTACTGTTCCAAACCAAAATATTATTAACGATTTCCAAAGTATCTGCAATAAATTAATTACAATTAAAACTTCTCTAAAAGAGGTTGTATCATACGTATCATTCATAGGCGGGGACGTTTTTGTATTACACATGTAATAACACGGGGACGTTTTGGTAAAAAGCGGGGACGTTTTGGTAGCTAAAAAGCGGGGACGTTTTGACAAAGGGACGATTTGACTGGATACCACGTTAGGCCTAGGCTAGGCCTAACGTTAGGGAACTTAGGAACGTTCCTAAATTAGGCTAGGCCTATGTTCTTCTTCTTCTTCTTCTTAAAAATACTCCAGTGCGCCCGTATGGCAAGCCGTTTTACTTTTTATTCGATATTTGATGATATCAACAATTAATTGGTGATATCAGCAATTAATTGTTGATATCAGTAAATAATTGCTGACATCACCAAATTATTTGGTGATATCAGCAAATAATTGGTGATATCAACAATTATTTGCTGATGTCTGCAATTAATTGTTGATATCAGCAATTCATTTGCTGATATCACCAATTCATTTGCTGATATCACCAATTCATATGCTGATATCATCAATTATTTGCTGATATCACCAATTATTTGTTGATATCAGCAAATAATTGCTGATATCAACAAATATTTGGTGATATCAGCAAATGAATTGGTGATATCAGCAAATGAATTAATGATATCATCAAATGAATTGGTGATATCAACAATTAATTGCTGATATCACCAATTATTTGCTGATATCACCAATTATTTGCAGATATCACCAAATGGGACATATCACTAATTCATTTGCTGATATCAACAAATCATTTGCTGATATCAACAAATCAATTGTTGATATCAGCAATTGATTTAATGATATCAACAAATGACCACCACATATCACTAATTCATGCAATTGTTGATATCAGCAATTCATTTGCTGATATCAGTAATTCAACCGTGACGAGAGGGAAAACACGCACCATGTACGTTAAGCTCGTGTAGACTGTATACAGAACCTAGCACTATCACATTCAGTACACCACGGTATACTGGCAATGATTCACGTTGGCTGAGTGATCGTTCCTAAATGCGGAAGCTGAAGAAGCACAGGTCGTTTTAGACATATTTTCACATGTTCTGGGCAAAGTATAGAGGCTCTTATTAACTGAATTATTTTTTGGAGAGTCGGCCAACGCAATTTAAATGTTACTTGCTTCTCCATCTTTGATATGAGACGGTTCTGATTCAGGGGCGTCTCTCAGGATCGATGAGTGGGGGTACTGGACATTTTTCCCGACAAAAAGGGAATTACATTCCCGACAAAAAATGTCCCAAATGCCTGTGTCAAGAAAGGTTACTTAATTAGCAGTTGGGTTGCCAGAATTCTTCTCACGGGGGACGGGTGGGGACATGCAGTGTGTCGTGTGATCGCCGGCCTGGGGAGAGGTCTAAGGGGAGGAGACACTAAGGGGAGGGGTGCCCTTCCCCTTTGATTTTTTATTTTGAAAAATTAGGTGCCACTATATGCCATCTGGTGATACATACCGTATGTTACTTTTTGAGGTAAACTTTGGGTTAAAAAATGTACGTATTATAAGAACTAAAAAACATTTGGTATCAGTGAAGGAACGTGGCCCAGTGTCAACCTTGAATACGCTACTGCTCATAACCCTCTTTGAAGGTAAATGAAAATTTTAAATACAACCGGTGGACAAGAAAGGCAAAAAATTAACTGTGTAAATGACATTAAATACGCATTAAACAGACCAGGAAATCTGAGTCTTTTCAAAAGAGCTTAATTCGGTCTAGCCCCGGTCTAGTTCTTTAATATGCACCGGGGATGTAGGTGAGGAGGGCGGTAAAGTTTCTGTGAAATTTCGCCATAACTATAATTTGTTCGATGTAAAGTAATGAAAGCACAATAAGAGAAGATGACTACGCGCCGAAAATTTGGTTGTTTGCAGTTTGCCTTCATTTTACATAGCAATTATATATGCACAAATAATACTGAACACGCCCTAAATAAACCTTAAACTTAATTGCAGCCTGCGATTTGGTTTCATAATAGCCACGACCGACTTACTGCAATTCGATTTCTTTATGACGCAGCAGTTTGAGGGTTGGGAAACTAAAATTACAATTACAATTAATAATTCGACAACTGGTGCACATGAAAGATGTGTGTGAAGCGCGCTGGAAAAAAGAATTTTAAAGACCATTCGATTATGTTTTTAGGCATTGCACCTACAGAAGGAGTCAGACGGAGTGCAAACTTCTTTTGCAATCGTCGGAATACAAAGTATACGCACTTCCAAGTTTACAGCAAACGCGAACGCTCCCGACTTCATGATTTTAGTAACAGTAGCGTTACTTTGGTTCAGGGTGCCGGAGGCAAGAATGAGTTGGGTGCCCCTGACCGTAATTACACGTGTGCATGGTGCTGGTACAGACAGACAGTGAATTAAATTTTGAAAGTCACTGGCACTTACAAATGATACTTACCTTTTCAATTGATGGCGCACCCAGGATTTCTCTCAAGGGGGGAAGGGGCATGCAAGAGGCCTATGTTATGTGATCGTCGGCCTGGGGAAGGGGTCTGAGGGGAGGGATGTCTCCCTCCCTTGAAAATATTCGAAAATTTAGACGTCCTTGCATGCAATCTGGCGCCACATATGCTACATTTTGAAATAAAAGTTCCATTTAAAAATTCACGTATTTTTAGGAACTAAAAAAATGGCGTCAGTGAGGGGGCCATGGCCCAATAGCCCCCCCCCCCCATGTGTACGCCACTGCTTCCAATCAATTTTATTTATGTTCCAGACTAGCACAAAATAACTGCATCCGTCCATTTTGTCTCTCAAAACGTGGATGTACCATTCGTGTCAGCCAATCAGAATTGCGTATCTCAAGGTATTCTCTTGCATGTCTATATATCGGGCTGGTAAGCTAAAGGTGAATACACCGTGACCCTATAACCAGTATAGCACAAACGCCTCTTGCCAACATCGGCAGTAACAGTGGCGGCCGAACCGGGCTTTTGGGGATCAGCCCCCATGAGAAAAGTGGAGGGGCCAAAGCATGTTTAGCGCCCCCTTTAATATTTGCCAAGTGCTCCAAGAAGTGAGAACCGCGGAGAAAATTTCTATTGGGTGTTGAACATATTCTTGATCGGTTTACGTGTGTTTTCGCCCTCAAGAGGACGAGCTTTCTAACGAGAACCCAGACTTTTCGGCGCGCTACGCGCGCTGTAGAGTCAGTTCAATCCAATCTCTTCAGTAGTTCCATTCCACACAGCTGGATAGCACGTACAACTGTCCTCCTTACCAAGTAACATGTAGGCAGAATACACAGTTTGTACATATGTCATAAATTTGATCCTATACGGCAAAGCCTATAGTGGCTGATCCTTGTGTGCAGGGGTAAGTGACTCAAAGTTTGGTTATCTCATTGGGTAGTCCAGGGTGGTTTCGATACAGTGCATGCAATCCCGGATATGGTCTACAACCCCTACCGTTTTTCTGTTTTTCCTTTTGTTCTTTATGATAACATATTTTTTATGCGTAGCCTACCAAAAATTTTCGCGCCCTTTGCGCGCTTAACAATTTCGAGATTCACATTCAAAAGAATACTAACGGTGTGAAACTCGTTTCTTGACGTATGAAGTGATATTATGTAAAACATGCCCTGCAAATGACATGGGATGGTTAGGCCCCTTAACATCCCCTTCTCACCACCCCTCGGCATAGGGGCTGTCGGAACTTGGGATTGCTGGTATTGGCCGGTCCTCTGTCGGGGAAATTCTTTTACCACACATGATCGGTTTACTTATGTTGGCTTTCAAAAGGGTTACTTCTGCACAGGGCCGTCGCGAACGGGGGTGTGGGGGTGTCTCCCCCCCCCCAAAAAAGTTCGTCAGAGCGACTGCGACGATAGTCGGAAAATCTGAAATGCCAGTTGGAATTTCTGATATCTCAGTCTAGCACATTTTTGCGACTGAGCCTATGTCAACTTTGTATATACTTTCCAACTAGACCAAGTGCGAATAATACCAAACGTTATTTTTCTCACGTAAAATCAAATCAAAGCTGTCCTTTCTTCGCAAATTCTTCTCAAAATCTCAAAGTTTTCGCGCGCTTCGCGCGCTTCAAACCTTATCTCAGTGTTGTTCTTGTGATCAATATCATCCGATAGCAACTTTCGGAGAAGCACAACAGCAGAAGTTGAAAACTGTTTACAAATTACCAGGTATAAGACTGGCTTTTTGAGTGGCATGTTGGTTTGTTGGGCAATTGAAAGTATCTCGATGCAGATTCTGAATGCAGGTTTTATTATGGAAATCTTATTTTATGAAAATTTGGGCGCGCTTGGCGCGCTTGCGTCACGATTTACAATCAATCTCATGAACTTTTTTAAGGATATTATACCAGACACAGTTCTATGGCAGCTAGGGCGCTTTAGCCCCCCTCTCCAAATTTTTCCGAACCTCACAAAATTGCGCAAAATTTTATATAGACTAATATTGGTGAAGACATAGATATACTCAGAAAATATTCCAAACGTCTATTTATCAGGCCCGTAGCCAGTAAGTTCTGTAACGACATAACTGTAACTATAGTTCTATCTAGTGGTAACGCCCCCTTTTCAAACATATTGGATTTCAACGTTTCCACGAATGTTGTTCTTCCGTGTAGGCGTGATTCTGGAGAAACACGAAAATGCATCGTTGCGAAGTTCTTTCCTTTTTTCCTAACTTTTGGAAGATTCTTTCTTCAGCCTCGCCATCGTGGCAAACATATTTTGTAAGAAAAAGATCTTTCAGTTTCGTAGGAGATCCTTAATGGGTAAGATGAAGAATGTAATCCCCGACGACGACCATGCAGTCACACGAACAAATTTCTTGATTTTGTCCAGATTCTTCAATAAAAGCCCAAACTTTTTCAACTTTCCTTAATGAAAATTCAATATAACCCCAAATTTTTCGGCGCGCTTCGCGCGCTTTATATTTTGAGTTTGGCAACCCATTGCATCTGTCGGGACTTAGAGTAGCTGGCCCCCAGTCAGGGCGCTTCCCCCATGTCGGCAAATCAAAGCACCACCCCTGGCTGAGCCTGCGTGCAGGTTTTTCATTTTGTCATTGAAGTATACCCCCAAATTTCGGCGCGCTTCGCGCGCAATTCTCACGATCCACTTTGTATCACTTATGAACATTGTAAGCACAACGTACCAGTGAACTTTTAAAGCATAAACTAGGTGTACATTCTGAAAACGCGCTTGTTAATCCTAAACACTTTTGCTATACCTGTCTGGGAGGTCTAGTAGCCTATCATTTTTCTGCACCTATACTCTCCCTCCCGCACATCTCCCTCCCGCCCATTCCCCATTGCTGAAAGCTGTTCGTCTGGATTTTCGTTCAAAATTAGTTAAAATACGATACATGTAAAGTGCTTGGCGTCATACTCTATATTATTATTTAGATGCCAGGTAATAAGCATTTGTCATTGCCTCATTTTATATAATTAATCCAGAGCTTCCAGGAGGCCTATACAGGTATATGCTAGCATTAGCTGCCAGAATAGAAGGCATTAAAGTAGTCAAAGAGGGGGGGGGGCTTCAGGAGGTTTGTTGACAACGTATTCTTCTCTTAGACAACATACCTTCCCCTTTCACCTAGCCAAATCTTAGTATTCACTAAATTATGGACATTTTCCAGCCATATATGATCAGTTCCAAAAGTATCCCAAGATAGCACCATTTTGCATCTAAGCAACCTTACCTTAACAAAAATTTCTCAAAGGGGAGGGGGTGTAGGCCCCTCCCCCAGGACGGCACCTTTATGAAGTGACAAAGGAAGGATCCCCACTGTTGTATCGCACAAAAGTAACGCCCATAAAAAACGAAAATGCAATTTACGGGCCTCCAATCATTTGAAAAAAGAATCAAATCAGTCGGAAAAATTAGAATTCATTTAAAGGTCAAGAGCAGTCGTCCCAAACTTATTTTGAAGCAACAGCTAAATCTCACAATTTTCTTCTTATTTCTCTGCAAAGTATCTTTCACAATGTTTTAGTACTTCAATATTGCATATTCAAGGTAAACCAATCAGTTACTTCTAGTAAATTTCACGTTTGAGGAGAGAAAATATTGTCACATGACTCCCAAGAGCCAATCATGAAACAGGACAGTCTACTACACTACTTCAAGTTGGGGTGACTGCATATCCCCTTTAATTATGGATATTTTCTAGCCATATATGACCAGTTCCAAAAATATCCCAAAGGTAGCTCCATTTTGAATCTAAGCAACCTTAAATTAACAAAAAATTATCAAAGGGGAGGGGTCAACCCCTCCCTTAGACCCCTCCCCACGACCTCACGACGGCACCTTTATGTAGTGACAAAGGAAGGATCCCCACTGCTGTATATGCATCCAGTCGGAATTTGGGACCTTCACACCCCCTCCCAAACATATGACCCTAGCTACGGCCCTGCTTCTGCAATATACCCCGAAATTTTCGGTACGCTTTGCCCACTATTCCTCAGTTTCACTACTTTTTAGCTAAATATATCCAAACCCTCTTACGAGTTACTCTTACATGTAACTTAAGTGGAATACATGGATTTATATAATGTTGGGAATTTCATCTCATTTCGCAAAACCTAGTTCATGTTCTCTTGCGTCTGTCATGCGGTACGGCTAGTAGTGCAATGTAGGTAGTTTATGTCCGATAGGGTCCAACTTTTCCCGGACATTTGGCCTATATAAAACTTTAAATAAGTACAGATTCTTTTAAGTGTGGGCTTATCCCACCCACCCACCCCCTTCCCAAAAAGATTCCGGGAAAAACATTTAATCAGCGCAGAACTATGTTCCTTAAGTATATACAATTTTAATGCAAACAGTATATACCCGGCAATGACATGGTATAGGCCTATAGTATGCAGGGTGTTTTCAACCCCCCTCACTAACCCCTCGATGGCATCGGGGCAGGCTGCTGGTCGCTGGTTCCCGTCGGGCAAATCCTGGCACCACCTCTGGATTCTAGTGTCATCTCAGCTCATGTTTGATGTATTAACATTTTTCATAGACTTGATTTTTTTCTCATCAATTGAGGAATTGCAGACATGAGATTCATATTTCAAGGTTGGGTACATGTGGCTTAGAACGCTCGGAAAGTGCCGTTTCCGACCATCTGGAGGGTTTGCAAAGCCAATTTTTTTTTTGTCCGCTCCGCATAGATAAATCTTGATGGCACTCAGCCCCTCCCGGATATTTTTTCTTCGTTCCGCCGCGCCTGGGGAGTGCCCCTACTCAGCGTTTGAGCTACTGTACATGTTTGGTACTCAGCGTTTGAGCTACTGTACATTTTTGGTATAACACAATCAGTATCCTGTAGCTCATTAACATTTACCATGCACACAAACCTAATTCAATCTGGCACACCTGTCGGTCCAGCACATCGCGTCGGGGTAAGGTTATACCTAAAAGGCTATCGTATCATGGAGTTACCACCTACTCCATGATCGTATCGTTGCTCTTCACAGCCAGCTTCTAACAACTGTATTGGCCTGCACCGGCAATCTGAGAGCTACCAGGCGCGTGTCCAAAGGGGGTCCTGAGGGTCCGGACCCCTCTGCTCGGGCCGACCTTAAGATTTTTTAGAGTTTTCTTTAGAGTTTTCGACCCAAAATACCCGCCCCATTTGAAAAGTCATATCTCAGAGCCCCCCTCCCTGCTGAAAATCCTGGACATCAGACCCCCCCTCCCCGCTGAAAATCCTGGACAAGCTCCTGGCTACACTTACTCATAAATTTTACTTGGGTGGGATCCCACCGTGAAATTCTAAGTATAATTTTTGATAATAATCGTCCTTTCTTGAAAGTGAATCTGACAAACACTGCCTAAAATTTTAATATAGGCCTACTGCTACTGCACTACTGATGAGCACCGAAAATGATTTTTCGGGGCGAATTAAACGCGTTTAACCAGGGATTTACTACTGCTTGATTTAACAATAGCATTCCTTGATATGGGTTGTTGTTAAGAAGGTCACCAAAAGACATTATGATCTCAAACCTGTGGGTATCCCATGAAACTTAATCAAAAGTTGCCGAACTATTTTTTGCTCCAGGGTAATATCCTCCCATGCACATGACACAATAATTTTTTCAGGAAATTCAAGAGAATAAACGTATCACCCACCACCGTTTAAATTATCCCCAGTGTATCTCGTCTGCAAGTTATTGAAGAGCCGGTCCTCTCAATCAGATCAGGGAGGTGTTTTTGGACTTAATAGGCCCAATTAGATCTAATAAATTAGGTGCTAATAACACTGATCAGATTATGGGCGGTTCGCTGTGAAGTTTGATCAGGGAGGTGTTATTAGCACCTAATAAACAGCCTTCCTACTGTACGCAATGAATGGGTTTTATCTGCTGTATTGTGTGCATCTACACGGCGTAATGTGAAAGCACATGGCTATTGTATATTGGGTTTGGTGATTTAGCGGGATTTGAATGGGGTTGAAGTGATGGCGCTCTTTTTCAAATCGTTACTGAAATTCTTCGTTACGCTTGAATTGTTGATATCAGCAAATGAATTGTTGATATCAGCAATTCCAACATATCGCTAATTCAATTGTTGATATCAGCAAATAAATTGGTGATATCAGCAAATGAATTGATGATATCAGCAAATCATTTGATGATATCAACAATTCTAGCCCTCATATCACCAATTAATTAGTGATATGTTGGAATTGCTGATATCACCAATTCATTTGATGATATCATTAATTCATTTACTGATATCACCAATTCATTTGCTGATATCAGCAAATAATTGATGATATCAGCAATTAATTGCTGATATCAGCAAATAATTGATGATATCAGCAATTAATTGCTGATATCAGCAAATGAATTGGTGATATCAGCAAATGAATTGCTGATATCAACAATTAATTGCAGATATCAGCAAATAATTGTTGATATCACCAATTATTTGCTGATATCATTAAATGATTTGCTGATATCAGCAATTTTTTACTGATATCAACAATTAATTGCTGATATCACCAATTAATTGTTGATATCATCAAATATCGAATAAAAAGTAAAACGGCTTGCCATACGCCCGAGCAAGGCATTCGATGGAGATGTAACAAGCTTACTCACCGATTCGATTTCTTTACTAGCCTATATGGTTCGATATTTAACGGATGCCGAAAGTCGAAGCAGGGAAAACAAATTGTACTGAGTTGTTTAATGCCACAGGCAGTCCTAGCGTTATATGATATGTGCTGTATCAGATCATGCACGTAGAACGTACTGTACCTGGCCGGCCAAGTATTCAAGTATATTGTAACTTAGTGAGTCCGTTACCAACTGCATAATACCTTGGATGCTCAGACTTCCGCTTTACTGCCAAATTCTTGTCAAAAAACTGTCAAACCGCAAGTTTCTACGGAGCTTTTAAGGTTTCATGCAGATGTTGAGATATTATGTGACTTTCTCGACTTTTTTCAGTAAAATATTCAGATGTTGACATCTGAGATCTTGTTGGGCAAGGGCGTAGGCTGAATTTGGCATGGGGAGGTGCACATTTCAGGTAGGTGGAACCAGGAAGACTATCTAAGCGGAGCGCCAGCATTGCTTGGCGCGGAGCGTACAAGAAAATTTTCGGTTTTAAAACCCCCCCCCCCAGATGGCCGGAAACAGCATTTCCCGAGCCTTAAGCCACATATACACATCCTTCAAAAAGTGATCTCCTGTCTGCCGTTTCTCAATTTAAATGATACACGAATCGTTAATGCATGACTTTTTTATTCAAATTGAAATTGTAGTACGGTATGGGACCCCTATACCCAATCCGAAAAGAATTCTATAGAAAATGTCCAGAGGCGTGCTGCCAGATTCATCTTTAACAACTACAGTCGCCAATCAAGTGTTTCTGAGATGATTAAAGATCTTAAATGGGACAGCCTTGAAACTCGAAGATTTAGGGCTCGTCTTGTTGTTATGTATAAAGAAACGCATGGATTACTTCCAAATAATGTAAGGAATCATCTTATTGACCCTTCAAATCTTAATCGACGGACTACCCGTCGTACTAGTGGAAGGTATCTATACCATTATCCCTCCACTAACAAGCTTTGCTATCAGAAATCTCTCTATCCAAGAACTATCCCTAGCTGGAACCTATTACCGGAACAGGCTCGCTGTGCCCCATCAGTGGACAGCTTTAAAAACCAGCTCTTAGCCCTCGATCAAAATCGTTATAGCTAGTTATTCTATTCATCCGACTCCCTTAGCCCTAGTTCAACAGCACGGGATAGCCTTGTCTGGCGTTTGTGCTGCATTTGAAAGAAGAAGAAGAAGAAATGTCGCCATATTTATATTCTAGCTTGATAGGTTTTCCCAAGGCTTTCAGACTTTGACCTCCGCTGACCTCAAATGACCTTGACACAGATTAAGAGGTCAGCTATACTCTCATGTACATCTTACATGTCAAATAGGAACTCAATCACCTATTTTGTTCCTCAGATATCACTCCTACTAGGTTTCAGAGACTTTTTTGTTCTTCAGATATTCCTTCTATAAGGTTTTTCAAGACTTTGACCTCTGCTGGTCTATAGACCTTCATATATATTCAAGGCGCATCCTGTAATTCAATTACCAAACTTACCGATGTAGGTTGGTGTGTGGACAAAAGTCATGTTCGTCCTTGTTTTCACAGCTGTTGAAAACAGAAGGAGTGCATTTTTCTGTTTCCCAGGCCAGAGCGGAACTCCTCTGCCTCAACGGGTGGGTGCACGTGCACCCAATGCACCCCCCCCCCCCAGCCTACGCCCTTGATCTCAATATTTTAGCATAAAATATTGAGATATTGCATTACTTGATCTCAATATCTGAGTATCTTCAATGGACGATATTTAGATATTGACATCCAACATCTCATTATTTCAATATTTTAACGTAAAATATTGAAATATTACATTACAGGATCTTAATATCTTAATATCTTTCCTGAAGGATATTGAGAAATTGACATCCAACATCTCGTTATTTCAATATTTTAACGTAAAACTATTGAAATATTACATTATAGGATCTTGATATCTTAACATCTTCACTGAACGATATTGAGATATTGACATCCGAAATCTTGCGTTCTTAATATTTTAGCGTGAAATATTGAAATATTACATCACAGGATCATCTTAGCATCTTTTCTGAAGGATATTAAGATATTGAAATCCTGTAATGAAATATTTCAATATTTAACCCTAAAATATTGACATAAGGAGAGGCTGGATGTTAATATCTCAATATCGTTTAGTAAAAATATTAAGATATTGAAATCCTGTTATGAAATATTTAATATTTTACACTAAAATTGAGATAATGAGAAGTTTGATGTCAATATCTCAATATCCTTCAGAAAATATATCAAGATATTGAGATCCTGTAATGTAGTATTTCAATATTTTACAATAAAATATTGAAATAACGAGATGTTGGATGTCAATATCTCAATATCTTTCAGTGAAGATATTAAGATATTGATATCCTGTAATGAAATATTGCAATATTTTCGCTAAACTATTGAGAACACAAGATTTCGGATGTCAATATCTCAATATGTTTCAGTAAAGATATTAAAATTTTGAGATCCTGTAATGTAATATTTCAGTTTTAAACTAAAATACTGAAACAACGAGATGTTGGAATGTCAATATTTCAATATCCTTCTTAATACCCTTCAGTAAAGATATTAAGATCCTGTAATGTAATATTTCAATATTTCACGCTAAAATATTGAGAACACAAGATTTCGGATGTCAATATCTCAATATCGTTCAGTAAAGATATTAAGATACTGAGATCCTGTAATGTAATATTTCAATATTTTACGCTAAAATATTGAGATAAAAAGATCTCGGATGTCAACGTCTAAATATTTTACTGATAATAAAGTAGAGAAAGTCACATAATATCTCAACATCTGCATGACACCTTAAAAGCTCCGTAAGTTTCACTGCCAAATTGAGAAAAATACTAAAGACTTACCCTCTAACATGCCATTTAGATCAATGAAATAGTCATGAACCCTTTTTTTTTTTATAAAAAAAGTCCGACCAGGGGCGTAGCTAGGGTCATATGGTAGGGGGGTGTGAAGGTCTAAAATGCCGACTGGACGAATGACTATCTAAGCGGAGCGCCACCATTGGTTGGCGCGTAGCGTACAAGAAAATTTTTGATCCCCAGACCCCCTCAGATCGCAGGAAACGGCCTCAAATTTCAATATTTTTGTCTGATGTTCATTACCGTACGAGCCTCTGAAATCGGTTGCAGAACATTGTTGCATTAAATTTCCAGGGGACCGTCGCGTCCAAGCAAACCGTGGCCGCTAAGCGGAGGACCACCATTGGTTGGCGCGGAACTTACAAGAAAACTTTCAATCCCCATACCCCCTCAGAACGCACGAAACGACCTCAAATTGCAATATTTTTGTCTGATATTGCCGTAATGGTATTCTCAGGATTTTCTTGAATAAAAAAACACTTAACATTTCTGGCAGTTCTGAGTATATTTTCCGTCTAAAGGAGAAACATCACTGGAAACCCTTCGGGGGAGGGGAAGGACAGTTATGTATTGTCAATAAAATCAATAAGGCCTATTTACACTATGATTATACTCTTGGTTATTAGGTTAATCTTGAAAGCAGTCAAATTGTCTACCTTACACTCCTTGAACTTGCTCATAAGCTAGTCATGTTATATTGGCTCTGTTCTAACTTGCAGCCTATAATACACCATGACAATCCCTTACCTTTTGACGGCGAATCCGGAATAGCCGACAAGTGGGCGACAACCCTTACGAAGTTACGACTATGAGGGACCATATTTAGGTTGCCGGCTATTCTGAGTAGGTCTGTGGTTTGTGGTCTCCACCCCTCGCTGGCAGCCTGGCAGGTTTTGCCCCTCTAATTCGTCTACAATGGACAGTCAATTTGCCGACTATGCCCTGATTTGCCGACTGATTGACCGCCCAGGGGGGGTGTCGCACCCCCACACCCCCCATAGCTACGGCCCTGAGTCCGACCAGTTTTCCTTAGGTATAATAAAGCAACAAAAACCAAATAGGCCTACGAACATATAGTTGCAGGGTGAGGCCTAGCCTAGAACCTAAGTTCCGTGTGCAAACACGCGCGTGGTGTAAAATCATGAGAAAACACACTCCGCGGAGTTGTCTCAATGATGCCAAATTTGAGTAAATAATGGCAATTTATGTATTTACTGCGAAATGAAATATTTTCTGCCAAACAACGTTTCTGCCAAATTTACCCGAATTTGGCAGCGAAAAATGCCAGTTGGCAACCCTGGTCCACATGTAAAATTGCATTCTGAGTGAAGCGACCGAGGGGGTAGTACCGCCGCCGCCACCCTACGGTGGGAGCGTTCGGGGAAAGCACAATTCCCATGGTTTACAGTATCATCTCATTGTCAAATATTTTTTATTGACATTAGCCAGCATCTTGTCACTACAATACAACCAATTTCATTTTTGTAGAAAATTTATAAGTTTAATAAATGCGTGTGTATGGGCGTTGTAGGTTTTACTTTATTATGAAACAAACCTGTTTCTCTCTTCGCTCAAATGAACGGGTAATCAAATTTCTTGAGAATATCCAGGTTTAAGGCGCCAGTCTTGGGTTTTATGAAAATCTCCAAATTTAATAATTTATAGGTTTCTGTAGGAGTGTTGCGGAAATGTTCAAAACGTCCTGAGGATCCCTATATGGAGAGTCTTTTCTTTAGCATGCCTGGTTACCAGGTCGATTGAACTGCAGGAGCAGTGGTGGTGCCTGGGTTTATCCGAGAGGGAACCTGTTTTTGACTGGATATAGGGGGTGCTTAACTTTTTTTCACAACAATCGTGACAATAGACAATTCGAATATTTTACATCACATTACAATATATGACCATCAAGACCTACAATTTTAATGGTGTCATAGCACGACGCGTATTATGCGCAATAGGCCTACACAAACTTAAAGAGGGATTTGCATCACCCCAAGTATGACTTTTACTTGGTGGTAAGCCCCGCCCATAATTGTCTTTACTGCTTCTCCTTGTGCAGACACAAACAGTTCACTGCTCAAGGCCACATCCTGGTGAGCATAAAAAACCCCATGTGTAATCAAAACATTCTCTGTGCATGCTGTGTAATATGAGCTGCTCTGCATCTTTTGAATTTTGTAACTCTGATGTCAATCAAAGAGTAGTCACCAATTGAGACTTTTGCTAACCCCCAACTAAAAGTCATACTTGGGGTGATGCAAATCTGTCTTTAATTAATGTGCCGAGTTAACTGAGTGAAGTGTTTCGTCAGATTATTTCGGACTGGCCGAGTTGCATAGCGGGATGAATTATCTACGGGATGCGTAGGAGAATCTGCGCTTATTGAGACAAATATAAATCAAGTAGCCAATATGTTGTCGTCAGGGCCGAGAGCCTTTTAATGCATGGGGTCAACTTGCAATTACCTACCCGTCAGCCTCTTACAAATGATACAATGGACTGAGGATGGAACTTTCGACCTTTACAAAGAACTATTTGTTAGCTAAGCATTTTTGTTTGTTTTGTTTGATTGTTTGTTATGCAACTTGGTAAGGCGGGTTGCTGTTTATCTACTTGAAAACACTTCACAGAAAAGTGCCGACCGTTTTCGATATTTTTAAATGAACCAAAAAGGTATTTAAAGACAATAGTCAGTCACCCCAAAATTGCTTTGAAACATCAGGAAACTTGCAAATCTCCTATAATCTGCCTTACAAGTACCTCTGAAGATGTTTTTGAACATAACTATTACAAAGAAGGTAATGCAGGGAGTTATTCTTCATGAATTTAACAATTCAGAAACAAAAAATATTGGCACATGATTTAAAACAGCCATTCAAAAATTAGCATGACAGGGTATACTAATTCTGATTGGAGTGACTGGATTTTTCCTTTAAGCTACGGATTTCTGTAGGGTTAGGGTAAGGTGTGTTTTCGACTGCTTGGATCTCTTTTAATGACTTTCTTTTTCTCACAACTCGTTCGCAAGCTTTTCATAACTCTTCTCAAACTATCAAAATTTTCCCGCGCTCGGCGGGCTTCAACCTTCGGTTCTATGTTTTTTTATTACCGTACCATGCATGTCAAACGTATCAGTACAAAGTACAGGAAAGGGTTCTATAACAATTGTAATTCAAAATTTCGGCATGCTTTGCGCCTTATTGCCAGGGTTTACACTCCATGCCTGATGACATTTATTATGACGATTTTGCATGGAATTATTCTGGGAGAACTATTTTCAGAACACTTAAAGCACAACCTCAGGCTTGCAGCAAATGACGATTATGTGACAGTCTTAACTATGAACAACTTTTGTAGCCTGATGTAGGCTACATGATTTGAAATTGAAGTGTTTTACCCATCACACTAGCTTACTGAAAGATCATTAAGCCCATTTGCAGAGAAAATGCATTGTAAAACACGCTTAGTAATACTCCTATAGGCCAACCCTTTTTATACCTTTACTCCCCTCTCAGTCACTCCCCCTTGAGAAGGTGTTAATTTGGATTCTCGTTCAAGATAAGTAAAAATTTCGTGTTTTGTGAAGTGCTATCTTGATGTGCTCTCCTGTCAGTGCACTTTTGATGTCAGTTATAAATATCATACTAACAGGCTAACCCATGTTTTAATAACCACAGAGCTTCTAGAAGGCCCTACACCTGTGGTACCAGCATCTGGGGGTGCCATGCCACAGCCACTGCACATCACTAAGTAATGGTAATACTTAACATGTAATTAGCAAGCCCGTAGCCAAGGGGGACCAGGGGCGTCCCCCAGAAAATGTTTTCCCCTAGAAAATTCAAAATTACCATTGCTTTAATAAATTTCGCGCCCTAAGGAAATATTTTCGCCACCTCAGTGGAAGCTATTTCTCCCCCCTGGATGCAATTTTGTCCCCTTCAGTGAAGGTCTGGTTGTGAGTCTCGTAACCCGTTCAAAGCTTTCCCAAAGATAAATAGCACGATTTGGATCTAAGCCACCTCATACAAACAAAAATTTCTAAATGGGAGGAGTTTCAACCCCTCCACTTAGACAAGACACTCTTCAGCCTTACTGCCATCAAATATATGAACAATTCACTGAAGTATCAAGTATGAGAATTTGCAACATATGATCCGTTTTAAACTTTGCCAAAGATAGCACCATAATTTTCCGTTTATGAAAATTCTCCTCTCTCTCCTTACACCTCTCCTCAGGATGGCTCCTTCGCATTAGGTTACAAATGAAAGGTTAGTCTTGCTCAAGACCGTAATATTAGTTCTACACAGTACACGACGTTCATTGGGAACTACTGCGCATACGCCCTCTATCCGTCTTCAAATTTCTGATATACGTACAGTCTAGTTGACAAGCGCCCTCTTTTTGTAAAAATAAGCGAGAAGTGAAAATTTACTAACGTCTTGACCAAAACTATAATGAAGGGTCCATCCTGAATGCAATTATCGCACATTTCCATATCCACACTTTATAACGACTTTCATGGGGTTATCTGGTTTGTGGGAATACGACATCATTTTTTGCTGTGCTCCCTAACCATCGAATCCTAGCGCCGCCTTGCTCAAGAAGCGCAAATTCTTCCATACGAATACAAATTTTTTTGGCACTTTTCTGCATCCCCCTAGACACGCTCCATGACTTAACCATATTTCTTCCAAAATGGGTTTGGTAGACAAAGGAAACGGTGCATCATTTTATAAAGAGGGTGTAGAGTCGGGCTTTCCCCGTCTAGATTTCCTTTCTCTCTTGTTGTCTGTCATTGTCCAGTAATGGAAAAAATCGTAATGACTGAGTGCAGGCTAAATGGCATATTTTAAGGTTTGAGGTAGAACCTCGAAGTTTTTAGATGGAAGTCTCAAGGTTTTCAGGTTTGGAGATTGTCAGGTCTGCATGACATGCTCGTTTTCCCCCAGCCATGCACCGTACTTCTCGGCTTCATTGTCATTCCCCGGTTTGAAGCGTTGAGTCCCTATGGCAAGCCATTAATTGAATTTTAATTAAGGAAAATTTATTTTTACTTAAACAGAATTATACTTTGACTTAAGTAAAATAGATAGATAAATCACATTTTACGTAAGTCACATTTTACGTAAGCAGAACAAAGTTTAGCTTAAGTGAAATTGTGAATTTGTGAGCCTTATCTTCAAGCTGAATTCAATTTTACTTGAGCTGAATTCAATTTTACTCAAGTAAAATTTTATTTCACTAGTTGCTTAAATGATTTGAACCAACGGTAAGAAGAATGCGGTGGAGATCACACCCTGTGTTAAGCTGAATTGTGCTCTACTGTAGTAACATTTCATTTTATTTCATTTTATTTCGTTCTCCCGCAAATTGCAAAATGTAAATATTGTCAGTGGTTTCTGTCCGAAGAAATGATCAATAAAGAGACACGCCAAATGCACACAGAAAAACACACGATGAAGAGTATTTAAAGTAAAAATTACACAGTTTATTAAGGAAATCTGCAGGCAAAGATGGCAAAAGTTTCACGAGAATCTATACAATTTAACTCAGTTTAAACCATGTAGCTACCACACGTTTAAACAAACAATCAAACTTGCACTCAAATGCAATACGTGCGTAACAAAAACTAGTCCCCTTGCTCGTTCCCGAAAATAATACAAGTTTCAAACTAACAAATTCACAAAGTTTCTAGTCCTGTTTCTGAGACAAAGCCTCTTGGCTCTAACTTTTCGGAGGCCGCCAATCCTGTCTAGATATCGAAACGACTTCCAAACTCTTTCTCCCCGACGGCGAGAAATCATTCCCCTTTTAAAAAATATTGCCTCCCGTCCAATGATCAATTCGCAAAAAATCGCAAAACTACCCAATATTCCTAAACAAAGCAGTACAAAAAGGCAGACAAAAAGTAAGATACTACACAAGACGGCATTTCAAAGTAAGGTACTATGGCAAACCAAATGCCCAATAATTTAAAAGATTTGCTTTATCGATCGATAAACCTGGTTTATCAGTCAATATAAACCTGGTTTATCGACCGATAAACTTAGTTTATGGACCGAAAACTAAGTTTATCGGTATATAAGCCAAGTTTTCTGATCGATAACCCAAGTTTATTGGTCGAAAACCTGGTTTATCGAATTATTAGGCATTTGGCGTCGATAAACCAGGTTTATCAACTGATAAGCCAAGTTTTTTGATAAACCTGGTTTATCAATTCGACAAACCAATTTCATCACTAGAAAAACGATAAACTTAGCTTAACGAATTAAAAAACCAGGTTTATCAGTCGAAAAGCCAAGTTTCCGACGCCAAATGCTCAATTATTCTAAGTTTATCGACCGATAAACCAGGTTTGTCGACCGGTTAACCAAGTTTTTCAAATTTTCGGGCATTTGGCTTGCCATATGCATGTCATCAGAGGGTCCATAGCATTTTGCCAAAATGTGGCAAATTAGATGATTCACCCTTCATCGGACTGGCCATTAGTTTATGTCTAAGGAAAAGATAAGATCCTCAGAGATGCCATTGAAACCATAGAGCAGGATGTAGTTCTATATCTTGCTCTATATGCCCCACGCCAGTACTGACAAAATAGGCGTTATCTGTCACTAGCCTGCATAACCGGCGCTGCGCGAACAGCGGAACAGCATTCTGCTAGGGCCTATTTTTCAAGCAGGTGTCTGTTGACACAGATAGACCGCGTGTTTGGTCTAGCGGTAGAGCATCCGCCTCTCACGCGGAAGGCCCGGGTTCGATTCCCAGGTCGAGTCATACCAAAGACTCTAAAAATGGAACCTACTGCCGTTGTGCGTGATGCTCCGCATAAACAATAGAGTAGGGAAAACAAGCCAGTGAGCCACAACTGGAAAAAAGG
Source organism: Holothuria leucospilota (assembly GCA_029531755.1). Lineage (NCBI taxonomy): Eukaryota > Metazoa > Echinodermata > Holothuroidea > Aspidochirotida > Holothuriidae > Holothuria > Holothuria leucospilota. The sequence continues at coordinate 14,891,883 of CM055980.1, read as the reverse complement.
CCGTGGTCGTCTCGACTTGAACCAATAGGTTGGAAACTGGGACGTAAAACTCCATCTAACTAACTAACTAACTGTTGACACAGATAGCCGACTTTAATCATTGCTAAATGCACCCAAGGGATCACGGGAACTGGAAGTATAAATAATGGAAATACGCTCTAGGGATCATGGGCTTACTTAGCTAGCCCATTGTTTACACGCCCAGTTCCCATGATCCCTTGGGTGCATTTTACAATGTCTGCTGTTTTGAGTGCATAAGCTAAGTGTAGTACCAGTGCTTTTTACGTGCTGAAAAACGGACACGGCCAGACGGGCTAAAGGACTACATATGACAACCAAAAAACCAAAGACTAACAACACCCACCCCCACAAACAAAACAAAACCACCAACACGGCTCCCGAACAGCCACAGACACCCGAAACGAAAAGACAACACCAGACCAAACCACCAGAAACTGCCCAGAAGGGCCACAACCCCGAAGGGAAAACTAAAGGACCACCTTATTTACAAACTATTTACAGTATGTACACTATTTACACCCAACCAAAACAACCAAACCACAGTCCCGAAGAGATCGAACGAGCCCGGCGAGGCACCAGCACCAAGCACGTCCGCTCTCTTCGGCGACCTGAACTGTACAGGGAGTTGCTATTTGACAGCAACTCCCTGAACTGAATAAGCTATGTGTAGTAGCGTAAGAAGAGGGCGTCTCAAAGCAAATTTCTCACAACTAATTAACCCTGTTGGGAACACAACACTATACATAAGACATTCAAATGAATTGCGAAGATACTAATTATGTTAAAAATTACTGTACTTAATTCTGCATAAGTGTATAACATTTTGCCAATTGGTGGATAAATAGTTAGTTTGCCATCATCGCCCGCGGAGTAAACACACCAACTTCCGGTGTTCCATACTGGCTGCATGCCCTTGACAGTGCTGTTGTTGAAGTCAGAATTGAGAAGTGATGAACTTGGCAACCGCTTCATATTAATGAGTATATACGACAGCAGAACGTCACAAACGTTCAATATTCATATCACTGGAGCTTTCGATGGTGACTTCCGGCTTTTGAACCGCCCAGCGCTTGAAAAGTAACAGGTTTTGTAAGTAGTTGTAACCAGAGATACTGGCTTACATGCATTACACAGAGGCATACGAGGTCGCAATTAACTGACAGAGGGTTTAGCCTTGCTTATATGCGATTTCTGGACAAAAATTTTAACTTTTGGGGCGAACTCGTGCACTGCATGTTCTGGGCAAATTTAAGGGGTAACCAGGTGAAGTGTAAGTATAGTGGCAAACGTACGTTTAATACTCCGGCGTGAGAACCTCGCTGGTGACGGCGCCGCGGGGCATGGTGTACGTGCCATGGTTGGGAGGCCATGGTAAGGAGATGGTGAAAGGAGGGATACTCAAATCGAAAAGAATTACACATTTTGTACGCCAATCATGGGCGCCACGCCACTACTTAGCTCGACCTCAGTGCATACTTCAGATGGACGAGAGCGCAAGTAACCTTTCCAAGAACAGACCCTAAGAAACAGTGCAAACTCAATGGAAAACACACTGCACAGTCGTCTTCAGACAGGAGTGAAGCATTTTCTAGGAAGCACCTGACGTACGTAGCAGCTACGAATGCTGGCACAAGGCACAGGAGTACAGAAGCCGTGGGAGGGTGCTGGGTTAATTAAAGCCCCCAAATCTGAACTGTGCACTGCAAGTCACTGTGCTTCTTAGTCTTCACCCCTTCCCCTTTTTCAAATATAAACCCCATGTATTTGTTCCCTCTGAAATAATGTTAAAAGTTTTCCGTAATTTGTACATGCTGTACCATATTGCAGCTACAGACCATATTCACAAATTTCTCGGATGGCCACCCAAAGCCCACACACAGCTGAGAGCAGCTTCCTATGCCTATGATATCTCATGCAAGAGTTTTTCAAATAGCCTGGGAGCGAGACAACTTGTTCCATTTGACAACAATGGGAGGGAACCCCACTCCCTTGACAATTTTGTGCAATGTATGACACTTGACTCATAATTGAGCTATCTTTGGCAAGGCTCTGAACTGAGGTATGTCACAGAAGTGTCTTAATTCATAGAAATGGGTCACATGTTGTCAAAGGGAACACTGAAAACACTAGTCAGGATGGTGCCAGCTCTACTGACTAATTTCAAGTAATCTGACTGATTAGAATATAAATTAGTCGGTGGATTAGTCAGTGATCACAAACTAGTCAGTTGATTAGTTGGTGTCACACGGACTATTCCACTGACTAGTTTGTGACTACCGGCCAATCATCCGACTAATTTATGCTCTAGTCAGTCAAATTAGTCAGTACACGCACCATCCTGACTGGTTTTTGTTTTCTATGAATCGATGGCCTTCTTCCTTCCCACCCCCCCCCTTCTACCGGCCCTAAGAGTATAATTTCTTGGATTTGTAAAGTCGTTCAGATTCCAAATGGTGCACATCTTTTGCAAAGCTATGAACCACAGGATTATGTTTACAAAATCATATTGCTAAGTCAATGTTTTTATAAGCCAGATGTTACAAGGAGCTCTTTATAGGGCCGGTAAAGATTGACCAGATTTCTTCTGCTTATCATTGCAGCTGACCCTCGCAACCTTCCAATGCATCTGGATACAAATTCATCATCACAGTGTTACATGTTGCTACTCAAACCCAATTCCTGACAATTCAGTAATATCTTCTGGTGAATATTTCAGTCACTTGGCAATTCCTCATATGGACATATTTTAAATATAAATGTGAAACTAACTTTAGTCAGCTTAATTACCAGTATATGCAAAAAGTGGTTTCATACAACTTGCTTTCAGCAGGATCATACACATACACAACTTCCTTGGAATGGCTAAGGGGGAAAATACAAAACCTGAGAAATAACATTGAACTTCACCTTGGGTACCACTTTATTTAAATTTGGAATTGCTTAAATGAAACAAAATAGGCACGGGCGTAGGAGCACAAGTTGATGGGGGGGGGGGGGAGGAGGAGGCTGTAACGACTTGCTCGAAAAATATAACCCCAAATTTCCCCCAGCTCCACGCGCGTTCAACACGTTAATATACATATCATATTGCAGTGGTTCCCAACCTTTTTAGACATCTGGCACCCCTAGGTAATGATGAGTTATAACGTGGTATCCTGTTAGCATTATTTTTTTTCCAGGACGAACGTGGGCAAATCGAGTTTTCAAAAAATTTTAAATTTGTTTCAAAATGAAGGTTAGGGTTAGAATTAGGGTTGGGGTTACGTGAAACAGGGTTATTTGGCCTGTTGTTTCAATTACAAAAAGAGGGTCGAAAAGCTGTCATTTCGGAATTAGAGGTGTGGCCTATTTCCAAGAAGCTGATTGGTCCATTGGCCTGATTTGGCCTGACTCGTCCTGGGAAGAAAAACTAAGCATCCTGTTAACACTGTCTAAAGCTTTGGGGACTAACACGCCCCCTTGTTGCAGGAAATGGTACCGTACTTCCCATGTCTTCTAATTTGTAGTAACAAGGCATGCAGTTACTTCATCTTCAAAGCAATTTATAATATTTTTAAAATACTTATTTATTTAATCTTATGCCACCCCTAGAGAATTTTCTGGCACCCCTCTTGGGAACCACTGTCATACAGGCATGCATCGATTATCACACCGCATGCCAATTACATACAATCATTTGTCGGTTACTACCCTTTTCCATATTGATTATAATTTTGGGAGTTCTTTCATAAAGGTGGGGGCATGCATTATGCTGCGTGATCGCCGGCCTGGGGAGGTGGTCTAAGGGCAGGGGGTGTCCCCCCCCCCTTTGAAAATTTTTGAAAAAATAGGTGTCCTTTTATGTAATCTGGTGCCACATATGCTACCTTTGAAGTAAAAATTGCGTAAAAAATTTACGCCCCTTAGGTACTAAAAAAATCCAGCATCAGTGACAGGGGGTGGGGTGGCCCGGCCCAGTGAACCCCTAAATACACCACTGATAATCATAACATAAGTTTAACCATAACAAAATACACTGGTGAATTAATACCGAATATATAGGTGCTGGTGCAATTCAAATCAGAAAATTATTTTAATTACCAAGGAAGTTTTTTAAACTATTGATTACCTTTAGCTACACCAGTGCATTATTTTTCTTTCAGTAGGTGCCCAAAAAATTCTCAGCATATTTCCGGAATTTTCACAAAAATATTTGACTGGGGGATGCAACCCCTCCCCCAGGCTCCCGCCTCCTACGCCTATGATGGGTACAGTGACACATTGTGCACAGGGAACAGGGAGAGAAAACAGGCTGTAAATTAATTTCGCATAAGTATTTTATCATTTGTCAGTGCATCAACCCATGTGCACTAAGGTGCAGCATTTTTATATAATTAACTACACTCTCTGTTTTCACCTCATAATTCTTATCCAGGGAGTTGATATCACTGGTAATTGACTAATGACCAAGGAATGGGGGAAGGGGGCAGGGACAGCCCTCGGAAAAAATTTTGCCCCCTAGAAAGTCTATAATTACCATTGCCTTAATGCATTTTAGTATATCAATCAAATTGTTAATTTGATTAAACAAACTAATTTGATCAATTAAATTATTTGCTAGATCAAATTATTAATTTGTTTAATAAAATTATGTAATTGTTAATCAAATTGTTAATTTGATTGAACAAACTAAAACTTAAGTAATTTGATTAATCAAATTAACAATTTGATTGATCAAATTATTAATTTGTTCAATCAAATTATTAATTTGTTCAATCAAGTTATTAATCTGATTAATCAAATTAACTACTCGATAATTTGCTCGCTCCCACATAGTCCATCGACTAGGTCCATCGACTAGGGCTTACGGTCTCTCGCTTGGGAACCGTAAGAACTTCTCCGTGCATGCAAGCCCAACCTTTAGCTCCAGACTCTCAAGACCCTGTCGATGGCTGCGTCGATCACGGCCAGATGCAGGAGTTGCCTACAAGCATTCTCCGTCAGGCCGGCCCATGTTAGGTTACAGAATCATGGGGTCCGCTTAATCCCAGGTTCCTCACCAAGTACATGCCCCAACGTTCCTGCCGGGCGACATATCCAGCCTTGGGAAAGTGTCCCACGTCACCTCCGTCGGATGGGGACTTTGAACAGAGGTTCCGGGAGCACCATGGGAACGATCAGTACACGCCTGCCTCGTTAACCTCTGAACACTAGTCGAAAAAGAAAGGCGAATCTCGCCGGCGTTCATCCACGCTCACACTAGGTCCTTGATGAGCGGAGTGGCTTCCTGACCCTCAAACGTTTAATATAAACTATGTACATAAACTTAATTGTATAAGAGTAAGTCTAGAATCCAGGCGAAACGTGGATACTAGAGGGGGCACATGGTCCCGGAGCGGCTTAACACACAGGGCCAACCCTGTGTTCACCAGTATTGTATACACAAAACATAATGAGCTGGGCCAGTGCTGTTCTCACACGTGGGAAGAGCTGTCGGGTGGTAGCAAGGGGTGGATATACTCCCTCATGAATACCCACACCAGTACGTTATGGGGAATTCACTCCGCACACTAATTTATGGCTCGAATATTAAACATGTATTAGATTGGCACCATCTTATGCGGCCAAAATGGAAGTCTATGTGGGTAGTGAGGGGGCAGGCGGCATGACCAAAGGCCGCTTCAGCGGTTAGAGTATCCGTGAGAAAGCAAGTGAGGAAGGCGGAAAGCGTCTTTTATACTGCTGTCGAGGCAGCCAATCCACTGACCTTGTGAGGCCGGACCAGTTCGTATGCATACGCAGTGATCTTCGGTCAGCCAGGGTGAAATGGTATGCCCAGAGCCCGCCGAGGGAGGCCTGCGGGGAAGGGAGAAGAGTCTGTCGGATGTGCACCCCATACTTCCGATGGAGGTACCCCTCAGCGCTCTAAGTTGGAACGAATTCTTGTCCCGTGGAATGGAGAAAGCCAAGCTAATCTCAACCAAACTTTTACCATGCAATTTTAAATCCTACAGCCGGTTGATATGAGTGGTTGACAGGGACTGGATAAAAGACTGGGAATAACAAGAAAGTTCCACACAACGAGGAGGCTACACTTCAAGTTGAAGATGCGCCCAAAACACCTTCTTTTGAAGAAAACTTGAAACAGAAATACAACATTCTACGAGATTACGGAACCCGAAATAGTGACCCATGGTGTGATCCACTAAGCCATGCTTGGCTTAGGGTGGAGACCCCAGAGGCCCATTTAAAAAAGTTGTTGATATTCAAATTCAGTTTGGCAAAGTGAATGAGCTGAGTAGTTTGACTTGCTTTGAAAAAGCATAAGACTAAAAGCTGGTTTATTAATATTGTCAAGAACCGAAAGTTGTTGAATCGAGAGAATTAATAAACAGAGAGCCCCATGGACCTAAAACATAACCTTTGGACTACTGATTTCTTATGACGTTTAATAATGATGATGATGATGATGATGATGATGATGATGATGATGATGATGATGATGATCACGATCACGGTTACGTAACACTGGAGGAGAAATGGATGCAATTACGTATCCCCGGGGATAATGTTCTGTGTGTATAACCTTTTACAAGGGAACTTCCATTTGCTTGTACACCATACTGACAGAGAGTCCTTGGCAACTCTCTGCTTGTACCAAACCAGATGACTCAATGAAGATTGTCTTGTGAGGCAAACGAAGGTTTAGTTTCTTAGAGATATAACTTTGATGATTACATCAATTATTTTCTTTGCAAGAGCAGTAATCTATGCATCATCTTTATAAAGTTTCTGATACATACATATCGTGGAAAATTCCGTAATATCAACAGTACAAGGTATGTTCAAAGCGCATTACTTACACACACTCCGAAGTTGAGTTCCGGAGCTGACGTCATTCTTGGGTCAATGTACTTTCACTTTTTGAGCTGTTGTATTGGAAGGGGTACCATTTCGTTTAAGCATTTCTCTTTCATGGGGGGGGGGGGTATTTTTGAACATAAGGGCTATTTTTGGTGATAGATATGGTCTGAGAATGACACCAAATGGCTGTAATTAGTCACTTCATGGGCTCTCTAATTAGGAGTTTTTATCACTAGTGACCTTAGTTGGGGATAAACTTGTGCAATTTATTTGTAATAAAGGAAACAGAATCTTAGGGGTGCTTCAAAGAAATCTGTCTTTTTGCCCTAGCGATGTGAAGCTAACTGCTTATAGAGACCTTCTCCGGCCTGTTTTGGAATATGCCAGCAGTGCGTGAGATCCACACCAGGTTTACCTACAGGATAAGCTGGAGAGTATTCAAAGGAGATCGGCTCGTTTTATCACTTCGACCTTTTCACGAGAGCCTGGGTCTATGACTTCTGTACTGAAAGACCTCAGCCGCCCTCCGTTATCGGAACGTCGTAGGCAAAATAGACTAATTCTTTTCACTAAGGGTGTTTTGGTAAGGCTCCCTGTTGATAGACTTCGGTATTCCACTCGCAAAACTTGCGGGATGCATAACCTACACTTTTGCCATCTTTATACTAGGACAAACTGCTACAAATATAGTATTCTGCCTACTACAGTTAAGGACTGGAATAATCTCCCTGCCTCTTTAGTCGAAAATTCATGCATCATAAAGACCCCGCTCGTCCAATTTTTTCCCCACGAGGTTATGGGCAAATCGTGCCAATGGACAATGGAAATAGGCCACACCCCTAGTTCCAAAATGATAGCTTTTCGACCCTTTTATTGTAATTCTGACACCGGATTATGAAAGAACAGGCCAAATTACCCTGGTCTACGTAACCCTAACCTTAAGGACAACCCTAACCATGATTTTGAAACAAATTTGAAAAATTTTGAAAATCAAATTTACCCATAACCTCGTGGGAAAAAAATGAGCAACCCGCTCAGTTTATTGCAAATAGCATTATAGGGCTTAGGCACCTCTCGACGCATGCGTGGTGAAGTAATGTCCCTTTGGACGTGTCACCGTATAGACGAATCCGATCAGCGCTTGTGTTTAGTGACTGTAGGCAGCCATTAATGGGGTCCACCAGCCTTAAATCGTCTTCATTTATTTTCTACATGAATTTCAAACCCACATATTCAGTGAAATTGAACGAATCAAGATAAAATTTAATGTCCAACCATCCATCATACAGGTAAGCAAGGAAATTGAAAGATTAAAGGTGATAGACCCCAGGTATAGAGGTTTTTCACGTGACGTCAGCGCGTTTCACTGGCCGTCACTGCTCATGCGCAAAAGACTGCAGGATCTTAGTTACGATTGTTATACACTGGACGCCTGGCCGTCAAAATAGAGAGACGCGCGAACGCGGTGATGTCAGTGAAAAACCTCTATAGCCGACTGAAATCAGACCATCACTTGCTCTCCGGATTCGTCTATAGAGCTTATGCATATGACGTCACGCCAAGCGTGTATCATTGCAACTTACCCCTGCAAATGCAGACAGCTGATTCGTGTATCGGTTGGCGGTCGGATACGCGCGTAGTATAGACCTTATGCATTGACATCACACTGACGTCATTGTGGGTGAAAATACTGAGCTATATAACTGGAGGACGCACGTCAATGCGGAATACGCGACGAAACAGAAGCCGACCTGGAGTGTCACGTGATGTAGGTTAGCTTACTCAAGTCGATTCCATTGCCCTAGAAACGCGCAGCTACAAGTGAAAATAATGTAACGCAGAATCATTGATGTACACTCTAAAACAATCCTTTGTTACTCATTACGTCTCTAGTGCTTTTTTGTAATTACTTAGTAGGATATCTGTACACTATGACTCATAATTGTGTGATCAAAAGATTTTTTTTTTTACAAACTTTCCTTGTTTTTAGGAGTGGTCCTGCCTATTTGAAGGACAGCGCGTGTTCGTATGGTGCGTCGAGACGCGATGACTGCGTAACATTCGCGATAGCACCGTCACTGAACAGTACACAGAGTGGGCGCACTTGTTACTGACTGTCCATACCTGTGCACAGACAATCTGTACAACGCGTCGAACGCGTCCTCTTGACAAAAAAGGCGCACGAAGGAAAGTAACACGCGCGCACATGCACGCGTGCATTTTGGCCAATGATGTGCCTCAAAGCTTCCTACACGGTGAGCGTTTGGTGTTCTGTATGTTATACGGCTATTGTGATGTAAGACTTTTCAGGAGTGACTTTTCAGGAAGTTGCTAACCGCCTGCGTGGCCTAGTGGTTAGAGCATCCGTCTTCCAGTCGGGAGGTCGGGAGTTCGACTCCCGGCCGGGTCATACCAAAGACTTTAAAAATGGAACCTACCGTTGTGCCTCGGCGCAATGGCGTGCATGCTAACGCGTGGTAGCCGGCAAATTAGCGTCCAAGAGGCTGAAGAGACGCTAAGGCCGACTACGGCGCGTCTAGCTACGCGTTTCTACGGCCGTGATTACTTGAGTAAGCTAACCTACATCACGTGACCCTCTATACATGATGGCCTCAAAACATTGTGGAATGATTCTTCCTAGCATATAGTTCAGTGGGTGAAAACAATGAAGCACAAGTGCACGAACAGCGTGGATTTCGCCGCACGTGTATGGTTGGCCGGGGTGGACGTAAGACGGACTGAATTCAACGCGTAGAAAAGCATACTATGACATGCCAAAGGTAACTTATTGGTGTTCATTTGGAGGATTGCATGCATCATTTTCTTCTAAACTGAAAATATTACTGAGGCAGAGGATATAGTTTAGACGTACCGTATATCAAATTACTTTAGCTTAAAGGCTATACGCAAGAAGAAACATATATTATGTGGAATTCAGGAGTTAAAAGCTGCACGTTGCAATATTTGCTTGTATAGAGTAAGACAATTATTTTCCTGGTTATCCAAAGGAATCATAGGCGTAGGAAGCTTTTTGAGGCTGGGGGGGGGGGGGGTGAATCTTGTTTCGGATCGCCGTCCTGGGGAGGGATCTAAGGGGAGGGATGTCCCTTCCACTTTGGAAAAAACAGGAGTAGGAAGCGGTTTTAGGTGGGGTTGAACGTTGTTTCGAACAGCGCTGTCAAGATTATGGTAAACGTGTATATACGGAGAGGGGTTTCCCCTTCCCTTTTGGAAAATTTTTAAATATATGAGGTTCCTTAGATGCAGTTTGGTGGGACATATTGTGTCAATTTTAAGGACACTTACTCCAAAGTATTGAAATTTTTACAGAGGAAGAAATAAGGGGGTTTCTTCCTTGAAGTGTGGGGGCATACTTTCCACTATGTTTTAACTAAGGCTAAGGGCCGTAGCCCCTCAACCCCTGATTCCCCTCCCCGGAACCAACGGGGACATGTCGGGGTCGGGGAAACGCTTAGAAAAGGAATCTTGGGGCTCGCTTTGAAGCCTCTGGTGGGATCGAGGAGTAATATTTCGATGAGGCCCACAGCAGGGGCGTAGCTAAGATGAAATTTTTAGGGGGCCTAGGTATATCGAATGGGGGTCACGGCATTCATGACCTTCCTTAATTCTTTCACATTTTATTAGGACACAAACAATTTTGGGGGGCATAGCAAACATCTGGGGAAGGGTCCAGACCCCCAGGCCCCCTTAGTTACGCGTTTGGCCCAGAGGGCAAAGCCCTCTTCAAATGACATTAGACGAGCAGTAAAAACATCGAAGTTACAATTTGATAATTCGTTATAGAAGTCGGACTAACGGCGGATAAATTTGATAAGGTAAAACTTGCTACCTTCTGACGAGGCCAGGGATTGGTAAGGAGGAGGGGGGAGGGGACCACAGGGAATTTTGTATTAAGCCGACCCACATAGCACCGATGAATCCATGTAAAGCGTGCGTATCAGTATTGAGCGTACATATTTTCTCTTTCCTACTACATGGTAATTTCTCCTCCTCGGAGATACAGAGACAAAAGTTCGCCCTCAACAAATTAAGGAAGATATGAGCAGACGCCGCGGGGGAAAAGAGAGTTCTTTGAAAGGCCTCCTGAGGTTCACAATGGGGCTACAGGTAAAGTTCAACGTACTCTGATTGTCAGAGGTTTAAGGCAAACCCTCAGAAGCGTTGGGGTATCGAAGTCGGGGGCACTAACATGAAACTCATTTTCACACCCCTAAAGGACACTAAAGGCTCACTCTGAAATTTGGGGTGTACACAACATTTTCATGGGCTGTCGACCAATTTGAGACAGGCTAGCCTTTTCAGACCGACTGCTACTTGGGTAGCCCCGGGAAGTAGCGTTGGAGAGCATTAGAATGTAAAGGGCAAGTGGCAGGGGGACTTTTGCTCCCGTCTTCTCCTGTCGCTTCCTCTCCTCCCCAAACTCGGGGAAGGCCCAGAGCTACAAAGCATCGGGAGCAGGGTGATGGTTAAGGCTGTGCAGGTCGGTCCGAGGAGAGACCAAGTCCGAAGATAGGGAGGAGAGGAAGGGACCAAGCCCCGAAGCTGGGGGTAGAGGAAGCAAGCCCCTGGAAAAAATCGTCCCCAGCAGATCAAAAACAACCGTTTCCTTAAAGCATTTAAGGGTGGTCTCGACTCCCACTCCACCCCCGTGAAAAAAAAATATTTCTGCCCCTGGAAGCTTTTCGCCCCTTCAGTACCTTGTCTGGCTACGGGCCTGGGAGGGACTGTGTCTTGTACAAATGGGAGCACAGGGGATTATGGCTGAGTTTAGGTATGTCGTTTGCTTGGTAGCCTCACTTGTTTGCAAAGGTCCCAGCAGGTTTACTAGTTGGGCCAAGCACGCAGTGGAGTCCCCAGACTTTTCAAAGAGGGGGCACTAGGGTTCAATCGTTCCTCAAAACGGACACCCCCAAATGAAGGGCAGAGCTCCTCTGGAGGCCTCGTAGTGACGGGAAGTGCTCCCCTGTAGACGTTGGGCCCAGAGTCCCATTGTAAGGCCCCTAGTGGGTCCAGGGACAATGCTCAATTGGGGGTCCAAGGAGCGGAGATCCCGGAGGCTCTAACGTATTAATAAATTGTTATCATTCGACTAAAGCATTTGACTATACCTCCAAAATGGCATTGGATGTGCACTAAACAGGCCACAAAAATAGAATCAAAATTTGGTCTTTTTATTAGTCTAATCCACAAAAAAAAATAATGATGGGGGAAGGGTTGAGTAGGGATGACGGATCATGTTAAGGTTTTCCAGACCCGCAGCTAGGTGGGGGCACGAAGCCCGTGCTCTCCGTGCGGACCACTGTGCCCCCATATGGAAAATCGATCGAAAATAAAATTTTACTACCTGTAAACGGTGGCCCTGGTATGACTAGAGGCGAGATTTGACCAAAAATAATCTCAAAGGGCGTTTAGTAATAATAAACGTAGTTTGTTTTCTGTAACATTTTTCTTTCTAAAATTACAAAATGTTTCCCGCGCTGCGCGCGCTTTCATCTTCAGTTACATTTTGCTGCAGGGGCTCCACAACGGTTTGGTGATTGGGAGGAGAACAGATGAAGTCGTAATGCCACCTCAGTCCCCCCCCCCCCTCCCAAGTCTGCGTAAATTGTAGCTTTTTCGTGCGTCCCTGCGTTTGTACACTGTAAAAAAAATTTCTGTTTTTTTACAGATTTTTTCTGGCAGCAGAGTTTCCAAGCTTTTTCTGTAATTTTATATTACCGAAATCCTCGGTAAAATTTTACAGGAAAAAAATGTTATTTTACAGATTTTTTCTGGCAGCAGAGTTTCCAAGCTTTCTCTGTAATTTCACATTACATATCGTGCTGTTAAAAAACAGTGTTTGCCTGTAAAATTTTGAATTGAAGCTGCCGCTGTATACGTGGTATACAAGCATGTATGGGACTTTTCCATAGTCCGTGCTGCATAACTACCCTTTGAAGCATCCCCCTTTCTCTTTTTTTTTCCAAAAGTCCCCTGACTCTCTGGCGAAGAGCCAGGGGCGAAAACCAAACAATCCCCCTTTCTCGGTGCTTTTTACGTGCTAAAAACGGACACGGCCAGACCAGCGAAAGGATCACTACATATGGCCAACAACCAAACAAACCAAACACCAACGACACCGCCACAAACAAAACAAAACAAAACCACCAACACCGCAAAGAACACCAGATGAATCCTTCGACCATCGAGGACACCCCAGCTCCTAAAACAAGCACCACATCCACAACAAGCAAAACCAAATACGCCCGAAGGCAACCATAGCACAGGGGGATACGGGGGCCAATCGTTACATTTAAATCCCCCTTTCTCTCGTATAATTTTTTTCCAAAAGTCCCCTGACTCTCTGGCGAAGAGCCAGGGGCGAAAACCAAACAATACTCCCGAAGGAGTTCTGCTCCCCGAAGGAGTAACAACGTCCCCAAGGGACAAACTTTGACTTAACTGACACCACCCGACAGTGGTCCCGTTCTAGACTGGCTGAATAGAACAAGTCCCACCCTGGGAGCTCCGACGTCGTGATCACGGACACTCCTGCGCCAGGTAAGTACCCCCTTTCTCTTTTTTTTTTCCAAAAGTCCCCTGACTCTCTGGCGAAGAGCCAGGGGCGAAAACCAAACAATACTCCGGAAGGAGTTCTGCTCCCCGAAGGAGTAACAACGTCCCCAAGGGACAAACTTTGACTTAACTGACACCACCTGACAGTGGTCCCGTTCTAGACTGGCTGAATAGAACACTTTTGGAAAAAAAGACCCCCTTTCTCTTTTTTTTTTTTTCCAAAAGTCCCCTGACTCTCTGGCGAAGAGCCAGGGGCGAAAACCAAACAATACTCCCGAAGGAGTTCTGCTCCCCGAAGGAGTAACAACGTCCCCAAGGGACAAACTTTGACTTAACTGACACCCCCTTTCTCTCGTGCGAGAGAGCCAGAGGCGGTAACGGTCCATAATCGTTAACATATGCTGTGTGCGAAATGCGGAATGTCTTATATTAATTTGACCGGTTAGTTACAGTGAAAAATGTTACTACATATTTTTTACAGAAGTAAGGTTCACTGATCTTATTATTTTCTATTGGTGTTAATAAACAACTTATCTTTTCACCAAAAAAGTGTCTTTTGTTACAGATCTGATTAGTGTAGGACTGTTATTAGCGTCAATTTACAAATTTTATTTCAAAATTTGGCCACGCCCACTTTATTAATTAACTTCCCCTAATAAGGGCTTTAAGTCTACACACAATTCAAGGTTATCCAATGCTTTATTATGATATTTTTAATAAACTACACCCGCAAAGTCTTTACAGTGTTATCTCTTAACCAGTTAGATCTATTTTTAATTTGCATTTTCAAAACAGATTTTTTTTCAGTAAACTACTGGAAATACGTGAAACCTCTGTTAAATTTACAGAATATTCTCGTAAATATGAAAAAACAGATATTTTCGGCAAAATTTTACAGAAATTATCTGCAAATTTTTATTCGTATAAAAATACAAACTTATTCCGTAAAAGATGTGATATACGGAAGACTTCTGTAAAAATTACAGGAATTATATGTAAAATAAGAAGTACAGAAAAAATCTTGAAAATTCTACAGAACTTTACTGTTAATTTGGAGAAATTTTTTACAGTGTATACAGCAGTGTAGAATCCTTTTTGTCACTACATAAAGGTGCCTTCATGGGGAATGGTCTCCCTCCCCTTTAACACCCCTTCCCCTTTGAAAAAAAAATTGTTAATTTAAGGTTGCCTAAATGCAAAATGGTGCCATCTTAGGGGTATTTTTTGGAACTGATCATATATGACTGGAAAATATCCTTATTTCGTGAATTCTAATTTTTGGTTAGGTGGAAGAGGAGAGTTTGCGTCCCTGCGATTGTATACATCAGTGTGAGATCCTTCCTTTGTCACTAAATAAAGGTGCCGTCCTGGAGGAGGTCTAAGGCCCCTCCCCTTTGAGAGATTTTTGTTAGTTTAAGGTTGCCTAGATGCAAAATGGTGCTATCTTTGGGATATTTTTGGAACTGATCATATCTGGCTGGAACAGACGCGTAGCCAAGGGGGGGGGGGAAGGCCCCTTGAGCAAAATTTTGGTATTTTTTATGTCTTTTTACAGTATTTCTAGTGTTTCTTCTATTTATATGCGGCAAATAGGCCTGGGAAGTGCCATTTCCAGCGATCTGGGAGGTATTTTGGACCAAGACTTTCTCGCACTCCTCGTCAACCGGTTGACGTGGAGCACTAGCAGGGTACTTGCCAACTCCATACCGATACCGTAAGGGGACAAATTGTAGGCCTACCATATCAGGAACACATGGTATCTAGTGGTAGGCCTATGTACAAAAGCAACACTTTACACTTGTTTGCAGCTGTTATGTGATTCTGCATACTTGTAGAATGATAAATTATTTGCCAGCAATATGTGTGTATTTGATTTCTATTTAGTTATTCCACAGTAAATATAGGCCTATATTAAATATGGTTATTCTCTCAAAATATTTTATAAGATACATAATAATATGTCTCCTTTTGCATACAAAATATCGTATAAAGTATGCACCAAATCACATATTTTCACATTAAAAAACACAAAAGCTTCTCACCGTGGGAGGGGGAAACGCCCCCTCCCACACCCCCTCCCGCGCAAGCGCTTAAACGCCTTTTGGGATCATTTTAAAATTTCCAAAAAAATTCTGAAATCGATTGAGGGACACCCCCCCCCCCAGTGTAAATCCAAACTCTCTCTCTTTCTCTGTATTGCAGGTCTGTGTCCGAGTTCACCTGGCCCGAATCCGGCCAATTTCGATTCCAGTGGCCACCATTCCTGGCCAATCCCGAGTCCAGTATACCCTTCAATTCCGAGCGATATCCGATACCAGGTTCTTCAATTCCGGGCCAGTTCCGAGTCCGGCTCCTTGGCGAATGTAGCGCCATGCTTTTTGTACTGTTTTGCAATCACAATTAATTAAAAACAGGCATTTTAAGAGGCAATTTCATGCCCTGGTTTAAGCTGTATTTTATTTGACTGTATGAGACCATTTATAGCCTATGTTGAACTGTGCATCAATAACAATGTAGCCCTAGGGAACAAATATTTAACTTTCATTTTTGTGGACTCGTCTGGAATTGGTTCCGAGTCCGAGTCCAGCTGCAGCCCATTCCGGGCCAATTCAGATTCCAAAACCCCTCCCCCCCCCCCATTCTGAGCCAGTTCCGAACCCGACAAAGCACTGACTCGAGTCCAGAATCGAGTACGTTACATCCCCGTTGCATTGATATGATCAGTTCCCAGGCCTATTTGCCGCACATAAATAGGGGAAACACTAGTAATATTGTAAAAACAAACATAAAAAATACCAAAATTTTGCTCAAGGGGGGCTGCCCCCTCCCCCCTGGCTACTCGCCTGTTCCAGCCAGATATGATCAGTTTCAAAAATACCCCTGAGATAGCACAATTTCGCATCTAGGCAACCTTATATTAAGAAAAATTTCAAAGGGGAGGGAGACCCCTCCCCCAGTATGGCATCTTTATGTAGTGACAAAAAGGATTCCACACTGCTGTATACAATCGCAGGGGCACTCAAAAAGTTACAATTTACGCAGGCTTGTGGGACGACTGAGGTGGAATTACGACGTCATCTGTTCTCCCCCATCACTAAATCCTGGCGGCTCCCCTGTAGCAAAATGTAACTGAAGATGAAAGCGCGTGTAGCTCGGGAACCATTTTGTAAGTTTAAAAAGAAAAATGTTACAGAATACAAAATACGTTCATTATTAAACGCCCTTTGGGATTATTTTTGGTCAAATCTCTCCTGGAGTCATACCAGGGCCACCGTTTACAGGTAGTAAAATTTTATTTTCAATCGATTTTCCTTGTGGGGCACAGTGATGCGTACGGGGGGACACGGGCGACGTACCCCCACCTAGCTGCGGGCCTGGAAAACCTTAACATGATCCGTCATCTCCACTCAACCCTTCCCCCCATCATTATGTCTTTTGTGCTATTAGACTAACAAAAAGGCCAGATTTTGATTCCATTTTTGTGGACGAACATCCAGTGCCACTTTGGAGATAGTCAAATGCTTTAATCGAATGATAACAATTTATTAATACCTTAGAGCCTCCGTTCCTTGGACCCCCAATTGAGCATTGTCCCTGGACCCACTAGGGGCCTTACAGTGGGACCCCGGGCCCAACGCCTACAGGGCAGTACTGCCTCAGGCCTCCAGAGGAGCTCGGTCCTTCATTTTGGGGTGTCCGTTTTGAGGAACGATTGAACCCTAGTGCCCCCTCTTCGATAAGTCTGGGGACTCCACTGCGTGCTTGGCCCACCTAGTAAACCTGCTGGGACCTTTGCATACAAGTGAGGCTACCAAGCAAACGACATACCTAAACCCAGCCATAATCCCCCGTGCTCCCGTATGTACAAGACACATTCCCTCCCAGGCCCGTAGCCAGACAAGGTACTGAAGGGGCGAAAAGCTTCCAGGGGGAGAAATATTTTTTCACCGGGGTGGGGTGTGAGTCGAGACCACACTAAAATGCTTTAAGGCAACGGTAGTTTTTATCTGATGGGGGCGAAATTTTTTCCAGGGGGCTTGCTTCCTCTACCCCGGGCTTCGGGGCTTGGTCCGTTCCTCTCCTCCCTAGCTCCGAACGTTGAGCAAATTCCCTTTGGTCCAATCCTCCTTTCCAATCCCTGGCCTCGCCAGATGATCAAATTTATCCGCCGTTAGTCCGACTTCTATAATGAATTATTACATTGTAACTTCAGGTCTATTTAGTGCTCTTCTAATGTCATTTAAAGAGGGCTTTACCCTCTGGGTCAGGCCTGTAGCTACGGGGGGCCTGCCGCCTGTCCCGCCCCCCCCCCGATGTTTGCTAGGCTTCCAAAATTTTTTTGTGTTCTAATAAAATGTGTAAGAATTAGGAAGGTGATCAATGCCGTGACCCCCATTTGATACCTAGGCCCCCCTAAAAATTTCATCCTAGCTACGCCCCTGCTCTGGGCCTCATCGGAATGTTGCTCCTGGATCCCTCCAGAGGCTTCAAAGCGAGCCCTAAGACTCCTTATCTATGCGTTTTCCCGACCCCGGACATGTCCCCGTTAGTTCGGGGGGAGGGGAGGGGGTGAATGGGCTAAAGGCCCTTAGCCTTAGTTAAAACATAGTGGAAAGTATGCCCCCACAGTTCAAGGAAGAAACCTCCTTATTTCTTTCCTCTGTGAAAATGTCAATATTTTGCGGTAAGTTTTCTTAAAATTGGCACAATATGTCTCACCAAATTGCATCTAAGGAACCTCATATAACTAAAAAATTTTCAAAAGGGAAGGGGGAACCCCTCTCCTTACACACGTTCACCATACACCTCGAAAGCGTTTTGAACAATGTTCAAACCCACCTAAAACAGCTTCCTTCTCCTACGTTTCCGTCATGTATATGTTCGTTTATTTCACTTTGATCCGAGACACTACTCGTTTCTACACCTAGCTATTTGCAGGTGCGTAGCTACGGGGGAAGAGCCTGCCCCCAGATGTTTACTACACCCCCAAATTTTGTGTCCTAATAAAATGTATAAGATTTTAAGGACGGCGATCAATACCGTGACCCCCATTTGATACCTAGGCCCCCTAAAAATTTCATCCCAGCTACGTCCTTGCAGTCCAGCCCATCGTCATCACAACCCGCATGACAGATTACTTTAAGTAACCAGGAAAATAATTGTCTTACTCTGTACAGGCATATTTGCAACGTGCAGCTTTTAACTCCTGAATTCCAAATAATACATGTTTCTTCTTGCGAATAGCCTTTAGGCTAAAGTAATTTGATATATGGTACGTCTAAACTATATCCTCTGCTTCAGTAATATTATCGGTTTAGGAGAAAATCATGCATGCAATCTTCCAAATGAACACCAATAAGTTACTTTTGGCATGCCATAGTGTGCTTTTCTACGCGTTGAATTCAGTCCGTCTTATGTCCACACCGGCCAACCATATACCTGACATACTTCCATGCGTGCACTGTGCTTCGTGCTCATAGAGGGATTTCATGTGACGTCACGCGCAATGGATTCCCAGGCACTGAAGGGCAAAACACACACGCAGTAAGCGAACTTACAGCTCACTCGCACGGCCAGTAGCGTAGCCAGAGGGGGGGGCAGGGGGAAGACTGCCCCCCCTCCCTCGGGAGAAAAATCGAAGTAAAATCGGGACGACTGAAAAATGAAAAAAAAAAAATAAACGAAGGGAAAAAGAGGGAGAAGGAAAAGGGAAGGGGAAGAGGAAAGGGGAAGAGGAAAGGGGAAGAAGGGAGAAAAAGAGAAAAAAGGGAAAATAACAGGAGAAAAGGGAAATAAAATAATAACAAGGAATCATTATCGATGGAAGGAAAGGATATAGAGAAGGAAACGGGCTTGATAAGGTAGAGCACTGGTTCAAATATCGACGGGACGAGTATACTGATACAGGTAGGGCTAGGGACTGTTGAAAAGACCAAAGGGAATGAGAAAGACAAGGGCTAAGAAGGCAGAAACGGGACGAGGGATGAAGCGAGGCAGATTGTGCATGAGAAAGGGAAAAGATGAACTAGGAAAGGGAATAGAGAGCGTTAGACGACTAGGGAGTCCGGAAGGACAGACTATGAAGCAGAGCAGTCAGAGTAAGGGGATAGAAAAATGGAGGTAAAGCAAGGCTGTCAGTGTGGGAGCTATAGGGATAGTAGCTACCGTCCCGATTTTTATTTTTAATCACTATCAAAAAGGGATACTTAAAATAAATGTCCCGGTGCAGATTTTCTTTCAAAGTCACACAATGAGTGGAAAGTATCCAGTTGCGTTGCCACTTATTGGGGTTTGGTGTCAGAACCCTAATGAGTGGTCAAGAAAAATTGCCAAGAGAAACTATAAGCATGAATTTGAATATACCATGGGCAAGCTCCACCCATATTTTGCTTTCCCAGCTGACTAGATATAAATCTTAGCTCTATGCACTTACATTTTATTTTGTTCTCAGGGGACCTCCTGGTGTGGCTGACTTTGGCAGCAATCCTCCTAACATCTTAAAACCCAAAATATGTAGTAATTTTGGAGTGTAACGTAGTAGCGTGCGCGATGGGGGCCGAGGCCATGGCCCCCACCGTTGTAAGTGCTTCAGAATGTGTCAAATATAGCACCATTTTTCATCTCAGCGAACTTCTAAAAGCAAAAATTCCCCTCCCCCGGGACGACGAACAATCAATTTTTTGTCTCTCTATGATAACAATAATCACTAAACAAATAGCAGTCTGAAGAATGGCCAATCATCTAGTTATAAAGATGACTACCTTTATACTGGTCATTAGGCAAGCGTGAAGCCAGGGGGTGGAGGAAGAGGGCAGCCGCCCACCTTATTTTTAGTATTTGATTATGTTTACTTTTTACAATAGTGCTAGTGTTTCCCCTTTTTATATATGCGATAAATGGGCCCGGCAAGTGCCATTTCCAGCCATCTGGGAGACATTTTGGACCAAAATTCGGTTGCCGCGGAGCGCTGAGAGACTTTCTATGAGCTGCGTCCCTCCCACTTCCTTGACATTTTTTTGCTACGTCCCTGTTAATAGTTTGCGTCTAGCCAGTTGGAATTTTCTCTGTGCCAGTCGGTGGAATTCACAGTCTATCCCCACCTCACAAATCCTGCGCACGCCACTGGTGTAACGTACAACACCCCGGGAAGGATCATTTCCTCAGTGTAGTTTGGGAAGGCATTTTGGCCAAAATATTCCCTGTACGCTTCGCGCCAACTGGTGGTGGCGCTCCACGATGATAAAGTCCCAAAGGGTCTCTCTGAAAAAAGGCATTGATCCCTCAAGAATGATTCCTCCTCGACCTTACCTCGAGTTTACCACTGACAGTTCACCCCGGCTTCATCAAATCGAGTTATGGTAAATAGTTAAATTGTGATCATCGTGACTATAAGTTCGCATACTGATAAGGCCATTTGAATATCAAGTCGATAATTTATTCTCATGCCCCCAATTCTATTCCGAAGCTTCCGGACTTGTCCCGGGGTGATAAACTGGACCAAAAACAAACGGTGGGGGGGGGGACCCACCTCTACAATTAGTTTGAAAAATCATGAAATCGGGACGAAAATTTTAATTTTGCCCCCCCCCCCCCCGGCCGAAGACCCTGGCTACGCGCCTGCGCACGGCATAACCATAGATACTACTGTGACACAATGGACGCGTGCCCGTCAAAACCAAAGAGACGCGCGATCTTGCCCTTCTAAACTGCGTCTAGTTGATTGATAGCAATAGATACAACTCTTTTGAATTGATTGAGAGCAACCTACAAATTTGTGATAAGCAAGTTTATGTCGCTGTCATCTATAGACCTGATCCCCATGGTTGTAATTTCAGGAATTTTCTACTTGACTTTGAGCAATACATCGTGAAAATATCTGTTAACAAACGTTACATTCTCATTGGAGGTGATTTTAATCTCCACTTTGATAAGACCTGTGATTCAGATGTACATAACTTTCTTGCTTTGTTGGAAGCTTGCAATCTAATTGTTTTTATAAATGGTCCAACTCATTCCAATGGCCATGCTCTTGACATCATAATTACATCTGATTCCAAGTTTGTTCCTGACGGCATTCATGTGTCTGATCCTTGTCTCTCAGACCATTACCTGATCTCCTTCAAGTTCACCCATTGTATGAATCCGGGACCCATAAAAGTACATGTAAAACGACGGAGATTAAGGGCAATCAATAGGGAAAATTTCAAGAATGACATTGCTTCGCTACCCGTTACTTCTAGTTTCAATCTTAGTGAAGCTGTTAATTGCTATAATGAAGGAGCTAAAGCAGTCCTTGATAACCACGCCCCTGAACGTGAAAGGTCTACCATCCTGCGCCCCAATACCGAGTGGTACAGATGAGCTTCGAGACGCAAAAACTCTTCGCAGAAGGCTTGAACGTCATTACTTCCTTCACAATTCAAGGAAGCACTGATTGTACCCATACTCAAGAGAGAATCGCTAGATCCAAATGATTTGGCTAATTATCGGCCAATTTCCAATCTGAGTTTTGTATATAAGGTATTAGAAAGAGTTGTTGCTGATAGACTTAATGAACATCTTTCTACGAATAATCTTTTGGACCCTTTTCAAAGCGCCTATAGGTCATTTCATTCCACTGAATCTGCACTTCTACGTGTTCATAATGATATTGCCCTAGCTCTTAATGATCGTTAAATGGTCCTTCTTGCTCTGCTCGACATGAGCGCGGCTTTTGATACCATTGATCACAACATTCTGTTAGATCGTCTCAAAAATCGCTTTTGTATTCAAGGAAATGCACTTAAGTGGATTGAATCCTATCTCACTAACCGCTCTCAAAAAGTTTTCATCAATGGCAAGTTTTCAAATCCAGCTACTATTGAGTTTGGAGTTCCTCAGGGTATAGTAGGCCCAATTCTTTTTACCATGTATGTTTCACCCATGTCTGAAATTGCCAAGCGGCACAGAATTGATTATCACTTTTACGCTGATGATACCCAGCTCTACCTTGCTTTTGATCCAGTTAAAACTTCCACAGCAGATCTTGAGGCTTGTATCCTTGATTTGCAAAATTGGCTATCCACCAATTTTCTGAAACTCAATCCTAAGAAGACTGAACTTGTATTATTTGGTTCGTCACACAATCTTGCAAGGTTAAGCACCTTATCTCTCAACATTGAAAATGTTAATAGTAAAGCTGTTGACAAAGTTAAAAACCTTGGTATGTATCTTGATTCTACTTCATCTATGGAAAGTTTTGTCAATGAAAAGTTCAAAAGTTGTTCTTTTTATCTTAGAAATATTGCTCGTATTCGTCATTATCTTACTCCTTCAGCTACCAAACTGCTTGTTCATGCTTTTGTAATATCTCGAATTGATTATGGAAATTGTTTACTTTTTGGCATAAACTCCAGTTTGTTACGTCGACTCCAGGTGTTACAAAACAATGCTGCCAGGTTAATTTATAATCAGAGTTGTTCCTGCCATGCTACGCCTCTCCTTCTTGAGTTACACTGGTTACCAGTTAATCAACGCATTATTTTTAAAATTCTTGTTTTTGTTTTTAACTGTTTGAATAATAGAGCCCCCACTTACCTGTCTCAATTGATCTCACCCTACAAACCGAATCGTTCTCTTCGTTCAGCCTCCACAAACTTACTTGTCACTCACAGATCATCAAATAGATATGGCGACAGAAGTTTTTACTTTGCTGCACCTCGCCTCTGGAATAATTTACCTAACCACATACGTACTGCTGCCTCTTTAAGTTCTTTTAAACGTTCCCTTAAGACTTACCTTTTCATAGAGTGTTTTAATCTTGATTAGTCCTTTTGCTTTGTTCTGTGCTCTGATCTGTGCTGTAGTTACTGTGTTTTTGTTTTTTAGATTTTTAAGCTTTTATCACTTCTTTGTTTGCATTTTCCTCTTGTTTTATATTATTTTACACTTTTTCTTATTGTATTCTATACGCTCTATTTGTTATGCGCTTTGAGCTTTTTAAGATAAAGCGCACTTACAAGTGTCTTAATAATAATAATAATAATAATAATAATAATAATAATAATAATAATAATAATAATAATAATAATAATAATAATAATAACAATAACAACAACAACAACAACAACAACAACAACAACAACAACAACAACAACAACAACAACAACAACAATAATAACAATAATAATAATAATAATAATAATAATAATAATAATAATAATAATAATAATAATAATAATAATAATAATAATAATAATAATAATAATAATAATAATAATAATAATAATAATAATAATAATAATAATAATAATAATAATAATAATAATAATAATAATAATAATAATAATAATAATAATAATAATAATAATAATAATAATAATAATAATAATAATAATAATAATAATAATAATAATAATAATAATAATAATAATAATAATAATAATAATAATAATAATAATAATAATAATAATAATAATAATAATAATAATAATAATAATAATAATATAATAATAATAATAATAATAATAATAATAATAATAATAATAATAATAATAATAATAATAATAATAATAATAATAATAATAATAATAATAATAATAATAATAATAATAATAATAATAATAATAGTTGGTTAAAGTCACGTGACTGAAATCCCTCTATGTTCTAGTCAGGGTAACCCTGCCGTGAGGGTATGCTTTATTTCGTCTGTTCATACCCCCTCGACGTCAGGGCGCATGTAACGACCAAAGTGATTTCACGAACCAAAAATGTTTGGTTCGCCAATCAGCGACAGTAACCCTAAAATAGATATGATTATTCATA
This sequence comes from Holothuria leucospilota, assembly GCA_029531755.1. Taxonomy (NCBI): domain Eukaryota; kingdom Metazoa; phylum Echinodermata; class Holothuroidea; order Aspidochirotida; family Holothuriidae; genus Holothuria; species Holothuria leucospilota. Next base: position 14,867,640 of record CM055980.1, on the reverse strand, counting down.
TTAGGCTCAGGTTAACTTATGCATAAACATCATATGTCATAAAACTTCTGTGTATATGTTTACAAAGCAACTGTTCAGTCATCAGACCATGCCATATTTCGTACTTTCTGTTCTCATCCCCTAAAACGTTAGGCCTATCGATCATCTATCATAGATAGGGCCATGACACATCAGTGTTGTAGTCGAGGCCGCTACTTCCGAGGCCGAGGCCGAGGCCACACCCTCCGAGGCCGAGGCCGAGGCATTAGCTCCGAGGCCGAGGCCGAGACCGAGGCCGAACCCTCAGAGGCCGAGGCCGGGTTACTTATATCAGAGAAAAAAATATCAGAGCATACTTTCACTCCATCCAACATAGTATTATAGCTGGAGCTCAGGATCCGTACTCCTTGCCCAGAGGTGGTGAGGCAATGGGGATTAGATTGAGATATCTTAACTGCCATTCAAGGGCGGGCTTGTGAAGCGAAGTATGTAAACCTAAGAATGAGCAAATAGTAAATACACGTAAGTCAAGTTCATTTAAATTTACCAAACTTTATTTTAAGAAGCTGGGCACTTGGGCAGTTGTCTCAAGTTACACCGTCACCTACTAGTGTTTAGAAACAAAAACATGGGTTTTCACAAAATACAGAAGGGATCAGTTCCAACTTCCAATTAGTTCCCAAAAGTAAAATTAATCTGCCTTGCGAAGGATATTGCTGATCACTTTGAGCACTCTATTGAAAAAATGAGAGAAACTAAACAGCAGTAGACGCCGGTAGTACATGTGTGCCTGCACAAATACCATACAAATTGTGCACTCATTTTAGAAAGCATAATTAGTGTATGAGCTCAATCTAAAAACAAGAAAATGTGTTTTCATGAACTTGCAACTGCCAATTTTCGTGACCAAAGGTGGAAGAAATCCACAAACAACCTGAAATAATTTTTCCTGACAGTTCACACTGTTATGTGTCACCGTCACTACATATTGTACATAATAACAGATGTGTGTACAGAAGGTACTAAAATAACTGACATGAAGTCTACAATCTACAGTTTGATCTTTTACCTTTTACAAGACCCCAAAACAATACAAACTATATTATGGGGAACACAATACTTCACAAGTCCATACACACTGCCACGTGCACCACTGCACCCAACTTAAAGGAGCTTGGTTCTCTGGCTCAGAAGCTCAGAAGCTAAGAATGTGTGCATTGCACTTCAAGAACATGAGGCATTCCAGCATTTGTGGGGAAAGTTTGGCGCGATGTGGCCTCATGATCAGTCCTCCATGGCTGAAAACTCTCCACCGGAGCACTGCTAGCTGGCACAGAAAGAACATTCTGGGCCAGGGCATAGAGTGCTGGATAGCGCAATCTGGCCGCACCGTCTGGCCTCCAAAAGGTGTTGATGGCTTGCAAAATTTGCATCATGCCCTATGTTTTTTCCGTCCCCTCTCTTCAAACTCTTCGTGGTCATAAAATCCGAATTTTATTATTCGAGAATCAGCAGACATGGCGACTTCGTCAGGACAATAACAAGCCAGTATAGTGATAGTGCGCGCGAGAGTGACACGGCGGCTAGGCTGCGCTGCACGTGTGTGTGTGTGTGGTGTGGACTGTGGAGAACTGTCCATGTGCCGTACCGGTTATCCAGTATACGGTATACCGTGTGTGTGTGTGTGTGTGGCCGGTTCAGCCTTGCTGTATGGTGTATGCATTGCAAGATATTAAGATTACATGCGCTGTATCGTACGTTCACAGCTAATCTGCACTTTTCAACCGCAACGATCGATGTTGTCTTGTAATATAAAATATCGACAATTAATTTCAAGGCAATCTAGACATTAAACTTTGCATGGTTTAGTTATTTCTTTGCAAAAATGGTAGTAAATTATTAAAAAAGTCGGAGGTAGTCTTGCCCGGCCTCGGCCCGGCCTCGACCGAATTTCCGAGGCCGGGAGCTCCGAGGCCGAGGCCGAGGCCGCAGCCTCCGAGGCCGAGACCGAGGCCGAGGCCAAGGCCGCGGCGATCCGGCCTCGAGTCCTCCAACACTGTGACACATACACTAACAGTTCAGACTAGCTGATCATGCTGTGATTGACAGCTGATGGCTATTCATAGTACATATATGAATATTCATATCATGCTGTTACGGCCTACGGCCCGCCCACGTATGAAATCACTTTGGTCGTTATATGCGCCCTGACGTCGAGGGGGTATGAACAGACGAAATAAAGCATACCCTCACGCAGGGTTACCCTGACTATCTATGTTCGTGCTTCACTGTTTTGGCGCCAAAATGACGTCATATGACGTCATGCATAGGCTCTATTCAGAAAGAAGATCACTTTCCGTCAGAATTCGCAGAAACTCACTTGGACACTTCCTGAGTGTGACACACATTTCCACTTTCAAGGAAATTTCCTGATTTCCTCGATGTTTGGAAATCTAGAGTAGTAAAGACTGTCTTAAGTTTAAGGAAATGGAAGGAATTTTATGAAAAAAATAAATAAAGAAGCGACCAAAGATCTAAGTTAACTGGTAATTTATGGAATTCCGAAAAAGAATATATTTATTTTTGACTTTGGCCTCCGATGTTACGCTGTTCACTGAAATAGTACAGGTTGTATATTTCGTGGAATGTAAAAGTGATAGTGTAAACAATAATGGTGCAAATTTATCAGTTTTGTTAATGTTTTATGGGAAGTTCAATGGTGCCTCTGGGTAACAACAACAGATGATTGTGTTGAAATCTTAATTAACTGAAGGAAATTTGACAGAATGTAAGGAAATTTTTAAGTTGCTGTACGGTTAATATCAGGAAACTGGATTTTACAATGTAGAAGCACACCATTCCTCTGGGAGCTGCCACACGTACCGACGTCAGTTTGTTGTTATGCAGTCATGCATATGTCAGCGTGAAAGGAAAAATACCCACCAGGCTACTACTAGGGATAACAATACTCCTTTTCACACACGGCTGATATCAGAGAAATTAATGATAAGAGGAGAACGGGTAATAGTGAAGCGAGTGCAGGTAACAGGCAGGTACAATATTGCATGTAATGCTTCAAAAATGGCCGAATAGGCCTAGCCTAACCCTAACAAGGGACATGCTATCCTTATTCCTAGTCAGGCAGTCACTTCGACCACAGGCGTTCGAAAGTACATGGCACAACCTAACAAGGCCACACTAAGAAAGTTTTTGTTTTTAAAAAACAAGACAAAAGAATGTGAATCTGTTTGTACCCGAAAAAGTTTTGGCGGACTTGACCTTATTTGAGAGCTATAAATCTTTACCACAGATTTTTCCTTTCAAGAGATACCATTACAACAAGTTCAGCGTTTCCAGTGCAAGCCTAAAATCAGAAGTAACCTAATAAGTCCAGCGGGCGCTGTTTACAATTTTTGTAGAGCTGTATGTACAGGTTCAGTGTAGGCAGTTTGTGCATTCAATTTGAGCTGCATATCTTAGCGCGCGCGTGCTTGAGAAACAGGTTCATGCGCATTAGCAAGGGTGTTTGCTGTGTGCGCGTGCTGCATCGAAAATTGACGCACTGATTGTGACAGCAGTTTTGACGCGCTTTGTTGACTGTATCGATGCACGACATTCGAAAGTGGCCTTATTAGGTCATGTCACTATACTACATGCACACACACTATATATATATAGGCCTATATATAATAAGACAAGGTAGGTCATTTCTCACATGCGATCACAGCTGTTTCGGGGAGTGAGCACTCTAGTTCCTATATCCTACTCTATGGACTGGGGCCTACTCCTTGTCATTACATATTGTGAGAAATGACCTACCTTGTCTTAATATATGTGTATAGTGTGTAGTATATGTACTTTCGAATGCCTGTGCTTCGACTAGGACTAACGTTAGGAATCCAGATGAAAATGGATTCCTAGTCAGGCTGCCACTTCGACTAGGACTAGGAATCCAGATGAAAATGGATTCCTAGTCAGGCAGTCACTTCTTCTTCTTCTTCTTCTCGTGTACTGGCAGGGCTCTAAAAAAAAAGGTAGAGCATATGAGCCAGAGGTGTGCGGGGAGGGGATATGACTTAATCAAAATGTAAATTATGCTTGAACGAATTTATACTACTTGCATTGACAGTCCCTTCAGGTAACATATTCCACTCCTTTATAGTTCTTGGGAAAAAGGAGTATTTGTAAGCATTAATACGACACGCAGGTTGTTGGAAGTTTTGCGTGTTCATTCTCCGAAGGCCCTGCAGTGTCACTGGTTTTAGGAAGTTTTCTTTAGGTATGTCAATAAGGTTCTGATTAATTTTATACAATAGGGTTAATCTGGAGGCAGATCTCCTGTTCTGCAAGGACGTCCAGTGGAGATCATGGAGGAGCTTGGTGACCGTTCCTTCCGTTTTACTATAGTTATGTGTGACGAACCTTGCAGCATTACGTTGCACCCTTTCCAACTGGCTACAATGCTTTTGAAGGTGAGGGTCCCAAGCAGGTGTAGCATACTCTAAATGGGGCCTGACTAAGCTGGTATAGGCAGTGGCTTTGAGCTGCTCGGTGCAGTTGGAAAGGTTCCTCTTTATGAGGCCAAGGACCCTACTAGCTTTTGTAGTTGCATGAGCAACCTGGGTGTCCCATTTCAAATTTTCTTGGAGATGAATACCAAGGTAAGGATAAGAATGAACTGTTTGCAAAGTCTGACCGCCCAGTTTGTAATTAAAATGGGTGGTGGATCTACCTGATGAGATGTGCATAACATAACACTTACTAGAGTTGAAACGCATTTGCCACTTGTTTTGCCAAGCATTTAAGGTATCAAGATCTTTCTGCAGATCCTCAGAATCCTTGGTGGTTGAGATAGTCTTATACAAGAGACAATCATCCGCAAATAGCCGAGTGGTTGACTTAAGGTTGTCAGGTAGGTCGTTGATATATAATAGAAATAATAGGGGCCCTAAAACAGTACCCTGGGGTACACCAGAGTCCACAGGGAGAAAAGAAGAAGACTGGCCTTCAAGAACAACTTTCTGTTCTCTCCCACACAGAAAGGCTTTAATCCAACCAACAAGTTCTTTGTTTATACCGTAATAGTATAATTTGTTGATTAATCTAGAGTGGGGGACCGTATCGAATGCCTTGCTAAAATCAAGGATGACAACATCTACTTGTTTACGTTTATCTAGGGCACTGGCCAGGTCGTCAACAGTTAGGACTAGTTGAGTATCACAAGATCTTCGTTTTCTAAAACCATGCTGATAGTCGGACAAGATTTGGTGGTTGTCCAAATGGTGCATCACTTGACTGTGGACAATATGCTCTAGAATCTTACAACATATGCTGGTTAAGGATACCGGACGGTAATTTTTGGGATCAACTTTCTCTCCTTTCTTAAAAATTGGGGTAATGTTAGCCTTTTTCCAGTCCTCTGGTAACTCTCCGCTTCGGAGGGAACAGTTAAAGATCTCAGTCAGGACTGGAGCAATCTGATTGGCTAGCAGCTTCAAGATACGAGAGGGAAGGCCGTCGGGGCCTGCTGCTTTAGCAGGGTTGAGATCGTTCAGTAGCTTAAGTACACCTTCATTAGTGACTTTGAATTTACTCATTAGGGGAAACGGGGAGGTCCCTTTGACTAGGACTAGGAATCCAGATCGATGGAAATGGATTCCTAGTCAGGCAGTCACTTCGACAAGGACTTGGAATGCAGATGAAAATGGATTCCTAATCAGCCTAGGCTGCCACTTCACTAGGACTAGGAATCCAGATGAAAGTGGATTCCTAGTCCACTTGAGCAGAGCTGCTTTAGCCTACTCGGCTGTGAAGCGAATTTGTTGGATATTGAGTTTTTGAAGCATTAACATGAATGACCTAACATATCATCATAGAGTGTCTTTCTCAAGAAAGAATACTTTTGAAGCACTCGAGCTAATTCTGAGCCACTGGGAATCTGTATCCACGGATTGGAAAAGTGTCTTCTGTGGCGGGGTAGGCCTATTCTATAGTTGCTCCCTAGGCCTATAGAGGGATTTCAGTCACATGACTTTAACCAACTAGACACAATTTTGAAGGGCAAGATTGCGCGTCTTTTATGTCTTGAAGGGCAAGCGTCTATTGTGTCACAGTAGTATCTATGGTTATGTCGTGCGCGTGAGTTATAAATTCGCTTACTGCGTGTGTGTTTTGCCCTTCAGTGCCTTGGTATCCATTGCGCGTGACGTCACATGAAATCCCTCTATAGGAACTAGAGTTCTCACTCCCCGAAACAGCTGTGATCGCAATCACAGCGGATTTACGTACGCGGTATTAGGAGTGCGCACTCTAGTTCCTATAACCTACTCTATGACAGCCTAGTGCTACCAGAGGCCTAGGCCTAGGCTAGGCTGTGACGCCGCGTCTAGGTAGTAACCGGCCCTGGTACTTACCGCCATTACGAACCGCCACCGAAAACGGGTTCGCACCACCCAAAGTATTTGGGGGGTACGCACTGTGGCGCAGTGTTTCCACTCTTCCCGAAATTCAGGAAATCTGGGTGCTCTTCGGGAAATTTTCGGGAAAGGGGATAATTTCAGGAAATCTGGAAATGGCATTTGGTGTATGGAAATAACGTATGGCTTGACAGGGTGAAATCCTGGATCAGCCATTAAAGTAGCATTAAAGCAGTGCTAATCAAAATATCAGGAAATGCCAAGCCGATTTCAGGAAATTTTATATCCCATTTCAGGAAAAATGAATTAGAGAGTGGAAGCACTGCTGTGGCAGTTGCTGTGTTTCTGATCATGTGTATGAATAATTTCAATACATAAATTTAGCATTATTTTGTTCATCTGCATGTTCTGTAGGGAAATTCATAAGTAAGGGATAAACTCTTTCTTCTTTGTCTTGTGCAAAAAATTCACTGCTCTAAGTTCTAAATCTTGGCCTAATTAGACAACGACAATAATCACTAATCTTTTCAACTGTGAATTTCATGTTAGCCTACTAGGCTAGGCCTACGAATCACAGCTTTTTTTTTTTTAATTTGAAGTACCACTTTCCCATATTAATACTCATTTTTTTACCGGAAAATAAATAAGTAGCTATAAAATTCCGTACATGGTAAAATCACAAAGCACGGCCTACTGTATGTACAGTACCTAGGCCTAGGCCTACATAGGCTACATCTTGCCCCAACCGACTGCAAAAGCATCAACAGATTAAATCACCAGTTCGTTATCTTGATCCGTTTGCACAATAAAACCTCAGAAAATTTTATTCATGCAAGGCTTGAAAAATAGGATGAACTGAACCTAGCCTACGTTAAAAATGATTCAAAGTTTCCCAATATGACAGGGGCGGTTTGAACCGTTTTTAGGGGCGGTAAGTCATGGCACCGGGCTGTGCCGTGTGTGTTACTGTTACGCCTAGCCTAACACTGGCTTAGCAAGACCTAGATCAAACCTAGGCTAGCCCTGACTTGTTATCATAAGTTGTATGAAATGTTAGGCCTCAGTACTAACGTTAATACTGAAAAGCTAAGCCTGTGTATAGATGATCGCCGAAAGCATCCAAGGCCTAGGTCTAGTCCTCAGTAAAGGCTTGTGTATGGTTGTTCTCCCAGACTCCAGAGCTCACTAACAAGTAACAATAGGCCTGGCCTTTAGCCACTAGGTCTATGGACAGATGGATGGATGAAATTTTGTGCACCTAACATAAAAGTTAAACTCTGAAATGTTTCTGAAAACAGTGGTGTCTCCAAGGAGTAAGGGGGGGGGGGTGCATGCACAGTGTACAAATTACAAAAAAAAAAAAATTATACGCACCTTTTAGAGTAGGTCTAAGTGATATAATGACATGAACTTACCTGGAGTTTGGGATCCAGGTGCTACGGCTGAGGTGAACAGCAGGGCCAGATCCCAGCAGCACAGTCTCCCAGACTAAGGGTGGAGTCGTTATGGAGCAAACACTACCAATTGACTCATACTGTGTGGTACTGTATTGCTGTAGCCAGAGAAATGGGTCTGGTACTGCGATAATGCAAGTAATATCCAAAGGCTTCTAATCTTACGATGCTATGTATGACCACAAAAATCTCGAAAATACAGGTAGTAATCAGTGGCATAACAATAAGTACGAATATTTGCGAAAAGTTTGAATAAATGGTAAATGCGTGATTCGCCTCTGCATAAGGACTGATTGCCAAAACCTCGCAAATAATGCAAACGTTTTGACATGCACCCTACCTTGGTGAACGTCACTCTCGGCACCATTCTGAGAGTATTAAATGGAATTTACAGTGGTGGTGCTCTTCCAAAATGTTGGTTTTGTTGATGTAACTCCACTTCATTTTATTTTGGGTTAACAGGTAACCGTTCGGATAATAAAAATGGTGAAACGGATAATGCACTACGGCGTGGGGTCCAGGGGCCTGCTTAAGGGCCTCTGGGGTCCAGGGGGCAAAGCCCCTGGAAACTGTGAGGAGTTAGACATTTCAAAAGACTATAATGCAGTGAAATGATCGTCAATTTTGCTAGTTTGATAATGCCAAAAATATGAATTCATATAAGAGTAAAAACGTGAACCCATGGATGGGTATTCAAAGAAAAAGCTTGTAAGTCTTAAAATGACAATGGCACCAGCCTGATAACGTTTTCCGTTTAAAGTTGGGGGCCTATCATGGGATCCATGGGCTCGGTCAAGGGAACTAACAGGTAGGATCCAGAGGCAAAGGATTCCCTGGACAAAACTCCTCTGAAGCTATACATAATGCCTTGAATATTCAAGATTAAGGAGGTGAAAATAGCTAACCTCAGGTAACAAATTTTAGAAAAGTTTTACGCAAATTGAACTCTGCAATGCAAAGAAATTTAAGAAAACCATTCAGATCTGTGATGAATAGCGTAACTTAACTGCTTATTAAGTTATCAGGCTCTATAGAACAGAACAGTAAGTTTGTGCACCATGTGTTCGTTTTTTACTTTCAACCTTTCTCCTTCAAGACCTAGAAAATACTGTACATATCATTTATTCCATTGGTAACGGAAAGGTAAAAATTGAAAAAGCCGAGCAAAAATTGGAGGCAGAAACTGAGACCTTATCAACAATTCTGCATGGCTTTAAAAAGCATTGGTACATTGTAACAGCAGTTGGTATGAGACGACAAATTTAGGGTATTTCTGTTACATTAAGAATTTGTCCCCATGAGGGAAAAGAAATATTGTAACTTTTCTTAATATTAGAGCGTACAACCCTAGTTCACGTTTCATGCAGCAAATTTTTCAAGACTGCTTTGCAGCAAATCACATACCTGTAAACAGTAGGCCACACTCGGTTTCATACTCGACCTGTAGGTATACGTACATTATCAACTCAAAGAAGGGTACAGTACTAGCTCAGTTGATTTGCACACAGTAAGGAACAGATATTTACGTAGGGATATATAGTGCATTCATACATTATGTACCCTTTTATGATACTTTAAACACTTAAAAACGAACATGTGTGAGCCTACACCCTGTGTTTATGTGTAGGTAATACAGTATATACATGGTAGGATGGTTTGAAATAGCCAAGTAACTGCACTGAAATACTGCGGGCTTCGAAGTATTTCTGTTTTATGGTTCATGCTGTGAGAGACTTTGGTTGTGTTTACAGTATAAACTGCGTAGAAATAAAACAGGCTAGGCATGTGGTGGCAATATCTTTACTCCTTTGTTTTCATTCAGCAATTAGTACCCACACAGGATTCGCAAAACAGCAAGATGGGGAACTGACTTGTGGATTATTTTCGACCTTGAATATTCTAATATGCATGAGCAGGGAACTTGAAGGGAAATGAAGAGAAAATGTAGTGAAATATTAAGGGTATTGTTAGTTCCAGGGACAATGTGCTCGCAGAGGTCCAGGGATCAGTGGTCTTGGAAGCTCAGGGATTTAGCTATTTTGTGTGGCCATGAAGCTTTCAGACAACCATATTTTGAGTACCTTGAGAGCCTTCCATGGCCACAGAAAATAATCCATGAGCTTCCAGGGGTGCTGCCCTGAGGGCCTCCACCAGGGCTTACCTCTGGACCCCACCAGGGGCCCTTATGCTGGCCCCTGGACCCCATGCAGTGGCGCGCGAGTGCTATGCATGCTATGTTTTGCCATTACCAAATTTAATAGCCAACACTCCATTTGGGCTAGCTTCAACCCTGGGCCCAACGCTAGTACAGTTGGGCGCAATATTCTAAAGATAATTATGTCTTGGGCACTCTCTCCCTCATCCGACACATTTTCTCCTTGATCAGCAGTAGAGGAGTTTGCTGCCACACATGAAGACTTTTTCCATATTATGGTTTTCTCAGGCTTCGACGTTTTTTTGCTCTTGGGTACAAGTGTGTATCATTGTATCTTCTACAAGTGAGATATATTTATGCAAACATAAAGAACCATGGGTACACTTGCCACATGCATGCAGGGCCAGTGCTACAGTATGCAGCATGCAAGTACACATGGGACTTTGCACATAACTATCACATAAGAACTGTAAATCAGGGCCTGGTCTGGAACGGAGACCTTAGATTGTAATGTATGGAGCACTGTATACAACTTCACAATGCTCATAACAATACTGGTACCGTACAAACAGTTCACATACTGTAACATGAACATTACATGCGCAGGCTTTTAAGTTCAATAGCCTAGCTAATGCTAGGATCGGGAGATTGCAAATCTGCCAGTGTTTAGCCTGTGAAGAAGTCTTCTTACCTCTGATAAAGTATATTTAGCTGATCCAACAAAAAGGTACACATTGATATGGTTCAAGGTGGCAAACATTTGCTTTGTTTGCGTGATGTGAAAATGCCTTACTGAACTATATATGTATGCGGTAGCAATGAAGAGAGCATTTGATACATTTTACTGAGACCCCAACTTTGTCAGTGTTTATATGTATAGTTTGCACCATGGTAATGTTTTTAAGCACCTGTTGTTATCAATATTTGAAAAAAAGCCTAACAGGAAATTAAACCCCCTTCAGATGAAGTAAATATTTGGACAGCTAGGCATTACCTCTAACACAAAACATGCTCAAAGATTCAAGAGAAGTTATGTAAAGAGAGGGAATCTTGATGTAAGTAAAGTCAGGTCGGTTAGTATTTTATTGTTTGAAATTTGTTAAAAGCTAAGAATTTATTTTCCTTTATGTTGCATTTGGCAACCTTTAAAAACCTTTAATATGTAAATTTATAACCTTTTGCACTAAGCACAAGCCATGCTCCCATTGTACATGTACATGTATGCTTCTTTTACCATAGTTAAATGTTACTCCATAGCCTAGACCATATGAATCGAATTGTTCACAAGTCACAGGGATGTCTCCAGCAAATTCTGCCATGTTGTCATCACTTTCTTGGACTTACTATCCTAGAAATAAGAATATATATGCAGCCTAAGTTGAATAGTATTTTCCGTACCAAGACATTTAGGGGGCCAAAAGTAAGGGATAGGGATAAAAATAACTTAATTCGGGAGTAAAATGAAACACACAGCACTTAAAAGGGCTAATTTAGCATAGCCATAGGCCATCCTAAGTTTAGGCCTAACCTAGGCTAGAAGCATTCCGGATGGTATTAGTAGTAGCTTTACATTTTTAGCTCATACCAGCATGCTGGTGTGAAATATTGTGATCACGCGGCATCACTCGGTCTGCCTGCCTGCGCCTGCCTGCCTGTCTGTCTGTCAGTCTGTCTGTCTGTCTGTGTCTGTCTGTCCACACTTGTTCAAAATGCTTCTTCTCCCACATGCTTTCATGGATTTGTTTGAAACTTGGGCACAATGTTCCTTGGGTGGTGGGCCATTTGAGGTGTCCAGAAATTATTGGTCCAAGGTCCAATGTGGACCCTAGGGCCCATTTTATGAAATTCTGCAAAATGCTTCTCCTCCTACCGATTCTCTTTTACAATGTTGATGGTTTGTCATAATGTTACTCTGTTATTGGTCCCTTCGGGGTGTTCAGGAATTTTGGGTCCAAGGCCCAAGATGGACCGTTGGGTCCATTTTGTGAAATATTGCAAAGTAATTAACTTCTACTGTATTTAATGTATAAAGAGAGATAACAGCCTCTCATTATAATGCTTGGTTAGTGATCTCATTATGGTGTTCTTGAATTTTGGTCTAAGGTCCCATGTGGGCCCCAATGGCTCATTTTATGAAATTTTACAAAATACTTTTTCTCCTACAAATTGTGTTGTACAGTGTTGATGATTTGTCATAATGAAGCTCTGTTAATGGTCCTTACAAATTACTTCTCCAATATGGGATGAAAAATACTTTTGATACCTTTCTAGCTAGTTTTGTGCCACCCCTCTATTTTACCAGTCTCACAAAATCACTTTACTATTTTCTCTGTACTGCACCCTCTTTAAAACTGTCTGTGTAGAAGAGGTCAATCCTGTGCAGTTGTTTAGGTTAGTTTAAAGGGAGCTGCTTAATGGTATTTCCATTGGGTATTTCCATTGTGTGTGCATTGTCAGAGCATGTGGGTGTGTTTGTCATGATGCGTTCTTTTAGGGTGTACAGAAATTTTGGGTCCAAGGCCCAAGATGTACCCTAGGGTCAATTTTGTGAAATATTGGAAAATGGTCAATTCCTCCTCCAGTTAATATTAAACAGAGTTGAAGGCCTGTCATAATGATGCATGGTTAGTGATCTGTTTATGGTGTTCTGGAAGTTTGGGTCTAAGGTCCCATGTGGTCCCTATGGCCATTTTTATGACATTTTGCAAATTGCTTACTCCTGCAGATTCTCTTGTTCAATGTTGATGGTTTGTCATAATTATATTCGGATAGTGGTACCTTCAGGGTGTTTAACAAGTTGGGGTCCAAGGCACAAGATGGACCGTTGGGTCCATTTTGTATAGTATTGCAAGTGATTAACTTTTCCTCCAATTAATGTTTAACAGAGTTGACGGTCTGTTACAATGATGCTTGGTTAGTGATCTGTTTCTGGTTTTCTGGAATTTTGGTCCATGTGGACCCTATGGCTCTTTTATGAAATCTGCAAAAGTGCATCTTCAGCTATTGTACAGATTCTCTTGTACAGTGTTGATGGTTTGTCATAATGATACTTGAAATTTGGGATCCAAGGCCGAAGATGGGCCCTAGGGGCTTTTGCTTTCTTAAATTGTATTCATGAAACAACTTACAAAGCAAAGATAGCATGACAAATTTTTTGTGACATTTGGGAAGGTGCCATCAGGGTATGTGAGATTTAAGCCATGTGAGATTTAAGCCATTTGATGTCATTTAAAGTCATAAGATGCTTGTACTAACAAAAACTAGAAGCCAGGAACCCTTAATTGGTTGAAGGTATGAGCTTCAGCACCATTGGTGCTCTAGTTACATACAAGAGCGGTCACTTTTTAATACTGTAACAAAATACAAAACAGCCCAGGTTCCTTGTGTTAACAAAGGGGCCTATGTAGTCAAGTCGGGCATCTGTATGTGTGTGTGTGTGTGTGTGTGACGCTTAGAATGCAAGGTATGTGGTGCGATAACTCAATAACCAAGAGATCAATTTTTCTCAAACTTGGTGAGTATGTGTATGATATTGAGTAGATGTGGCTTATGTTTTTGGTATAGGTCAAAGGTCATTGGGGATCACCAGAGGCAATTTTAGTAGCTATAACTCAGTGTCCTTTGTTCAAACTGTGACATAATTTTAGAATAATATAGATCGGTAGGAAGTGGGAATATTGTAAAATTAATGCAATTAATCTGAAAGGGCCAAAATGTCAGAAAGTGATGTTTAATTAATATCTCACCAACAAAACATTTTAGAGGGATTTCTTAATGGAAAGTTGTCTATGTGAAGTGCATATGATGACCTACTTTGACCTCATTTGACCTTTTGACCATTGTGGCATTTTTGTGACGCCTGGATTCATCTTAATGAGACAAACCAAAAACGCAATTATACTACCTTCCTACGATGCTCCTAACTCAAGTTATCGACATTTTAGTAAAAGTTCATGAGAGGTGAAACCTCTTAAAGGGCTATACAGGCATGGGCTTTTTCTGCTTATCTGTGGATTTCCACTTTTTGGCTTCCCTGTTCTAAGTGAAAATGCAAAACCTCAACACACTTTAATCTCATGGAAGCCAAATTGTTGGATATGATGCACTGGTAGGGTGTGCAAATTTCACCATTTAAGTGGAAATTGTTTTGACCTTGTTGAAGGGGCACATGCCTTCCCTTACTACTCCCTTTATACAAAATCATCTTAAAGGCAATGAACCATAGTGCCCTTGGGCTCTGGTTTGCACTTTTAAAGTGACTGTGTATCCCATTAAACTCTTTCAATCACACAGCTCAAACCAGAACACTTCCAGCACAACAGTGCAATTTCATAGTCTGCTGGGTGCCCATGGGCCTTAGCAAAGTTGCTACCTGGCTGGCAAATGGGTCTACTTTTGCATCAGAAAAGTGAATGTAATTAGAAGCATGTGAAGATGGAAAGGCTTTTATTGGCCTCATAATATAAACAGTGGTTTATCTGAGTACCTGTTGTGCCACAGGACTTACAAAATATAGAATTTTGGCAATGAGGACCATCAGGACTGAAAAAATGTTTATTTCCCAGGAAGGGAGTCAAATTGTGCACAGTTCCTTCAATGTTTTCATCATGTACAAAAAGGATAAATCTCCCTCCATTTGCCAAAGTTGCCCTCCAAGTACACAAATTTCCCAGGAAGGAGCCCCCCAGCTTTCCAACTTTTTCCACCCATGGCTTAGGATATTGCCATGCATTGTACACTGGGCTACTAAAACAGTATTGAACCATGATAAAACATAGGAAAAAGAGTACAGTTCATTCCAGAGATTTCACAGTTTAAAGGCAATAGGCAGTCGCCCCAAAATTTTCTTTGAAAAATCGGCAAACTCTTGCAGATCTCCTCTTATTGCATTACAAGCACCTCTGAAGATGTTTTGAACATAACTATTACAAACAATAGGTAAAGCAAGGAGAAATTCTCCTTGAATTTCACAAGTTACCAACAAAAATATTGTCACATGATCAAAATAGGCCAATCATGAACAAGAGTGACAGGATACACTCACTCTGATTGGGGTGACTGCATACTGCCTTTAATGTGATATACTCTACGTGCACTTAGGGGGTGACTTTTGAAATAAGGGGTTACTTTGGTATGGGGAAAGTTTGCAAGGGCTATTTCTCTAGGGGGTCTGAAAATTGGTTTTCAATTTTACATAGATTAGCCTAAAACAAGCGATGCAAATTCATCTTCTCTTGCATAGTGGACATACTATGACATAGGCTGCTTTTGTTGCTTCTGTGAATGTTACATTACCTATTTTGGGGAGAGGGACCACATAGATAGCTTCACAGAAAAGGTCCTCAAAAAGGTATTTCTGTGATAGTTTAAAAAGGTTGAAAAATTGTCTCAAAAGAGTCATTTTGAGAACAACATTTTGTCATTTATAAGTTTTAACAAAATACATGTTAACTTTAAATCTGTTTAGGCCCCATCGTACACAATGGATGAAGCCAGCATGAGTTTAGAAGCTTAATACTTATTATTGACTATGTTAACATAATTATGCTCATGGATCTTTATCGTTCTATACAAATTGATGTAAATGCAGTACTTACTAGTGATGAACTGTCAGCCTGACACCCCATTAAAAATGATCTTCAACAGCAAGAAAATACTAAGCCTTATAACTTTATGAGTTTTCTTTCTTATGTTTAGTGAAAGATGGTGAATCCATCGAACATAGAGGAAGCTTACCAGAGTGTAGAAGTCATTGACCAGGTAAAGAAAGCAATCAGTTATCAGTTTGTGTGGGGACAGCTCTCTGTTCCGACGCCTCTATGTTCCGACAAGTCTGTATGAGGTTAGTGTTAGGATAAAGGTTAGATTAGACCTAACCCATATCCTAACACTGACCTCAGTGTAGAATTGGAATATAGAGGTGTAACTGTTTGTGCAGTATGCTTCAATATCGGAAATGTATTTGCTTTGGCCAGTTGAAAGAAAAAAGAAAAAAAATCCCCATCTTTTACAGCATATTCGGAAAAAAGGTTGAAAAACAAGATACTGTAGTAATGATAAAAATTATTCTGATAACATGAATAGGTGGACAGTACATTATGCAGTAATTTGTGATATCACACCTGGGCTAAGATTTATGACCTTTTGTGTGGTTCTTTCTTTATCCAAATAAGGCCTATGAACTTTATAAAGAAACTTTCAATGCTTTAGTGTTTTATATCATATTTATGTCCACTTCTCACAAATTCTGGTTAAGGGATTGGTGCAAGTTTTAAAACTTTCAAGGAAAACAAATGCAGGTAGTTTGAGAAGTGCAAAAATGACATTACAAATTACTGGCCAATTATCAAGTACCTGTTTGGATGAAGCACACAAATTTCTTTATTTTATACCTTAGCACGGATTGGAGATGGAATGTTAAGCTTTATTTTTGAAACTTTGTAATATTTTGTTATTATTCTTTTATTGCACTTAAATTCAGTAGTACCCATTGTGAAAGTACAGAAGTTCTTTATAAAATCCTCCAGTTTTATACCCTGTAGATTTTTCAAGCACACAGACAAAGAGGGTAGGGCCCCTAGAGAAAGGTTTGTCCCCCTCAAAATTGTACGAGATTAACAGTAATTAGCATTGCATATATTTTCCCATATTAATAGTTAGCATTGCATAGGCCTAACCTGTAGGTCTCACAGTATCCTTTTTTGTTACTAGGAACGTAATAATGGCTCAGATGATCCAAAGACTGTTGCTCTGGAGAATTCACACAAGAAATCCTCAGGGCAGCCACAGACTAACCCTTCTGTGAAGAACAAGCAAATTGAAGATGTCTCTATAGAGGTAATGTTTAAAAGAGTTTTTCAAATTTTATTCAAATTTTGACTTAAAAATTATACACATCAGTCAAAACAGTAGCAGTATCACTTTAAATGGTTGGTATGATTCCAGTGGTAATTTGTGCATAGTGTGATGTAATAAAAGTTTGTGACTGTAATATGGACTTGGATTAAGGTCTGATATTTATTGAGCAGATTTATGAATATTCATGTACTTCTTGACCGCTTATAAGTTTGACTAAATTTGAAACTAATTTGAGGAGAGATTAATTGGGCATCCTGCTTTATTGATCATAGAGTGAAGTTTTGTAGTATATGTTGATTATGTGATCATTCAAAGTAAAGCATCAAGGGGTATGGGGTAATGGTTAAATGGTATTAGAGAACATCCCACAAATTGTAAGGAATTTATCCAATTGGACATAGAAACCAATTGAATACTTAATTTGGTTTCAAGTAGAAGTACACTGTTTCACATGTGGTGCCCAACTATGAATAGATGTCCAGTTATGTACAGATCAAGGATGGAGCAGTGAGGTATACTGTAACAGGAATAAAGTCAAAAATAAAAATTATAAATCGCTGGATGAGTAAAAGATAGATGGATTGATCCTTCTTTGGGAATTTTATTTACACAGGAAGAACAAGAAACAGAGGCTGCTTGTATGGAAGGTGTGCAAGCACATTCAACTCTGCCTGGAGAGCAAGTGAATTGCATCTACGAAGGTGAAAAACTCCTCAGAGGAAATGTGTCGGATGCCTTCATCTTAGGAGAAAACCATGGTCCAGAGAGTGTGAAGGTAACTGTTCTTTGTGCAGTTAGTTAACAATGGGTCACAAAGAAAGACCGTCATCTCTTAGAATGTGTAAAAGGTTTTTCAATTTTCTTCACTCATGATATTGTTACATACTGTAACCATACATAAATTGTAAAAGCATGCAGAATACTGTATGATTTGGCATGTGATAATAGATGACCTGTAAACGTTTGTACAGTTGTTATTCTTCAAAATATGTGGCTGTGTTTTAAAAGGTTGTGAACTCATTTGGTGGAACATTGTTAGTGCTTTTTGTGAGTTTTATCACAGTATTTTATCTTCTAAGAAGAACTGTAAATTAAATATGGATATTTTTCATGAGTTGAAAGATTGAAGATTCTATTCAACAAGGCGAAACAGTTGAATAGATCATTCATCTTTCAACGAATGAAATTATTCATACTATCACACCAATGGAAAACATTCATTATTTGTTTTGTACAAAACCTAACTTCCTAAATAGGCCAGATTTTGGTCAAAATTTGATGCAAGGAGCGGATAGGGCCAAACACAGTGTGTTATTCTAGACTAACCCACGATGGATAAAACATAAGCTTGTGATAGTGCCAAATAACCCATGGCATGTGACCACTAATGCTACAATCAGATGTAGAGGAAGTAAAAAGGTGTTATATAATACTGTTTATATAACACCTTATTAATTTCTCTACATTTGATTGGAGGACTGGTGGTCACATGCCATTGGTGATTCGGCACTATCATCAAGATTGAGGTGCTCGACCGTTGGTTAGTATATACTAACCCACGGTCGTTGGTTAGTATATACTAACCAACGGCAATGACGTCACCAATCATTGCAGTACGTACAAGCTATGCCGCGACTCAAATTGGGGACCGTACATTGCATATCGTACGTAATAGGCACGTAAGCGCGTATCGAGCAAACGACAAACCATGGAGCTGCGCTACACGGACAAACACGAACCATCGTGGCCTCAAAACACAACTTTAACCAACGACTAGATCAAGGTAGATAGTTATAAGGTGTTATATAAAACAAATAATGAATGTTTTTCATTCGTGCGATAGTATGAATTATAGTTCATTCGTTAAAAGATTTAACATTCTATTCAACTCGGCTTCGCCTCGTTGAATAGAACGTTCAATCTTTCAACTCATGAAATATAATTCATACTATCGCACTCATAAACATTCATTATTTGTATATTATTGATCCTAAGCAGAAGGAAGAATCCAACATTGTCAGCAGGAATGGTTTGGAAAAAGCTGTGGTCCATATTGCTGATGGTAACAAGACCATCCCTTAGAGGTAAAGTGATGTTTGGCAATGTATGCTTAGAAAATTTTTTGAGGGCACTAAAACTAAAAAAAATTATCAAGGTGAGGGGCAGATGAATTGATGAATTTTATGCATGGGTAGGAATCCACAGCCAAGCATTAAACTGTGGAATACAAAGAATCTCATCAAAACTTAAGTAAAAAGAAAAAGAAAAGAGTGGACAAAAGTACCCTGTAAGCATTTTGCCGTCAGATCGACATTGGTTTTGGGACAACGTAGACGCCAGACTTAAGTCTGCTGCATTTATGTTTGCAATTCTTTAGACATCAGATTGATGCCAGCAGGCAGAGCTGGCCATCCATTGAACTAAAACTCGACTGTTCAATGTCCATTTAACATCAGTTGGATATGAGCAAAAGGACTACATTTTCAGACCTCCATTTGACCTCTTATTTAGGTCACAGTGGGTTGTCTCTTTATACAGACATATACATACAGAGATATCATTTTGACCTACTGACTTCCAAATATAACTAAACTCAATCCTACCCAGTGGTCGAAAAGCTGACGGCAGACTGACAGCAAAATGTTTACTAGGTAAGAAGGTTCGAACCCTCCCAGTGTAGAAAGGAAAGCAAAGAACAGTTCATCCCACAGGCAAATCTAACATCATTTAGTGCATACATATATACCTGTACATGTAATAAGAAAAGGTAACACACTTCCATGACAAATTTATGTTCAGTTGCCAGATTTGGGTATATATGCATGTATACATGGCCAAATTAGTCAAAGCTTAGTCAGTTTTCCATATCATGTGGCATTGTGTCCATATTAGTGCAAGAAGAGAAACTGACAGAACTCGTACTTTGAACATAGATTTTCTGTCAGGTGAGAAGGAACCCTACTGTTTTTTGTGGAGGTCAGAGGTCATCTGAGGTCACCAAAGATCAAACTCTGTAAACCAGTAACATGTGTCTCAAGATGGGAACTACGGATGCTTCCCATACTTGGCATGTAAAAAGCTGTGGTTTTGGGGGAGGTCATAGGTCACCTTGGGTCAAAACTCTCGAAATCATGTTAGTACTATATCTCAAGATAAGAAGCATAGATTCTTTCCATATGTGGCATGTAGATGCCTTGTACTGAGTAGTTAGACCCGATCGTTTTGGTGGAGGTCAAAGGTCACTGCTGTTCAAGCTCTGAAATCCTCATTAATACTATTTCTCAAGTAGGAAGGCATGTATAATTTTCATGTTTAGAACATGCATTATATCAGAAGGAAGGTTGGTATCGAATCTGGTGGAGGTCAAGGGTCATCTGTGGCCCTGCAGATCAGTCTTAAAATTGTTAGTACGATATCCCATGGTAGATAATAGATAGGGTACTCCTCTTGCATGGTGTGTGGATTCATCACTTACTCTGATTAATATAATGGTCCCATGATATGTACAACTTAGAAGCCACTTATGTTAAAATATCTAGTGTGAAATCATCAAAACCTTAGTAAATTTTTGCATTCAGGCTGGCAAAGAAATCTGTGCTGTGTTGTAGGGTAAACATGAAATGCAGATGTTACTTTTGAATGGATCTCATTTTTGGTTAATTTATGCATGCATGATGATGTTTGTGTTAACATGTGATTGAGTGTTTGTGACTCTTTGCTTGTGACTGCAATATCCCAAGAAAAGGTAATTCTGACATTTCTAATATTGTAGGTGGAAGTTCCGTATTAGAAGGAAAAATCCTATTGTTTTGTAGGGTGGAGGTCAAAAGTCACCAGCAGTCAAACACTGTATACTTAAGGATCGAATAAATCTCATTTGGCAGACTATTATTGGTGAATAAACTGTCGACACTCCAGATTTGGCAAACTAACGGACAAGGCAAAGTGGAGTTCGTTATTTTGCCATTTTGAGGTTGAGACGGTTTATGAGACAATAATAGTCCGACAAATGTGGTTTATTCCTATTCTTCCATGGAAAGTGTGTAAAAAACATTTTTATCAGTTTTATGTTTACTGACTGTGTGTTGTGGAATAACAGGTCAGTGTTAAACCAATCAGAATGGAGTATTCTCAATTACGGATGGCTAGAGGTGGAAGAGTGTAACATAATATCACAGCATAGGAAACATGGATATTTTTACATTGCATGAGATAATTATGAAGAAGTGGGATTAGTCTTGTTGCTCCCGTTGGCAGTCAATCAACAGGTTGCCGTGAGATCACCTGGGGTCGAACTCTTTATATCAGAATAATGTAACATAAAATATAAGGAATGTACACTCTTTCTTTGTATAGATGCATTATGTTGAGTAGCAGAACCCTCTTGCTTTTTAGTCTTGTTTTTTGAAGTCAAAAATCCATCTTGAGAGGTTATAAATACAAATTTTGTAAAGTTGATGTGTCCAGTAAAGTGAGTGAATACATTTTGAGTAGAGAAGTTCAATGATTTTTGTTGGAGGTCAGGTTTCTGACGAGAAGTTGTCAGGCATTTTCAGTGTATAGGGCAAGGAAGAACCCTATTGTTTTTGGCAGAGGTCAAAGGTCATTCGAGGTCACCAGAGGTCAAAGTCCAAAAACCTTGTAATCGTGGTATCTCGAGGTAGGAATGGCCAACACTTTTCATAGTTGGTATGTAGATGTGTCATGTCAAGGGGAGTACCCTGTTATTTTGGCAGAGGTCAAAGGTCGTTCAAGGTCACCAGAGGTCAAAGTCCAAAAACTTTTTTTTTTTTTTTTTTTTTTTTTCATTTTTAGCTCATACCAGCATGCTGGTGTGAGCTATTGTAATCATGCAGCGTCACTCTATCTATCTATCTATCCTTCTATCTGTCCACACTTGTTCAAAATGCTTCTCCTCCTGCATGCTTTCATCGATTTGTTCGAAACTTGGACACAATGTTCCTTGGGTGGTGGGCCGTTTGGGGTGTTCAGGAATTTTTGGTCCTAGGTCCCGTGTGGGCCCTATGGCCCTTTTTATGAAATTCTGCAAAATGCTTCTCCTCCTACAGATTCTCTTGTACAATGTTGGTGGTTCGTCATAATGTTACTCTGTTAGTGGTCCCTTCAGGGTGTTCAGGAATTTTGGGTCCAAGGCCCAAGATGGGCTGTAGGGTCCCTTTTGTGAAATATTGCAAAATGGTCGACCCCTCCTCCAGTTAATGTTAAATAGAGTTGACAGTTTGTGATAATGATGCTTGCTTAGTGATCTGTGTATGGCATCCTTGAATTTTGGTTGAAGGTCCCATGTGGGCCCCAATGGCTCATTTTATGAAATTTTACAAAATGCTTTTTCTCCTACAAATTGTGTTGTACAATGTTGATGATTTGTCATAATGAAGCTTTGTTAATGGTTCTTACAAATTACTTCTCTAATTTGGGATAAAGAATACTTTTGATACCTTTCTAACCAATGATGTGCCACCCCTCTATTTTACCAGTCTCACAAAATCACTTTACTACCTATATATTTCTCTGTACTGCACTCTCTTTAAAACTGTCTGTGTACAAGAGGTCAGTCCTGTGCGGTTGTTTAGGTTAGTTTAAAGGGACCTGCTGGACAGTATGAACAATTCCTGTATTGTAGGTCTGTTGGCATCATAATTCATCATCGTGCATGAGTGGTAATTGACAATGCCTCTTCCTTCCAAAGTTACCTGTTCCTTGATAACTATTCTAAGTTCCATCTGAGGTAGTACTTTCATGGTTCCATGTGGCAGCCAGAGAGCTAATACTAGATTGTTTACAAACTGTTAACTTATCAATAATGTGTGTAAAAACCAGAAGCTACTGGACTTTTAGATGTTGTAATCTAGCAGTTGAAAGCAAGGATTGCACTGCTAAGGTCAGACAGTAATCAATTATAGTGTGTTCTCACGTACCCCGCTCGGGGTAACACCGTGTTACCCTGAGCGCGAGTAACATGAGAACGCGGGTTTACTCGGGGTCGGTGTTAAAATTTCGATCCACCTCCGAACGGAGGGTTCTGCGGTTTTAAACACCGTGTTTGTGTAATTAATCATGCATCACTGGTGGTCTACGGAGCTATGTGACCTCTAATTCCGTTTCAGGAAATGTGCATTGGGATAAGAGGCTGTAGTAGAGTGGCAGCTCCCTGGTAGTAGTAAGTATACGGCAACGTTACGCAATAGTACAGTGCACAATGCGAGGTTCGTAAAGTTAATAGTTAATTGTAAATGCCGTTGTACTCCTCGAATACAATATTTGAAGCTGTATTTCTTACTTCACCAAAATGGCTCCCATTGTTTGGAACTCGGCGTTCGTGGCCAATCTCCAGAGTGTTATATAGCTCCTCTTCTCAACACATACGGCCCTCCTCATGACGGTGTCCTGTTTTTCTATAGTAGGTCTCAATCGGTCACACATGAATGTAAACGTCTCCCGATCCACCCGAAAGTTCTCCTTCCATTCCTAATCGTTGAAATTTGCCCACATTGTTTCAAACACTGCCGATGTACGCGGCCTCATCCGTACTGATCTTGCTCTTGCATTTCGCTTGCTCGTGAGCATCAGCATGACAATGTGCCGCACTTGACCATTCATATTAACTTGTCGACTGAAGTTTTTCCTAAGCAGCAGTTGTTGTTTTACGGCAGTTTCACTATATTTTCTTCTTTGACGGTTCAATTCATTCCTCTGAATTCGCATCCGACGGAAAGCAAAGCACAGAAATGCAAACGATGCCAACAGGGAGATGGTGGTTACTTCCATGTTGTAGGCATTTACGCTACAAGCTATAATGAATGATTTAAGTTTCCCCGGCAGTGTACACAGTACAGATGATAACCACGACAAAATCCCCGCGAAATATTTGACCTCGTTACTATGGTAGCACAACCCAATCAACTGAACTCGGGGCACGTGAGAACGCAGACTTAAAATCTCGCGGTTTTGCCTTGGTATAAACACGGGGTAACACGGGGTACGTGAGACCAAGCCTTTAGACTTACAGAGTTGATACAAAAGAGGTCAGTCCTCTGCTACTTGTCCAGTAGGACTTTGGGACTTTCTCCACTGTAGCCCACTGTGATATTGAATAACATCTTTCTTCATAGATATTAGATAATTGGTATGTTAATGCTTTGAACTTAAAATAGCATAATTCTGTTATTTTGACTGGGGACGAAGGGAATTTCCTTACCTTGCTTTTGAGAATGGGGGGGGGGGGGGGAGGAGGATGGTAGGTCTCAGTTTATTTGCATTTTACTAATGTTGGGAAAGACATGTATTTGTTTTGATCATGTGTGTTTCCTGCAATCACACCATACAGTGATGTGCACAGGATTTTGCGGAGGGGGTGGAGCGGAGAAGAGCTGACCCCAAAGTTTGCCAGGGGGGAGACATTCACCATGGATGATATTACTACACTTTTACACAGTACACATTTTACAATAGTTTCCCATGCCTCTTATGCAATCATATTTATATGATAACATTTGATTGTTGAGGAGAAACTTGGTGATAAAAAAAATGAAAAACAAAGGTCTGCTCATGAATGTGAGGGTATGACACCACATGTTCTTGCTTCAAGTCACTTTGTGTTGAAAATGTGAAAACTTTATCTGCTGATATCTTGAGAACCAAACATTGGATTTCAATGTAAATTTCACTAGATTGGTTAGAATATTAAGTACCCCTCTAATATATAAAAGGACACAATGTTCCTTGGGTGATGGGCCATTTGGGGTGTTCAGGAATTTTTGGTCTTAGGTTCCCTGTGGGCCCTATGGCCCTTTTTATGAAATTCTGCAAAATGCTTCTCGTCCTACAGATTCCCTTGCACAATGTTGGTGGTTTATTATAATGTTACTCCATTAGTGGTCCCTTCAGGGTGTTCAGGGATTTTGGGTCCAAGGCCCAAGATGGGCTGTAGGGTCCATTTTGTGAAATATTGCAAAATGGTGAACCCCTCCTCCAGTTAATGTTAAATAGAGTTGACAGCCTGTCAGAACTATGCTTACTTAGTGATCTGTGTATGACATTCTTACTTAGTGATCTGTGTATGACATTCTTGAATTTTGGTTGAAGGTCCCATGTGGGCCTCAGTGGCTCATTTTATGAAATTTTACAAAATGCTTTTTCTCCTACAAATTGTGTTGTGAAATGTTGATGATTTGTCATAATGAAGCTCTGTTAATGGTTCTTACATATTGCTTCTCCAATTTGCGATGAAGAATACTTTGGATACCTTTCTAACCTATTCTGTGTCACTCCTCTATTTTACCAGTCTCACAAAATCACTTTACTACCTATACTTCTCCATACTGCACCCTCTTTAAAACTGTCTGTGTAGAAGAGGTCAATCCTGTGAGGTTGTTTAGGTTAGATTAAAGGGAGCTGCTTAATGGGATTTCCATTCTTGTGGACAGTATGAACAATTCCTGTATTGTAGGTCTGTTGGCATCATACTTCATCATCCTGCATGAGTTGTAATTGACAATGCCTCTTCCTTGCAAAGTTACCTGGTGTTCTCTTGGTAACTGTATGTTCTTGGTTCCATGACAGCCAGAGAGCCAATACCAGACTGTTTACTAAGTGTTAAGTTATTAATAATGTGTTTAAAAACAAGAAGGTAACTATTAGATGTTGCAATCTAGCAGTTTATTTTTTTTTTTTTCTTTTCTAGCATTTTGTGAATTATTGCAAAGTGGTCAATTCTTCCTCCAGTTAATGTTAAACAGAGTTGAAGGCCTGTTTTAATGATGCTAGAAGCTAACTATTAGATGTTGCAATCTAGCAGTTTATTTTTTTTTTTTTCTTTTCTAGCATTTTGTGAATTATTGCAAAGTGGTCAATTCTTCCTCCAGTTAATGTTAAACAGAGTTGAAGGTTTGTCTTAATGATGCTTGGTTAGTGATCTGTTTTGGTACAAGGTCCCATGTGGGCCCTGTGGCTGTTTTTCATGGCTTTCTACGACCCTATAATTCCTATAATTCCAAGGGGAGGGGGACATTCCCTCCCCTTAGACCCCCCAGGCCAGCAATCACACAACATGATACTGACAGCCAGAGAGCCAATACCAGATTGTTTACTAAGTGTTAACTTATTAATAATGTGTTTAAAAACAAGAAGCTACTGGACTTATAGATGTTGCAATCTAGCAGTTTATTTATTTCTTTCTAGCATTTTGTGAATTATTGCAAAGTGGTCAATTCCTCCTCCAGTTAATGTTAAACAGAGTTGAAAGCCTGTTTTAAGGATGCTTGGTTAGTGATCTGTTTTTGGTACAAGATCCCATGTGGGCCCATTTTATGAAATTTTGCAAAATGCTTTTCGTCCTACAGATTCTCTTGTGAAATGTTGGTGACTTGTCATAATGTTACTTTGTTAGTGCTACCTTTGGGGTGTTCAGAAATTTTGGGCCCAAGGCCCAAGATGGGCTCTAGGATCCATTTTGTGAAATATTGCCGAGTAATTAACTTCTTCTCTATTTAATGTTCAAAGAGAGCTAACAGCCTCTCAGTAGAATGCTTGGTCAGTGATCTCATTATGGTGTTCTTGAATTTTTGTCAGAGGTCCTATGTTGGCCACAATGGCTCATTTTATGAAATTTCACAAAATACTTTTTAGCGTACAACTTGTTATGTACAATGTTGATGAAGACCTGTCAAATGATGCTTGGTAAGTGGTCTGTGTATAGTTTTCTTGAAATTTGGTCCAAGGTCCCATGTGGGCCCTGCGGCTGTTTTTATGAAAACAGGCTTTCTACCGACCCTATAATTCCTATAATTCCTATAATTCCAAGGGGAGGGGGACACCACCTCCCCTTAGCCGCCCCCCCCCCCACCTCAGGCTAGCAATCACACAACATTCTGGGAGATCATTCTGGCTTTAACACTGATAATTATCATTATTATTATAAGGACTTTCCCAAAATTTATTTACCAAAATGGAAGGAATAACACAGCGAGTGATTCTGTGAAACTGACATGCTATCACTGTGATGCACCCACAAAACTGGGTTTTGAAGATGCAATCCTAATCCACCATTGGTGAAGTTTTGTACAACAATCATCAAAAGTATGAGCTTCTGCACCATTGGTGCTCTAGTTTTGGTTATTCATGTGTTGGTTCAAAGGTCATGTGGCATGAGCTGATGTGAGCAGGGGTGAAATTGTGACCACATCATAGCAAATGATGAAGTAGAGAAGTATAAATGTGATGGATGAACCTCAGTGTAACAAAGCACCCCCCTTTCGGCAAGGAATCACGAAGCCTTTTGGCTTTCTGGTTGATCATAGAGTGAAGTTTTGTAGTATATGTTGATTATGTGATCATTCAAAGTAAAGCATCAAGGGGTATGGGGTAATGGTTAAATGGTATTAGAGAACATCCCACAAATTGTAAGGAATTTATCCAATTGGACATAGAAACCAATTGAATACTTAATTTGGTTTCAAGTAGAAGTACACTGTTTCACATGTGGTGCCCAACTATGAATAGACGTCCAGTTATGTACAGATCAAGGATGGAGCAGTGAGGTATAAAAGGAATAAAGTCAAAAATAAAAATTATAAATCTCTGGACGAGTAAAAGATAGATGGATTGATCGATCCTTCTTTGGGAATTTAATTACACAGGAAGAACAAGAAACAGAAGCTGCTAGTACGGAAGGTGTGCAAGCACATTCAACTCTGCACGGAGAGCAAGTGAATTGCATCTACGAAGGTGAAAAACTCCTCAGAGGAAATGTGTCGGATGCCTTCATCTTAGGAGAAAACCATGGTCCAGAGAGTGTGAAGGTAACTGTTCTTTGTGCAGTTAGTTAACAATGGGTTACAAAGAAAGACCGTCATCTCTCAGAATGTGTAAAAGGTTTTTCAATTTTTTTCACTCATGATATTGTTGTATTGTTACATACTGTAACCATACATAAAGTGTAAAAGCATGCAGAATACTGTATGATTTGTCATGTGATAATAGATGACCTGTAAAAGTTTGTACAGTTGTTATTCTTCAAAATATGTGGCTGTGTTTTAAAAGGTTGTGAACTCATTTGGTGGAACATTGTTGGTGCTTTTTGTGAGTTTTATCACAGTATTTTATCTTCTAAGAAGAACTGAAAATTAAATATGGATATTTTTCATGAGTTGAAAGATTGAAGATTCTATTCAACATGACGAAACAGAGTTGAATAGGTCATTCATCTTTCAACGAATGAAATTATTGATACTATCACACGAATGGAAAACATTCATTATTTGTTTTATACAACACCTAACTTCCTAAATAGGCCAGATTTTGGTCAAAATTTGATGCAAGGAGCGGATAGGGCCAAACACAGTGTGTTATTGTAGACTAACCCACGATGGATAACGCACAAGCATGTGATAGTGCCAAATAACCCATGGCATGTGACCACCAATGCTACAATCAGATGTAGAGGAAGTAATAAGGTGTTATATAATACTGTTTATTGATCCTAAGCAGAAGGAAGAATCCAACATTGTCAGCAGGAATGGTTTGGAAAAAGCTGTGGTCCGTATTGCTGATGGTAACAAGACCTCCAGTGAATTTACAGATGCTTCTAAAAAGAAAATAACTTCCACAAGCCCCAGACAACCTCCAACTCTGACGGGAAACGTCAGGACAGACCATCCCTTAGAGGTAAAGTGATGTTTGGCAATGTATGCTTAGAAAATTTTTTGAGGGCACTAAAAGT
Source organism: Holothuria leucospilota (assembly GCA_029531755.1). Lineage (NCBI taxonomy): Eukaryota > Metazoa > Echinodermata > Holothuroidea > Aspidochirotida > Holothuriidae > Holothuria > Holothuria leucospilota. Next base: position 14,839,038 of record CM055980.1, on the reverse strand, counting down.
AAAAAAGATTATCAAGGTGAGGGGCAGATGAATTGATGAATTTTATGCATGGGTAGGAATCCACAGCCAAGCATTAAACTGTGGAATACAAAGAATCTCATCAAAACTTAAGTAAAAAGAAAAAGAAAAGAGTGGACAAAAGTACCCTGTAAGCATTTTGCCGTCAGATCGACATTGGTTTTGGGACAACCTAGACGCCGGACTTAAGTCTGCTGCATTTATATTTGCAATTCTTTAGACATCAGATTGATGCCAGCAGGCAGAGCTGGCCATCCATTGAACTAAAACTCGACTGTTCAATGTCCATTTAACATCAGTTGGATTTGAGCAAAAGGACTTCATTTTCAGACCTCCTTTTGACCTCTTATTTAGGTCACAGTGTGTTGTCTCTTTATACAGAGATATACATACAGAGATATCATTTTGACCTACTGACTTCCAAATATAACTAAACTCAATCCTACCCAGTTGTCGAAAAGCTGACGGCAGTCTGACAGCAAAATGTTTACTAGGTAAGAAGGTTCTAACCCTCCCTGTGTAGAAAGGAAAGCAAAGAACAGTTCATCCCACAGGCAAATCTAACATCATTTAGTGCATACATATATACCTGTACATATAATAAGAAAAGGTAACACACTTCCATGACAAATTTATGTTCAGTTGCCAGATTTGGGTATATATGCATGTATACATGGCCAAATTAGTCAAAGCTTAGTCAGTTTTCCATATCATGTGGCATTGTGTCCGTATTAGTGCAAGAAGAGAAACTGACAGAACTCGTACTTTGAACATAGATTTCCTGTCAGGTGAGGAGGAACTACTGTTTTTTGTGGAGGTCAGAGGTCATCTGAGGTCCCCAAAGATCAAACTCTGTAAACTAATAACATATGTCTCAAGATGTGAACTACGGATGCTTCCCATACTTGGCATGTAAAAAGCTATGGCTTTGGGGGAGGTCATAGGTCACCTTGGGTCAAAACTCTCAAAATCATGTTAGTACTATATCTCAAGATAAGAAGCATAGATTCTTTCCATACTGTATGTGGCATGTAGATGCCTTGTACTGAGTAGTTAGACCCTATCGTTTTTGGTGGAGGTCAAAGGTCACTGCTGTTCAAGCTCTGAAATCCTCATTAACACTATATCTCAAGTAGGGAGGCATGTATAATTTCCATGTTTAGAACATGCATTATATCAGAAGGAAGGTTGGTATCGAATCTGGTGGAGGTCAAGGGTCATCTGTGGCCCTGCAGATCAGTCTTAAAATTGTTAGTACTATATCCCATGGTAGATAATAGATAGTGTACTCCTCTTGCATGGTGTGTGGATTCATCACTTACTTCAATTAATATAATGGTCCCATGATATGTACAACTTAGAAGCCACTTATGGTAAAATATCTAGTGTGAAATCATCAAAACCTCAGTAAATTTTTGCATTTCGGCTGGCAAAGAAATCTGTGCTATAATGTTTTTCTAAATTTCATCATGTTGTAGGGTAAACATGAAATGCAGATGTTACTATTGAATGGATCTCATTTTTGGTTAAATTGTGCATGCATGATTATGTTTGTGTTAAACATGTGATTGAGTGTTTGTGGCTCTTTGCTTGTGACTGCAATATCTCAAGAAAAGGTAATTCTGACATGTCTAATATTGTAGACCTGTGGAAGTTCCGTATTGGAAGGAATAATCCTATTGTTTTGTAGGGTGGAGGTCAAAAGTCACCAGCAGTCAAACACTGTGTACTTAAGGAATAAATCTCATTTGGCAGACTATTATTGGTGAATGAACCGTCGACACTCCAAATTTGGCAAACTAATGGACGAGGCAAAGTGGAGTTCGTTATTTTGCCATTTTGAGGTTGAGACGGTTTATGAGACAATAATAGTCCGACAAATGTGGTTTATTCCTATTCTTCCATGGAAAGTGTGTAAAAAACATTTTTATCAGTTTTATGTTTACTGACTGTGTGTTGTGGAATATTAAACAGGTCAGTATTTAACCAATCAGAATGGAGTATTCTCAATTACGGATGGCTAGAGGTGGAAGAGTATAATATAATATCACAACATAGGAAACATGGATATTTTTACATTGCATGAGATAATTATGAAGTAGTGGGATTAGTCTTGTTGCTCCTGTTGGCAGTGGTCACCGTGAGATCACCTGGGGTCGAACTCTTTAAATCAGAATAATGTAATATACAACATAAGGAATGTACACTCTATCTTTCTTTGTATAGATGCATTATGTTGAGTAGCAGAACCCTCGTGCTTTTTGATTCCTTGCCGAAGGCAGGCAAGGAATCTATGCGATGGTGATGTCGGTGTATGTGTGTGCGTATGTATGTGTGTGTGTATGTGTGTGTGTTTGTGTGTGACTAGAATCTCGTTAGCACTCTAGTTTTTGAAGGGAAAGGGCGAGACACTTCAAAGTTGGTTTGTGGGTAAAGCATGTAAAGATCTCAGCTGGGATTGGTTTTGTGTGGTTCAAAGGTCATCTGAGGTCAGCAGCAGGTGAAATATGGACAAACCATGTTTGCAGTATCTCATCAGCTGTATGTTGCCTGAACTTCAGACATGGTGGGTAGAGTAGTACCTCTTGAGTAATGAAAATTTCCAGATTTATTGGAGGTCAAAGGTCATACAGGGTCATGACAGGTCATGGAGTAAAAAGTTTGTTACCACTCTAATTTTTGAAGGAAACATGCAGGATACTTCAAGCTTGGCACATTGGTGTATTATGCAAAGATCTCCTTTGGGATTGTTGTTGGTGTGGGTCAAAGGTCATTTGAGGTCACTGTGAAGCAGAAACAGAAAAGCACAGAGCTGCATGTATCTCAGGCACTACATGTTGCATGAAATTCAGACTTGTTTGGAAGTCGCTGCATTAAAGTTTACTAGCATTTTCGTTATTTCTTGGAGGTCACATGGGGTCAGGAGTAGTCATAGAGAGAAAAGTTTGGTTAACTCATGAAAAATTGGTTGATAGGTACTGTTTTAATGTTTAGTAATATTTTTATTTTCCCTAGAGGTCACACGGGGTCATGTGTGGTCATAGAGTGAAAAGCTTGGTAACACTGATTTTTTACATGGAATGTATGAAATACTCTGCAGCTGGGGTTGTTCTTATGTGTGGGTCACATTGTAGGTTACAGGTGTTATGTTTAATTCAAACACTATATATTTTCTGCCTTTCACTTATCCTTATGATTTTATTGCTTTTAATATAACCATTTTGAACAGATCCATTTGCAGTTACTTGGTTTATATTATGATTTTACAGGTTCTAAGCTCTTCTTTATTTGTGCCTCCTACTTTGTTGAGAACTGGAGACATTGCTATTGATACAACATGTACCACTTTAAGTACCAGAGGCAATAACAATTCCCCCTCTACTTGTCCACTGAGGATAACACTGTCACAGCTCACAAAGACAAATCACCTTTGTGGACTGATAACCCTGGCCTCTGACCCTAACTTGTTGGTGGTGTAGCTGTTAGAGTCACACCAGATTGACATATGATTGCCTATGGACCAGGCAAGAGAGACGAAAAAATGACAGTTTGTCCAGTGCAGTGTTGACAGCCCTTAAGTGTTTAGATTAATGTCAGTATAATGACCTAGTTTGTGGAAGGAGGATATATAAATCAGGCAATCCCTTGCTGTGTATGAATCCCTGCTGTCATATGCCAGCACCAGTCATGTGGACCCATCTTTTCAGGGTGGGCTGTGTACTTACTGTAATTGCTAATGATGGTAATTGTTCTTAAGGGAATACAGTACCCCCCCCCCCCCTTCCATTTCCCTGACACCTATCCTCCTAAAATCATAGCCTTGACAGTGGGGCTTTTTGACTACCTGAAAGCATTATGGAAACCTCAATATATTTTGGCATTCTGGTTTTTGTGAAGGATAAGAGTGGCACACTTCAGAGTTGATGTGTAAGTTCAATGTGTAAAGATCTCAGTTGGGATTGCTTTTAACAGAGATCAAAGGTCAATTTAGGTCACCAGCTGTCAAAATATAACATCTTTTGTAACCACATTATCTCAATAAGGAATACATAAAGAAACTTTGTCATACATTTACTTCTATTGATAACACAAGCCTACCATGATGGTCCTCATTGATTGTAAGAAATATTTAAACTTATGCTCTCATACCTACTCCATCTCTCAACTTGGCAAGGAATCACTACGCCTCTTGGCGTTCTTGTTAGTTTTGTTTTTTGAAGTCAAAAATTCATCTTCAGAGGTTATAAATACAAATTTTGTAAAGTTGATGTGTCCCTTAAAGTGAGTGGATACATTTTGAGTAGAGAAGTTCAATGATTTTGGTTGGAGGTCAGGTTACTGACAAGAAGTTGTCAGGCATTTTCAGTGTATAGGGCAGGCATATCTCAAGGCTGTGGTTAACTTTGCTGATGGGGGTCAGCCGTAAGTATGATTAGAAAATAAAACTTTGGTATTTCAGAACACACTGGGGTCTTCTCATGTGGTATAAAACTGTGGTGGGGTTCATAGCAAAGTGATTGTGCTTGTCTATTGTAAAGTTTGTGTGTTTATACTAAATCTACCAATGGCAATTATTGTCTATAGGTCAACATAGTATGGAGAAACATATTCCTGTCTCTACTTTGTGGTTAATAAATATATGAAAGGAATGACTATGGCATTATTTTGTAAGTTAATGAAATTTTACATTTTTCCCTGCTTATATAAATTTTACAATTTCCATCTCTTGCCAGGGAAAGAACAGTAAGATGAAAAGAAAGCCACCAGAAAACATGAGAAGATTTAAGAAAAAAAGGAAAATGACTGGCCATGCAAAGTCAAGGAACAGGGTTTCAGCTGCCGGTATGTTGAGTTTTTTTAGCCTTAATTAAAGCAAGCAAGATAAAGAAAGACAGAGATTAAGATCACATGAGATCAACTTTATTAAACCCCATAGAGGATATCTGAATGCTCGCATAAAACAGAAGCAAGGAAAACAAGAGTAAAATTACAAAAATGTATACAGAGCAGGGAAAGATTTTGTTAGAGGCAGCTGTGTAGCAGTGTGTACATATCATCAATTACAGGTGTAACAATAACAGCCAATCGGCATCTTCTTTTGTATTTGATGTATGAGCATTTGAATATTGACACATGGGAGACTTGTGACCAGTATAAATATCAAACTGTTATGACAGAAGCTCTCTTCAAGGTTGATATCTAGCTGTTCTTGATTGTAGTTTGTCTATTATTATTCTATCTTTTCACAAAGTTACCATGTACTAGTTTAATATTCGATTTGTAAAATGCTTGTTTTAGTGTGTGCTATCTTGGAAACATTTTGTGAAAGGTTAGTCCTACCATTGAAACATATGTAAGTATATTTGCATGAAGCTTGCCAAATGAAGTGAGCATGTCACATTTTAAAAGATGCCATTCATAAAATGGTAGCATCCTCGAGAAACATAAGGCTAATAATATATTCACAACAAAATGAGATATCTTGATAGGCCGCCTGCGACTGAAAAATTTATTCATGCTGTAATTTCGAGTCGCCTTGACTATGGTAATTCTTTCTGTTTGGGGTAGCTACCTCGCAGTTATAGAAATTGCAAAGGATCCATAACACAGCTGCTCGTATCTAGTCCACAGGGGAAACATATCACTCCTATATTGGAAGAATTGCACTGGCTACCTGTCAGACTCCATATCAGCTACAAAATGATCCTCATTCCAGCTTTTTCAGGCCTTAAAACTGGCACCCCAACCTACTTCAATGTTCCTTTACATCAGCAAGCTAATGTTAGACCAGTACAGTAGCTCACAATATCAATTTCAGCTTCAGATTCCAATGTCACACATAAATCTTTCAGTGACTGTAGTTTTCTAAATGCTGCACTCCTTTATGGAACTCCCTTACTCTTGAACTTAGGTCTTTGGATTCTATCACTCAGTTTGGGTGTATGATATGATATGATACGTTATGGACCCAGGCTTTACAAAGCCTCTATATCCACATCAACAACAAAAACAATGTAACAAACTGAGTACAACAATCCATCTAAACATCAATAATACAAAGGATAGTTAGCATCAGGATCAAATTTAACATCCAAATTATTCCAAAATTAAGCAAGTCTTCTTTCAAAAGTAGCAACTGAGTTAGATTCTATGACAGTTGCTGGAAGTCTATTCCATGAATCAACAACCCTATTTTTAAAAGCAAATTTCTTAAAGTCTATTATGTTTCATAAGATTAAAAGAATGACCTTGTGAGGTATCTCTTCTGGCACTAAAACTCAGCATATTAGAAGTAACCGTATTGTCATAGATGCCCAGAATGATTTTGAAAACTTTAATCATATTTCCCCACAGCCTTCTATACCGAAATGTTGGCAGAATTTTATTTGTGCAGCCTCTCATAATGAGATAAACCCTTCATGGATGGAATAAATCTAGTAGCATGCTGCTTAACATTTTCTAATAAACCAGTATCCTGTTTAAAGTGGGGGTTCTAAACACAAGCAGCCGCATATTCCAAATGTGGTCTGACCAAAGCTTGGAACAGGTATTTGAAAGACTCCTCATCCAAGAAGGTATATGTTCTTCTTATTAGACCCATTATTCTATTAGCCTCATTGACCTGAGCTTGATAATGATCAGAATAAGGTTTTTATTGGTCCACTAGTACTCCTATATTTTTTTTGGAAGAGAAAACCGTTAACTTAATCTCAGACCCATCCATGTCCCACCAATGATTATTGGTTTCAACAAAAGAGAAACCTATGCGGTCGTGATGGCGTATGTGTGTATGTGTGTGTTTATGTATGTGTGTGTGTATGTGTGTGTGTTTGTGACGCTTAGCTTGTGTGCGCGATATCTCAAGAAGAGAAACTCTGACAGTTTTCAAACTTGGTACATAGATGCCCCATATTAAGAGGAAGAACCCTATCATTTTTGGTGGGGATCAAAGGTCATCTGGGGTCACCAGGGGTCAAAACCTGAAAACTTTGTGTGCACGATATCTCAAGGTAGGAAGCTTGGATGAATTTCATACTTAGTGTGTAGATGTGTTATGGTAAGAGGAAGAACCCTATTGTTTTTGGTGGAGGTCAAAGGTCATCTGGGGTCACCAGAGGTCAAAACCTGAAAACCTTGTGTGCACGATATCTCAAGGTAGGAAGCTTGGATGAATTTCATACTTAGTGTGTTGATGTGTTATGGTAAGAGGAAGAACCCTAATGTTTTTGGTGGAGGTCAAAGGTCATCTGGGGTCACTGGGGGTCAAACCCTGAAAACCTTGTTAACATGATATCTCAAGATAGGAAGCTTGGATGAATTTCATATGTAAAGTGTTGATGTGTTATGGTAAGAGGAAGAACCCTATTGTTTTTGGTGGAGGTCAAAGGTCATCTGGGGTCACCGGGGTCAAAACCTGAAAACCTCGTGTGCACGATATCTCAAGGTAGGAAGCTTGGATGAATTTCATACTTAGTGTGTAGATGTGTTATGGTAAGAGGAAGAACCCTATTGTTTTTGGTGGAGGTCAAAGGTTATCTGGGGTCACCGGGGGTGAAAACCTGAAAACCTCATGTGCACGATATCTCAAGGTAGGAAGCTTGGATGAATTTCATACGTAGTGTGTAGATGTGTTATGGTAAGAGGAAGAACCCTATTGTTTTTGGTGGAGGTCAAAGGTCATCTGGGGTCACTGGGGGTCAAACCCTGAAAACCTTGTTAACATGATATCTCAAGATAGGAAGCTTGGATGAATTTCATACTTAGAATATAGATGCGTTATGGTACGAGGAAGAACCCTTTTGTTTTTGGTGGAGGTCAAAGGTCATCTGGGGTCACTGGGGGTCAAACCCTGAAAACCTTGTTGACATGATATCTCAAGATAGGAAGCTTGGATAGATTTTATATGTGGTATGTGGATGCGTTTTGGTAAGGCGCCATGTCGAAAGTTTTTGCACCGGCCGCCCCCTAGCCGCCGCGATAATGCTGCGGCCATATCGGCGTGGCCGACCCATGGCCGATGTAATTTGTGAACAAAAGACTGTCCTAGCAACGGACGCAAGAATCCTCCTGCAGACTGCTTACCGTTATATTCGTCAACGAACAATAGTCCTCTCTGGTAATCCGTTCGCGGCCGCTTGACGGCGGCTGTGACTTCTATACGAAGCAGAAAATATCGAATAGACAGTAAAAATAGCCTGCAGTACTAAAGTTCGCGAGAAAATGGTGTAATGAACAGTTTACATGTTTTGGTCTGTAAATGGTCGTCGATCAGCCCCACAGGCTAAGGGTGGAATTTGGACGTGGAACCCTGCTTCCGAATGTTAGAACGACCCTCAATTAACATCGTACGGTACGTTGTAATAATGCCACGGCATGCTGAACCGCAGTTTTTCTTTGAACGTTGTAAGATTCCCTGAAGAAAATACTCTATTAATACTCAGCAATTGGAGACTTCCCCGTGTTTAAAAAACTAATGGGTGTGCACTTTGATATCTGTTACTGTTTTGTGATCATAGTAATGGCAAAGCCTGCAACGCGTGAATATTTACCAATTTAATGGCGGACCCGCCCAAACACTTAACACACAAAGAAAAACGGTCTGGGTACTGGTGTCCTTTCCCGATTTCCGTTATAGTACAAGATGTGTAGAATGAACTCGATACTGACGCCTCATTTGAAGAAGGGAATATTTCAAACACTGGAAAACACCTTTTACGCCCATTTCTGAATATTTTGCGGGACCCCAGCCCTTGCTTATTTGTACTAGGAACGCCGTACTGTTTTCGCAAATTGACGAAATTGTCAGTGTTCTGGTCCTGTGCACGCTGATGGTTGTGTGCGGCGAACTAGATCCCAATGCACAGTGCACACAGCCTATATTGCCAGGCTGCCTTTGTAAGCATCGTAGGAAACTTCTAGAACGATTCGATGACGTCATTCAGACGATTCCATTACTGGTGAAGTTCAAATTAAATGAAGCACATTTAATATCAAAAGACAGTTTTTCAGCATTTTTTGAAAAAAATGCATGGTGCTTGCGTTATTGTAAAATAAAAAAAAACTAACAAAAACCCAGACAATAGGAGGGGAGCTTTTTTGTTTCGAATAGATACTAGCCACTTCGTTATAACATCATGTACTTCCACTTTGACATCCCTTCAGTCACTAGTACACGATCTTGATCAAAATTTTCCTCGTAACAATTTAAGATTGATGAAAAACATTTGAATAAACCAGTGAATGATATTATAGTGATATACTAGTTTTTGGCTATGGCAACGATTTTACAACGTTTTAAGCCCCACCCCTCCCCCACGGAAGAAATTTCAGCCCGAAATGCATGCTTCGATCAAACAAGGGAGGTGCTGCTGTCTGCATTCACTTTTGTACTAACTAATACTACCTTACTTTACGAAGCAGAATCTATAATTGAAAAGCGTCGACGATACTCCAAATGATCAAGAATGCCGAAAACATTTACATGGCATGTGCAAAAGACCCTTAATTACCAATCTGTGATACGTTTGGAAGCTTTAGATGGAAACTTTTTCTCTACTATTTAATTTTCTTCAGCTTGTCTTGGCACGTTTGCCGTTGCCTAACTGCACATATGTACAAAGAGAACCTAACCTACACATGTGTATCTGCAATAATCTCCTTACTTTAAGAGCTGTTCAGACGTTAATATTTTTCTAATTATTTTTATTGATGAGTGTCTACCAAAGTTATGCTTGTTCTTTAACGTGCTCCTAAGCATGCAGGGTCTTATTTAATCGACAGGGTGGTGGCATCCTTGCATGTCAAAACTTAAAAAAAATTCACAAATTTCCCCCTATATATCACTGTTACGAGAAGCTACTATAAGCCCAGGTCGATCATTAGTCTCCAAGTTAATTTGAACCAAACCCAATGGAGTTGGAGCCTCGCACCATCTCAATTAAAGGTGAGTCCATAGCCATAGGGCAGGGGATAGAATTTATGAACCCCTGCGCCTCCTCCACATTCAAGGTGCCAATGAGGGCATGGCCGTACGGGACTGTTTTTCTCTGGGAGGGCGGTGATTTTTGGCCGAGTCCAGACCTAATATAACTGTCCAATTTTTCGCCCGACTGAGACAAAATATCTGCCCCATTCAGTCAGGTTTCTGACATTGGGGGGGGGGGGCGCCCCTGCCCCCGGCCCGTACGGCCATGAATGAGGGCAATCCAAAGCTGCTGTATACATGCACCCACCCCCTCCATTCCCATCCAAGTTTTTCAGAGATAGAATGACCACATCGTGCTTAATACTGCGTCAGGCGCGGATCGGGGGGGGGGGGCTTTCCCGGCCTCAGCCCCCCCCTTGCCACATCAACAATACCGAATACGCGAAAATTAGCATAATGTATATCTAGGAGTATATAGCCCCCCCCCCCTTGAAATGTCTCTGGATCCGCGCCTGTGCGTTGTGTTACACCAAATGTTCTTCGTCTTACTTCCTGTCTCTTACATTTTGAATTTCTTTTACTAATTGCACAAGTAGGCCTACATGCAGGGAACAGTAGTTTCTTTTGAAAAATTAAAAACAGCCTCCAGACAACGGTAAAACAGCTCCGGGAAAACTTCAAAAAGAAGGTTGTCAGAAGATTTTTTAGCTCCAGAGCAGGAAAGCTAATTTTCAAGCCCTACCAGTTTTTTTAAGCGTCAGTTTTTACATTTTCTTTTCGTATATTGTTTGGACTTATCAAAGCAATGCTCACTTAACCAGCAAGCCTCATTTACGTTCATTTTCATGACAAGCTTGTAGCGGGACTCAAGTAATGAAACCTCCTGACCATGGGCGTCAATCCTGGGGGGGGGGGGCACGTGGACACGTCCCCCCCCATTTTGGAATTACAGCCGTTGTCTATTTGTGGGATCGTAATGATAATCTCGGTAGTTTTTTTTTTAGGGGGGGGGGAGGTTAAATTTGCAGACTTGCCAACAAAAAAATAGCAAACCTTGAGGTTTTCGCATAAAAATCTGTAAATCACATCTCAAACCTGAAGATTTTAAACAAGTCTCATGCGGGCGTACGACAGTGTGAAAAACCAAACATTGAAACACAAAGTATGGCTGTTAAAGTTGTATCGATGGTCGCTAAGGTTACCAGATTGGAATGTCAGTTTAAAGCTAGAAGAAACTGACTGCTTGCGGGAAAATAGCCTGAATATTGTTATCATCCCTAGAAAATCTCTTGCAAAATTAGTCTCTTTTTCTGATGACGATACATTTTTGATTCAATAATAACTTAACCAGCGATAGAAAGCACTGATCTTGGTCTAAATATGGAGACTTACCTGGCGTTGTCTCAAGCATAGAACCAATACAAAGGGTGGACCTGCTAGTCCGAGGTAATGCTCTGGTCTTAGGTATTTGCTCGAAAATTTTCCCAAAAGAAAAGGTACTTGAGACTTCCTGCTTCGTGCACAACATATAGGGCCTATTTTCAAATTTTCATGAAGGTTTTAAATTCAAGTAAACATCTTCTGATCCATCACCAACCCTGACTGGGGGATCCCACTTGCTCATGCATTACATGATGGATTCAGGCCACTAAGCCCGTATGCAGAGAAAGGGCCGGGAGGGGCACAGGGAAAAAGTTTCGCCCTCCCTAGAAAATGAATGTAAAACTTTGCCTCAATGCGGTTTTGTGTATCTCAGTCTTGAAAAAAAAAATATTTAGTCCTTCTGGAAAAGGTTTTGCCCTTTCCCCCTCCCATCTTCAGTATCTTGTCAGAAAGCCACTTCCAAGACAACAGTTGGGAAAGACAGTCCGACTAGCCCCCAAGCTTTTGAAGCAGCAAATAATTTTTCGGGAGCTAATGGTTGGGCGCCATCAAAACATTTATGAATGTAAAACTACATTACCCCTTTTAAAACCTTTCTAACTTCAGACCTGGGTGCGGCGCCTCCTACCCTCCCCTCCCCTCCCCCCCCCCACACACACACATATTGTCAGCCCTGCAGTGTCCGCATTACTACAAACTTGACCGCCTAAGGCCAGGCTCCTTTGGATGTCTGTCCACATACACAGTGTTTTATCTCCCCCATCCGACCAGTTCAACCTCCCCTTCTTATGGAACCTTACAATTTACTGCATGGTACGGGCCAACGAATAATGTAAACAATCCATTATCATCCATTTATGTTCATTGGACTTCGCTAGCGCATGTACAGCTGTAGTCAGAGTAACCCTGAACTAAGGGAACGTGTTTTACATGTGGTCTTTTCTATTATCCCCGACAAGGTACAGTAGAAGTGAAAACACCCAATGGAAACATGTTATAGTCGGCACGGTTACTCTGACTGCTGCCGATGAACGGTCCTACTACCACTTCCGCGTATAGGCCTGTGTAGCTAACCTAACAAAGAAAACTTCATATCCTGTACAATGTGCACTATCCCTCGTGTTCAGGCCAGCTGCCAAAGGCGAAATTAAAATACGTGAAATATCGGCAATTTTAGCAATTACCATCCAGATTCATGCCGAACGTTATTCTTGGTTTTAAATTTAGTCCGATACTGCTAAAGGTATTCAGAAACCGTGTAGTACAGGGTGAAATAACGTAAAATTGTAAACCCCAAAATGGCGCCGACCTTCAACAATGGCAAAATGTATTCCAGGTCCAAGTGAGTGACGTCACTTGTGTTTGAAGCCGTCTGTCGGAGATCATGGTCGCCATTTTGATAAAAGTAAATTGCTCGAAAAAGTAGCACATTGGGCATCTTTTCAAAATGTGTTTACATGGAATGTTAGTTTTAAATATTTGATACATGGTAATGGGCGTGCTTTGCATAGAATGCGTAATTTCGCTGCAAATTCATGTCACTGATATTTTTGTCCAGGCAGCATGCTTCGTAATGACGCAGTTCGGAAGTTCTGTTAGGCTATGTTCACTTGAAGCCCATTCTATGTTGACCTATACCCGGAAGGAAACAGGGTGCAACGTCACTTAAACATTACAAGGGATCTTTGCAAGATCTTGGGAATATGGCGCATGAAATGGGAATTAGACAATTTTTTTTCGGGAATGTGTACTGCAAATTTTATAGGTTACATTGGCCATGTCGATTGACAGTTTTCTCCTTAGGTCCCGTGACAGTGACTCTCCGTGGCCCAACTCAAGTTTACTGAGCCTGTTTCATGTGAAAAAATGCTGAAACCGATAAAATAGCACCCTTCCTAAGATCCCACTAAATTTTTTAAGTAATTGCCATACCACATTTTTACACATGTTGGTGGACGTGCACGTTCAGTGCTGTGGGGAAGGGGATTCGTGTGGGTTTAACCTTTTATTAAACAAAACTCCGTTTTCATACGCAAAAATATTCAAAAACTACTTCAGTTTTAATGAACGATACTAAAACTTATATTTTTGGGAAGCCTAGCGTAGAAAGATCTGATCTCAGTTGGGGGAAGGGGTCTGAGCTGAACATTGTGTTGGACCACCGTCCTGGAGAATGGGTCCAAGGGAATGCTTGACCCCAAGCCCTTACCCGAGGGTGAGCCCTAGAAAAAAAAAATCGCCCCTGCAAAATTCAATGTAACCATTGTGTCATCGCAGTTTGAATGTCTCTCTCCTAATAAAATATCACCCCCCCCCCCAGGAAACTGTTTCTTCCTCCTTCAGCACCTTGATTGGCTACGGGCCTGGATGTCCCCCTCCCCTTGGCGAATTTTTTAGCACTTGACTGAGTACTTGATGCAACTTTGGTCCATGAGCTAATTTAAAAGGTACGGGTAATTTGTTGTATCGAGTGTAACATTATTTTTACAGAGGGAACAAATAGGGAGTTTTTGTCAGTCCTGGCCGGAACAAATCTGGAGCATATGCACACTCTTGTCCCCGCACAATTTTGACAAAACGGACTAAATCCCCCACCACCCCTCACCCCGGCTTCTTACATCTCTGTACGGAAGGGAAGTCTGCTTCTCACATCGAAACGCTATCAACTAATTTTCTTTCCTTTCACATCATACTGTGCGGCTTCCCCAGTCTAAAATGGCTATCTGACATGTAGGCGTACATTCTAGTCTGTGTGGGTGGTACCCTCACCCTTCCTCCTCAACAAAATGGTAAATTCAGGTCGAAAAATGTCGCTTCTTTGCAACGTTAATCTCATGAGTCATGATCGTTTGCTACTCAGGAAATTTTCATTGCGGCACTGACTACAAAAGCTCATAGCAACATACTTAGAAAAATTTCGGCTAATTTCATTGCGCATTTTCTTGTGTTTTAACGAAAAAAACCAAAAACAAAGAGAAAGAAAAAATGAATAAATAACCCAGCGAGTATGGCCACAAACATGCAACGTACCGCCAATGTAGCACTTCGATTGTTTGAACCTTGTGCATTTAAAGGCCTGCGTGTACAGTAGCTTACTGAGCCGTTAAAATTAAGGAAATAAATGAGTATAGACCACCTTCGAAAAATTGCCAAAAAACTGGCGAAACATCGGTTAAGATGTAATAGATGTTCAAATACGAAAAACAGTAAGGAGAAACCATGAAAGACATAATATGGTAAAATATCTTCCCAGTTTCTCAACTTAGTAACCTGCCTCTGGGTTTTTAAGACCTAGCCTAGTCTACGGTTGTGCGAGTTCCCGCAATCGGATCGAGGCGTGTTTAAGTTTTCAGTTTCCAATTACTGACCTTAACTTCAAAGTATACTTGGTATGAGATGGTGTGTTTTCGTTTTTTATAATTAAATAAACATTTTCAATGTCAAAAATACTAACACTTTATAGTTACGTGTCAAGCGTCTGTAAGTGAAAAAGTGTTGTTACGATAACACGGGCTATGTACAGAAGAATTTTTTTTTTAGTTCCGTTGCATTTTTCGCCGCTAATGCAAGCATCTCACGAAGGCCGTAATCTCCTGGCTGATCGGCTATCTTTTGCGTCAGAATATCATTGAAACTTGACGTTGGGTTGATTTTGGCAACTGCAGCATTACAACGTAACATCATTATCGAACTGTGTGGTATGTTACACAGGCCTTACAATAGTGTACTGCAACGACACATCATTCGGTATGAGTTGTATTATACCTGCCCGTGTTGATGAACTGTCCGGCCGTTCATCGGTGGCCGCGATTGATTTCTGTGTCAAAAGTCTTGCTACCTTAGTGTTATGCTCCAGTGAGCAGTCACAATAGCCGCTCAAGTGCTGAGTGCTCATTAACTTTCCAGCAGGGGAAGAGGTGGATTATGCCCGCTATTGTCAAGTTTTTGCCCTTAGTAACGGGCGGCCGCCGTGTAGCCGCCGCAGCGGCGGCCGACAATTTGACATGGTGCCTAAGAAGATGAACCTATCACTTTTTGGTGGAGGTCAGAGGCCATCTAAGGTCACTGGGGTCAAACACTGCAAACCTTGTTAACACGATATTGCCAGGTAGGATGCTTGGATAGATTTCATAATCAGTATGTGGATGCGTTGTAGTGAAAATATGAATGCTTTCGTCTTTGGTGGAGGTCAAAGGTCATCTGGGGTCACAGGGGTCAAAAAGCAAAATTTTAAGAATTCCCAAGATCGTCTCATGGGTTCACCAGAAGTCAAAATGCAGATTTTCCCAAGAATTCCCAAGATCAAATATGAACCTAAAATTATTTTTCCAACATTTTAAGATAGCACTTGACCAGTGACTGGAAGATATGGGACATCATGGCATTATTTGGAATAGAACATGTATCATCGAAACCTCAATGCATTTTTGCATTCTGGTTAACATTGTTGTGACCAAGAGAAAGAACTCTAGACTTGCTAGGATGAAACTTTAATAACCAAGGTTCAGACCAACTATGCAAAGCAGACTAGTCCTCTTGTAGTAAAATCTCATCATCCTCACCAGATATTTTCCTGTATACCTTTGTATCATGAGCAAATAAATACACTGAAGAATACCTTACTGAATTTGGTGATTCATTTATATACAAAACAAACAAAACTGGTCGAAGAACACTCCCTTGTGGAATTCCACGTGTAACTGGATAACACCCAGATAATGAATTAATAACTTGCACCTGCTGCTTTCTCCCTAAAAAAAAAACAATTCCGTCCATTTATTACATGGGCTACTTATGCCATTACTGTTAATTCTGCATAGCAAACACTTGTAGGGAACTGTATAAAAAAAGCTTTCATGAAATCCATATGTACTTCAAAGGATCCATCGTCGTCAAGTATACTTGCCCAGTCATCAAACACTTGAAAAAGTTGCAGTGTAGTAGAATGCCCTTAGACAAAACTGAAGTGGTACTCACTAAGCATACTATTTTGTGTAAGATGTGTAACATTATCAGCCCTAATGAGTTTCTCCAAAACCTTACAAAAAAATACAAATTCAAGTGACTAGATAGTTATTACCAGGATCACTCTTACCACCTTTCTTGTACAGCTCAGTTATATAACTAAGCTTCCAAAGTTTGAGAATAATTCCTGTTGAAATGGAAGTGTTAAAAATATTGCATAATGGTTTGTGCAAAACATTGTACAACTCCACTAGAACTTGAGGATGGATGCCATCAGGCCTGGGGGCCTTACCTGGGTCAAGCGACTTCAACAAGAACTTAAAGGAAGGGTTTAAGCAAAAAATTAATTTTTATATGTGAAAGAGGAACTAAATCTACGCAGTTTGGTGAAACTTCCATTCAGATCGGTCATGTAGTACTCGAGATATCAGCAAATGAAGTTACTACATTTTGTGACCCAAGGTGAGCTTGAGGCAAGCAGGGCTTATATCACTTCCTCACATTGATGAGAAATGCTTTGTTTCCTTTCTTTTTTCAGTCTGTTGTGCTGACCTTGAAGTTAATAGGGATGGGACCTCCCCATGTGGAATGTGAAGTTTGTAAAATTTGTATGCCTCTCATGCAATCACATTCTGATAAGATGTGATTGTGGAGGAGAAAATTGCTTGTAAAGTTTAAAGAAAAACAAAAGACTGCTAATTAATGTAAGGCTATGACATCATATGTGCTTGCTTCAAGTTCACTTCGTGTTGAATATGTGACAACTTTAACTGCTAATATCTTGAGAACCACACATCGGATTCCAGTGCAAATTTCACCAGAATGCTTAGAGTAAGTACCCCTCTAACATATTAAAACTTGATATGATCTTAGATCCTTCTTTGGATATCATCATAACTGTACTGTCTGATCTACAAAGTTAACTGTTATTTCCTTATCTTCAGTGTCAATGATGTTAACATTATCTTCCTTCATAAAAACACAGTGAAAATAGTACTAATCTTTTCACTTGGTTCCAAACCTTTGCATGCTCTTGATACATTTCAAATCTTTCCCTATATTTTATGGACTACTTAATCATTCAGTGAAAATCTTTTCTTAGTTTTGGTGGACTTTTGATAACCTGCATTTTAAGGAATAGACATAGGCTTGGCCTAAAAATCTTGCCACTGTTCATTTGGGTCCTTTTCCTCAAGAATTTTTCCCAGTCTAGATTGAAAAACTTCTTCATGCCTTTGAAGTCACCTTTGAAATGATTCCACCTCAACACTGGGTCCATTTTGTTGTCCCCAAAACAACACATTATAGTCACTCTTTCCTGATGGGCTTTGAAAATGGATGTCTGTAACCATTTCAGGCTCATTAGTGAAAATTAGGTCCAGAACATGAGACTCATTCATACCCCTTGCACAGATTTGGTTTAACCAGATGCTGAGAGAAGTAACTATAATGTATACACTCAACAAATAATTCATTGTCAGCATCATAGCTTACCGCCCAGGTGTTCCAGTTTATACATGGATAGTTAGTCCTGAAACTTTTCTTTACTCCCAAATTTCTCATTTTTTTGCACTTTTCAGCAATTGTAAAGTGATTTGAACAATTGGAGCATGGAGTCTGAGCTATACAAGAAAAGTTATAGTTATTAAACTGTAGGTTAGGGTATGGGGCTAAGAATTTCACTCTTTTTGGTTTCGATGATAAGAGAAACCAATGCATTCGTGATGGCGTATGTGTGTATGTGTGTGTGTGTGTGTATGTGTATGTGTGTTTGTGACACTGCTCATTAACATGATATCTCAAGAAGAGAAACTCTGACAGTTCTCAAACTTGGTACATAGATGCCCCATATTGAGAGGAAGAACCCTATTGTTTTTGGTGGGGGTCAAAGGTCATCTGGGGTCACCGGGGATCAAACTCCGAAAACCTTGTTAACACGATATCTCAAGGTAGGAAGCTTGGATAAATTTCATACTTGGTATATAGATGCGTTATGATAAGAAAAAGAACCCTATTGTTTTTGGTGGAGGTCAAAGGTCATCTGGGGTCACCGGGAGTCAAACTCCGAAAACCTTGTTAACACCATATCTCAAGGTAGGAAGCTTGGATAAATTTCATACTTGGTATGTAGATGCGTTATGGTAAGAAGAAGAATCCTATTGTTTTTGGTTTAGGTCAAAGGTCATCTGGGGTCACCAGGGGTCAAACTACGAAAACCTTGTTAACATGATATCTCAAGGTAGGAAGCGTGGATAAATTTCATACTTGGTATGTAGATGCGTTATGGTAAGACAAAATATCCTTTTGCTTTTGGTGGAGGTCAAAGGTCATCTGGAGTCACCGGGGGTCAAACTCTTAAAACCTTGTTAACACAATATCTCGAGACAGGAAGCTTGGATAAATTTCATACGTAGTATGCGGATGAGTAATGGTGAGACTTAGAACCCTATTGCTTTTGGTAGGGGTCAAAGATCATCTGGGGTCTCTGGGGGTCAAACGCTCAAAACCAAGATCTTTATCTGGTTACAAGAAACAGCTAATACGTAAATCCTATGTCTGACATAGTTGCATGCACGGTAGTACTTGAGCAAGCTACTCAATGTACATGCACTGTTTTAGAGCTTTCCATTGGTTGGTGATGACGGTGTGCACGAGGGTGATTTTTTATGCAGTGTAGATAAGCAGACATAATTTGGAACTGCCTGTTATGCAGAAAAAAATGCATTGCTCACCGACCATTGGAATGCTAAGTACACCATACTATGCTCAGCATGCATACTGTGCATTACATGCCCAAGTGTCTGAGCGGAGTGTACACCATAGAAATAAAAGTGGTGTACCTCATATCATGTGCTAGTCAGGGTAACCCTGATGCGAGGGATGGTCTGTTCACTTATCCTGCCAGTGAGTGAAATGGGGCCAAATGCAGATGTCACCTCTCGGCAGGGTTACCCTGACTAATCATGTGCATGGCAATATAGTACAAAAAGGTAAGGAATACAGGTTAGTGGCAGTACAGTTTAGCCCAGGATCGATCACAATGAGTGAGTACGCATTCTTGATAAGTACAGTAGTTGTTAGCAGGATGCGTGTTTTCAGCACACACATTCATATTTTCTGCATAAATTTATTTAGGGTAGAGGGAGTTCAAGTTTGACAACAATTGGTTGTCAGTGACATTGAATGAACAGCCTAACATAATGTCGCAAAGGTTGTGTATAACATTAGGCCACGAAGCCTAGCTTTCGTTACAAACTTTATTTGGGAGCATGTAGGAAGCTGTTTATGTTATGCTAAGATGATCATTGGGTAGTAAAGTTGCTTGGGCACCTTATGTTGGCTAATAAACTTCTGTGTCAAGCCGAGGCCTAGCCTATTTTGTGTTGGCCCACTTATGGATTTTTGATAGAAAGTTGATTGTAGGTTTTGAAAGGAAATGTCAGTTTAGAGCTTGGCAGCTCTGCTAGTCTGATGTAGTCCAAATATATTTCAGTTTACAAAATTCATCATCCGGGGTCTCCAGAGGTCAAAACACAAAAATTTCCCAGATTAAATAGGAACACAAAACTGTATTTTTCCAACACGTTCAAACAGCATTTGACCAGTAGGCCTAACTAAAACTGTGGGACGTCATGACATCATGTGGAATAGGCCTACAGTAGGCTAGCCTAGAACATATATCATTGAAACCTCAATGCATTTTGGCATTCTTTTTTTTTTGGTAGGAATTGGTTCTTCAGTAAGGTCTGCAATGTTACAAGGGTTTGATGAATGAACTTTCATACACTTAAGTGCATTAAAATTATTCCTTGTTTAAACAACAGAATCAAAGTTCCTTAGTGGCAATCTCAACTGTGTGGATGAACATTAAGACATCTGAAAGGAGTATGTTCATACCTGAAATATTTTTTTGGATAATGACCTGAAGGAAGTGCAGTCCTGAACACAACTGTTTGTACTTTAATATTATTTTAAAGGGGAAGAGCAGTCACCTAAAATTTATATGGAAACAAGTCAATCGTACAAATTTTATTTACAAATATTTGTCATGATTTTCTAAACAAAAAGATTTCATATGGTAAAATAAGTAGTTATTTTGCATGAGTTGAACGCCCCCTGTGGGCTGGGGGTTGTAGAATATGCCCATGGTATTTCCCGCCTGTCATAAAGGGAAGGACCTGCATCGTATTTGAGCTGTGCTTGAAACCAAACTTGATCTTGAACCATATTTGAAACCATATTTAAACTTTACCTTTTTATCTGGTTGACACTATATAACACATTCGTGTTGGTGTATCGTTAAATCTCATCTAACTGCATGAGTTGAACAATTCAGAAAATGTCACATGACTTAAACAAAGCCATTTGTTAGGATACACTAATTCAAAATCGGATGACTGCATTTTCTCTTCAAGGACATTTTACTAGTTAAAACTGTTTTTACTGGACATGATTAGATGCTTATACCACACTCCTTTGTTTTTCATTTTCTTCCTTGATTTTCTAGTAAAATGGAATTGGATTTGGATTTGTGGTTTGCTGACAATACTGGTGCCCCTTCCAGTGCATGGGACAGCTGCATGCCCAGCGATTTGCCATGAACTTCCGGATATATACAAAGGGTATGAGCCTAGGTGTGGTGATGAAAGAAGCAAAGAGGATGATGCATTGGATGCCTTTGATGTTAGCAGTGGTCTTGTTGGAGAAATATTTGATGGATCCGGGAAAAGCTTCACTATGGTTTGCAGTAATGCATTCCATCATGTCCATGTTAAGTTAGTAAACCTGACAAACAGTTTGTTGCAAGGTTTGCCATGTGGTATTTTTGTCTACACCAAAGGTCCTGGAAGACTTTATTTGGGTAGAAATAAGTTTGCTGTCTTTCCATATGCTCTTAATTCGTCTGATGTAGAACTTTTAGACCTCTCTGATAATGAGATTCCTGAAATTCCCAAATGTACCATGAATGGCATGGAAAGCCTGACTACTCTTAACATGTCAGGTAACAAAAATATGACACAAGTCCCCGAAGATGTTTTCATTCTTAGCCAGTGTTGTTCACTGAAGAGCGGTATATTTACAAACACCCAAATTGGACATCCACTTGTCCCTGCTCCCCACTTCATGTTGTGTACTGTTGATAATCCATGTAATGTTACACATGAGGGAAGTCTTATTGTGGTTAGACCAAGGAAAGGAAGTAAGATTATCTTTGAAATCACACCGAGTGGGGCCAAAAGATGTCAGGAATTGAAACAGCAGATTGAGGCTGACTATGATATAGTGAATGGCTCAATCAGTTGTGATAATAATGGATTGGGTGGCTCTGTGGAGATTGTCAGGAAAAGTAAACATGACACAGTAACTAATGTAACCAATCAACCTGACTTAAATACAGGTTATGCACCCACCACAGAAAGTGGCAAGAAGAGTAACGTGGTTATTACATTGCTATTTGCAGGTATAGGTATTATTGCTGTTGTTGCTTGCATTGTGATAAAGCGTAAATGTTCTTTATGCAGAAATTGTCAAATAGCAACTACCCTTGTTTCAAGCGCACAGCAAATCCCACAGGAAGGAAATGCCATCCCTATAACAAACAGTGCTTTGAACTCGACAAGTTCACCATTAACTCTCCACAATGACGTAACAGTTCAGGAGTTGTGAGGGTGAAATTAAAGTGATTCAGTTTTTTTCACAAAACAGAAATTTCATTGGCTAACCATTTAAGCAGTCTGTCTAAACAATAAAGATAAATTAAGATCTCTCACAGGGGTAATTCAGCCACGAACATTGTTCAAGTATTATAAAAATGACAAAAAATAAGCAAATTGATAACGTTCTGGAAACAAGCCTTATTCCATTGAATCCTACCTCTAGTTTCACAAGCCAAGGAGAATGCACATATATGAATATTCAATAAGCCAAAGCAGCACTTGATAGATTTTTTGGTTTCGATGGTAAGAGAAACCTATGCATTCATGATGGCGTGTGTGTGTATGTATGTGTGTGTATGTGTGTTTGTGACACTTTGCTCGTTAACACGATATCTCAAGAACGAAAACTGCAACAGTTCTCAAACTTGTTACATAGATGCCCCATATTGAGAGGAAGAACCCTATTGTTTTTGGTGGGGGTCAAAGGTCACCTGGGGTCACCGGGGGTCAAACTCTGAAAACCTTGTTAACACAATATCTCGAGGTAGGAACCTTGGATGAATTTCATACTTTGTATGTAGATGTGTTATGGTAAGAGGAAGAACCCTATAATTTTTGGTGGGGGTCAGCTGTCATCTGGGGTCAAACCCTGAAAACTTCGTTAACAGGATATCTCAAGAACAAAAACTGCAACAGTTCTCAAACTTGGTACATAGATGCCCCATATTGAGAGGAAGAACCCTATCGTTTTTGGTGGGGGTCAAAGGTCACCTGAGGTCACCGGGGGTCAAAACCTGAAAACCTTGTTAACACAATATCTTGAGGTAGGAAGCTTGGATGAATTTCATGCGTAGTATGTAGATGCGTTATGGTAAGAGGAAGAACCCTATCATTTTTGGTGGAGTTCAAAGGTCATCTGGGGTCACAAGGGGTCAAACTCTGAAAACCTTGGTAAGATGATATCTCAATGTAGGAAGCTTGTATAAATTTCATACTTTGTGTTTAGATGCCTTACAGTAAGAGGAAGAATCTTATCCTTTTGGAGGGTTCAAAGGTCATTTGGGGTCACAGGGGTCAATCCCTGAAAACTTTGTTAACACCATATCTCAAGGTAGAAAGCTTGGATAAATTTCATACTTACTATGTAGATGCCTTATATGAAGAGGAAGAATCCTATCATTTTTGGTGGAGGTCAAAGGTCATTTGGGGTCACTTGGGGTCAAATTCTGAAAAACTTGTTAACAATATCTTGAAGTAGGAAGCTTGGATGAATTTCATGCGTTGTATGTAGATGCATTATAGTAAGAGGAAGAACCCTATCATTTTTGGTGGAGGTCAAAGGTTATATGGGGTCACCAGGGGTCAAACTCTGAAAACCTTGTTAAGATGATATCTCGAGGTAGGAAGCTTGGATAAATGTCATACTTTGTATGTAGATGCCTTATAGTGTGAGGAAGAACCTTATCACTTTTGGTGGGGTTCAAAGGTCATCTGGGGTCACCAGGGGTCAAACTCTGAAAACCTTGTTAAGATGATATCTCAAGGTAGGAAGCTTGGATAAATGTCATACTTTGTATGTAGATGCCTTATAGTGTGAGGAAGAACCCTATCATTTTTGGTGGGGTTCAAAGGTCATCTGGGGTCACCAGGGTCAAACTCTGAAAACCTTGTTAAAATGATATCTCAACGTAGGAAGCTTGGATAAATTTCATACTTTGTATGCAGATGCCTTATAGTGTGAGAAAGAACCCTATCGTTTTTGGTGGGGTTCAAAGGTCATCTGGGGTCACCAGGGGTCAAACCCTGTAAACCTTGTTAACACAATATCTTGAGGTAGGAAGCTTGGATGAATTTAATGCTTAGTATGTAGATGCGTTAAGGTAAGAGGAAGAACCCTATCATTTTTGGTGGAGGTGAAAGGTCATCTGGGGTCACCAGAGGTCAAGAAGCAAAATTTCCCAAGAATTCCCAAGAGTATTACATGGGTTCATGAGCAAAATTTCCCAAGAATTCCCATGATCGCCTTCTGGGGTCACCTGAAGTCAAAATGCAAATTTTTCCAAGAATTCCCAAGATTAAATAGGAACGCAAAACTGTATTTTTCCAACATGGTAAGATAGCATTTGACCAGTGACTGAAAGGTATGGGACATTATGGGTTATGGCATTATTTGGAATAGAACATATATCATCGAAACCTCAATGCATTTTTGCATTCTGGTTTTTCAGTTAAAGCACCTTTGTACATTATAAGTTTTGATATGTGTCTGCATGAACTGCATAAAGGACAAGGCAGGATGTGGCAAATCGCACAAGTATATAGTAACATTAGTGAGACAGTGTCTTCTTGACACTTCTTAGAGGGTGAAATCTGATGCAGAAATTAAACTGTTATTGGACAAGCGAGTTATCTCTTATCTAAATACCCTGTGTACTGCGCAGTATACATCCTACATTATCACATGATCCCCAGCCAATGCATGAAGATTTGCGGTCACATAAGCCCATTATATATGTAACGTACTTCGGTACATACAGCAGCGTGACACATGGCATATTCACTGGTACTCAGATAGGCGTGGTTTAAGCTGCTCACAATGAAAATGCTTTCTTCAAAATAGCTCGCAAATTTTCAGTTTTTTGGCATTTTGTTTAAATTTAACCACTCTCACTGTCCTTTCAGTCATTAAATGAAATGGACATCACAGTTCATACATTGGCAAACAAGGAAAAACTTAAAGACCGTATACTTTTCAGTTTTCAATTCACACAGAGTCACTTAAATGTTGCAAAGAAGTTTTCAACCAAAAATTGAAATGTTAAGGACCAGGCGCGGATCCAGACATTTCGAAAAGGGGGGCTGAAAGCCCCCTGAATGTTCTCCTAGATTAACATTATGCTAATTTTTGCGTATTTGTTATTGCTGATGTGGCGAAAAAGGGGGGGGGGGCTGAGGCCAGTAACCCCCCCCCCCCCCCCTTGGATCAGCACCTGAGGACATACACCAAACTTCTTTGAAATGGTTGCATGGAGTTGGGCCACTGTATTAAGTATCCATGTTGTTACAGCTTTGTAGGTACAGTGTTGTTTTATATGTGATGGAGGAGGGAATGAAGATTAACTAATGATAAGAAAAAAAAAATGAAGAAACAAGCCTTCCATAAAGCAGCCAAGGACCAGGAGACAGTAAATCCCACTTTTGGCTCCTGGTCCCAGGATTTTGGTGGAACCAGGAGCTATTTTTCCAGGACCAGGAGCCATTCTTTCAAATCAAGAAAATTGAAAGTATAATGCTTTGTCAAATTATCATAATGAATTATGGGTATTTGTTTAAGCAAATGCAGGTGTACCAGGAGCAAAATCACAAAGACCATGGGATAAAAATGGCCTGACGCCTGATTATGGGAAGCCTTGTGAAGAAAAAAAAACAACTTCAAACAAACCACATTATCAGATCTGCTTGGATTGGGTAGTACAATATGGTTTGTTCTTATAATTTGACTGGGTTGTTAGTCATGGAAATCAAGAAAAAGCTGTAACTTTCCCAGTCAGTCTGTTATATTTGTCTCACATCCAAACAAGTCATGTAGCATATCAAGATATGTCAAACTGGATATAGGTTGAAATAATCATCCTGGAATTTTGCAACTAGAGCATGGGAAACTCAAAAGAAAAAAAGTCAGGGAATTTTGTTTTAAAGAAACACCAAGAGCCCTGTTCAGGAGTACAGGAAATGGGGTTAAGAACTGAATTCTGTTTCTGTCCACACTTTTCCGGAAAAGCCCATCAAATATTCAAATATTTTCCAAGGATGGTTTGAACTGCCCCCTTACCCCATAGAAACCTCCTCAGTATGGGGAGATGTTAAGCCTCCCACCCACTGTAC
Source organism: Holothuria leucospilota (assembly GCA_029531755.1). Taxonomy (NCBI): domain Eukaryota; kingdom Metazoa; phylum Echinodermata; class Holothuroidea; order Aspidochirotida; family Holothuriidae; genus Holothuria; species Holothuria leucospilota. The sequence goes on along the minus strand of CM055980.1, from coordinate 14,813,205 downwards.
TGGCTAGGAACAATCTAAACAAGAATGACACAGAGTAATGAAAATGTTTACCCTCAGTGTCTTATGTTAAGTCGGTTGTTTTCTGATACCTTTTAACCATAGTTGGTTTTATAGAAGTGGTGTTGGTACCTTTTCTTTTACTTGTCATGTTACATCTTTAGCATAATGTAATGTTCATTTTAGGAAGCTGTTGATATGCATTCTTTTCATTACCGGAAAAAAAAACTTACGTAGAAATTAACATGGAATTATAGACACAATTCTGAAGAATTGGTTTGGCCTTAATTGAATTTCTTTATTAGACAATTTTTGTCTTTCTAGAACTACTGTACGCTTCTAATCCTATACAGATCAAGAACAATATTTGCAAGGAATGTAGGACTATTGTAAAAGGCTCTATTGGGGTGAGTGCATATACCCTTGCAGTTCCTTCCCTCCCCCATTTGAATAAGTATACCCTCCCCCCCCCCCCCATTTGAATTAGTATACCCTGGAATGGCTCTTAATAATGCGGCAATATATTTGTTAAAATTTTAAATTCATGCAAAATTACTTGTAACTTTACCTTTAATATTGATGTTAAATATGTTTGGACACACCTTGGAAAGATGCATGAAGGGGAGTAAGAGCAAATCTGTAAAATTTAGCTATTTCGTCAAAATCCTCTTGCATCAATTTACAAGGATAATGTGTTTAAAAAATTGAATAGCATATTAACAGATGATACCCACCCTTTCCATAGCCTTATCATGTTTAATACATCCAGCATCAGGTTACAGATTCCCTGTATGAGAACAAGTAGATACCTTACTTCGTTCCTTCCTGAAGTGTTTCACATCATGTTCAACTTGTTTGTTAAGCGTCGATTCTTATTTGATAGGTCAGCTGCTCTCTTCTCCAGTCATGTGCCTTTATCTTCTGTTTTTTTTTTTAACTTTAGTTCTGTGTTTTCAATCTCTTTTTGGTTTCGATGATAAGAGAAACCTATGCATTCATGATGGCGTGTGTGTGTATGTGCATGTGTGCGTGTGTGTGCGTGTGTGTGTGTGTGTGTTTGTGACACTTTGCTCGTTAACACGATATCTCAAGAAGGGAAACTCTGACAGTTCTCAAACTTGGTACATAGATGCCCCATATTGAGAGGAAGAACCCTATTGTTTTTGGTGGGGGTCAAAGGTCACCTGGGGTCAAACTCTGAAAATCTTGTTAACACAATATCTTGAGTTAGGAAGCTTGGATGAATTTCATACTTTGTATGTAGATGCGTTATGGTATGTGGGAGGACCCTATCATTTTTGGTGGAGGTCAAAGGTCATCTGGGGTCACCGGGGGTCAAACCCTGAAAACTTCGTTAACACGATATCTCAAGAAGGGAAACTTTGACAGTTCTCAAACTTTGTATATAGATGCCCCATATTGAGAGGAAGAACCCTATTTATTTTTGGTGGGGGTAAAAGGTCACCTGGGGTCACCGGGGGTCAAAATCTGAAAACTTTGTTAACACAATATCTCGAGGTAGGAAGCTTGGATGAATTTCATACGTTGTATGTAGATGCGTTATGGTAAGAGGAAGAATCCTATCATTTTTGGTGGAGGTGAAAGGTCATCTGGGGTCACCGGGGGTCAGACCCTGAAAACTTCGTTAACACGATATCTCAAGAAGGGAAGCTCTGACAGTTCTCAAACTTGGTACATAGATGCCCCATATTGAGCAGAAGAACCCTATTGTTTTTGGTGGAGGTCAAAGGTCACCTGGGGTCACCAGGGGTCAAACTATGAAAACCTTGTTAACACAATATCTCAAGGTAGGAAGCTTGGATGAATTTCATACTTTGTATGTAGATGCATTATGGTAAGAGAAAGAACCCTATCATTTTTGGTGGAGGTGAAAGGTCATCTGGGGTCACCGGGGGTCAGACCCTGAAAACTTTGTTAACACGATATCTCAAGAAGGGAAGCTCTGACAGTTCTCAAACTTGGTACATAGATGCCCCATATTGAGCAGAAGAACCCTATTGTTTTTGGTGGAGGTCAAAGGTCACCTGGGGTCACCGGGGGTCAAACTCTGAAAACCTTGTTAACACAATATCTCGAGGTAGGAAGCTTGGATGAATTTCGTACTTTGTATGTAGATGTGTTACGGTAAGAGAAAGAACCCTATCATTTTTGGTGGAGGTGAAAGGTCATCTGGGGTCACCAGGGGTCAGACCCTGAAAACCTTGTAAACACGATATCTCAAGAAGGGAAACTCTGACAGTTCTCAAACTTAGTACATAGATGCCCCATATTGAGAGGAAGAACCCTATTGTTTTTGGTGGGGGTCAAAGCTCACCTGGGGTCACCGGGGGTCAACCTCTGAAAACCTTGTTAACACAATATCTCGAGGTAGGAAGCTTGGATGAATTTCATACTTTGTATGTAGATGCGTTATGGTAAGAGAAAGAACCCTGTCATTTGTGGTGGAGGTCAAAGGTCATCTGGGGTCACCGGGGGTCAGACCCTGAAAACCTTGTAAACACAATGCCTCGATGTAGAAAGCTTGGATAAATTTTATAGTTTGTATGTAGATGCCTTATAGTAAGAGGAACAATCTTATCATTTTTGGTGGGGTTCAAAGGTCATCTGTGGTCACTGGGGGTCCAACCCTCAAAACCTTGTTAACACAATATCTCAATGTAGGAAGCTTGGATAAATTTGATACTTTGTATGTAGATGCATTATGGTAAGAGGAAGAGTCTCATCATTTTTGGTGGAGGTCAAAGGTCATTTGGGGTCACTGGGGTTAAGCTCTGAAAATCTTGTTAACACGGTATCTCCATGTACAAAGCTTGGATAGATTTCTTACATGGTAAATTGATGTGTTATAGTGAGAAGATGTAACCCACTGTTTTTGGTGGAGTTCAAAGGTCATCTAGGGTGGCTGAGGGTCAAACACTGAAAACCTTGTTAACACAATATCTCAAGGGAGAAAGCTTGGATAGATTTTATACGTAGTATGTGAATGCATTGTGGTGAGAATATGAATGCAATCATTTTTGGTGGAGGTCAAAGGTCATCTTGGGTCAACGTGGGCCAAACACTGAAAAGCTTGTTAACACATATCTCCAGGTAGGAAGCTTGGATAGATTTCATACTTACAGTACTATGTGGATGTGTAATGTTGAAAAGATGGACCCTATTGTTTTTGGTGGAGGTCAAAGGTCGTCTGGGGTCAGCAGAGGTAAAAAAGCAAAATTTCCCAAGAATTCCCAAGAGTTTTATAGGTTCAGCAGAGGTCAAAGAGCAAAATTTTCCAAGATTTCCTAAGATCGTCATCTGGGGTCACCAGAGGTCAAACTGCAAATTTCCCAAGAATTCCCAAAATTAAATAGGAACATAAAACTGTATTTTTCCAACATGTTAAGATAGCATTTGACCATTGACTGAAAGATATGGGACATCATGGCATTATTTGGAATAGAACATATATCATCGAAACCTCAATGCATTTTTGCATTCTGGTTTATTGTTACTGACTAGTTTTGATTGTTTGAACTTTCACCAGAAAATAATTTTCCGTTTTGAAATGGACAATAAATTTGATCTATGTTTCTAAAATAATTTTTGGCTGACTGCTTTCAAGGAATTTCAGGTCAATGAGGCTCTACTTGTATGATCAGCATTGGTGGATCTAAGGCTATAGCTCCTTGTATAAAGTTATCATCCATTGTTTTCATCATTTTGATAAGTGTTCAAAACATGTTAGGGGAAGGGGTCAAAGGTGTGTGTACACTTTCTGTAACTATAATTAGCAATTATTCTTGTTTGCCAAAATTTTTTTCCTCACTTTCAAAGAAGGCTCTTGTAGGGGTGTTGGGGGGGGGGGGGCAAAGGATACATCTTATTAGCTTGTGAAAGTGATGGAAAGTGTATGGCACTTGTATTGTAGGTTTAAACCGAGTCTCATAGAAATGAAGGCAAGAAAGCAGACAACATTAATGTTTGTTTCTATCATTACTGAAGTTTATTGTTAGAGTTTTCTTTTAAATTAAGGATTCTAGAAAGCCATTTATAGTCCATTACATCACACCTACTTGTTTCAAATTCACTGTTGGTAGAAAATGCGATAGCTTGAAATGTATCTCGAAAGCGAAATATAACCAGAATGCAAAAATGCATTGAGGCTTTGATAGTTTGTTTTATTCCAAATAATGCCTTGTTATCCCATTTCTTGAACAGTCACTGATCAAATGCTATCTCAGCATGTTGGAAAAATAGTTTGGTGTTCATACCTGATCTTTGGAATTCTTGGAAAAAATTGCATTTTGACCTCTGGTGCCAACAATTGACGATCTTGGGAATTATTGGGAAATTTTGCTCTTTGACCTCAGATGACCCCAGATGACCTTTAACCTCCAATATAAAACAATAGGGTTCTTCCTCTCACGATAAGGCATTTACATATTAAGTATGAAATTTATCCAAGCTTCCTACCTTGAGATATCGTGTTAAGGTTTTCAGACTTTGACCCATGGTGTCCCCAGATGACCTTTGACCACCAAGAAACAATAGGGTTCTTCTCATCATAGCACATCCACTTACCAAGTATGAAATCTATCCAAGCTTCCAACCTTGAGATATCCTGTAAACAAGGTTTTCAGAGTTTGAACCCCATTGACCCCAGATGACCTTCTACCTCCACCAAAAACAATAGGGTTCTGTCTCTTACCATAATGCATCCACATACTTAGTATGAAATTTATCCTAGCTTCCTAACTTGAGATATTGTGTTAACAAGGTTTTCAGAGTTTGACCCCAGTGACCTCAGATGACCGGTGACCTCAGATGACCTTTGACCTCCATCAAAAACAATAGGGTTCTTCTCAATATGGGTCATATACCTACCAAGTTTGAAAACTTAGTTTCCCTTCTTGAGATATCATGTAAACAAGAAGTGTCACAAACACACACACACACATGGACACACACAAGTCGATTTTACATACAATCCGAGGACCTCATTGTTATTTCCTTTGTGTTTACTTCCTTAACCCTAACCTTGACAATAGACTCTCTATTGTTCAAACTTTCGAGGACTTGACAAATCTATTGAATTTCCTTCAGAGGACCTGAAATCCATTGTTCAGGTCCTCAGTCTGATAGGAAGACAAGTTCACCCACACACACACACACACACACCATCATGAATGCATTGGTTTCTCTTTTCATCGAAACCAAAAACACGATGCATTCATTACTACTCTTAACGAATCTATTAACGAAATTAATGACCATTCCTTCTATGTTTTAGAATTACGTGAATATTCTGCATATATTTAATTCCTGCACTTTCTTTTAGGGGATATACTGTAGGCCTTTTGGTGTAAGATAGACCCTAAGTACAGTGAGGAAGAATAAAGGAAACCTTCACAGTACACCTGACTCTTAATCCAAAACTTCGGGAAGCCTTTGTACTTCTTAGGGAATATGACTAGTAATACAGCAAGACCTACTTAGTTATAATTTGACTCGTTAAAGCGTATATGCATCATTATACTAAACATGTTTTACACATATATTGCATGCAACATTGTGTAGAGTACAGAGCTAGGGTGAAGATGTTGCCCAATGGCCAAAACTGGAGTAGCAACCCAACAGAACGAAAGACATTTCCATATACTTTTCTTGAAAAATTATTCCAGGCCTGAACCAGCATTTTATTTGGGACCAGGTTGACTGCAAACTTCATTACTTTCAAAATAAACACCCTCCAATGTTGCCATCAAATCCATCATCAGAAAGATTACATTCAAAAGAGGTTAAATGGCTACAAACTTCCAAACTATGTATATGTACACTGTAAAACTTTCAAAAAGTCTGTATCACAAGGCTGAACCTCTCCTGCATCTCATGCATAGATTTCATAATTGAACACTCTAACCATAACCTGCTTTTCTTAGTGTGCTATACACAATTACATTTAACGAGTCTCTTCCTGAAAGAAAAAGGTATCTCTTTAAGACCATTTAATCTTTAAACCCAGACATTAAAACCAGGGGCGGCGCCAGGGTATTTCGATGGGGGGGGGGGGGGCAAAGCGTGAGATGAGTGATCGCCGTCTTGGGGGAGGAGTCTAAGGGGAGGGGTCCCCCTCCCCACTGGGAAACTTTTTGTTAATTTAAGGTTGCTCAGATGCAAAATGGTGATGTCTTTGGTACATATTTTGAACTGATCATATATGGCTGGAAAGTTCATAATTTAGTAATTTTAATTTTTGTTTTGGGGAAAGATGCTTTTCTGGGGAAGGGTGTCCCCTCCCTTTGAGAAATTTTTTATTAATTTAAGATCGCTTAGATGCAAAATGGTGATATCTTTGGTATGTTTTTGAACTGGTCATATATGTGAGAAAGTGTTCATAATTTATTGAATTTTAATTTTTGCTTGGGGGAAAGAAGCTTTTCTGGGGAGGGGTGTCCCCTCCCCCTTTGAGAAATTTTTATCCATTTGAGATTGCTTAGATGCAAAATGGTGATGTCTTTGCTATTTTTTGAGCTATCATATATGGCTGAAAAGTGTTAATAATTTTATTGAATTATAAGTTTTCGTTTAGTGAAAGAGGAGAGTAGCCTTTGTTGCCTAAGAGAAGGGTATGTATTCAACAAACCTCCTGAAGCCACCTCCTTTTATGTATGGGTATGTTTTCACTCAAAAATACGTGCGTTGAGTCGATAAAAACACGAAGTATTACGAATATTTTCGTTGCTTCATATATGCATTATACAAGGTATCTAAAGGCTGGCAGGCACCGGAATAGGGCCTCCTGGAAGCTCTGGACTTATTATATGGGTCAAATATATGCCTACCCCACCCTACTGCTTTCTTCTTTCTCCTTCGCTTCCCCTTCTTCTCTTTCGTTTTCTCCTTTTCTTTTTTCCTGTTCTTTTCCTTCTCTCTTTCCCCTGTTCTTGCAAATGATAGGAGGCGGTTGTCACAAGTGAAATGGAAATTTTAATCAAATTTGTAGTAAAATGGCGTGGTTATTCAGGGTTACCGTACTGTTAACCCCTAGCGCTTGTAGGCTAAAGTATTCTGCTGTCTTAAGAATGTAATTGTATAAAACGGGTCCCACTTACTTAGGTATGTCGCTTGGTATGTCGACGTGGCTAAAGAAGAATAGTATGCTAATTTAAGAGAGGCTTAAAGCGTGTGTTACTGTGCGATGCAGTCTTTCTCTTGTACATCAAAATAGGGAAATATTCATTCCATTCGCTGATTCTGTTGCGAAAACGTCAGATAGTTTTGGGACAGGTTACGCAGCGTTCCGGGCAAAAGATTTACAGCGAAAAAGTTACCTCGTTTGCCAAAGTACCTTCTAGGGCTATAACTATCGAGCAAGGGCGTCGAAGTGTAGTGAAGGGTAGTTTTGGGCTTATATTGTGCCGAGGGGCTGTTTCTTGTCTGTCGTGAGAAGCCGGACGTGGTCCAAGCCTGTCGCCTGTTAACGAAAGCCATTCTAACAGTTGGATTATGGTAAGTTCTGTTTATTTTAAAGTACCAATTTCAAAATTGTGTGAGTAGCTTCATTAGAATTTTCCCTGCTTTGGGGCAATTAGGTTAATTCTGCCGAGCACCCGGCATATGGGAATGCAACACGTGGATTGTTACGATGGGTTATGGTTATACGAGCGGAGCTCGTCACTGAAACCCTTTGTGTTTGATGCATTATATTTATTGCAATTTGAACTTTATTCATTTGACATCAAATTGTGACTGCGGAAAAGCAAAAGAAATTATATGTCATTCTATGTCTAAGACTCATGTAGTACTTGAATGTAATGTAGAGCCGGACTGGAAAAGCTCAGTAGGAGTAAGTAGACGTTGCTCGTTGAATGTTATATATGTTGCGTTAAAAACTTTATAGCGGGCAAGGAGTGTGTTGGGCGTGGCAGTCAAATTTGTGTAAATATGTGCATATGTGTGTGTTAATCCCTGAATTAATTTGTTACTCGCATGGGTATGTTGTATGAGGGCGTGTTCGGAGTATTCATCGTCCACCCTTAGATAATTACAACATCGTCATTTATATTATAATTACTAATTTTCAGGCTTTCTACCTTGGGCCTGGGTGATGCATAACATATTACGTGTTTAGAGCAGTGGACGTTCCGTGAAGTACAAGGGCGTCGTGGAATGCTCAATTCACCTTTACCTGTTTACTTGAGGTTTGAGACAGGACGAGCCAGGCACCATACTTTTAGTAATGTATATACTTACCGTAATATTTGAGTGACTTGAACAATCTAGAGTTTGTACAAACCGTTAGCATATCATCACCAAAGTGGATGGACTCAGCTCATAAAGTAATATTGGGATGAGCGCCGTAAGTTAAAATAATGAATTGAAGGAATTAAAGGAATTGACGAACTGAATGGACTATGAACAGATCGAATTGAAACCAAACCGCAGTAACTCGTAGGAAAGAATTGAACGATCGGAAAGCATAGGGAACGCATAATGATGGTCAGGATTTGAAAATGATGGACTGAGAATATATTTCGCTTTTACCTTTAGTTTTCCTTGAAACAGACCTACGGTATCTGGAGAGAATGTATGATGGTGGTCAAGACTTAAAATGATGAACTGAGAGAAAATTCGGTTTTATCTTTAGGTTCTTGTACCAGATTTGTCTTTTCTATAGTTTTGTATTTCTTTATACACTTATTGTTTTGTGGTGCATCACATGGTTAAATTTGTATTTTGAATATATTAGTTTAGTGTGAATGTTAAGAGCTTTTCCTCTTTGAATTTATTTAGTTTTGGTAGTTTGTTTGAAAACCACCCCAGTATACAGGAGAGCAAGTTGAAATCGGGTATGTCACGTGGTTCCCAGTAAATTCTCTAGGATTCCTCTGACAGCGGTTGCCCCCTGCCCCATGTGGCATCGCCCTGTTTTTCTTTGCTCTTTTTCTGATTGACTCAAGATTTCTTCATACAGTAAAGATTGTGTTGTGTACGGCCATGCACCTACTATTTGAAATTCGTTTTCTATGGATTTCTCAGTCGAGACAACACCAAAATAAAGCACAATAAGGCATAGGCGTAGGTAGCTTTTGAGACTGTGGGCTGAATCTTGTTTTGGATCGCTGTCCTGGGGAGGGGTCTGAGGGGGTATTTTAGGGTCCTCAGATGTAATTTGGTGCAACATTTTGGGCAAATTTTAAGGAAAATTACTGCAAATTTTTTACAGTTTTTACTGAAGAGACCAATGAAGGGTTTTTGACCTTGGATATTGGGGGCAGAAGTATGCTTCTGCCCCTCCCCCCAGATTTTTGACTGGGGCTTTAAAGGGGAACTATAGTGGCCATTTGACCCTTTACATATGTGTAGTATACATATAAATACTACAGATAATCTCTACCTGGTGGACCTTACATGAAACCTTTATTAAGAATAATATATTTCAAATTTCCCTCGCTTGCTGGCATGTGCGCAGACATATTCGAAAGAAGACGACTAGATATCAGCTGATTGCTGACGTACAACCTGCACCTCACGATTTCCAGAGCAAAATGTTGCCAGCTCAAATAAATTTAAATAGGCCTTTTTAATTTTTCTGAGTGGTGGTTCAGAATTTCAAAATTATGTATTTTAAATCATAAAAAAATATAGAAAGTATAACAAAAACTTCTGTGGGATTTTTATGCCCCACAGCTGAAAATACTAAATAGTTCTTGCCCATTTATTTTTCGTAGTATTGCAAGAGGATGCTATCAAGGAATACTCTGTTTCAGTGGTTCCATTTTCCGAGCCCATGATATCACGCTGAAGGGCTGTGTTCATAAAGTTCTTCATAAAGATTTCTATACGTAAATGATGATTATCTGTTTTTACTCTTATGTTACCATAAGAACATTAAGAGATTCAACTCTTCGGTAGTAGTCATGAAAACTTAAGGAAACTCTGATCCACTGAGGGAAATTTTTGTCTAACGTATGGAAACACTATTCTCCTTAAAACACCTATACGTGTTCGCGAGGGCCAAGCATTCGTTCGAGACGAAAGTCTTGTGATATTTTCTGATTTAGTGCATATAATGAGGATTTTGCGTAGACACTGTGAAGTACGATATCGATCATTGCATATTTGGTGGAGTACTGGCCTCATTCTTTCAGCAACACCTTGAAATGTCAGTCGAGAGTTGTATTTGAGTCTGCCGGAAGCAAGCCTAACCATTCTCCGCGATGTGTTCCCATCATGGCTGCCTCGAGCTATCGGTAACAGGCACAGCATTTCTTTTTGGTTGAGTAAGCTTCAATCAGACGCATTTTGTCTGATAAGAGACTTCTGTGTATTGTTTGAATATTTTACTTTGAATTTTACAACTTTTATTGGCAGAGTGGCTGTTGAGAGTTTAGAAAAATCTATAACGTTTTGACAAGTATGATCGAATCCCTTCGGACTACGGCGATGCAGTGCAGTGGTCAGTACTGTACCATGCATGTGTGTGATACACCATATAGAGTCAATATGGATTTCGAGCTGCACTTATAGTGTAGGGTGAAGGATTTTCTCGAACTTTTTAACTGGTTAAAAATCATACGTAACAAGTAAGAAGAAGGCTGTATGATGATATTAGATAGTAATGTACAGATTTCTGGATTTTAATGGCAAATTTAACCGCTACATTTTTTGAAAATTAAAGATAGTTTTGACGTTACCGTGAATACTGTAGGTGTGTGCTTACAAACTACACAAGCAGTTGTTGTAAAACCCGCGGCGAGGTGCAGGTGTGACATCACAGTTCCGTTGCATTGTGGGTAATTTCACAATATCATGACTGCCTACGCAGTGGCGTTTAGTGAGTTTCAAAAAATTTTTTGAAAAATTCGTGTTAAATAAGATATTGAGTTATATTAGTTGTTAATGGTATCACAATGCTTGGAAAAATGTGTTCTAAATGTTGTACTTGCTTAGAAAGCTGTACAATTGTTTCCCTTTAACCCCCAGCCCCCCGCTTCCTACGCGTATGCAATAAGGGAGAGATATAATATTACTTTAAAGTTTAATTCATTTTATTAAATGTTTTTTATATTTTTATTGTCAAAATGTTCTTTAATTGATTGAATCATGATACCCCCAGTATATATGTTCACGTTCTAAATTTTAAATGGTCACATGCTGGTAATGGAGAGACAGTAAATGTTTGGGATTGCCAAACATTACATAATCCGGACAGGGGGGAATACCCATAGACGAAAGGTTCACTTGGTCGAAGGTTCACTAAAGACCGAAGATTCCCCCGGACGAAAATATATTCCGAGTTACGGGTAGGGTTGGGGTTTTAGTTAGAGATTCATGGATCAGGCGTAGCCCCTGATGCACAAATTAGCTGTCTGTATTTTTTGGTGTAACTTGCAATGATACGCACCTTTTCTCCAATAGAGGGAAAACTTTTTGCTCTGTGACACCATATGTGTAAGGTCTCACAATAACTTGGCTATAGGGTATACTACTATATTGTTTTAGCTTTACTCTCGGTTCCTATGCCCTTTTTGTTTGCGCGTTATGTAAAATGGCCTTAGTGTTTATGTAATACTTAACCTGCATTCACGTAATCACGTAAACAATGGAGAAAACAGAAAACGTTATCGGTGCCTGGATTGCAAGTTTCAGGTATTTTGTAACGAACAATTTAACTAATATTGTGATAGATGGGTGACATACTGTAACACCTCACCCCACCCCCTACAAAATTATGTGTCTTAAAACGTTTTTTAGACGATTTTATTTTTTGGGTTTAAAAACCATAGGGGGGCAAATGCCTGCCCTGCCCCCCTGTGGCGTCGCGCCTGATTAAAACCCAGGAGCTTCCGGGGGCTTCGCCCCCTGGACCCCCACCAGGGGTCCTAAGGCGGGCCCCTGGACCCCACCCGTCATGGGCTCGCGCTTCGCGCTCGCCGTGCACGCTTCGCGTGCACATTTTCCACAATGCGGTAGTTCACCCCATCCCCCCAAAGTTGAAAAGAAATCTACGCCCCTGTTATTGAGGAATATCATTTCATTAAATCAGCAAGTATACTTGAAGAAATACTGTGTTTAAATACTCAATTAGGAAGTTTACGACAGAATAAAATGGATGGTGTTTTTATACATGCAAAGGGTAGATGGGTTGAATTTGGGGAAAAACCGACTATTTTTTAAATTTGGTGAAGCGGAATACTGTACAGAAGGTCATAACTAAGGTTGAGAGCAGTGATGGTTCTGTCTACACTTCTTAGCTAGACATAATGCATCAAGTAGTTTCATATTACAGGAATTTGTATGATATAGATCGGGCAGTTGACGATAATGCTGATTTAGACACTCTATTGAGTGATCAACTTATTCCCTTTGCTCCTGTTGACATGCTTGCTGGGATGAGTGACCCTATCTCTGAGACTGAAAGTTTGTCTGTTTTGAAAAAATGAAGAATAATAAGTCACCAGGGCCGGACGGTTTCACCGCTGAATTTTACAAAGTATCAGTGGCGTAGCTAGATATTTTCCGTGGGGGGGGGGGGGGCAAAAGCCAAAAATTTCCGACAGATTATCATCTCGGAACCTTTTTTTTTTGCTTTCCGGGCCATTTGAGTCCGACTTTTGATTTTCAAGTTTTTTTTTCGATGTGTAATTCTGCTTAAAAACATAACAAGTGTTGTAAGTGTTTCAAATGAATTGTTTTTAACTTATTTCCGACAGAGACCTTCGGAGGCTTTGTGGGGGGCGACCGCCCCCTGCCCCCTTCTAGCTACGCCACTGCAAAGTATTTTGGGATTCACTGTCACCATTCGTGCTTCGCTCATTTAATTATGGTCTGTATCATGGCAGTTTATCCGTTACACAAAGACAGAGTCTGGTAACATTAATCCCTAAGAAAGATAAGTCTCGTTTACTCCTTAAAAATTGGAGACCGATCCCACTTTTAAATGTCGCTTACAAATTGTTCTCAGGTTGTATCGCTGAACGTATGAAACGTGTTTTACCCTATATAGTAAACACTGATCAAAACGGTTTTCTGAAGGGTAGATTTATTGGTAATAATATAAGGAATTTGTATGACATCATGCATTACTTAGAGAATGAAGATATTCCCGGGTTGCTCTTACTGGCTGATTTCGAAAAAGCGTTCGATTCACTGAGTAGAAAATTCATTTGGAAAGTTTTAGAGGTTTTCAGCTTTAATGACAGTTTTATTACATGGTGTAAGACACTTTGCAATAACATAAACTCTTATGTCCTGGTCAATGGACATGTATCCACTGGTTTTCCAGTTCACAGGGGTGTAGACAGGGTAACCCATTTTCTCCATACCTTTTTATAATCTCAGTTGAAATTCAGGAAATAATGGTTAGACAGGACGATACGGTTATGGGTATTAATATTGGAAATACACATGTTAAAATGAGTTCCTGTGCAGACGATACAATTTTCTTCCTGAATGGGACATCTGAATCTTTAAATGCCTTAATAAGAATTATAAAACAATTTTATAAGATTTCAGGTTTGAGGTTAAATTTGGATAAGTCTAGTCTTATCTGGGTGGGCTCCAAGAAACTTTCAATAGAAAGGATTGGTAATGATTTGGTTTTAGTTGGAATGATGGGAGGTGTTTTACATACCTGGGTATAACTTTTTCATTCTTAAAAGATGAAATGATTACTCTGAATTATAGCAAACGTTTGGATGACATTAAAACTTTGATTAAAATGTGGTCTAAAAGGCAGTTACTGCTCTCGGCAAAGTAGTTGTTCTGAAACCAATATTTCTTACTAAGTTGTCTTATATGGCGACGGTTTTACCTAGTCCCAATGAAGCCTTTTTCACAAGTCTTAATTCAGCTTTATATACTTACAACTGGGGGTCGAGAGATAGAGTCAAAAGAAACCAATTAATTCAAACATACAAACAGGGTGGTCTGAAAATGATCCATGTCCATAATTATTTTAAATCACTTAAATTGCGTTGGATACAAAGGTTTTATTATAATAACGGTTTCTGTTGGGAGAATGTTCTCTCTTCCTATTTAAGAAGAAATTACCCCGTAAAATCTTTCTTAGAACTTGGACATGAGGCAGTTGATACCCTTGTTGTTAAGCTAAATAATATGTTTTGGAAGGAAGTGTTTCAAAGTTGGACTGATGTCCTTGCTATTCATCCATTGGCATACTGTCATTCTATTGATGAATTTGTTGTACAAAATGTCTGGAATAGTGATCTTTTTCTCATTGGCAATCAATGTGTATATCTTTAACAGCTATACGATGGAGGTATTCGTTGTGTGAATGATTTCTTAGACAATGATAGCGAGTTCCTTTCTTATGATACCTTTTGTCGGAGATACAATGCGACTGTAAACTTTTTGACGTACTTTGGCATTGTAAATTCTGTTCGCAAAGTGGCAAGAGAACTGTCTCTTGAATTTAATACTAGTACAAATACCTTTGCCACTTATTACCCAATGTCGTGTAAGATACTCTTTTCTTTTAAACCTGAATGCAAATCCTTTTATGAATTCCTTACAAAAGATTATTCATATGTTAGCAACGCACGCGAAAGTTGGAACGAAAAATAAAATATTAATATAAGTCAGAAATTCTGGGAGAATATAAACTTGAGGCCCTTTATTTCAACGAAAGATACAAAATTGCAATGGCTGCAGTACAGAATCACGAATCATATTCTTAGTTGAAATAATTCTCTTAAGAAAATTAACTTAAGGGATAATGATTTGTGTTCCTTCTGTAGAGTGAATGGTGAAACCATCCAGCACTTACTTTTTATTGCCCAATTGCCTTTAATTTTTGGGAGAAATTAAGAGAACTTATAAGGCTAAAATTAGATTTGGTTTTTGAGATGAATGCTGAAACTATTTTGTCCGGTATCGACTTTGATAATTCTTTGAATTGTATTATTCTATTAGGGAAGTATTTTCTTTGGAGGAGTAAATATTTATTTGTTAAGCCTACAATAGAGGCATTCATTTCTTTTGTAAAAAAGTATTATCACATCCAGAAATATGGAGCATCAGTTACTGATCGTTTAAATTCTTTTAACGAAGAATGGTATAAATGGAATTTATTATTTGCGTAAGACAGTAGTTTTGTTACATGTAAACTTGTGAGAACAAATATATATATATATATATATATATATATATATATATATATATATATAGGTCGATAAAGGTTGTAAAAGTGCTTAAAGTTTGCGGAAAATTCCACGACGTTTCGAGTATAGACTCTTCTCAGGTGGCAAAGAAATGCAACTGAATAACAAAGAAGTAGAAATAGAGAAGAAACACATTGAAGAAAGGCACGAACAAACCGGTCGCACAGAACGAACACGGTGTAAAAAAGCGAAAGAAGGCTGAAAAAAACTGGTAAAAAGTCATGAAAAGGGGAACAGGTTAAAAAAGGTCCATTCTAATGTTAAGACCGTGTGGGGAGAGGGTCCCGAGTTTCATGATAAGCCGGTTTTCGGCGGTCTGACGATCACGGTCAGAACCTCTGCACATTAAGGCTGCAGTAACGGCCAAGTCTTTAATTGAGGCACGGTGATGGGGGATTGAAATGAGTGGCGACCGGATAACCTTGAAGGTTTTGTTTGATGGACCTGAGGTGTTCAGTTATTCGGTCAGCCAGGCGGCGTTTGGTTTCTCCCACATACAGGCAATTGCAACGTCCACAAACTAAAATGTAAACCAAGTTTGTGGAAGTGCAGGTGAAGTGTTGGTTCACACTAAATCTGTTGCCGTTAGAACCCAAAATATTGATAAGTGTGTTCTTGCCAACCACTGGGCATGTGTTGCACCTACTACGACCACAGGGAAATGTACCTGGGGTGTTGTCAGTTGGTTGTTGTGGGTGGGAAGCCCGAACTAAGTGCTTGGAAATGTTCTTTTCAACTCTGAAGGCCGTAATGGGGGGCTCAGGGAAAAGGTCACGGGTTGAAGGGTCTTTTCGAAGAGTCTCTATATTCCTGTAAATGGCACAAATGATGGGGCGTACCGATGGGTGATGGGAAATTACCAAAGGAATTCGTAGATCTACGAATCTACGAATTCCTTTGGTTACTGCAGCCTTAATGTGCAGAGGTTCTGACCGTGATCGTCAGACCGCCGAAAACCGGCTTATCATGAAACTCGGGACCCTCTCCCCACACGGTCTTAACATTAGAATGGACCTTTTTTAACCTGTTCCCCTTTTCATGACTTTTTACCAGTTTTTTTCAGCCTTCTTTCGCTTTTTTACACCGTGTTCGTTCTGTGCGACCGGTTTGTTCGTGCCTTTCTTCAATGTGTTTCTTCTCTATTTCTACTTCTTTGTTATTCAGTTGCATTTCTTTGCCACCTGATGAAGAGTCTATACTCGAAACGTCGTGGAATTTTCCGCAAACTTTAAGCACTTTTTACAACCTTTATCGACCTACATACTACTCTAGTGCTCCGCAGTATTTCGACCCTATATATATATATATATATATATATATATATATATATATATATATAATTATATATATATATATATTATATATATATATATATATATATATTAAAGATGAAAAACAGAAGACACCAGACACTCGAAATATTAAAATAACCCATAAAAGTTTAATAAAACTCGAACAGAGAAAGTGGATTATCAAATCTTCAAGGCAACTTGGTGATAAAACTGGTATAACGTTTAACAGGTTAAAAGTGTAAAAATGTACGACGTTTCGGAAAGGTATACTTTCCTTGATCACGTACTAGAGCAAACTGATAGAAAAATCGGAAAAGAACGGCTAAGGACAGCTGGAGAAAGTCTACAAGCTCCACGTCGCGTCTTTTACATTCAAGCCTACTGGTGCAAAACTATTAAGCCGATAAATCCATTTTAACTCTACTGCTTCCCGGGTTGTCTTACTATTGTTGTGGACCTTTTCGACACCTATAAGCTCGAAATTGCTACAGCTTTGAAAATGTTTGCCCAATGGTGTATTCGCTTTTCGAAATTCTTGCCTATGACCACGGTGTCTGATCCTAAGCTCCTCTCCTGTCTCACCCACGTACTGCTTTTACAATCCAGGCAGTTAACTAAATACACCAAGCCTTGAGTACAGCAAGTGATGGAATGGAATGTATTGAAGTTTTGGCCGGTAGAGAAGCTACGAACCTATTTGGTTTCTTTAAGCGAAGCACAAGTGACACACCGAACGGAATGTGTCTTGAAACACCCCTTAATCTCACCTCCTGAATGATTAGGTAACTTTGCTCTGACTATAGCAGGGACCTCAGGTTGGGGGCTGTCTAAAATTTACGGCGGGGGGATTTGGGAGCTTGTCACGGAAGGTATCAGACATCTGCAAAATAGAGAAATGCTTTTTAATGATTTGAGCCAAAGGAGGCAGACGTGGGTTACGAGTGGTAACAAAAGGAGCAGCAATCTGCCTTTGCTTTTTCATCTCAGTTCTAGGATGAAGCAATTTGTCACGGGGGACATTCTTAGCTTTACTTACTTTATTTTTAACTTTGGAAGCGGGATAACCACGTTTTACTAAATTTTGTTGGAGATTATCAAGACCCCTATTAGGTCCCTCTCATCAGTACAAAAGCTTTGATCCTAAGAGCCTGGCCATAGGCTAAATTATCAAGCCACCGTATATAAATTATCAGATATATATATATATATATATATATATATATATATATATATATATATATATATATATATATCTATATATATATATATATACTGACTCGTGTCTTCTTTTTGTTGAAGAACTCAGTGCACAACTCATGAGTATCTAGTTCAGGGGTGGGGAACCTTTTCTCTCTGACGGGCCGTTTAAAACGTCATAATCCACTCGCGGGCCGCACACAGTTGGGTTTAAAAAGCTTTCCAAAACAGGCCGTGGAGGGTCTAGAGGAGAACTCTAGGCAAGAACTGGGGCGAAGCCCGGAAGCTCTGTGATTTGTTTTGCAGTGCTACTACATTTTACTTGTGAAGAACTTAACCACACTATAAAAAATTTCTGTTGATTTACAGAAAATACAACAAGGAAATAAATAAGAAATACAGAAAATTTCTGGCAATTAATTGCCAGAACATTTGTTTAGTTTATTTTCTGTAAATTTACATTTTACAATTAAAATTTTTAACAGTGCATTTTTCCAGTCTTCGAAGTGTGTTGAATGATCTTTCACATTCAGCAGATGAAACCGGCTGTCGGACCAACAGTATACGGTAGCTTAATCAGAGAAAATATGTTTGGTAGTGCTCTTGCTTTTTGTGGAGCTTCACGAAGGGTTCTGATGCATTCTTGTAAACCAGTTACTGACTATTTCTTCCGTTAAAATTCCGAAGTCTCGGTGGCCTAGTTCTTTCATGATATTACACTGGGTCCGATACAATTCCGAATCTGGAGAAAAGTAGTGCGGCTCAGCTCAGTTGGTTCGTGGATTCTGATGATGGTAAGGTTTATGAGGACCCCGAAAATGTAAATGTCGCAGTCCAGTCGTCAACGGGCAATATTTGGTTGCTACGAAGGACCGTCATACTGCTTAATTTTCGAACATCATTAATTATGGTTATAAGTGTTTGTTGTTAATTTTAGTTTGGTTTGAATCGACGGTTTTCCTCCTAAAAGTTTAGAGGGTCCGTACTCTCACTGAAAAATTTAAGGGGTACGTGTCCCCCGGTCCCCCCCCCCCCGGCCGCTTCCGCCGCCTATTTGTATAGTTTTTGTCATGAAATAGTCACTATGTCCGACACTGTAAAACAGCTTTATTGAAATGTGATGTAACTCACCCTGACTGTTCGACGGGGATGAGTTGACGGTATTAGTAGTCAGGTGCGTCGGGTTGCAGTCGGATTGTACGTTAAGCATACCCGCAACACACAGGCATACCAAGTCTCATGCCTCCGGCAAGAGACACACGCCTCGGAACTGAAAATCACGCTCAACTAACCCAATCTCAAGCCTAAGCTATCTTTGGAAAAAAAAAAAGAAAAGCGAAGGTTCAAATTTTCCTGAAATTCCAGATGTAAAGTCCAAACTTACGTCGCAACACTACAGCATGCATTCCACGCTTGCACTGAGCAGGGAGTTGCTATTTGTCAAATAGCAACTCCCTGCACTGAGTTAAAGCATCGCGTTCGCGGTACCCTGTCACTATAGTATACAGAATAGACCTACGTTGACAGAGACAATTTTGAATTGCGGGGGCTAATCATCAAAGCGACCCAATATGTTCAATAAAATAATTGCAGTTTAAGGCAGCCCAATATGCCCACGGCAGATAAGGTGCGGGGGCTAAAGCCCCCGTACCCCCCCCCCCCCCGTCTCCGCGGTCCCTGCCTTTGCCACGATTTCTTTTGCCATTTTTTGCCATTTCGTACATTTTTGGTGCTCTCTGCATACGGTTATCATGAGTCGCCTTAGATTGAGAGCATGGTGGCCTATTGGTTAAGGTGCTGGACTTTTGGTCTAAAGATTGACGGTTCAAATCCTGCCTGGGTCATTGTGTTGTGTCCTTGGGCAAGATGCCTTATCTCGATTGCCTCTCTCCACCCAGGGGTTAAAGGCAATAGGCAGTCGCCCCAAAATTTTCTTTGAAAAATCGGCAAACTCTTGTAGATCTCCTCTTATTGCATTACAAGCACCTCTGAAGATGTTTTGAACATAACTATTACAAACAATAGGTAAAGCAAGGAGAAATTCTCCTTAAATTTCACAATGCAACAACAAAGATATTGTCACATGATCAAAATAGGCCAGTCATGAACTAGAGTGACAGGATACACTCACTCTGATTGGGGTGACTGCATACTGCCTTTAAATGGGTACCTGTGAGGTGAATTGTCGTTGGGCTCGCCGTTAGAGCTGCTGCCGCTCTGGAGGGATTGTTTCCGGGATGATTTACCCTTGAGCAGGGGTAATATTGTGCTGCGCCTTTGATTAGGATTGCCTAGATATGGCGCATTAAAAATGCAAGTATTAATTATCTCACGCCCAGCCACTCACTCACCTTGACATCTCTGAACACATTGACTAGGTGGATATATTCAAAAGGCTATTTTTAAGTTACATGTCACATGGGGTCGGGAACACTGTGCCGTTCTCTGATTTGCACACACCTACTGTAACCGAGCCACTGCACTTTATTGATATCGTAATTTGTTCTTACACATTTCCATCGTTCGAACGTTTCAAGAAGTCATTTGAGCATTAAAATCCTTCAGTTTAAGTCGAGGGGCGACAATGAGAATACGAAAAACTTTGAGATTTGAAAATGAAGGATTATGGTCAACTAAAATTCAAAACGAGCAACTCGTCTCGAAAGTAGATCCGTACGTTGTACGTGCATGTTGGGGGCACTGAGCACCTTAAGTATTGCGTATAAAGCCGCAGTAACTAGTCACCACAGATACTTCATGGTCTATGCAAGTCATGAACAAAAGTGCGTTTGTCCAGTGTGCCTAGTCATTAAATACATGTCAATGGTGTACTACACTGTTTGTGCTATGACGGTAGATCTACGGAAGTACCATCTTGAGAGCTAGTGAACCCTACATCTTAGAACGCCATTTTGTAAGTCTAGTTGTCCAGCGCATGTGGAGTCTTCCCTCCCAACAAACCACGTTCTACGTCTAATTAAGATTATTTTTGTGAAATATAATCAGTGGGAATGTTTGCAAAGATTTTAGATTTCTGAGTTCCTCCATTGCTGTAAATTTCTAAAATGCCTTCCAGTTATATTCTGTTCACACCTGAACATTTGGATGCTGAGCGATCATGGCAAAACATCATCAATGGCGACCAAACGGAATACAATGTCCTTCCGCTTTGAAATCATACGCTCAATGCAGTGGCGTAGCTAGGGGGGGCAGGGGGCGGTCGCGCCCCCCACAAAGCCTCCGAAGGCCTCTGTCGGAAATTTCTAGTCTCTGTCGGAAATAAGTTAAAAAAATTCATTTGAAACACTTACAACACTTGTTATGTTTTAAAGCAGAATTACGCATCGAAATGTGAACTTGAAAATCAAAAGTCGGACTCAAATTGTCCGGAAAGCAAAAAAAAAAAAAAAAAAGGTCCCCAGATAAAAATCTGTTGGAAACTTTTTGCTTTTGCCCCCCCCCCCCCACGGAAAATATCTAGCTACGCCACTGGCTCAATGGAACATGCTTAACAAATGTACAATGTAAACAAATATCTAACTGGGCGTAATTCGCGTTCGTAAAGGATGCGTTATCTGAAATACGATTCCGTAGACGTAGCCACAGAGGCTACGTAAATAACTTCATGATAATTAATGCACACGTCATCAGAGCTGGTAAGGGGGTGGAGTCAACATAAGAGACCGCTACTAGTCAGGGACGTTTTGGATTGTTGCATTTTTTTTTTTTTTTTTTTGCTATATTTGGTAAAACTTTGATAAGATGTAGAGTAGACATCAGACAATCAGAAAAGTATGTGCTCTATTTTTTTTCATGTGCAAGGGCCCGGGTAGACAGCCAATTCAAAATGGCCGCCATTTTGATCATTTTGGCTGATTTGGCTCAAGAAAGGCTCTGTTGCGCCAAGATTTGGGGTCTAAAACTTTTTTAGGAGTAAAGGTGGTAAAGTAAAGACAGCTTCTCACAATATACTGAAAGTTTTCCCCAAAATACTGATCCGTTTTGTTGTAGTGACCTGTCGAAGATGGCCCTTTTCGCCCAAATCGGCAATTTTGGCAAGTTTGGCGCCGGGGGCAAATTTGAGTACCAGATTCTCTTACTTAAAGTGTGTATTCCAACGACCTTAACTTTTGTTAATGGGTAGTCTTATAACCAGGTAGTATGTCGGGAAAACTTGGACTCCCAGATTAAAACCTACATGAAATGAGAGGTACTGAAAATTCGCAATTTCTTTGTATTTCGTCGGGAAATTTTGGCCTCTTGGATCATTTTTTATGCCCAATATTTCCTTCAATTGAACAACTAGATCTACTGATCTCTCTGCTATTCAAAGAAAAGTGGATTGTTAAGACACACATCAATTTTGAAAATTTTAAAAGCAGACAAATTTTCCATTGGTATGGACCCTACACAGCTAAAACATCAATATTTTCATTTTTCACTCATGAAAAATACAAGTTTTGGCACAACAAGACAAGTTTGGACAATTATCATTCTCTTTTAGAGCAGCACAAGATTTTCCATCTTCACAAAATTGGTACTCAAGTGCCTCAGTAGTACACAGAAAAAATTGCGCTGGTAGATGAAAACGGAATATTGAATAAAGGAAACTCAAATATTGAAATTATTCATTTTTAGTAAAAAATATCATAGGTAAAAGGGCATTTTGGGGCAGTAATATCTCTAATACTGTACCATTAAGATCGGTGCTACATACAGGGTGGTATACTATGATTTCTGAGAGAGCGCCATCTTTTCTGCTTCAGCGTCTGCTCCCGTTGCTAGGTGGGACAGGACCCGATATCTTAGAAAAATGCACAATAGACCTTATGCATATGATTATGGGAGGCCATCAGGGCAAAAAAGACAACAATAAAATATTATTAAAAACTCAAATAAATAAAATAAATTACAGAAAAACAAATGAAGAAAAAAATAAAAAGGATGGAAATGAAAAAATATTAAAAAGAATAAAAAAAAAATCCCCAAAAGACATATTAAAAAGATATAAACGACAACGAAAAATATTACAAAGCTAAAACAAATCATCAGGGCAAAACATACATTTAGCAAAAATACATTTCAATTACAAAAACAAATTTAAAAGGGAAAAATATACCAAGTCGAAATTTTTTAAGTAAAACAAGCCAAAAAATACATTTCAAGAATGAAAAATTTGACTTGGCCTTGGACTCGGACTTGACCTTACGGACTTGGACTCGAGCTTGGTGGACTTGACTACAGTCCTGCCTAACAGTAACAACCGTTAGGCTAGCCTAGTTCGGGGAACAAACGTAACTTAAGCAGTAACTTAGGGCCTAGCCTAGCCTACGTACTGTAACTTAGGCTAAACTACGTGACAACTGTAAAGATAGGCCTAGGCCTAACTTTACTTAGGCCTCCACTTACACGAAAGAATGTTGCTGAATAGTTTTAAATGATTTCTCCATTACACCGTAAACTTTACTTTAATATACACTCTACAGGATAGGACAATTTACCTGCAAACAACGACACTGCACTGTAGCTGACCTGGGTGTAGGCCGTTCTCCCTCTCTTGATAGCTAGCTTTGGCCTGAAAACCCTGCTTCTCTAACTTAATCTCGTCTATTAGGCTGCACATAACAGCAGGCTTACTGAACTATCAGCGCAGGCTCACTAACTTTGAAAACGCCCTCTATATTTTCTGGTTTTGTCTTTTTCGCGTTTTGTCTTTTTCCTGGTTTTGTCTTTTAGTTCGCGTTTTGTATGATTTTGGATTTTGTCTTTTGGGTTGATTGCAACAATTTTTTTTCGGTGTAAATTTTACGTTCTTTAATTCATGCGTTTGAGTCTTTATTTTGTGAGTGAAATCACATTTTTTTTTAATTTGATTTTATTGAAATATTTGCATTTTTGGAGAATTATTTCCTGAGAGAAGTACACTTTGTTTTTCGAAACAATACAGTTTGAAATAATAACTTTTATTTTCGTTTTAGTTGGCTTTTGGTTTTTTGTTTTGGTTTTCATTTCGAAGAAAAGAATCTTAAGATTTAAAATATAACTATTTTTTTTATTTTTATATGCTTTTGGGAAAAATGTAATTTTTTCGTTCTTGATTTTTGTTTTTTGCTTGTTTGAGCCTTTTTAATATTTTTCATTGTCGTTTTAATCTTTTTAATTTGTCTTTTGTGGACTTTTTTTACTCTTTTCATATTTTTTCATTGTCATCTTTTTTATTTTTTTCTTAATTTGTTTTTCTATAATTTATTTTATTTATTTGAGTTTTTTTTATAATATTTCATTGTTGTTGTTTTTTTTTTTGCCCTGATGGCCTCCCATATATGATGTCACAAAGGGGAAAGTGCTTCCTCCTTTGGAGGAAAATGGAAGAAAAGCGCGCATCTTTGCAAGTGACGTCAATCAGGGAGTTGCTATTTGACAACTCCCTGCACCAATAAATGCAGACAGCTGATTTGTCAACCAATTGTATACGCGCGTAAGTCTACTACACATGCGGCGAAATCCACGCCGTTCATGCACGTGTGCTTATTAGGTGCGTTCGACTTGGCGACTCGAGTAGCTCGGGTTGTCGCTCCGCTGGAAAAAAAACGTCACTGATACGTCACATCTCGAGCCGGCCAAAGTGGCCGGCCACCAGAGGTCGGCCACTTGAGCCAAGTGACGTAATTTACGTCACACATAGTCTACCAGTGTTATAAACTATCGCTACCCACACAGTAAGTGCTTCCTTTGGAAAGAAAATATCGATGATTGTGAAAAGTGGCGCGGAACAACTGTTCACAAGAAGTGACACACGGTTGTGTTAATGAACAGTTCTGAGCAATTGTAGTCATAAGTGTCGTTCTCGGTGTATCTGATGAAAGGCGCGATCAGCGATCAGTGTAATTACTTGAGTCAACATACAAACACTGTAGCGTCAGTGTAATAAGGTGTTCGGCAAAATTTTGAACGCCAAGAAGAAAGGAAATGGCATTGGGATACGCCGACTTGAACTGCAATGATACTAACCCTTGCATTTCACTGTTATTTAAGTAGGGCCGAGATAATTAGCGTCGAAATCGCAAACTTCTCCGCTAGTACGGGCAGTTATGTCAAACTCCTAACTGTCCGTTATTTCTTCACCTGAGTTTAAACAAAGCACGCACTCGCATAGCCATCAATACCGGTATTTCGACTCGAGCTACCATTCGGGTTACCGGCTCAACACGCATGCATATAGCCCCAACTGTTGACGTCAGAGTGACGTCAAAGAGACATAACTCCAGTCGCCCAGTCGAACGCACCTGTTACATTGTTTTCACCCAAAATGACGTCAGTGTGATGTCAATGCATAAGGTCTATTGATTCTTTGAGCTTAGGGATTCCAAAGAGCAAGTGCATTCATATCGAATAGTCACCCAAAAGGCTTCGAAAGGGAGTCATAGTGAACTAGCTATCTGTTCAGTAAAAATGTTTATAAAGCCAGTCTTTCTTCGATGAGTACTCGTTTACAGTTCAAAAGTCTTGAAAATGTCGGTGATTATCTACGTTGACAATTTGACATCCCTATACTAAAAGTGGAACAATCAGTACCAAGACGGCCCTGGGAAAAGCCCGTGAGTGCATGACCAGCTCAAGCTATGGTACTGTACAGTGTACGGCAGTGTTTCCACTCTTCCCGAAATTACCCGAAATTCGGGAAATCTGGGTGGTCTTCAGGAAATTTTCGGGAAGGGGGATAATTTCGGGAAATTTCGGGAAATCCCGAAATGGCGTTTGGCGTATGGAAATGACGTATGGCTTCACAGGGTGAAATCCTGGATGAGACATTAAAGTAGCATAAAAGAAGCGTTATTGAAGATATCAGGAAATACCAAGCCGATTTCAGGAAATTTTAGATTCCATTTCAGGAAAAATGAAAATAGAGTGTGGAAACACTGATGCACGGTACATTTACCTGTCGGGCCTGCAAGAATACATACACAGGGGCGGATTTAGGGGGGCCCAGGGGGCCCGGGCCCCCCTCCTTCCAAAAATTTTTGAAGTTTTTTTTCAATGCCATGAAACAAATGACAAGGCCCTATTCCAATTAAATAGGACTTTGTGATGTGTCGGAGTGAAATTCAAATTTGTTCATTACTTAAATTTCTACCTCAGAAAATAAGTCTTATGTTAATAATTCTGTTACTGACCTCCGGCTGATATCATTTTGGCTTATATTGGTCACAGTAACTTTTTCCGGGCATATTGCAAGGGGTCACCCATGAGCTCTGCATTGGATTGCTAACTTCAGTCAATTACCGACTGGGCCCACAGCATTGGGAACACTGCTTCTACTTTCAAG
The DNA here is from genome assembly GCA_029531755.1 of Holothuria leucospilota. Lineage (NCBI taxonomy): Eukaryota > Metazoa > Echinodermata > Holothuroidea > Aspidochirotida > Holothuriidae > Holothuria > Holothuria leucospilota. The sequence continues at coordinate 14,787,205 of CM055980.1, read as the reverse complement.
GGAATTTCAGAATTCTTTAATATTTAGAGGAATATTTTCAACAACCTCAGGCTTTTAACTATAACTTGCTGTAACTTGCTGCAACATTAGCATCTTCTTTAAGCTTTGTGATTTACTTTAATGAAATGTTCTTCGAATTTAGGGTAATAATTGAAAAGAAGACTTCAATTCGGGAAACTGCCATCCTAATATGTGGACAACATAGGCTACTCTCCTCTTTCATCCAACCGAAATTTAAATTTCACTAAATTATGAGCATTTTCCAGCCATATACGATCAGTTTCAAAAATATACTACAGACATCACCATTTTGCATCTAAGCAATCTTAAATTAACAAACATTTTCTCAAAGGGGAGGGGTCACCCTCCCCTTAGACCCCTCCCCAGAAAAGCATCTTCCTCCCAACCAAAAATTAAATTGACCGAACACTTTCCAGCCATGTATGATCAGTTTCAAAAAATATACCAAAGACATCACCATTTTGCATCTGAGCAACCTTAAATTAACAAAAATTTTCTCAAAAGGAAGGGGACCCCTCCCCCTTAGACCCCTCCCCCAGGACGGTGATCACTCATCACATACTTAACCTCCTATCAAAATACCCTGGCACCACCCCTGGTGCACCACCTCTCCCTTAGATCCCTCCCCCAGATCGGACTTTTATACAAATCACTATGACCTGGGTCCCCCCTTCTGACAAATCCTGGATCCGCCACTGATACAGATAGTATAGTATCGTCTTTCCATCCCAGGGATTTAATTTACATTTCCTGTTGGAAGTCATTTCCAACCAGAAGTAAGTTCTTAGCAAATCTAGGATATGCATCATCGTAACATACAGATTTGCAAATAAGTTTTACTGGGAGTTGGGAGTTGTTTTTAACGTCTTATGAATTTAATGCGTTGGACCATGACATACACTACACTTCACTGTACAGCTCAGGGTTGCCATATTGGCCGATTACCGGCCAAATCGCGTAAATTTGGCATATTTTGAACCTCTTTGGCCGATGCGTTTCCTCAGCTACGGCAAAAGCGATTTTGGCCGATTTAAGGCTGATTTTGGCCGATTTAAGGCTGATTTTGGCCGATTTAAGGCTGATTTTGGCCGATTTTGATTTCGGGGGTATGCAGCTAGTAATAAATGTATTCACATTCCTTACCCCGTTTGTGCGGATTATTCATCGTACACAGACCACACGCAAGTTCCGGCCCGAATAGTTCCCTATTTTTAGCACACGCGGGGAAAAGTAACACCTGTCAGAACTCTGGACCAATCTGAGCAGCTGGTCTCTGCTTGCAACAGAGTGCCAGGGTACACAATTGATACAGAATACGCCGCAGATACAGAATAACGCCCGGTAAATATCATTTGGCATATTTTTACCGTTTTGGCTGATTTTCGGCACATATTTGGCCGATGAATGATGGAACAATCTGGCAACCCTGGTACAGCTGTGCATTAGCAGAACTAGTCTTGCCCAAGCCGGTATTATTAGTATTACAGTAGTTGTACACACTAACGAACGTCTGTACAAGAGCAATTGTGAACACGCCCTCTATTAGCCTTCAAATTTCATTTCTATAATATAGTAATGAAAGAGATACTAGAGTACGTACAGTCTGGTTGACAAGCGCCCCCACTATAGGAACTAGTGTGGATAAAGTAAGTGCTGTACTTATTTACTAACGTCTTGACCAAAGACACTATAGCGCCGTAGGCGCAAGACCGCTTACTCTGCCTCTAAAACCGTAGTACGTCATGGGGCGAAGTATCCGCCATTTTAGTAAGCAAACGCCGGGACGCTGATATGTACGTAACGTACCGAGAGTGTGTACGAGTAAGTCATAGACGACTGATTGGTCAAAATTGCAAAAATGGAAGAAAAATTAGTCACCTAAATGTAATGAAAATTATAAGCTATTGTTGACGAAAGTTTAACCGTGATGTCAGAGAGTTGATGCTAAACATTGTTTATTTGATACGTTGATAACTAATCAAAGGGAGATAACTCCAAAACCAGTAGCGTACCCAGGATTGTGTCATGAGGAGGGTTTTAGAGTACGACACGAGGGAAAGGTCTAAGGGGAGGGAGAAAAACGGCTATTTTAGGTCTCCAGATGCAAAATGGTGCAATGTTTGTGCCTCAAATGTAATAACGTTTATAGTGATCATGTGTTTTTTGCAATTATTTTTTTCAAGGTTGGGTCATGGGGGGGGGGAGGGTTTCAACCCCCAAAACCCTCCCCGTGGCTACGCCACTGTCCAAAACTACCGGACGGATTCATGCGCGGTTTTCAGCTACTGGTAGTGGAAATTTGCTCCATAATAGGAGCAGGCCATGGGCCAGAGGCACCCACGGGCAACCCCCCCCCCCCCCGCACAAATCTTTGACCCAATATTTTTTGGAAACCTTATAGGTCCCCTGAACACGAAATCAAGAAGTAACAGCAAACACTTTCGATTTCACTCATTCAAAATGGCTCCCAAAAATGGCGGCAAAAATTATATTTTGTATTAAATAATAATAAGTTAATATTCCTAAAAATATTTTTAAGGCATCGAATGTTAAAACTTGATCATATTTTATGACAAAAATTCCAAAATTAATTTTTGAGACTATTTTTGTGAGGTTTCGGTTAACCAAGATGGCGAAAAAACCAAATAGCGGCCAATGCAATAATTATGCCAGTATAACATAATAATAGTAAAAATATTCATTAAAAATACTTTTGAACACAGGCAAAGTTAACCTGTGTCCATTTCCTGTTGTAAATATGCAAAAAGTTTTTGTGGACATTTATTTAGGATCTGAGTCAACCAAGATGGCGGATATAGCAAAATGACCTCTAATGTTAAAATTTCTATATATCACAATCATAGGGAAAATCATCCTTAAAATTATATTTGAGACAGTTGCTCTTTATATTTGGCCATATTTTGTGCCAATTAATTTGAACGTATTTTTCAAAACATTTTCTTAGAATTTAGGTCAATCAAAATGGAGGGAAAAGCAAAATGGCGGCCAGTGATATTTTATAAAAATAAGGCAAATCATCCTTAAAAATATTTCTAACACCTTTAAACCTAAAATCTATCCATAAACTTTCTGAACAGTTATTACAGAAAATGGACTGAGTTTAGATGTAAATGTGTTGAAAATATTTTTAATGATTACAAGTTATCATCTATTATTATGCTACATTGTTACTATACCATAAGCGGCCATTTTGCTTTTTCCGCCATCTTGGTTGACATGAATTCCAACAAAAATGTTCTAAAGAATATTTAATTATTTGGCATGAACCATGACCATATTTTAAGAGTCGGTGCGTCCAACTTATTTTTCATGAATATTTTTCACATTATTTCAATATATTATCCCAGCCAACATGCCCAGCTGGGCCCCAGCTGGGTTTTAGATGGGAAAGCTGGGCTTAGGTGGGCTGACGGATGTAATTGGGATATTGGTGTTTTGAACAAGCCAGACTTGCTAATGGCACGATGAGAATGTGGAAAAAGATTTTTTCGTTATTTCTGTAATCTTTTGTCCGAAATTGTTTTCAGTTTTTTCCGGGTTTTAGCTGGGTTTTTGCTGGGCTTCCCCATATTTTAGAGCCCGGCAATAGCCCAGTTGGTGCCCAGCTGGGCACGTTTGGAATTAAATGCCCTCAACTGAATTTTTTTTGCTGTTTCAGACAACGTTGAAAGTTTTCTTGAAAATAAAATTGCAAGACACAAAATAATCCAAGTTTTGTAATTGGGCTAGAGCTGGGATATTGATGAGTTTCCCAAACCAGAGGAGCCCAAACGGGACCCAGCTGGGGAAACACATTCATGTATGAATGCTATTTCACTCTTTTAAAATTCCTTTTGTTAACTTTTCGTAGTATTGGCGCTTTTAGGTTAAAGGTAGGCATGCGTATTTAAAATGAAGTTCATCTTCGAAGTTTATTTTGTTTTAATGGGCTCTAGCCTGGCTAAAGCTGGGCTAGCCCAATATGTTTGGCCCAGCTGGGGCCCAGATGGGGCCCAGATGGGCCAAATTAGGAAAATTTTCAAAACATAATTTTATTGAGGTGATTAACTCTTTTTGATTCAGAAAATGTATGTCCTAGGTATTTTATCATAAATCTTTTTTTTTTTAACTAAACAAGTGGGAATTTTTGGCAAAAACAATTTGAGAAAAGTATATGTTTTAAATGATGTAAAATTATATTGGAACACCAGGTTTATACACCTTTCATCTTAATGGAGCATTCCAAATTTTTCAAAGGAAATTTGTGTTTATCACTTAATGCGGGTCTAATTGAAATGAAGTGAAGCTGGCAATGGTGAATTCTTGCAGAAAACCATGTTTCTCAATTGTTCAAAACAACATTAAGAAGGAGAAATTGAAATATCCTGAAGAAAATTGCATTCTCAATCGTTAATAATAACAAACAAGTGTCACTGAATATATATAATAGCCAAACCAAACTATTTACTTAAACAAGAACTTTCCAGCAATATACTTCTACCTTTGAAAGTGGCTGGCATTAGTAATGACGGTAGCTTTTAAGTCTTGTAGAAGGAAAGTAAGCCAGTTGGACCCCCAAGTGGGACCAACCTCAGCTGGGGTAGCCCAGTTGGGGCCCACATGGGAACACCTGACAAACACGGATTTTCTCCAGCTTAGGCCCAGCATGTAGCCCAGATGAGGCCCGACTCCAGCCCAGATGGGCTAGCCCAGTTGGGGCCCAACCGGGAACACCTGACAAACACGGATTTGCCCCAGGATAAGCCCAGCGGGGGCCCAGATGGGGCCCGACTCCAGCCCAGATGGGCTAGCCCAGTTGAGGCCCAACCGGGAACACCTGACAAACACGAATTTGCCCCAGAATAAGCCCAGCAGGGGCCCAGATGGGGCCCGACTCCAGCCCAGATGGGCTAGCCCAGTTGGGGCCCAACTGGGAACACCTGACAAACAGATTGGCCCCAGCTGGGACCCAGAATGTAGCCCAGCAGGGACCCAGTTGGGGCCCACCTGGGAATGTTGGCTGGGATAATAATTACATGGACAGCCATTTTGGAAAATCTGCCATCTTGGTTGACTGCATCTCACTAAAACAGTCTCAAAAATTAATTTTGGAATTTTTGTCATAAAATATGACCAAATTTTAATAGTCGATGCCTCAAAATATTTTCAGGAATATATTAAGTTTTAATATATTTTAATACAAAATATTCATAAATTTTGCCACCATTTTGTTTTTGGCAGTAATTTTGAATAAGTGAGACCTAAAATATTTACTGTTACCACTTGTTTCTGCGTTCAGGGGACCCTAAGGTTTCAAAAAAAATATTGGGTCGGAGAGTTGCGGGTTGGGGTGCCTTGAGGTGCTTCTTGCCCATGGCCTATAATATATGTAGTTTTCATTTAGTGTTGGACTGTTCTTTGAATTAGTATTTAAAAGAAAAGTCTAACACTAAATGAAAATACCAAACCCAACAGTGAAACTCCCATTGACGTAGCATCGTTGGTTATCGAGATATTGATTTTATGAACGTCAGGTCAACGCATTTACAACACGCACCGTTTTTCGCGTTCCATACGATGCATCAAAGCTGCTTACTAAAATGGCGGACGATCTGCTCCATTGCATACTACAAAAACTTGTGTGCACTTTCGTGTGAGTAACCGGTCTTGCGCCTTACGGCGCGCGCCTTACGGCGCTATACTGTCTTTGGTCTTGACCAAGACTATAGCAGAACTGACGGAAGTGGCGAGCAGGCATTTCGTATTTTCAGGTGGGACTTTCATACCGCTCTCCGAATGGCGTCTTGGTTTCTTTCTTTTGGTGAGTCCCGCTTTAGTACGGTTAAGGCCGGTGCATACTTCATTATAGCGCTATAAAGCTGTGTTTAAGGATTTTAGCTGGGTCTCGATATACCGATGTAAAATTGATTCATACTTCAGTTTTCTCGCATAGCTCAACTTTCGCAGTACTGCCATGCAATGCACTGTCTCCCAATACCTGCCTATGCAAAGACCAAGTACAGTACATATGTGTACGCGGTTTGATCGGCTCTACGACAAAGTACACTATTGATTACCGTGATAATTTTAGGGAATACAAGAAAATCCTGCCTTACTAACCTTTATATCTTAATTCGTGGAAAGCAATAACTGTTTCCCTCCATTTCGACAACGCTCACTGTCACAGTCAGGCCGCCGATAGTCGCACGGAACCCAAATAGGCCTACATGTACTGAGCCGGTATCTGAAAAGGTTCGCCATTCATTGTTGTCGAGTAGGATCGTGAGCTCGTTTCAAAAGGTCGTTCACCTACCAAGCAGCCAACCAGAAGCCGCTTCCTTTGCGATATCTCGAGAGCTTGCGAGAAAAGTTGAACAATGTTCAACTCCAAGCGATGACCGTGAATCGATATGGTTATATGGTTATTGATCGCTTTATCGCGCGAGAAATTTGGAAGTATGAACCGGCCATAACAGTCATGCCACCAGTAGTCGCGCCTATTTCTGTACGTGGACTTTATATGTTAACTTAAAGCTGGAGAGCTGTGGTGTGATCCACTAAATTGCAAACATTTCTTCAGAGCTAATTTACGAATAATATGCCTAGAGCTAGGGGCGTTACGGTCCATGAATTTTCAATAGATGGGGCCCAAGGTTTGATTAATTACTGTCCTGGGGTAGGGGTATGAGGTGTACCCCTCCCTTTTGCACAATGTTTCCTTTAGAAAGAGGGCTGAGATGCAAAATGGTGCTATATTTGACAAATTTTGAAGCATTTTTGATTCCTTGCCGAAGGCAGGCAACTTGAAGGAATCTATGTGATGGTGATGTGGGCGCATATGTGTGTGTGTGTATGTGTGTAACAAGAGTCTCGTTAGCACCTCTAGTTTTTGAAGGGAAAGGGGAGACACTTCAAAGTTGGTTTGTGGGCAAAGCATATAAAGATCTCAGCTGGGATTGGTTTTGGTGTTTGGTGTGGTTCAAAGGTCATCTGAGGTCAGCAGCAGGTGAAATATGGACAAACCAGGTTTGCAGTATCTCATCAGCTATATGCTGGCTGAACTTCAGACATGGTGAATAGAGTAGTACCTCTTGAGTTAAGAAAATTTCCAGAGATTTATTGGAGGTCAAAGGTCATACAGAGTCATGACAGGTCATGGAATAAAAAGTTTGTTAGCACTCTAGTTTTTGAAGAAAATGTGCAGGATATTTCAAACTTGGCACATTGGTGTATTATGCAAAGATCTCTTTTGGGATTGTTGTTGGTGTGGGTCAAAGGTCATTTGAGGTCACTGTCACTGTGAAGCAGCTGCAGAGAAACTTGTATAACACAGTGCTGTCTATATCTCAGGCACTACATGTTGCATGAAATTCAGACTTGGTTGGAAGTTACTGCTACAGCATTACATTTACTAATGTTTTCATTATTTCTTGGAGGTCATATGGGGTCAGGAGTGGTCATAGAGAGAAAAGTTTGGTAAACTCATGAAAAATTGGTCGATAGTTACTGCTGTAATGTGTAGTAATATTTTTATTTTCCCCAGAGGTCACATGGGGTCATGTGTGGTCAGAGAGTGGAAAGCTTGGTAACACTAATGTTTTACATGGGATATATGAGAAACTCTGCAGCCGAGGTTTTTTGTGTGGGTCTATGATGATTTACACATACTAGGTTACAGGTGTTATGTTTAATTCAAGCATATATTTTCTGCCTTTCACGTATCCTTATGATTTTATTGCTTTTAATATATAATCATTTTGAACAGATCCATTTGCAGACTTTACTTGGTTTAGAAATTATGATTTTACAGGTTCTAACCTCTTCTTAATTTGTGCCTCCCACTTGGTTTGAGACATTGCTATTGATACAACATATTCCACTTTTAAGAACCAAAGGTAACAATTCCCCTCTCTTTGTCCACTGAGGATAAAACTGTCACAACTCACAAAGACAAATCACCTTTGTAGACTGACAATGCTGCCCTCTGACCCTTACTTGTGGTATAGCTATTACACACCAGATTGACATGTGATTGCCTATTGACCAGCAAGTGAAGAATTTTTTGACAATTTGTACAGTACAGTGTTGACAGCCCTAAAGTGTTTAGATTATAATGTCAGTATAATGGCCTAGTTTCAAGGAGGATATGGATGCATCTGTAGGAATCAAAAATATAAATGTGAAATCAGGCAATCCCTTTCTGTGTGTGAGTCCCTGCTGTCACTATACCAGCTAGCACCTGTTACCTGGACCCATCTTTTCAGAGTGAGCTGTGCACTTAAACCTAAAATCATACCGCTATCAATCAATCATCTTTGACAGTGGGGCTTTTTGACTCTCCTGAAAGCATATCAAAACCTCAATATATTTTGGCATTCTGGTTCTTGTGAAGGATAAGAGTGGCACACTTCGAAGTTGATTTATAAGTTCAATGTGTAAAAATTTCAGTTGGGATTGCTTTTAACAGAGGTCAAAGGTCATTTGAGGTCACCAGCTGTCAAAATATCGCATCTTTTTTAACCACATTATCTCAATAAAGGATACATAAAGAAACTTTGTCATACATTTACTTCTATTGATAACACAAGCCTACCGTGATGTCCTTATTGATTGCAAGAAAGATTTAAACTTATGCTCTCATACCTACTCCATTTCTCAATTTGGCAAGGAATCACTACGCCTCTTGGCGTTCTTGTCTTTTTTTGCCTCAACTTTTTTTCACTCATGATGGCCAATAGGGGAGGCACGCGCCTCTTGCGCGCCCGCCTGGATCCGCCACTGGGAACGTTCCACTACTGGCCTGACTAACAACAACAATAGAAGGGGCATTACTGGTCTGCTGACCGTTTCCTACGATTAATATTTAGGAAGAAACGTGAAAATGGAAGTGAATAGGCTATTTTTAATTATCGTACTGCTTTTCAAAAACAAAAACAAAGGCTCGAACAGATTTATAGCTTGTTCAGCTTGGTTTGCGTTGTAAAATAGCTGACTATGCCCTTGTCTGCTGTTTTGTCCAGGCAAATGATCCACATAGCAAGCTGACGGCGGACCGCCGTCGGCTAAACGGCGGCAGCGGCGTACCACTGGTTTACCACCAAAGAGAAGGGTAACACAAGTTTGTTTCAAGGGCCGTTGATGGACTCATTGTGATAAATGGACACGAATATGGCGGTACACAGGGTCTTGCTTTAATTATGGGTAATTGCTGCTAGCCTAGGCCTATAGTGTTTACAACTATTATAAAATACAGCGATGGTATATTATTGGTTTTGATGATAAGAGAAACCTATGCATTCATGATGGCGTGTGTATGTATGTGTGTGTTAACTTTTCTTCCTATCAGACTGAGGACCTGAACAATGGATTTCAGGTCCTCTGAAGGAAATTCAATAGATTTGTCAAGTCCTCGAAGGTTTGAACAATAGAGAGTCTATTGTCAAGGTTAGGGTTATTAAGGAAGTAAACACAAAGGAAATAACAATGAGGTCGTCGGATTGTATGTAAAATCGACTTGTGTGTGCGTTTGTGTGTATGTGTGTGCATATGTCTGTGCATTTGTGACACTTTGCTCGTTACGATATCTCAAGAAGGGAAACTGACAGTTCTCAAACTTGCTGCATAGATGCCCCATGTTGAGAGGAAGAACCGTATTGTTTTAGGAAGGAGTCAAAGGTCATCTGGGGTCACGAAGGGTCAACATCTGGAAACCTTGTTAACACAATATCTCAAGGTAGGAAGCTTGGATAAGTTTCATACTTTGTATGTAGATGTGTTATGGTAAGAGGAAGGAACCTATCATTTCTGGTGGAGGTGAAAGGTCATCTGGGATCACCGGGGGTCAAACCCTGAAAACTTCGTTAACATGATCTCAAGAAGGGAAGCTCTGACAGTTCTCAAACTTGGTACCTAGATGCCCCATATTGAGAGGAAGAACCCTATTGTTTTTGGTGGGGTCAAAGGTCACCTGGGGTCACCGGGGTCAAACTCTGAAAACCTTGTTAACACAATATCTTGAGGTAGGAAGCTTGGATGAATTACATATTTTGTATGTAGATGCGTTATGGTATGAGGAAGAACCCTATCATTTTTGGTGGAGGTGAACGGTCATCTGGGGTTACCAGGGGTCAAACCCTGAAAACTTCCTTAACACAATATCTCAAGAAAGAAAGCTCTGACAGTTCTCAAACTTGGTACATAGATGCCCCATATTAAGAGGAAGAACCCTATTGTTTTTGGTGGGGGTCAAAGGTCACCGGGGTCAAACTCAGAAAACCTTGTTAACACAATATCTTGAGGTAGGAAGCTTGGATGAATTTCATATTTTGTATGTAGATGTGTTATGGTGTGAAGAAGAACTCTATCTTTTTTGTGGAGGTGAAAGGTCATCTGGGGTCACCGGGGTCAAACCCTGAAAACTTCGTTAACATGATATCTCAAGAAGGGAAATTCTGACAGTTCTCAAACTTGGTACATAGATGCCCCATATTAAGAGGAAGAACCCTATTGTTTTTAGTGGGGGTCAAAGGTCACCTGGGGTTACCGGGGTAAAAACTTTGAAAGCTTTGTTAACACAATATCTCGGGGTAGGAAGTCTGAATGAATTTCATACTTTGTGTGTACATGCATTATGGTGAGAGGAAGAACCCTATCATTTTTGTGGAGGTGAAAGGTCATCTGGGGTCACCGGGGGTCAAACCCTGAAAATCTTGTTAACACAATATTTTGAGTTACAAAGCTTGGATGAATTTCATACTTTGTATGTAGATTTTTCATGGTAAGAGGAAGAACCCTATTATTTTTGGTGGAGGTCAAAGGTCATTTGGGGTCACCAGAGGTGAAACCCTGAAAACCTTGTTAACCTGATATCTCCAGGTAGGAAGCTTGGATAAATTTCATACTTCGTATGTGTATACCTTATAGTTAGAGAAAGAACCCTATTATTTTTGATGGGGTTCAAAGGTCATCTGGGGTCACCGGGGGTGAAACCCTGAAAACCTTGTTAACACGATATCTCAAGATTGGAAGCTTGAATAAGTTTCATACTTTGTATGTAGATGTGTTATAGTAAGAGGAAGAATCCTCTCATTTTTGGTGAAGGTCAAAGTTCATTTGGGGTCACTGGGGGTTAAACTCTGAAAATCTTGTTAACATGGTATCTCCAGGTAGGAAGCTTGGATGGATTTCATACATAGTATGTAGATGCGTTATAGTGAGAAGATGAATCCTATTGTTTTTGGTGGAGGTCAAAGGTCATCTGGGGTCACCAGGGGTCAACATCTGATAAGCTTTTCAACACGATATCTCCAGATAGGAAGCCTGGATAGATTTCATACATGGTAAATTGATGTGTTTTAGTGAGAAGATGTACCCCATTGTTTTTGGTGGAGTTCAAAGTTCATCTAGGGTCACTGGTGGTCAAACACTGAAAACCTTGTTAACACAATATCTTAAGGGAGAAAGCTTGGATAGATTTTATACTTAGTATGTGGATGTGTTATGGTGAAAAGATGGACCCTGTTGTTTTTGGTGGAGGTCAAAGGTCATCTGGGGTCATCAGAGGTCAAAAAGCAAAATTTCCCAAGAATTCCCAAGAGTTTTATATGGGTTCACCAGAGGTCAAAGAGCAAAATTTCCCAAGAATTGCCAAGATCGTCATCTGGGGTCACGAGAGGTCAAAACGCAAATTTCCCAAGAATTCCCAAGACTTAATAGGAATACAAAACTGTATTTTTCCAGCATGTTAAGGTAGTATTTGACCATTGACTGAAAGATATGGGACATCATGGCTTTATCTGGAATAGAACATATATCATCGAAACCTCAATGCATTTTTGCATTCTGGTTTTCAAAGCTCTGGAAAAGTGCCCCCAGTGGGGGGTAGTGTACCTCCCCCCCGTAATCCGGCCTATGGGTATGACTATGCAAAAACAAAGTTTTTAACTTGTGAAGAAGAGAAATTCTTTTCCCCTTCCACTAGTTTTGAAAAGACAAACATATTTGAAGCGAAGTTGTGTTCTCAGATTACAAAGCATTGATAAATCAGAGTTATCTTCCTGATGATAGAATCATTTTGGTTGAAGTGTCTCAAAGTACTGTCTGAATGTAAATTTTCACGAAAAATGATGTTTTAAGAGGCAAAATTTTCGGCGTGTATGCGCACAATTGTTGTTCATGCCCCATACTCGAATAACCTTATGAAGAAAGTAAAACACTCATTATGGCAAAAATCATTTGTAAATTAACTAAATGTGCACATCGTGCTTAATCCTAACGTCCAAATTTTGAAATAACCTCAGATTCACCATAAACCATACCGTTTGCCATGTGGCCTACTGAGCCATTAATATCGAAGTTCATTAAATTTGAAATGATAAAAATTCTTCTGAGCTTTTTAATATGGAATATTGCGAGAGCTCCGGGGGACTCTCATACACTTACTAGTTATAACAACAGCATTGGATTATGAAGGAATCAGCTATTTGCAAAGTTGAAAGAAAGACAAAACAGTGTAAAGCTTATTACTGGAAGTTCGCTTTTTGTCAAAAATGTGATACAGTATCCATCCGCTAATATCTCAAGAACCATGATACTGTAGAAACTGAATGCAACTTTGACCAGAATTGCTTAGAATAAGCACACCTACAATAAATTCAATCTTAACCCAGAGGTATCATCCTGTGAAAAAGCGTATGTTCAGCCTCACCTCATCTGTAGTACACTACCTGCACAAATTGATTCACATCCCACATATCTGTGGCATACAGTATTACAGTGGAACTCTGTCCATTATAAATAGTTAAATTCCTCCTTAAAGACGCATTGCAATCCATCATCTATTTATAATGAGGAATTTTGACCATGCCAGTGGTTCTAGAGGTAACTCATTGGGACGTGGGTTGAATTTGCCGGGCTTGACTGTGGTTTTGACATTAACCCAGTTTTGGCTTCCCTGGACATGGGTGAGGTCGTGAAAACAGGGTACTTGTGGTTTCACTGGAAGTGCAGTGTTGACATTCCCTTATCCTCCAGTTTAACTACATCCAGTGAGTGATGTTCAGAAAAGCTACCTTCTACAAGTTTATTCTTGAAACCACAAGACCAAATTCCCCCAGATTTGTCATTTCAAGTATCATTCATTATGTGTTGGAACACACTGGTTTGTTAAAGCACATTGTTGGATCAGGGAGTTAGTGGTGGCTATTGCCACAAAGTTTGTTCAAGACAAGCAACACAAAGAAATCATGTAAGTGGAGAGTTTGTTGGATATGGTAGTTGCAGCAGAATTGAAGGCTCAAAGAGTGCTACAGTGATGAAATGAGAAAGACTATGGTTGCAACTGTTTTGGGTATTGACGATAGCCACAATTGTCAGAACTGCGCTATTTTATGTAGAATTTTTAATAGTTTAGTAGAAAGCCCTAGACGTATATGCAGTACCTCCCAGAGTCTCGAATGGCTTTATGATGCACAGGGCTGGAAAAAGTATCTGGAAGATTCTTTCCTGGCTGTAAGAAGCCTACCTCATATACATCCCATATGCTGAAGACTGAGTATTTGCAGTCACTGCCACTTGCAGAAGAATTCAATTTGTTGCTCATAAAGAGAAATTTACCCAGCAGAATACTGACAGAACCTACTCAAAAATATGTGACGGAAATAAGAAAAGGATTTCAATACAGCGGCTCTGTGCTAACCATACTTGTTTTATATCAATACAGAGAAAGATAAACAGAGATTGGCTAATTAGGCCTATTATACAAACAGTCTCATGGGCGGCGATCATGGGGGTCAGAACTGAAAAATGTCCCTTGATATTTTAAGTGGGGGATATAATATTAAATGCTCCCCCCCCCCCCATTAGAGGTATGATAAATCAGTGTTGTAACACACATTTTTCGATATTAATTAATAATTGTGATATTAGCCTATTAATGGCAGCTGGGGAGCACTCAGTTTGATCAGAAACATGTGATCTGTGTTCCTCTAGAATGCATCAAATTGCTTGGCTTCCAGGGGCTTTGCCCTTAGCTGGACCCCAACAGGGGACCTATGATGGTCCCCTGTACCGACCTGGCCGGAGGCGCAAAGCATTCAAGCAAGCGGATGCCCCCTCCCAATAATTTTGAGAGATCGTCGCCCCTGAACGATCTGTTAAAGGTTGAGGGGTCACTCTGCAAATTTTGTATTCCACTGACATGAATTGCTTCAAGTTGCAGGGTCTGGACAAGTACCCTTTCAATTTGTTCGTAGGAAGGTTTGCGTACAACTAAGGCCGTCTGGAATGTACTAAAGATATCATTTTCAACTGAGTTGGAAGGCATGCATAGCCCTAACTCTCCCTGACAGGCCCAAACAAGTTTTTTTTTCAAAAAGGACAATAGTCTTATATTAAATTTTATCAGTACCCTATAGAAATAATAACAATTATTATTGAAAGGCATAATTATACCTGAACAAAAATGTCAGCATACAGGCCCTGTAAGTGGGTCTAAAGACATAACAGGCCTATTAGCAATTAACGCCTTGTGTGACTTTTGCAATTTTCCACAGACATAGTCGGCGGCCTCCAACTAATCCCGAGGGAGCGACGTTTGCAATATGAGTGCAATCCCGAATCAAGGTACATAAAAGGTGTATGGGGGAGGGGCAAACGAAGTTACGGTTACGTATCGCCACGGGTTTGAAGCTGCAAAAAAGTGCCTACCTGTCTTAAGATTGTTGGGCAATCAGCCAGACAAGGTTGTGGGGAAGTGCTTGCAGGCAGCGGCGTCGTAGCCACTGGGGACGCAGCCCCATGAAAGTGTGTCATCCCCCGTGTATATTGCTTTATACAAAACTAGAACGGTCACTCACTGCACTTCTCACATGCACAGTCCAGTCGGCTATACCATTCTTATCGGCCGTGCTGTTATACTATCATGGCACCTACATGCAACAAAGTTATTTTATTCCCACAATCCAAAATTCAAGGTTAGCTTTGGATTTCCAGTCCAGTTCATTTTTGCTTGGCCAATTGTAAGTTAGTAAATTGCTCTGCCGTACTTGGGCTACACTGGTGTGTAATATGGCTATAAAGGCCCAGTCAATCTTTAACTTTCCACACGCAACTTGCAGATTCAGTGGCACCAGCGATTTCTGAAAATTTCTGCGAAAATTTGAGCCACACAGGCGTTTAAGCTATAGATTTCTGTACACTCTAAAAACATCCTGGTAAATCCTGGTTAATTTAACCAGGATGGGGTCAATAGTTTTCCACACATTTCCTGGTTGGCAATATATGCCCCACAATGGCATTGTATAGTACACAGGTTTTCTTCAAATAAGCAATCACAACCTATATATTGCGATAAATTTATACTAGAGGAACACTGTTACGTGCTGATTTAATTGCTTTTCCTGGAATGTAAACTGTGAAATTACAAAGTGCGTGAAGCAAGCAAAAATTTTTCGGCTAAGCCTACACTAAAAAGAATCTGTAGCCTACTAATTTAAAGTTTATAAAGATCGATTGTCCGGGCAGTTGGGCCCTATCGGGCATAACTTACATTGTACTTACCTCTTTGAGTCACTAGCCGTACAACATACAACAAAGTAACAAACACAAAAGAACATTAACTGGGTTTAGCGAAATGAGATGAAATTCCCGACTTTTACATAAATCCATGTATTCTACTTACTTGCCTACTTGGAGAGGTGGAAAGGGTTTGTACTGTATTTAGCTAAGTAAGAGTGGGCAAAGCGTACCAGAAAGTTTGGGTTTTATCGCAGAAATCACCCTTTTGAAAGCCAAAATAAGTAAACCGACCATGAGTACCAACAGAATTTTCCCAGCAGGGACCAAGCTGTATACCAGCGACCCCAAGTTCTGACGGCCCTTATGTCAGGGGGTGGTGAGAAGCGGATATGAAGCTTGCCTAACTTAACCATGCCATTGCAGGCCATATTTTGCATTATATCATTTAGTATTCCAAGAGCCGAGATGCGCACTGCCAGTGTTCTTTTGCATTTTTAGCATAATACTTTTAGACAATTCGTTTCAATTATACTAAACGGTAAATTTATTGAACTTTGATGTTAGGCATTCTTCTTGTGAAGGTACACATTATTATTTATTTTGTTCTCCTCTGGCACAAAAAATGGCACTTAGTCCTTTAATAGCTCCTTTTACTTTGTCAGAAAAAACTTTTATTTGGAGCCACAGAAATGATGGGAAATTTTATGACCACAACTTTTGAACGAATTTTGGTGGAAAAATTGCTTTTGATACATTTTACCTAAGAGACCTCCTAACCCCTTCCAGATTAAACTGCAATAAGAAAAATTTTCTTATTTGTCGGGAAAATAAGTAATGTGTAGAAAGTAATCACAATCGAAGGGTTATGTGTCAAAAACTAATTTCAAATGCTCTATTTGGGAACCCATTGTCTTTTGAAAAAATCCAGAATATTGGGAAAATAGATTTACCTTATTACACAATTGTCAGCCATGAAATAGACACCAACAGTGTCCACCACTGTGAAATAAAAGCCTTTTGAATATGATGCAACTCAACAGAATGTTCATAAAGATTGAGTTGTAGGTACACTCATTGAGTGGGGTTGCAGTCGGAATATAGGTTGAATCTTCCAGGAATAAAAGCTGTCAACTAGCTGGGAACAAGTTATGAGTTACACGTTACACATTAAAGAAGGGGGTGGGGAGGAGAACAGTACTTTTCTGCAACCATCATCTGAAACGCTTCTTTATTGGACATTTCATATAGATATAACAGTCTGCAATTTTATGGTACGTTTAGAGCGTATTCAATGTTTGAAGACAGTTAACTGCTTTTATTCTGGTGCCCACAATTTTGTGAATGATCCAGAGTTTATGGGAGCAGTTAACCTTGATCCCCCCTCCTTGCAGAGAGGGACATTATGAGCGGGCAACTGAACGCCCGGTGTCAAATACGAGCCTAATGTTAACGTTTTCTAATCCCTCCGTTGCACTTTGCAAAGATTACCTTTAAAACGAGCATTATGAATTAACCGTATACATATTCATTTAATTTGTTGTTGGGGAAAGGAGTAGCAGCCCCTTCCCCATACTCATTGATCCTTAGGTAGGCCCCTGAAAGCCTATAAGCCTAAACCATAGCGATCGATCTGATGAACGTAACTTTGTCGTACATTGGGATACCTTGCCTGAAAATATTGTTCAATGCCAGAAGAGACCCCGAAGTAAATGGTCATTACAGGGGAGGGGCAGAGGAGGGGTACTGGTCCCTATCCTTTTTTCCTTTGAATATTTTTATATTTAAATTGTAGTAACACAGAAAATGACCTCGTTACATTTACAGTATCTCTTTCTCACTGCTTTTAAGCCATTTTCAATGCCTTTAATATACACATAATGATATATGAACCTGAGCCCCCCCCCCACGAAGCCCCCCCCCCCCGACGTTTGCCCTGCTTCTCCTATTAGAAATGCAGTAATTAAGATAAAAATGTTCACCCGACTTTGCTGCTTTGTTTCATCATCATTCCGTCCCCAGACCTTACCCTCTTTTCAAACTTTCCACCCATTCATTACTTACTATCTTAAAACATAAGTTGGCTGCATAAGCAAAGTACCGTATATGATCTTCAGGCTTCAAAGTATAAAAGCAAGTCAAACTATAATTCAGAGAGTCAGATGCGATACAGAAGTGTCCAAACAGTCTTTCAAATTTTAGCGAACACTCCGACCTCAAAACAGGTGGGTTTATTATGCCAGTGACATGCAGAATTATAAATGAATTAGCAGTGTAACAGCCACTACATCAAGAACAAGAACTACAAGGGAGCTGTTTCAAGTTTACAGACTTGCTTTGAACAAGGTTAACCACTTTAAATGACCTCAACCACAAAGTACTTCGGAAAATACTGTAGTAGTTCTCAGAAACCAATGGAATGTATGCTACAAACCGCAGTACACCATGGAACAACACAATCAGACGCTATGTAGTGTGGATGAAACCATGGTAACAACCGTCATTAACTCTAGTAAAAATGTCCTGTTCCCTTAAACTTAATCAATTTTATCCTGATAAAAATTGCTCATGGGTCTACAGGTTCCATTCAACTTAAATTATGTGATCATCATATTCAGCAGGTTCTGAGAAATAACACATTTTAGAGTAGGCATGACACTTAGCCTGTTCTCACGAGCTCTGGCTTGCCCCACTCATGCCCTACCCTTGCTCCACCTATTGATGTAACCCTGACATTTTCCTCGTGTGAACGCGGCAAGCCCGGGTTTAATTAAGCCCCTCATTCGAGGTAGGGTTAGAGCAGCCAAGCCCGGGGTAAAGTATGACAGGTGTAAATAAATAATTGTCATTTGGGAGTGATGTGAGGTCAGATTGTACTTCTTGTGGTTTCTATAGACCAGTGTTGTGTGGATTTGTGCATCGTGCTTTGGTACATATGATATTTTAACATCTGTGTACTGAATATCTTTCACTCTTGCACTTCTTCTAACAAGAGAGAAAAATGTAACTTGTACAGTATTTTTGTCAGGATAAAGTCATTGCATACTTAGGAAGTTGCTTTAATTAACTTTAAGTTAATCTTCCTAAACTCTAACAATTAATTTATTAGTCCGCTAAGTACTTTCTGACAAAATTTCAGTAGTGTTTAATACTTGTTTGTTTTAATACAAGTCTTAACTACTATTATACATTGAGGGACTAATTGCGATTCTGTACAGTTTCGTGGGGAGACAAAGTGGATTGGATTGCAATTGGGAAACCCTTTTCTCAGTATGAAAATGTGTATCGCCGAGGTACATTCAACATTGAAGGCTGAAGTTGTCTTAAAAAGTCTGTCTGCACGACCAGTCGCAGATTTACAGGGGCCTGCCTCTCCCACTCCTCACACCCCCCCCCCCCAAAAAAAAAGGAGAAAAATGAAAAAAAAGTTAACAAGATTTTGTAAAAAAGTAACCAGAGTATTTATCTTTCTGCCCAGTTTGGATATAGCTCAAGTTTAAATTAAATCAGCTCTATTAAAAGCACACTGTAGCACGTACATCTGAGGAAAAACTATGCTATAGTGTACGTACGTACGTATATACGCAATTCGATAAGGGAGGAGGAGATGGTATTTGTATATGCACCCTCCGTATTTTGAGGATCCCAAGTTGTACAAGATTGACGTCACAGGTCATCTCTGTGACCCTAATTATAATATCAATGGCCCCTTGTATTGGACGTGACAACAACAGAGTGCCAATTTTCAAACACAGTTGGTAGATGATGGAAGAAACCTGTTAATCGTTTGAGGGGATGAACGGGAGTTACAAGGGATGATAAATATAGTCAGATGTCTTTGTATTTTGACTTTAGGTCCACTTTAAGTGGTGGACGACGAGAGGAGGAATATGGTGAGTGACATGAGCAATGGTGCGGGTCTACAGATGTATGGAAACGAACATATGAGCTGGGAGAATGGCAAGCTCCATTGAACTATAGTATCAAATTTGTGTTGAAGAATGAAATTTATGCAATCTGGGAGGGATCGAGATGCCAAATTTTCATCATATGATGATTTATGACTCCAGAATGGAGAATACAGTAGGAGGCGCATATGTCCCCTCCAATCGATTTCCGACAGACTGAAGGACAGACGCATGGCGGAGTTTAGGGAGAGGAGGGAGCTGGAAGACTTCCAACTCCCTGGGGAGAGAAAGATAAGGACGGAAAGGAGGAAGAAACAAACCATCAAGCGAGGCTGGCAGTGTGGGGGAGAGACTAAGAGAGGCAGCTAAGCCCCGGCCCGATGTTAATTGTTTATCACTATCAATAATGGAGGTTTTCTTCACGGAAGATTTTCAAACAATATGTGAGAAAGAGCTGGTTGCATTGACATGGGGTGTAGTTTGATGTCAGCACCCAGGCGCGGATCCAGGGGGGGGGGCCTGGGGGCCCGCCCCCCCCCCTCGCCACGAAAAAAAAAACGAAAGAAGAAAAAAGAAGAAAAAGAAAAGAAGAAATAAAAATTAAAAGCAAAAAATAAATAAAAGTGTCTAAGAACGTATTCAAAGTATATGTTTCTTTAGGGGTTGGGTGGAGCTATCGCTGGATTATCTCTTTATATATCTTTCAAAGTGGTTGGCGACGAAAGGAGCGCTACACTGTTCGAAAACAGGTGAATAGCTGAGTAATGATCCTTGACTTAAGATCTAAATAAGTAAACATAGTGACATATGTAGTAAGGGCTCAGCTAGCTGCACTGAAATTTAGTAACAATTTTGTGTTAAAGAGTGAATTTTTTTGTAATCTAGAGGGATTGAGACGCAAAGTTTTCGCCATACAGACCTTGCAGAATGAATACAGAAGACAAGCTGTCAGGTGACGTACTATTGTGCACAGTAGCACCAGCTGTTGCAGGCAAAGTAGCGGCGTGTATACCCTATTCGATTTCGAAACTGTCTGAAAAGTTTTAAAATGAACTCAAAAGGCTTTTAAGCTACAGACAGTGGCGTCGGCACAGTGGGCAATGGGTGACGTGTGTCCCCCTCCCCATCGATTCTTGAAAATTTTTAAAAAAGGTCCCAAAAGTCGTTTAAGCTTCAGATTTCTGTGGAGGGTGTAGGGTGAGATGTATTATTGATGACTGGTTTATTTGTTCTAACCATTTTCTTTCACAAACTGTTCTCAAACTATGATAAGTTTTGGAAATTCTTGACAAATTCCAAATTTTAGCACGCTCCGCCAGCGTCCAGCCTTGTGTCGGAGTTGTCCTTATTATCAATAGCTTTCGGTAACTACTCACGGGGGAACAAAGGAGCAAAAGTGCTTTTTAAGAATTCTCAGTCAGAAGATTCGTTTCTGAATAGCATAGGTTGGTGGGAAAGTGACAGTGTCCGATGCAGGTTCTGAAATGCAGGTTTTGTCATGGACTAATATTTTATTCAAAATTTCGGCGCGCTTCGCGCGCATACGACAGGGTTTGCACTCGATTTTATACACCATTGACAAAGCTGTGACGCAAGAAATTATTCCAATGCAACATTTTTCTAAAAACTACATCTCCTTTTCTGTAGGGCTCTCATCATTATGGGATCTTTGACTAATCTAGTCTAGCACATGATTTGAAAGATTGTAAGTACGTAATTGCCGTTGCTTATTTTCCAAACATTTTACCGCGACGTTCAATAATGACGAATTTTTTTTTGAAACGAATTTTGCCTGTCCACTATCCCTCTTGCTTTACCTAAAAGAAGGTGATATATCATATCTCCTCCCATATGGATGTCGGGTAGTGAGAATCCCGTTGGTCCCTCTTTTGTGTACTGTAACTAATTTAGAGCTCCCGGGAGGCTTTATACTGTTCTCTGTCAACCTTGGATATCCTTTTAAAATGTAAAGGAAAAATTTTATTATAGTCCAAGAATGTTTCTGTGGACTCCACGCAGGTATAATTGCGTGTACAATATTCCCATGGGCGTGGATCATGCGGGACGGGGGACGCGTCCCCCTCACTTTTTTGGAAGGGGGGACATCGTCAAAAAGTCCCCCTCACTTTTTCAAAAAAATGATGAAACAGACTGCAATTATGCCTAGGAAAACGAAATTTTTAGAAGAAAAATAACCTAAAAGCGTACACTTTTGTTGCACCAAATCGCATCTGAGGGCATTCAGTTCTAGAAAAATTTCCCTTAGACCCCTCCCCCATGCCGAAGATCAAAAAACTTATTGCCTCCCCGTGACGCAAATTCTGGCTACCACCAACTGCTTCTTCCACGCCACCAGGACGGCGATTCACAAATGTGAAAAAGCCCCCCCCCCCCCCCAAACACACACTTTTGGAGATGGATCCACGCCCATGATTTTTCCTGGGACTTAAGGAGGTTTGAAAACAATATGTCAACTGTCTCTTACTCCCCTTTTTCACCCGAACAAAAGTTAGAATTCACTAAATTGTGGACATTTTCTAAGCATAAATCATTTAGAATGACCCAAAGATACCACCATTTTGCATATAGGCCCCCTAAAATTAACAAAAATTTCTCAAAGGGGACGGTAAACCCCTTCCTAGGATTGCACTCTCATGTACTAATAAGAAAAGACTCTCCCACTCTTGTATATAGCATATACAAAATCCCACTGCCTAAAAAGGCACGGTTTAGCAGTTATCTGCGGTTCCTCCAATCACCAACTCCCGCCGGCACCATCGGTCATAGATTTCTGAAGGGTATACTCTTCAGAAGTCCATAAAGAGGTTGATATATCATCTCTCCTCCCATATGGATGTAAGGGTGTGAGAGTCCTGTTGGTCCCCCTTCTCAGTGTACAATTAATGCAGAGTCTCTATACCGAAAATTTTCGGCGCGCTTAGCGTGCAATTGTTTACGCTTATGGAGAGAGGTACGTTTTTATTGAGTGATGGATTTATTTTCATCACTTTTTACCAAAAGTCGTTTGAAATCTTTCACGATTTTAGCAAAGTCTTCTCAATATTTCTTGATTTTCGCTTGATCTGCGCACTTTTAGCCTTGAATTTCTCCTTTTACTATCAATACGGTGCCAAACGTATTCGTATTACTCATCGGTGGGGTTCTACCATAAGCCAATTATTCGTGTGCATAAACGTGATTTCAGAGGATGTGAAGCAACTGATATTCATTTTTTCACCCTCCTCTTCTTATGACAACTGAAAACTTAGTATCGAACCCACCTTCTAATTGATCACAAAAGGGAATTGACACCTTTAGTCATAGCAATGGTTTTAAATGTAAATTCAAATTTTCGGCGCGCTTCGCGCGCAATTGTTTCATCTGACTTCCTAAACCCGAATACCGTATAACGAAAATAAAACACTCATTATGGCAAAAATCATTTCAACGTACCTGCACGGGCTCATAATGTTGGCGTGTAAGTTTTAAGATAACTTAGATTCTCCGGAACTTCTACAGTACCGTAACTTATACTGAGCCATACACATCAAATTCCATGCAACATGAAAAGGTATAAAATTTCACTGACATAAGAACTGGAGCCGATTTCTGTGCTCTTAAAAATGCAATATTGCGAGAGCTTCCGGAGACTTCGCCCCCTGGACCCCCACCGGGGCTCCGCCCCTGGACCCCGCCAGGGGCCCTAACGCGGGCCCCTGGACCCACGCGTGGGGACTCGCGCTTCGCGCTCGTGGTGCACCTTCGGTGCACATGAGATTTCCCATCTTGGGCCCCCCTCGAAATTTCTGGATCCGCGCCTGTCAGCACCTAATGAGTGGGTCTAGAAAAATTGACAAGTAAAGAGAAATTAAAGGAGCTGAGTAGCCGCCAAAGTATAATAAATTCTCGGACCCGCCGACTTCGTTACGTCACATCCGGTTATGCTTCTTGTTTATCGATTCGATCCAATACCGATACTTATCAAAGCCATGTATGCAGTGTGTCTGGTGTAACAGTACACTTGCTACCATCGTTAACAGTACTAACATTAGCCTAACTTAGGCTAGCGTTAGGGCCTAGGTCTACCACGAAAAACAAACTCATTGATCGAAAAAAAAACAGTTTCAATACCTGCAAAATCCACAATGTTGTTCATGAACCTCCTGCAGATGATGCGCGAAATAGGCGTGTGCCTTGCCACTAGTAACGCTAATATACTACATAGGTACGTACGTTGTGAGTTGTGTGTACTACATGCAGGGCCGTAGCCAGGGTCATATTTTTGGGGGAGGCGTGAAGGTCCCAATTCCGACT
This sequence comes from Holothuria leucospilota, assembly GCA_029531755.1. NCBI lineage: Eukaryota > Metazoa > Echinodermata > Holothuroidea > Aspidochirotida > Holothuriidae > Holothuria > Holothuria leucospilota. The sequence goes on along the minus strand of CM055980.1, from coordinate 14,763,449 downwards.
GGCTGGATGTTTTTTCCAACTGAATGGTGGCGCGTAAATTGGCACCATTTTTTTATGCGCCCTGCGTTTACATAGAGCAGTGGGGACACATAAAGGTGCCGTCGTGGGGGAGGGGTCTAAGGGGGGTGTCCCCCTCCCCTGTGAGAAACTTTTGTTAATTTAAGGTTGCTTAGATGCAAAATGGAGCTATCTTTAGGATATTTTTAGAGCTGATCATATATGGCTAGAAAATGTCTATTCTATTTTTTTCGACTGGTTTGATTCTTTTTCCAAATGAGTGGCGGCCCATAAATTTAACCTTCATTTTCATGGGCCTTGCGTTTGTTTACAGCAGTGGAGATCCTTCCTTTGTCACTTCATAAAGGTACATTCCTGGGGGAGAGGCCTAAGAGGAGGGGGATACTCCTTACCCTTTGAGAAGTTTTTGTTAAGGTAAGGTTGCTCCTTCAGATGCAAAATGGTGCTATCTTTGGGATATTTTTGGAACTGATCATATATGGCTGAAAAATGGCCATAATTTAGTGAATACTAAGATTTGGTTAGGTGAAAGCAGAAAGTATGTTGTCTAAGAGAAGAATACGTTGTCAACAAACCTCCTGAAACCCGCCCTTGTGAGTACTTTACTGTCTTCTGTTCTGGCATCTAAGGCTAGCATATACCTGTATAGGGCCTCCTGGAACCTCTGGATCAATTATATAAAATGGGGGCAATGACATAATGCTTATTACCAGACATCTACATAATAATATAGAGTATGACTCCATGCACTTTACACCTATAGTATTTTTACTAATTTTGAACGAAAATCCGAACGAACAGCTTCCAGCAATGGGCAATGGGCGGCAGGGAAAGTATAAGTGCAGAAAGGTGATATTAGACATCACAGACAGGTATGGCAAAAGGGGTGTAGGACTAACAAGTGCGTTTCAGAATGTACACCTAGTTTATGCTATAAAAGTTCACTGGTACGTTTGTGCTTGTAATGTTCATAAGTGGTACAAAGAGGATTGTGAGGATTGCGCGTGGAGCGCGCCGAAATTTGGGGGTATACTTCAATGCCAAAATGAAAAACCTGCATACAGGCTCAGCCAGGGGTGGTGCTTTGATTGGCCGACATGGGGGCGAAGCGCCCTGACTGGGTGGCAGCTACTCTAAGTCCCCGACAGATGCAATAAGTTGCCGAACTCGAAATGTAAGGCACGTGAACTGCGCCGAAAAATTTGAGGTTATATTGAAAAAGATTTCACATTTTTGTTTTCATTAAGGAAAGTTGAAACAGTTTGGGTTTTTATTGAAGAAGCTGGACAAAGCCATGAAATTTGTTGGGACGACTGCACGGGTGGTCGTCGGGGATTTAGATTACATTCTTTATCTTACCCATTAAGGCTCCCCTATGAAACTGAAAAATCTTTTTTTTACAAAATATGTTTGCCACGATGGCGAGGCTGATGAGAGAATCTTCCAAAAGTTATGAAAAAGAGGAAAGAACTTCGCATTGATGCATTTTCGTGTTTCTCTAGAATCGTGCCTACACAGAGGAACAACCATTTATCGAAATTACTTTGCAAGATTATTCTAAATGAGAATATAAAACGCATTAGGATTAATATTTTTAAAATTAGACCCGCACAGAGGGTAATGATCTCGTTTGGTATGGTGTATTTATTCTGGAAGTATGCCACTACTCAGCTCCTTAAAAAGTGAATTTGAATATAATGAATAACTTTTGCAGTGTAAAGTGAGGCAAGAAATTCATAAAATAAAAGGCCTTTTCAATCGGCTTCCCACTCATTAATCGTTGTAATTTGTAGGATATTGTGACACCTTTTTACTGGACAGTTTGATCAGAATTTTTCAAAGTGTCATGCAACCCTCGCCTACCATCATCCATCCTCCCAGCATGTATTCAGGGGGTACGGAACCCTTCTCCTCTCTGCAGAAAAAGACTGAAATAATTGAAAAATAAGCAAAACAAAGAGACAAAAAGAAAAAGGATAGGGAAGGAAAGAAGACGAGAAAAAAAGAATTTCAATAAACTGAAGAAAAATAATGCTTCTTAAAAAGTCTTTTTGGCATGCTAGTCTCATTATTGTTCCTTGCAGGAAAATGTGAATGGACTAATTCTTACTGTAGCCGCCCTCTGTAACCCCTACCATAATCCATCTTCAATCCACATACAAGCACCCTATCTCTTACACTGTTTGGTATAGGGTGACTTGACTGTACAAGCCATTTCCGTACAACATGCTATGCAGGAAAATAGTAAATTTTTCAAAGTCAAACAAACGTTTTCATTTCAAAAGGAAGTATAAGCAGATAATGTGATTTTCACATTAAGTTAATTAATTTCAGCATTTTATATTTCAAGCTCGTTATCATTTATTTTTGAAATTCTATAGACTTTAATTACGCGTTTCTATTTTTTTGAACTGAGTATCGGGACTACTGTCGGTTATATCAGGGGTCGGCAAACTAGGGGTCGCGACCCTTTTGAGGGTCGCGAAAATATTTCGGAGGGTCGCGAAGAGGATTCGGGAGTGAAAAAATAATTGCCAAATTTCTCGTTAAAAATAAGTAAGTGATTCTAATCTAAGAGCCAGTGATCTGTCTCATGTCGCGGGTACTTCACACGCAACTAATCGGTCAGATGTTCCGTTTCGTTCCAAAGCAACCGCATGTGCCATTATAATAGACAGAATTTGAGGTATTAATACAATGCGCTGCCTGGGCGTACACTGCACTGGCTGGAGAGTTTATCGCTCACTGGCAGTATATAAGTATGCAATTGGGTACATTGCAGTGCTATACTCATCATTATCATCATTTCACAAGTGTTATAGTCAATATAGTGAATGCACACTGTACGTGGGTGTCCTACTAACTTCACACGCTACTCTCATATGCCTTATCAGCTTATCTGTGAAGTTGCATCAAAATGGGGAAGACTAAATCTTACAAACATGATTTTCTTAATTATGGTTTCACTGTGACTGACGAGGGGAATCCTCAATGTGTCCTGTGTTATCGAGTGCTTTCTAACTCGTCGATGAAACCGAATAAACTGGCCAGACACCTAAAGACGGAGCATAACCTGGACGTTGGAGAAAAGGACCCGGGATACTTTCGCAGGAAGTTGCGGGAACTAGCGGCGCAAAAGGATCCATTCAAAAAGTTATCGCAAACTGAGAAAGGGAAACTTCGAGCCAGTTATTTGGTGTCTGCCAGAATTGCAAAAGAAAAGAAACCATTCAACATTGGGGAGTCTTTGATTCTCCCAGCAGCTCTTGACATGTGCCGAGAGGTGAGAAGTCATGTAAAAATATATTTTTTTTTATTACAAACAAATATCCATCCCATGTGTTGAATTCATCATTAGGTGGTAGCATGGTGCAGAGGTCTGAGTGTTGCACTTACACCCATAAGGTCCAGGGTTCGAGTCCCAATCACACCTTGCTTGTTCTTCAAAAAGCTGTGCGGTGGTTGTTGGTGGTCTCGCAATTTTGGTTTGCTACCACCTCTATCAGCCTTAGGAAAGTGGCTGAACGCGGAGAGTAACACTCACATCCGGGGGTAGGAACAGTGGGACGTAAAATGGCGGTCACGGGAACAGGATGGGATTGGTTTCACCCTTGCCTCGGTGTCATCTGAGCAATAGTCGAAAAGAGAAGGCGAGTAATTATCGCCAGTGCTTATCCACAATCAACATGTCCAAGGTTCTTAGAATGAGCCTTAAGTGGCTTCCTGAACCCGAAGTTTCAAATCAAACTTAAAATCATCGATATTTACTGTGGACGTTCTTGGATTCTGATAAACTAGGCCCTAGGAATTAAGCGAGTTAATGGGTTTATGCTGGATGCAGGTGAGGCATCGTTGTGATTGGTAGTTTGATATGGAAATTCTCAGTAAGAGTTACTTTCTGCTTCTCTAATTTTCAAAGGTGATTGGAGAAGACGGCGCTCGGAAAATTAAAGAAGTGCCGCTGTCAGCTAAAACGGTTCAACGACGAATACAAGAACTCTCAGAGGACATTGAAAGTCAGCTGATATCGAAAATGAAAAACTCTAAGTTCTCGATACAGCTCGATGAATCTACAGACATCACAAACAAAGCTCTGTTGTTAGTTTTCGTGAAGTTCCATGGGGACGAGAAGTTCTTCGAGGACATTTTGTTCTGTGGGGAACTGGAAGAGCGCACAACTGGGGAGGACGTTTTTCAACTGATCGATGGTTACATGGATAAACATGGGATCAAGTGGACTAACTGCGTCGGAGTTTGCACAGACGGGGCAGCGGCCATGACAGGCAAGAATAGCGGTGCTGTGAAACGTTTATTGGAGAAGGCACCGGACGCCAAGTGGATCCATTGTTTCCTACATCGAGAGAACCTTGCAGCTAAGAAAATGTCACAACCACTCTCGGAGGTGATGGGCCAGGCGGTGAAGATAATCAACGTTATCAAGAACAGTGCCCTGAACTCGCGCTTATTCGAGAAGTTATGTGAACGGATGGACTCGGATCACCTCAAGCTACTTTTCTATAGCGAAGTGCGCTGGCTATCGAGGGGAAAAGCGTTGAACCGGTTGGTCGAGCTACGTCAGGAAGTGGAAGAGTTCCTTCGAGAGAAGAATTCTCCACTAGCGGAACACTTACAAGATAAGTCGTTTGTGTCAGTTCTCGCATACATGGCAGACATCTTCGATAAACTGAATGAGTTGAACTCATCAATGCAGGGTAAGAACAGCTCCGTGTTCCAAACATGTGACAAAATCGAAGGTTGCAAACTGAAAGTCGGACTGTGGGTTAACGCCATCGATCAGGGAAACTTCCAGATGTTCCCAACGCTCTCAGAAGTTCTCATCTCACTGAAATGTCAAGCACCAGGAGGCATCATGAGGGAACACTTGCAAAAACTAAGCGAACAACTGAACTCCTACTTCGATTACGACCTTCGAGAGAAAAATGAATGGATCCGTAATCCGTTCATCATTGAGCACAATGATCCCACCAACCTTAACATTGATCAGGTGGCTTCCCTGATGGAACTGAAGTGTGACGGTTCCTTGAAGACTATATTCCGTGAGCATACGTTGCAAGAATTCTGGTTGGCTATCAAGGGCGAATATCCAGTATTAGCTGACAAGGCTGTGGCATTTTTGTTGCCTTTTTGCACGACCTGGATGTGTGAGAGCGGCTTCAGCGTTGTAGTCGCAACCAAAACGAAGGCTCGAAACAGGCTTTCAACGGAGAATCTTGAGTCTATTCTGAGAGTCGCAATTTCTCCACTCCAACCGAGAATCGATAACATTATCAGTGAAAAGCAAGCTCATCCATCCCATTGAAAAATATGTTACCAGTGTAGAAGCATGAGCATCTTTCCATTCTCACAGACTCCCAAATGTTTGTTGGAGATGGAGATTGTTATATCTGGGAAAATATGTAAGGAAAGTTTAAGGGAGCATTTCCAGAAGATGAAGAGGGTATCGTACATTGACGTTTCCCATCTATTGACGTCATGTCTGCAAGTATTTACTTTTGTAAATAGTTACACATGTGTTAAAAACTTTCGAAGAGAGTTTTATGTTACTGCAAGAGTAGATTGAAATAAAAAGGAAATATTCTTTGTGAAAATAGTATTTGTTTTATTAACACTGCACAACCAAGCCAAATCAAACTCCTCTCACCGACCCGTCAATATGAGGGCCACCGAGATTCCGGATAAGAAAGTTGGGGCCACCAAGCAAAAAAGTTTGCCGACCCCTGGGTTATATTTTAGAAGTTCGCTGAACTTTTCGAGAATTTGAATGTCAGCTTCTGGACGAACGTGGCGTTACCCCTTCAGCCGGGCGAAAGACGTGCAGACGTTACAAATTGTATGTATTGTATTTTTAAATGTTTCATATTGTGCATAATTAATATGTTTTCAGACCCCTTAGTTGAAAAGGAATGTTCTGACGAACTCGCAGACATGCAGAGTTCTTCCAAATTACCAGAAATGAAAGGCTCTGCCAAATCAATGTTCTCTGTCGTAGGTGTTGAATTACCACCTGTATTTACTGGGGATGGATCTGAAGATTTTTCACAATGGTGTTGCCATTTAGAGGTGGCTGTGAAGGTTTCTAGTGATTTTAAACCGTCCATGTTACCCCATATTCTTCCAATTCGTTTAGGCGGTCGAGCTTTTAGTTTTTGGGATAGCTTTCAAGATGATGTTAAGGCGGATTACGAACAAGTCAAGATGGCGGAAGTTTTTCGTCAAAGAAATTTTGTAACTACTTTTCAAAGCTACATAAACGCTAGACCCCATTACCCAAATGAGCCCTTAGAGTTGTATTGTGCAGAGATTGTCAGACTTGTCAACGAAGCCTTCCCAGAGTATGAAAACGCTGCTAGAGAGGGGGAATGTTTTCGTAGGTTTGTTGCAGGTTTGGATTAGTACTTGCAGCTTGAAGTACATGAACAAGGGGCTTCTAATTTGTCGCAGGCCCTCACTATTGCTAGCCATGTAGAAAGAGCACATGAAGCCAGTCAAATTCGCCCACCTCAAATAAATATTCAGTCTAGACCCCTTCTGAGTCAAGTAAATGAAGTTACTATGAGACAACAACCCACTTTAATGGACCGAATAGAAACCTTGATTCAAAAGGTGCAAAATTTAGAAGTTTCCGTCAATAAGACTCAGGCCAGAGTGAAAGATATTGAATATCGTATGCACCACAATTATCTTGAGAGAAGTACTGAGTCTCGTCGCAGTCCTAACAGAGCTCGAAGTAATAGTCCTTATAGATATTCACGTAGTCCCAGTCTAGATCGTAATAAGGGTAATAATAGTTATTATAAATATAGCCCAAGTCGAAATGGAAAGGATAGCCCAGTAAGAACAAGGAGGCAACTCCTCCCAGTCCGGTTATGGTCAACAACGTGGAGATAGAACCCGGGTAAATTTATCAGAAGAGGCTTCGTATATTGCTAATACTGATCAGGAAAACTAAACTCAGCTAGTGATGTGGGTTGCCCACTAGCTGGAGAAAGTCAAAGGCCCAAACCTATTGTAACCAAGACACACAATTAGGACCCCTCCGAACCTAGTGAAATTTTTCCTTTCGTCACGATTGCGCTTGAGGACAAAACTGTAGATGCACTTATTGATACAGGCTCAGGACTTACGTTCGTTAGTGAGAGCTTAAGAGAATCAATCCCGGTACTCAGGAAAAGACCGCTTAATAAGTCAACGTCGGTTTTAAAGTCTGTGACAGGTGAACCCGTAAATGAGTTAGGTACTATGAGTGCAACCTTTTTACTTGGTTCTAAGCAAATTTGTCACACGGTTCATATTGCAAGAGGTATTTCTCATGGTGTAATAATTGGATGGGATTTTCTTACCCAATATCATTGTAATATTGACTTGAATATGGGCAGCCTCTCTGTATTTGGTCAAAATGTGAACTTTTATGTAGCAGGTAAAGATGTTCCTTATTGTGCGAATGTATTGCTTCAAGCAACCTCTACAGTACCGTCACAATCCGAATGTATTGTAATCGCCAGGATTGCTGCCTCAGAGCAACATATAGTACCCAATAATTATGTAGGTTTGATAGAACCTCACTGCAACTTAAGCAATGAAGTTTTGATTGCTAGAAGTATTTCACATGTTGAAAATGGTTTTGCAAATGTGTGCTTAATTAATCCTAATAGTTTCGATGTCACACTTAATTCTGATCTGTGTTTAGGGCAGTGTTTTTCAGTTTCTGAAGAAGGTAGTCAGTACACAATTTTAGAAGATAACCCAAATTTTAAGTGTTAAGATAGGAACAACAAGTTTGCTGACAAGGTAAACTCGCCCAAAGTTGATTTTGATGATACTGATCTTTCAGTAGAACAGAAGGAAAGGGTTAGGAATCTTTTACTTTAGTATGCAGATATTTTTAGCGACGTGCCAGGGCGCACAAATTTAGTAACTCATAAGATTAACACAGGTGATGCTCTTCCCATTAACCAAGCTGCTTACAGAGCTTCCCCTCCCATGAAAGAAGAAATACGAAATCAGGTTGATAAACTCTTAGAAAGGGACATTTGTGAAGAAAGTTGTAGTCCTTGGGGTGCCCCTGTAGTCCTAATCATAAAGAAAGATGACTCGTATCGGTTTTGCATTGATTATCGGAAGTTAAATCAAATCACGGTTAAAGATTCACACCCTCTTCCCAGAACAGACGATATTTTGGACTCTCTTTCAGGATCTAAATTATTTTCCACTATAGACTTATCCAGTGGCTACTGGCAAATAGGCATGGACCAAGACAGTAAAGACAAAACAGCTTTTAATACAGGTTTTGGGTTATTTCATTTTAATGTTATGCCTATGGGCCTCACCAACTCACCTAGTAGCTTTCAGCGTTTATTGGAACTAGTTCTCAAGGGTATGCACTGGACAAAAACACTCGTCTATCTACATGACGTCATAGTATTGGGTAGGAATTTTCATGAGCACTTAGAAAATTTAGAAGAAGTATTCTCCCGACTTCAGTCTGCTGGCTTAACATTAAAAGCCAAGAAGTGTTCATTTCTTCAAAGAAAAGTTCGGTACTTGGGCCATACTGTTAGTGAAAATGGGTATCGAGCCCGATCCTACCAAAGTAGCTAAAGTTCGAGGCTTGGCCGGACCCCAAAACGTCACTGAAGTGCGTTCTTTCTTAGGCCTAAGCCCAGTAGTATTATCGTAAATTTAATTAAAGATTTCGCTGCTAGCTCTGAACCATTGTACTCAACCTCCACGAAAAAGAAATGTTCCTTTTGTTTGGTCTGAGAATTGTACAGGAAGCGTTTGTAAGCTTAAAACAAGACATCTAACTTCTCCCCCTGTTATGGCCTTCCCCGATTTTAAGGGCGAATGTTTATGTCTTTACAACTGACCTCATCGGATACGGATACGGCAATTGGGGCAGTTCTTGCCTCAAAGTACACAGAGGGCCAGGAGAGGAGTAAATTGCATAAGGGCTAGCCACATTATATACAAAATCGGAAAGAAAGTCGGTCCACTTATGACAAGGTAATTATGGGCTATTGTGTGGGCAGTCAGCACGGCATTTTTTTTTTTCCCCCCCCCCCGCCGTCATTACCTTGCTCTCAACCCCTTCACTATAATAACAGACCATAAAGCCCTTATTAGGAAGTCTGAGAAAAAGTCCAGTGTGAATGATGAGTAAAACGGGGTCACAGAGCTCGTTGGGCTTTTGACGGACCGAGTGCAATCCTTTGCAGTGTTCGACTAACTCAAATAGATGATCTCCACCGAATGACTTCAGGAGGTAAAGGCGGTACATCGCTGGACATTCGCAACAACTACCAGGTATAAACCACAAGTCTGCAGCTAGCAAGGTGCAACCAATAGCCTGCTACCACTACCTTCACCGTGATCCTGCTTCGGGGCTGTTTCAGGTGTGACCCTCCCGGCTAGTTCTCCCATTCTCCACTTCAATTTACCATCAAGCCCTCTGCATCACGGCCCAGTCGTTTGTCCTTCTGTGATTAAAACAATATCAAATCTGTATTTTGGGAGTCAGTTTAGTTCCCACACAATGTCATTTCTTTGTCTACAATTTATATACCGGAGCTTCTAACATTACTTCATGTTGGTAAACATAAGTGATATTGGTAAGAGTCCCTGCACAACTGCTTCTATAATCCATTCTCCCTACTATCAATCTTACGACATTATGAAATCGACCTTTGTTAGCCCCAATTAGGTTTTTAAGAAAATCACTCAAAATTTTTATGGTCTAGTTCCCTGTGCACATTCAATGCTGTTTGCGTAGGTAGTTACATACATCATTCTCAAGCTCATCATTTGTAAATACCACAGAGCCTTTTGGGACTTTCCTCTGGGGATCCCTTCAAAACATCAACTGGATACAGGTTGGGAGGGCGTAGTGAGCTGACAATATTTTAATTGCGCTGTGCTGAGATTTTGTGTCACGCAAGATACGCGAAGAAAAAAATACTTCTTGTAGTGGTCATTAGCGATCAAATTTCACTTTAGTGGTCTTACTTTCTTTTGGAGATAGCAAAGACAAACAAAATGGAAAGGTGGCGCTAGTATCTTTTAGCAGCCAGAACATTTATCACCGTAAGCAGCATCAATATAAAATAAAATATCGCTACCAATTGTGTAAACTGGAACATAAAATGTAATCAAAAGACTAGAATCACGTATTCATAGACGCTGGTCATCGAGAAACCCCACTGTGTCAAGTGTCTGAGTAACCCAATGCGCGCAGGCTACTTAGTCCGCTTCTGCTCACATCTGAAAGGACGCCCCCTGTGAGAGCTGAGCGATCCTTATCGTCATCGTGAACGACTCTAGTATGTGGCAAGCAGTGAGGGAGGAAATGACACGGCCCCTGGACCCTCAAAGTGTCACACCACGTACAGAGGCTTTTTAAGGCATGTACTACTTGTACTTAGTCTCGAGCACCGAACTGGTTCGATTATATAGTGTCATTCACAGGCATGTTGCAAACATATCACATAATTCTTTTCACCAAAATTTCACACGACGAAAAGGGATAACATGTTTAAATAAAGCATCTTTGTATTTTATGCAAAAGTTCCTTAAATATCCCTGAGGTTTCTGTTTGAATTCAACCGAACAAATATTGTTTTTTCCTAATTTTCTACAATTTGGGCAATAATTTTAGTACCTGAAAGAGTGGAAAGAGAAACGTCACTTTCTCCATTAAGAACTATCCAATCACAAGAGCTTGTTTAGTTATTTGCATACCGTTGTAAACAAACATATTGCTACCGTCAAGGTTCTTCATTGAACCTGCTGTTTCAATCCTTTCGTAAGTTGTCGTTAGTTGTGACCATATTGGATATAAGTTAGGGAAAGGCTTGTTGTTTCAGTAAACATGGTTACTGTTTATGGATTATGGTGAAGAATATGTCGGAGACACAACAGATACTTCTAAAGTGTTGAAAAGTCTTGTACAGCCCTTTTTGGACCATGCAACTTGTGACGCTGTAGAGGGAGTCATGTAAGTTGACAGGTTTATTTAGGCCCACGCCGTAAAATACAGTAAAATCGTAGGCTATCATACTCTAATCTACAGAACTATAGGTTTCATACTGTATAACTATATAATCTACACACCGTGACAAAGGCCTATAATGTTGATCAAAACTAGCGGTAAAGTATGTAATAACATTCTGCTGCTGTTTTTCAAAGGGGCAATCCATTGCATGATGGGGAGGGGAAGCTCCCAGTGACGGTATAGTACATCGCTGGTACTTATAAATATACTGCGATCGCTGCGTGAATGGGAGAGGGGAGATCAGCGGGACATGCCTTGTCTGATGTAGTAGTTTTTCATTAAGTTTACACCTATCATAAGCATTTGAGGACGAAGTGCAGGCCAACCGTTACTACTGATAATCATGGTGCATTGTTCATGAATTGTTATGTATATCTGTGCAAGATCAATCTTTTTTAATGGTGATATCCATTTGTGTTGTGAAACACTATGAAAGATACTTGTGAGGGGAATAGAAACAATCTAATTAACTATCACATTTGCCATCATCAACTAGGAATCCTTCAAACCAATTTTCTACTCCAAGTTCCCCCCGATTTTACTAGCCTTGCAGAACGTGTATTTCTATACCAGTCCATAACATGTAAACAACGTGGGAAGTTGCGCTTCTGTCTGCCAGTTCAAGAGTACGTGAGATGGAAAAAGCCGTTTAGTTTTGGTTGCTAGGCAATGAAGCGTGGAGTGTCTCTGAAAGAAAGAAAGAAACAAAAACAAAAACTTGACCCAGCTCTCAATCTAAGGAGACCTACACATGATTGCTCATGAAAGGAAAGCTTATCCCTGTTAACATTTCGTGTTTTGGGTTAGCGGTGATCCATTGTTGCAGAGTTCCTAAATGAGGCCTGGGTGAAGTCTTTCTTAGCCCTTTTCACTAGGTCTAAGCAGAGAGGTGTTAAGAAGGAGATCCAACGAAGAAATTTGTCAGACAATACGTACTTGAAAATGAATAAATCCTTTTCATGCACTGTCATTTGATTGACAGGTCCCTGTGTTCCTATTGTTAAGTCTCTGTTGACTAAGCCTTTTAGGTGGTGATGTCCCTCTTTCTTTTCCAAGTAATCCTGAGACAAAGACCATTGTTTGTAACTGCTTTGAAGTGAGGTTAGTTTCCGACAATGACCAAAGTTTAAACAAGATTTTCAGTAAAACGACTGGCAGTAAACATTTAATTAATGTATTTCAATTGTGCCTCCGCCATTGAAACACGTCATCTGCTGTAAAAACATTGTTCAAGTCTATACATTTTTCTCATTTCAGCAAATTTCTCCATCATTATCTAATATCTTTGAAAAGAAAGATTTAAAGAAATTCTGTGCTGACTTTAAATAAAATGATATTAAGTGCGACGAATAACGACGAATGGTTAAAATTTTATATTTTTTCATGACGGCTGGCAATGGTAAGTTAACGAGTTCACTTAAGGGGTGTGTCTTCACATTGGTATTTTGGCAACGCAGCACTAATCCTGTAATTGATTAAGGCATTGAGATAAGAATTTTGAGAAGAAAAGCAAGATTACCGTCGGAAACCAACATGACTTCAAAGAGTCTATAGACCGTTGTATCTCCTTCTTAACACCTCCCTGGTCTAAGATAGCGTGAAAGAAAATATTCTTCGACCAGGGAGCTGTTGTCAGATAACAGCTCCCTGCTTCGACTACCTGTAAACCCCTATATAGTCCGATCCTTTCCAAGGCATGTGCAATGCAAACTTGAACTGTATTTATTGGGTAATCCCGTCCGGCCACGTTCAAATTCCTAATGGCTTTTAAACGGCGCAATGCTGTACATGCCATTTGAGACTGGATAAAAGTTCTCAAAAGAATAATTGAAGGAGATTTAGGATTAAGTTTTGCTTGGCTACCAGCTTCAACTGTCAGACAACAAAATAGCTTAGAAGCTAGGGATATTTATCTGTGTTTGAACTTTTGATCAGGAAACGGGCAGCATTAACCAGGGAGTTGTTCCCTGTATTAACATACCCAAGATGTTTAAAGGGGATGTGATGGCTGGTTGTGGGAGCGCAGGGAATGTGCAATCACAAAATTTAAAGATACTATGTCGTCATTTTCCGACTGAGGCATACAAAAAAATAATTGCACATGCTCGATTCTGTAGAAACTGATACGTTGCAATCGTCGGTGTATGTTCGCCTGTTGGTTGTGTAGCAAGTTCTATCTGTGTTTTGTTTTTGTTTAACAGTGGTTCAGGCCAACTTAAGTCTTTACATGGTTGTTACGTAATAGTCTTTTGTTAGCTATTGATATATAAGTGTAGGGCGAGGCAGTTGTCTTGCCTGCCTTGCCTTTCTAGCCTGTCTGCCTTTGTACTTAGTGTTTAGTGTTTGGGTTTTTCGTTTAATAAACCGTGTTGCATCAAGATAAACCTGCTTTCCTGCCAGGTTTTACAAACTCGTTTCCTCTCATCTATGCCCACGCGGACCACGCTACATTCTGGTGACAGCGATGGGATATTTAGCTACTGACAAGGGTAGGCTATATATATTGTAATGCTGTGAGACGAACCGTCGATGACTTTAATTGCCGCCCTTTATTCTTTGTAATTTTCGGCAAATTTGAACTATTGGAATTTAAACCAATTAACCAGCAGTGAATTGTTGTAAACCGACGCTGCAGGAACCTTTGTATTCCACCAGAGCGGGTAATTTTCTCTAAACTATCAATATAGCAACATCATGTTACATCTGTAAAGAACGGAGCGCCCGCCAATTTAGAACTGCAATTATTTCTCCTTCCCATTAAGTGGACTACACGTTACTACGGACGGAGGTGTAAAAGTTTGTATACGTGGTTGCCAACTTAATTTTGAGACGTGGCACCGGAAGTATGACGTACGGATATCCTGCAGACGTGGACTAGGCCTTGTACTTGCCAGACGGGAACCGTGAGTCCTTTATTATTCTTGAACCTATACAAGCAGCCAACCTTAGAGCCAGAAAGACAACCAACCCAGCCCCGTGATACCTTGACGTGATAAACCACCATCTAACTTGAAGGATAAACGAGGTCTAAACCACCTGATGTAGCTTGAAGTAGCGAGCAGTAACATTAAAATTCCGCGTTTCTGTTCTTTTTTTAACTGAGTATCGGGACTACTGTCGGTTATATTTTTGAAGTTTGCTGAACTTTTCGAGAATTTGAATGTCAGCTTCTGGACCAACGTGGCGTTAGCCCTTCAGCCAGGCGAAAGACGTGCAGACTTTACAAATTGTATGTATTGTTTGTAAATGTATTATATTGTGCATAATTATTATGTTTTCAGACCCCTTAGTTGAAAAGGAATGTTCTGACGAACTCGCAGACATGCAGAGTTCTTCCAAATGACCAGAAATGAAAGGCTCTGCCAAATCAGTGTTCTCTGTTCTAGGTGTTGAATTACCACCTGTATTTACTGCGGATGGATCTGAAGATTTTTCACAATAATGTCGCCGTTTAGAGGTGGCTGTGAAGGTTTCTAGAGATTTTAAACCGTCCATGTTACCCCAAATTCTTCCAAGTCGTTTAGGCGGTCGAGCTTTTAGTTTTTGGGATAGCTTTGAAGATGATGTTAAGGCGGATTACGAACAAGTCAAACGTAGGATGACGGAAGTTTTCGGTCAAAGAAATTTTGTAACTACTTTTCAAAGCCTCATAAACGCTAGACCCCGCAATTTGTCGCAGGCCCTCACTATTGCTAGCCTGATAGAAAGAGCACATGAAGCCAGTCAAATTCGACCACCTCAAATGAATATTCAGTCTAGACCCCTTCTGAGTCAAGTAAATGAAGTTACTATGAGACAACAACCCACTTTAATGGACCAAATAGAAACCTTGATTCAAAAGGTGCAAAATTTAGAAGTTTCCGTCAATAAGACCCAGGCCAGAGTGAAAGATATTGAATATCGTATGTGCTACAATTATCTTGAGAGAAGTACTGAGTCCCGTCGCAGTCCTAACAGAGCAAGTAATAGTCCTTATAGATATTCACGTAGTCCCAGTCTAGATCGCAATAAGGGTAATAATAGTTATTATAGTTTTAGCCCAAGTCGAAATGGAAAGGATAGCCCAGTAAGAACAAGGAGGCAAAACTCCCCCCAGTCCGGTTATGGTCAACAACGTGTAGATAGAACCCAGGTAAATTTTTCAGAAGAGGCTTCGTATATTGCTAATACTGATCAGGAAAACTAAACTCAGCTAGTGATGTGGGTTGCCCACTAGCTGGAGAAAGTCAAAGGCCCAAACCTATTGTAACCAAGACACACAGGGACCCCTCCGAACCTAGTCAAATTTTTCCTTTCGTTACGATTGCGCTGCAGGACAAAACTGTAGATGCACTTATTGATACAGGCTCAGGACTTACGTTCGTTAGTGAAAGGGGTACACCTTTTCAGTCCGACACGTTTTCATTCCGAAAATGAAATACACGTCTTCATTCCGAATAAACGGGTTTTCAGTCCGACACGTTTTCATTCCGAAAATGGAATACACGTCTTCATTCCGAAAAAACGAGTTTTCAGTCCGACACGTTTTCATTCCGAAAATGGAAAACCCGTTTTCATTCCGAAAAAACGAGTTTTCATTCCGAAAATAAAATACACGTCTTCATTCCGAAAAAGCGAGTTTTCAGTCCGACAAGTTTTCATTCCGAAAATGGAAAACACGTTTTCATTCCGAAAAAACGAGTTTTCATTCCGAAAATAAAATACACGTCTTCATTCCGAAAAATCGAGTTTTCAGTCCGACAAGTTTTCATTCCGAAAATGGAAAACACGTTTTCATTCCGAAAAAACGAGTTTTCATTCCGAAAATGAAATGCACGTCTTCATTCCGAAAAAACGAGTTTTCAGTCCGACACGTTTTCATTCCGAAAATGGAAAACACGTTTTCATTCCGAAAATAAAATTTCACGTTTTCATTCCGAAAAATCGAGTTTTCAGTCACTGTCATTATCACTATCACTATCTTTATCATTATCATTAATAATATTCTAGTTTTCTGTACAATCTAAAAACGGTGTTTAGGATTTGATCATTTTGAACATTTTTTCTAAGCACTTTCATCCCGCACTTTGTAATCATGTTTAGATGCTAAACACGTATGTTTAATTCCCCCCCCCCCACAAAAAACAAATCGTTTTAAAACACCTGCTAAATATCACAGTAAGCAGGGGCGGATCCAGGATTTCTGAAAAGGGGGGGGGGCGAAGTTGTTCGACCTGTGATTGAGGGCACTATACCATCTAAGCGGAGCGCCACCATCAGTTGGCGAGGAGCGTACAAGAAAATTTTTGACAAAATAGACCTCCCAGATCGCCGGAAATAGCACTTCCCATGTCTTATTTTTGCATTTTCTGCTTCATATAATTTCATGTCTCAACTCTCAACACATTAATTTTTCCACAAGTTATTAACAGAAGACAGTTGTCATAGGCACAGTGCCTTACTACAATGCATCCTGTTCAAGGCGTCTAATCAGATCTTTAGTAGTCATGTTCTAACTTGGTGAATATTGAGGGACTTCCTTGAGAAATTTGTGACCCATATCTTAGCTTGATGCCATGACCCAGATACCTTGCATTGACATGTGGGCGTAAATGTACGTTTTATCACGTGCATGCTCCCCTCTGCCTAATTTCTTCTTTTGCGTGGACTCATGAGAGAGGAAAAATGACCCAAAATGCACGAGACTTGGCAGCCCTGTCATTGTTTTGGGGGTACGTCCAGGCAGTGTAATCATGGTACTTTTGTAGGCCTAACATAGTATCAAAACTGGATGACCGAATTGTAATGATTCCGACCATTATATTTCTAAATAAAATTTTGTTGGTGACCTGCACTGTAGGCCAGTCTTAACGTCTTTCAGAGAAAACTCGAGGGATTAATTAACTGACAAAACAGTATTTGGCCATTTAGTTTGTCATTGATTATGGTTATACTTGTTGATTGCTGATTTTTATTTAATTTATAATTAAATTCCTCATTTTTCTCCTTAGGAATTTATTTATGCAGGGACGTCCCCCTCACAGAAAATTTTAGGGAGGGATGTGTCCTCCCCCGTTCACCCGCTTTCCGCCGCCTATGCGTAGCATAACAGAAAATTTGGGTAAAAGCACATCCCAGATAGCCGGAAAAGACACTTTTAAGGCCTTGTAATTAGCATGATTTTCCATTTTAATTCTCTTGCAGTGGCGTAGCTGGGATTTGGGGGGGGGGGGGCGGGGCTCCCGTCACTATCTAAGCGGAGCGCCACCATGAGTTGGCGCGGTAGCGTACCAAGAAAATTTGAGATTTTAATACATGGTGCCTCATATGCTACCTTTTGAAGTAAAATTTGTGTTAAAAAATTTACGTATTTTAGGAACTAAAAAAAAATGGCATTAGTGGGGAGGACATGGCCCAATGGCCTCCCCTCAGTGTACGCCACTGCGTTTACTATCTAAGCGGAGCGCCACCATAGGTTGGCGCGGAGCGTTCCAAGAAAATTTGAAGTTTTAATACATCCCAGATGGCCGGAAATGGCACTTGCCAGGCTTGATAGCAGCCCATCCCAACTGATGCGCACTGTCTAGTAAGGTATTTTTCGATTGGCTGATGGTATTGTATCGGTATTGTATCGTATTGATTGTATCTAATCATGTGTAGTAAGATAGCATGCGTGTGAACGTCCCAATCGACGTTCAAACTGATCTGCTGTGCGCTACGACTCCCATGCTTATAGGTTGCTAATTGCAGCTTCATTCTCTATCACTCCACTCTCTGTCCTTCTCTCTAGCTCTTCTCCTTTCCGTTTTTCTCTCTTTTTTCTCTTTTATTTATTTATTTTTTATTTTTTATTTTTTGCCCCCTGGTAAGTGTACAATCGCTAGACACGCATTTTATGATTTTAACGTGTTTATAAAGTGAGGCAAAATAAGTGTTTCATTGGTGAACACATTCTTCAGAGTACATAATAACTTACAATGTTAAAAATAAAATTGCAACTACACATACTAAGATAAAAAGGCACCCTGAGCCGAGAAGCTTCCGGCTATTTATTCAGCCTTCCTTAGCTCTAATGAAAAACGATAAAGTGCGTTCAAATGTCCACCTATAAAGTTTTTAAAACACATGCAAAGAGCAATAAAGAATTAATGCAACTACTTTTCAAAGTTTGTGCTGATTAATCAGCACAATCAGCACAAACTTTGGACAGTAGTAGTACTTTAAACACAAAGCTTAAAATAAGCAGCAGTAAAGCAACAAAATAGGATATTTAACACTAGCTGTAAGTGCGTCTCATTGAAGTTAAGATCATACTGAAAAAGTTAAAAACAATGGTAGCTAATAGGGACCAGGAAGTGGTATCAGTCAAGACCATTTCACATTAGAAAACACAGAAAGGGGTAGAAAAAGTAACCCTGAACTGTGCCGTAGATACCTTGCTCTAAAAATCTCTAGGATGATGCAACAAAACAAGAAGATAAAATTGGATTCTTAAAACTAGCATGTAAATTTGTTGCATTGTAGTTAAGAAAACTAGCTTAGACCAACGTAGCTTAAGAGGAATAGGAGGAGTAATCGAGCAAGAACATTTCATAAACCAAACCGCCAAAAGGAGTAGAAAAAACTCCTTCCTTTCATTTAGGCCTAGAGAAAACAAAGTGTTCTGTTCTCTTTGTCATCCAAAGAGGTATCAGAACTTAATATGAAAAATACATACATGTTAAAAATTATAGCACTAAGACAAAAGAAAATATATGTATAAATATATTTATAAAAGAAAGAAAAGAAAAAACATATTATAATACAATGACATAGTTAACTGTCATGTGACCAAAATACTGGCACCAGTTTTGAAAAGAAAGAATAGGTAATGCACTGTTTGCAACTAGCGAAACTTTTCCATGATTTTTCAACCAAAAAAATTCTAATTTCTAAGGGCAGCTTTATTACTTGACTGAAAAAGTAATTCCATTTGAGTGGCACTTGCTCTGGATCTAAATATTTTGAAGTATATACTACCCTCATTGGAAAAGGGGCATTAAAAAATATAGTGCAATTCGTCACCGATTTGGTTCTCAGAACAGAAAAACAAACTCAAGTAAATCAAACCTTGGTATTTACCACAAATTGAAGGAATGTTGGTATTACTACATGTGTATTAACAAAGATTTACAGATCAAGGAGGACTTAGGCTTACTAAATAATTCTCGAAATTAAGTCTCTGTCTGAATATCGTATATATTTTACAATTAGAGATTATTTTCCTCTGTAAACCATTCTTGTTCATAAATATCACTTAGTCCCCTACTTACTGTGTTATTTAACCAGGATTTTCGAGAAGGGACTTGCATACTGTCTATTTGGCTCACGCCTAAATGTTCTGGTTACAAAAGACATTCCAGACATATTTAGTTTGACCTTAACTATCCAAGGGTAACTGTAAAAACCATTATTATCAAGAGCTCTTAAGAATTGATACATTACGTATGACAGCTTATGTTCACTACTAGTAATAATTCGATACCAAAATATTAATCACCCTAATTTCAATTGTTTTAAGTAATTTATGACGCCCAAGAATACCATACACCATACAATTTGGAGTATTCTTACCAAGCTTTAGGATAGACTCACGAAATTTACTATGAAAATTCTCTATTTGTTTTACGTCTTCAAACCTCCAGATTTCACATTCATACAGTAAAACGGGTAAAAGTAAATGATCAAATCCAATGGAAGACAAAGACTAGAACTTTTGTTTAAACATACCCAAGAGCGGCGATTTGTTCTCAATATTGCGGGGGGGGGGGGGGGACATGACCAGAATTTCCAATAATTTACTGTGTGAAAAATCCAAGTCAATGGGCGATTTCTCAAATATTGGGGGGGGGGGGGACATGTCCCCCATCCCTCCGGGATCGCCGCCCATGAACATACCGTGAGAACTGTGTTAGTACTAGACTATCTGTAAGTCTGCTCTATAATAATGAACTTAATATCCGATACCTGATGAGAAGAATTGTAATTAGGGAGCTAGACCCCTAATCATTTACACTATTGGGAACGAAAGGTTTGGTGATCTCGTTGTGTCAAGGACATTGTGAGAAAGAATAAAATCCATTTCTCTAAGTGCAGCATTTGGGGCCATAAGGAGAGGTGGGGCGCTAAATGGCCCCCAAAATGACCTTCATTTACACTTTTGAGAGCAACACTGATATTCATAACAATTTGAAGTACTAAAACCAGACAATGCAACTTAAGAAAACAAAATCTGGGGCATTCTTTACTTAAGAAGGGCCCAAAGTGTACCCAAAATAGGGTCTCATTTACACTTTTGAGAACAAGGATGAAACTCCTACTGTAATATCTTCACACATCACTGATTATAAAAATATAACTAAAGAAAGGATGGTCCGGAGCATTTCAACTTAAGAAGGGCTTAAGTGGACCACGAGAGCCCATATAGGGCCCAATTTCACCTTTATGAACAATGCCGATATGAACAGCAATTGATCCACTTACATCTTAAGTTTCAAAAATAAAACTCAAGCAAAAAATCGGGGCAGTGGTCGTTTAAAAAGGGTCCAATTCGGATCCCAAAGAGAGGGCGCCTCAATTACACTTCTGAGAAAAAAGCTGAAATTGATACTGTATAGTATCATCAAACATCAGTACTTTTAGAAATATATCTTAAGAAAGGATGGTCCCCGGCATACCAGATTAAGAAGGGCTCACCTGCACCTTGCACTGCGTTGCAGTTTTGTTAACACCCCTTTTTACGTCAAATGTTTAAAAACTGCGACAGAAAATGAAAAAGCAGTGTGTTAAACTATCTTTTGAAAAGGGCAGAAACGACACACAGAGGCCCACTGTAAAAAATGATTAACACTTTTTTGTAACAGGTAATAAACGCAGCTGGCATTTATGTGCCCTCCAAAACAATAAAATACATAAGGAAATGAAACGTCTAAAACGCCAACTTTAACACACTGACGCCACTTTAACTCCATCTCGCAAACACGTTTATGCGTTTATTTCATGATTACTTTGAACATCAAATTGTTTTTAATAAAGGCAAATTAACATATATATATATATATACTTGCCAATGTTAGACGCATATTCCACAGGTTTAAAAATTATGCGACTTTGTCCGCTTCCCACCATTCTTCAGTTTCTATATTTACAAGTCGCAACGTCACATCTACACTTCCGTATTTACAAAATGCTGGGCGGAGCTTATAAGTGACGCAATGATGAAAAACTGTCCCGTCTGGTATATGAATTAAATTGACCAGTTCTTCCAGCAGAGTTCCGATAGCTCAGTTGGTAGAGCGTACTGCACGTTGAGCAGTAGGTCGTTGGTTCAAACCCAGCTCGGACCTCAGTTTTTCATCATTTGGTGGTATCGTCTTTCTTACTAAGGCAAAGGTTGCCAATGTTAGACGCATATTCCACAGGTTTAAAAATTATGCGACTTTGTCCGCTTCCCACCATTCTTCAGTTTCTATATTTACAAGTCGCAACGTCACATCTACACTTCCGTATTTACAAAATGCTGGGCGGAGCTCCTCCTGCACGCAATGATGAAAAACTGTCCCGTCTGGTATATGAATTAAATTGACCAGTTCTTCCAGCAGAGTTCCGATAGCTCAGTTGGTAGAGCGTACTGCACGTTGAGCAGTAGGTCGTTGGTTCAAACCCAGCTCGGACCTCAGTTTTTCATCATTTGGTGGTATCGTCCTTTCTTACTAAGGCAAAGGTTGCCAATGTTAGACGCATATTCCACAGGTTTAAAAATTATGCGACTTTGTCCGCTTCCCACCATTCTTCAGTTTCTATATTTACAAGTCGCAACGTCACATCTACACTTCCGTATTTACAAAATGCTGGGCGGAGCTTATAAGTGACGCAATGATGAAAAACTGTCCCGTCTGGTATATGAATTAAATTGACCAGTTCTTCCAGCAGAGTTCCGATAGCTCAGTTGGTAGAGCGTACTGCACGTTGAGCAGTAGGTCGTTGGTTCAAACCCAGCTCGGACCTCAGTTTTTCATCATTTGGTGGTATCGTCTTTCTTACTAAGGCAAAGGTTGCCAATGTTAGACGCATATTCCACAGGTTTAAAATTATGCGACTGTGTCCGCTTCCCACCATTCTTCAGTTTGTATACATATATATACAAACTGAAGAATGGTATATATATATATATATATTATATATATATATATATATATATATATATATATATATATATATATATAGGTAAAAATGAAGTAGTAAATAGTGCTAAAAGTTTGTGAAAAATTCCACGACGTTTCGGGTTTAAACCCTTCATCAGGTGGCAAAAATGCAACTGATCGTTGACACGGCCAAACGTACAATTTAAAAAATACACAATAAAATTGGGCACGGTAAACCTCGGCTAGGAAAACAGACAGTGTTAAGTGGTTACCACAAGTCAAAAAAATGCAGGAATTGCTGCGTTATAACAGTTCAAGTCTAACGTTCAGACCATGTGGGGACCATGTAATGCCCTGAAACGCATACAAGGAATTGATAGAGCCTCTGCCCTTGCCCCCAAAACTGACCATACACCCACCAGACGTATCCCGTTGGTCCTATCCTTTCACCCATCTGTAACCCCCATTGTACGTGCCATTTACAGGAATGTAGAGACCCTCCGTCATGCCCCATCCACCCGTGACCATTTCCCTGATCCCCCCCATCACGGCATTCAGAATTGAAAAGAACATATCTAAGCACTTGGTCCGTGCCTCTCAACCTCAAGCAGTAGTGCCTGACACCCCAGGAACTTTTCCTTGCTACCGTGGGAGATGCAATACTTGCCCGGTGGTCAGTTATGACAAAAACCTTTCCATTGTAGGTCCCAACAACAACCGGTTTAACGTTCATCAGCATTTTTCCTGTACTTCAGCCAATGTTGTTTACGTTCTCGTATGTAAACGCTGTAATATACTGTACGTGGGAGAAACAGAACGTCGTCTTGCTGACCGAGTCACCGAGCACCTGAGATCAATCAAACAGAACCTCCCAGGGTTCCCGGTATCCACCCACTTCAATCCCCCGTCAACATGCTCGATCCGTGACTTGATGGTTTCGGCGGCCATCTCGTGTCGAGGTTCCGATCATGACCGCCTAGCTGCTGAAAACCACCTAATCATGAAACTTGGAACCCTGTCCCCACATGGTCTGAACGTTAGACTTGAACTGTTATAACGCAGCAATTCCTGCATTTTTTTGACTTGTGGTAACCACTTAACACTGTCTGTTTTCCTAGCCGAGGTTTACCGTGCCCAAATTTATTGTGTATTTTTTAAATTGTACGTTTGGCCGTGTCAACGATCAGTTGCATTTTTGCCACCTGATGAAGGGTTTAAACCCGAAACGTCGTGGAATTTTTCACAAACTTTTAGCACTATTTACTACTTCATTTTTACCTAACTACTTCATAAGTGCTACGCAGTACTTTGACCTTATATATATATATATATATATATATATATATATATATATATATATATATATATTATATATATATATATATATATGTATATATATATATATATATATATATATATATATATACGTTTAAACCAGAGGGAATCAATGTAAAAGTAGTCAAGCTGAAAGTGTAAAGCTGAGCGGGCTTATAGGTTCTCCTTTTAGAGTATTTTATGGTGTAGCGTTTACCATCAGCTTACCTATATACGTGACCAAGAAAAGACGAGCTTTTCGAAACGTCGTTGTAGTATGCTCACTTGCCATTTATTGAAGTCTTGCCACTGTACCATGTTGTATTGAATATCTTAGAAATCCATATCTCGTTGGTTTTTAAAAAATTTTAACGGATTTTATATTTGATATGTCGAGCGTCTGGTGCGTTTCTATTTGCATTTATATATATATATATATATATATATATATATATAACACTAAATTAAACATTTGGGAGACATTGGGATAAATCCTTCCTTAGGGAGACAATCGGTTATATTCATAAAATTTAATATATTTCCATATCTAAGCATACAAATATTCATACAAAAATACCAATAATTCTTCATGAATGCCTTTAACTCATGGTACGTTTGTTTTAGCTGTATCTTTTACACACAAGGTTTAATTAAATAAACAAAATATTACAAAGTATTTCGCAATACTTACTTGTCTCCCTATAATACATATAAATTACATGTAGCACATAACACACCTGTATTTCTATGGTAAATAACAGCACCTATGATGTATTTATGTAGCTTACACAGTGGCATAATAAAGAGGGCGCTAATACGCTACCATAGAAATAAAATTCTTTTAGAAAGAATGTAGAGAAGGGGTTTAAATAATGGTGCAAAGAATTAGGGAGACATAAATTTGTCTCCTTAGTGAAAATGTCTCCTTAATATACCAATTATAACTGCAATTTGTCTCCCTAATAGGGTATTAACAGAAATATATATATATATATATATATATTATATATAATATATATATATATATATATATATATATATATATAAACGTGTTTGCGGAGTGCACTTTAATTGACATCATTATCTTTACCATTTGTTAATATTCGTTCAGTCATTTACTGTGCTTATCCATTTTGTTGTTCATTTTCTAATTTTTAAACGCCATAATGTGTTAAAAAATGAAGACGTCTCTTTTAACAGTGGGGCCTCTGAAAACCAAGGCATATTATTCCTGTAAAATTGCCTGACATCGGTTAATTGTCGGTGGTTGTGGCTTTGCGTCTTCCGAATTTTGGAATGAAAAAAGCAAGCGGGATTATACAGGGTCATACACTGGCCTACTTTGAGGACATGAAAGCCTCCTAAAGCCCTCCAAGTAGAGAAAAATTAACTTACCACTCGGAGTGAGAGCAAAAGTTTTTCTCTTCATTTGGCAAATTACATCGGCTTAATAAAAGTGCATATTTTTGAGCTGAAATGGCATGAGCCATAGAAGACAGAACACAGAAAGAAGAACAAGGTAAACAGGAAATGGTCTAGCATAATCCTTATTTGTTATCAAACACCTTGCAATTCCTTAAGAGTTGAAAGTAAATGTATTGTATTCCCAGCTTAAGCAGGGATACGGGCTTTGTAAAGACACAAAACTAAATGAAAATGTAAATTCCAATAATGCATTAAGACTACTCTATTTGAAAAAAAGATACTATTTAAGCGACTTCTAGCTGCCAGACAGAGCCGCTTTTTTTTCAGAGGATTTTGTGAGGAACAGACACCTTCCTGCATCGCGGGATTTTCCTTAATCTGTTACTGGAAAAACAGCCACAGTGCAAAGCGTGCAAAATGAGTCGCCATTACAGACTTGGTCAGCTAGCCAACCACGACAAGAAAAGGCTTCATTTATGTAGGTATATATTCGGTATTTATATGTATGATTTATGCATGAAAAACGGTTGCATCCGATTTGAAACATTTATTTTACAATTGAGAGCACATGGGCATGTTCTCCTATTGTCTCCCGATTTTACTGTAAGAAGGTTATCGACAGAACATATTCATAGGTTTAAAGTTCCCCATGAACTTAGTATTTCTTTTTCAGCCAGGTCAGCAGAACCTTAATGACTTCAAAGAGTATATATAGGCCTAATAAAGCAACAGGGCGTGACTCTGTTCATTTTTAAAATATACGCGATTATAAAAGTCTCAACCCATTTTTTTTCTTGAACAGACTTTAGTAGAGACTATTATTGTTAGTATGGAGTGAGTAAGATTCCACTGCTTCAAACAAGTTGTTGAAATACTGTATTTTTTACGGTACAGTAGAATTTTGTTTTTCATAGAACTGTTACACGTCAAATATTCTTTCAGAGTCCTTTTGTCTGTTTGTGCAATTGAATCCCCGGGATCACACTGTAAAATGAGTGGTATCGTAGAAGATGATGTATATACATGGATACCAGGATTGTAGCTTTGTCTTCAAAACCTCAAAACTAGTTGAACCACCGACGACCAGCCTCTGCCTGTCTGCTATATTCCTTACCTTAAACATTTTCCCAAGAAAGGCCGATTTCGGTCCTAGGCAAATCCGTTACCGAAAGTTGTACAGTATTTGGTTATGCTTTCAAATGCTTGCAGACTTGTAGCCAAATTATGTTGATCTGAATTAAAAAAGATGCTCGACGTTCGAAACTGAGCTCCCGAAGTAAAGATTCGCACATTCATATGTCGGTTCTATGACTGGAGGTAGGACTTTCACCACACTGATTGCAATCTTTGGTCTCCTTCGTCATTTGCCACGTACTATACCGAATTCCATATTATTATTTAATTAATCGTCTGCATGAGAAAGTATCAGTTTGAGCCTACTTCAGGAGATTTTTAACTCCGTTTAATTCTCCAACAATTTTCTTTGGTCCATGTCGTTATGGAAATATTCTTTTGGGAGTTAAAAGTGTAGGTCCTATAAATAACAAATTTGTATTGTCAATAAAATGGAGTCACGGTAACTGCCACTTTCTCCTAAGTTTAGTTTCATTTTTCCCCCAACAGACAAGCTTGGGACCCACAAAAACTATCACTGGGAGAGCTACAGTATGTTGCTTGTCTTATGGCTGCTCGTATATGTGTAATCCAACAATTATCACCTGAATAATAAATGTATTCCGGTGATCACTTCATGGCTGACGTGGGCCTAAAAGTTGCAAACAGAAACACTTCTGAAAGCTAAAAGTGTGCACTTTTAATGACCAGTTCTTTCTAAATTAAGTTGCACCTTCAACATCAAATTCCATTTGAGTTTTGAGATTTTTATGCTTTACTTCATTGCCTCTTAACTCAGTGCAAATGGCAATTTGGCCACTCTCCAGGCCTTCATGGTCCCTTTGAGATACTTAAGAATTAGTTTCAGTTTTGTTCTCACAAGTGCAACTTGGAACTTACTTAAAGTGTTCCTTAAGTGTGAAATTTCAAAAGTATATGTTACTGAACTTCAAGAAAAATGCATCCAAATGTCCAACTCCTGCCCATCTTCACAGGAAATTCCTGAGCTTAGATATGGTAAAGCTTATTCACTCAATATTAAGTGGTAGAATGCGCAATAATGTGATGTCATTTTTCTGCAGAAACGAAAGAAAACGTTTTTGAGGTTGGCCCTAATGGTCTTCCGTAAGTTCGACACAGGAAGGATTGGGGAATTCAGAACTGATGAGATCTAAAAGTATATATGGCATTCGGGCAATCGGCAAAAAGAAAAACAGGCATTCTGGGTTTTCGAACTTTCCAAAAAATTTATTGCAATGGTTCTGGACGGCGATTATAGGCTAAGGCAATTCAACAACGCTGCATAAATTTGAAGGCGAAACGGTTTCCTTTGGGTATCAAAGTTCATCGTTGTTTGAGACCCAAGTAATTTGATAATCAAGGAATTAGACCACATCGTAATTGTGGGAGAAAAGTCGGTGTTGGGGTATTTTAGTACTTTTGTGAGGGCGCCTTCCCTCCCAACATGTGCGCATGCGAAAACTTTGTAACGATGCCTAAAAGTTCGTGTCGTTTAATCATTGTTAGTAGAATATGTTCTCATGAAAACGACCAAAAGTCGACTTTTATTAACCTCTCGAAAATACTCGAAAATATCGCTATTGAATTAATTATTCCTCTTGTAAAATGCCTCCTTCATGGTTTTTTAATTCCTAAAATAGAACAGAAGTTTATCTGCACAGAGACTTTTCGTTTGTAATTTTCTTCATTTTAGAAAAGTTGATTTCTTAATATAATTTTGATTCCTCTTTTCTAAAAGTAGGTTTTTCCCGTATACAGTAACACAAAAGTGTTAAATTATAGTGTGGGGGTATTTGTGATCCCCCACAATGGGCCACTAATTTGTTATAACACAGAATTTTCTCGTTATTTTATTTTTTGGATTAAATATGAAAGAGGGCAAATTGCTCATCAATAGCATAGTTTTTAAGCAAAAATTTGTGTTATTGCGTGTAGTCACTACCATTATTTTCTGATGTCGATTTAATGCAATATAAATTACTTGATCGGGACATTCTGGCTGTGATAATTGTACTTTTTGGTGATTGAGAGTGGTGCAGTACATTGTTATTGGGTCTTTCACTGTGTGAAGATATGCACAATGAATGACAGGCAGTTTGGTGCACACAGGTGTTAAGTGAATGATCGCGTTTTTGCATCAAATAAGATAGCAAAAGTTGCATCCTTCACACGTTTTTAATGTAGTTTTCAACTTTTCACCCTGATGATGAGGTATTGGTCCTTAGAACAATTAAGGCACACGATTTTCCCATTAGTGTGCTCAGTTCTCAAAATCAAAAGCTTAACGTGTTTGAATCCCAAACACTCGATATATAGGATAATTAAAACCCCGACGACCCATGGACCTTGAATAAGACATGGAATGAGTTTATCCCTCAACTGCTCTGGCTTGTGTCGGTTTTAGTAATAACCATAGGTTTACTAAAACCGACACATGCCACAATCGAAAGTAATATGATGTCAACACAGGTTATGGGTTGTATGGGTTGTGGGGGTCTTAGAACTAATCCGTGGAAGCTGCGATGTCAAGGACACGTACACCGATATAACACATGACAGGTAACAGGAAAGAAGCCGGAAAGGCTACTAGGTAAAAAAGCAAGGAAGGCAAACAAGTCTGCGTGGCACGCTGGCGGTTAAATTGACCTACTTAATTAAAATGTGTTGTATGTTTTCAATACTATCCAACAATACATTAAAGATCACTTGTTTAGCCCAACCTAATAGTTGGCCATACTTCGGTATTTCGTTTCGATGTCTTTACTAATTAACCTGCAAAATGCAATGCGGGTGGGGTCACCCCGTCCGTTAACTTACAGATAGACGTGAGTTCAATGGTGCAGGTTTCAGCTAGATCGGACGTTGTGATGGTAAAAATAAAGTCGAAATTGAGTTACCTGAAGTACGCCTTCATATCTTCTAGGTTAGTCATCGGACATCACCCCTTTCTTTGCATATGTTACAGATCTCGAAAGTGCAATCCTATAGCTTAGCCAAATATCTCGAGATTTTAGAGTTCAAAGGCGATCAAACATTTCCAAAAAGTTATATAAATTTTCAAAAAGCAATTTAATGGAAAATATCATGCAGGGGTCACTTTAAAAATGTTTTTCTTAAAGAGGATGCATGATACAAATATGTGGTTTCTTGTATAGTAAAGATTACTATGAATGAATAAAAAATTGCCTATAGTTGCCGTTTGAAGTTAAGAACATGTAAACATTTTATGAGAACAATTTAAAAAGTTGGCAAAAGGGACGTTGGTTTTATCTTATATCTCAACAACAGAAAGTCCGATGGAGATAAGGATTATGGCCTTGTGATCCGCGGGGTCGAATCACTATAATATGGTGTTACTGCATGGTAAGTCTGAAGGGTTCGGTGAGATTTTTTAAATTTTGTATTCATTGGGTACCCCTGTAAAATTAAATTTATTAATTTAACCAGAATGCAAAAAATGCATTGAGGTTTCGATGAAATGTTTCATTGGAAATTATAACATGATGTACCATTTATTATAGTCACCATAGGTAAAATGCTTACACAAAGTGTTGGAAAAAAGTATTTTAAATCCAAGCTTCCTATCTCCAAAATCGTGTTAACAAGGTTTTCAGAGTTTGACTCCTGGTGACCCTAGATGACCTTTTACCCTCATCAAAACAATAGGTTCCTCCTCTCTATATGGGGCACCTGTGTACCAAGTTTGAGAACTGTCAAAGCTTCCCTTCTTGAGATATCGTGTTAAAGAGCAAAGTGTCACAAACTCACACATACATCCCCACACACAGGCTACACACACATACACACACACACGCCATCATGGCATAGGATTCTCTTTCATCGAAACCAAAAGACTTAGAAACCAATACTTCAATGGTACGTTGTTATGCTTACAGTCGTAGGAAGCTGTTCGAGATTGAGGGTGGGGGGGGGGGGAGGCTGGACTTTGTTTCGGAGAGCCGTCCTTTTAGGAGGGGACCCCTACCCGTAGGAATTTTTTGGGGTATTTGGGGGTCTTTATATGCAATTTGATGCAACAAATTGGGTGAATTTTAAGAAAAATTACTGCAAAGTTTGACATTTTTACACAGGCAACAAATAAGGGGTTTTCATCCTTGGATTGAGGGGAGCGAAAGCATACTTTACATCATACTTCCAAATTTTTGACTGGGGGGCTAAGGCCCCCAAGCCTCCCGCTTCCTACGCCTATGGTTATGCTGTATTCCATTTTCGGAATGAAAACTCGTTTATTCGGAATGAAAACGTGTATTTTATTTTCGGAATGAAAACTCGTTTATTCGGAATGAAAACGTGTATTTTATTTTCGGAATGAAAACTCGTTTTTTCGGAATGAAAACGTGTATTTTATTTTCGGAATGAAAACGTGTACTTCATTTTCGGAATGAAAACGTGTATTTCATTTTCGGAATGAAAACGTGTCGGACTGAAAACTTGTTTTTTCGTAATGAAAACGTGTATTTTATTTTCGGAATGAAAACGTGTCGGAATGAAAACGTGTATTTTATTTTCGGAATGAAAACGTGTATTTCATTTTCGGAATGAAAACGTGTCGGACTGAAAACTTGTCGGACTGAAGACGTGTCGGACTGATGGGTACACCCCAGTGAAAGCTTAAGAGAATCAATCCCGGTACTGAGAAAAAGACTGCTTAATAAGTCAACGTCGGTTTCAAAGTCTGTGACAGGTGAACCCGTAAATGAGTTAGGTGCTATGAGTGCAACCTTTTTACTTGATTCTAAGCAAATTTGTCACACGGTTCATATTGCAAGAGGTATTTCTCATGGTGTAATAATTGGATGGGATTTTTTTACCCAATGTCATTGTAATATTGACTTGAATATGGGCAGCCTTTCTGTATTTGGTCAAAATGTGAACTTTTATGTAGCAGGTAAAGATGTTCCTTATTGTGCAAATGTATTGCTTCAAGCAACCTCTACAGTACCGTCACAATCCGAATGTATTGTAATTGTCAGGACTGCTGCCTCAGAGCAACATAATAATAATATAATAATAATGTAGGTTTGATAGAACCTCACAGCAACTTAAGCAATGATGTTTTGATTGCTAGAAGTATTTCACATGTTGAAAATGGTTTTGCAAATGTGTCACACTTAATTCTGATCTGTGTTTAGGGCAGTGTTTTTCAGTTTCTGAAGAAGGTAGTCAGTACACGATTTTAGAAGATAACCCAAATTTTAAGTGTTAAGATAGGAACAGCAAGTTTGCTGACAAGGTAAATTCGCCCAAAGTTGATTTTGATGATACTCATCTTTCAGTAGAACAGAAGGAAAGGGTTAGGAATCTTTTACTTAAGTACGCAGATATTTTTCACAAATTTAGTAACTCAGAAAATTAACACAGGCGATGCTCTTCCCATTAAGCAAGCTGCTTACAGAACTTCCCCTCCCATGAAAGAAGAAATACGAAACCAGGTTGATAAGCTCTTAGAAAGGGACATTATCAAAGAAAGTTGTAGTCCTTGGGGTGCCCCTGTAGTCCTAATCAAAAAGAAAGATGACTCATATCGGTTTTGCATTGATTATCGGAAGTTAAATCAAATTACGGTTAAAGATTCACACCCTCTTCCCTGAACAGACGATATTTTGGATTCTCTTTCAGGATCTAAATTATTTTCCACTATAGACTTATCCAGTGGCTACTGGCAAATAGGCATGGACCCAGACAGGAAAGACAAAACAGCTTTTAATACAGGTTTTGGGTTATATCATTTTAATGTTATGCCTATGTGCCTCGCCAACTCACCCAGTAGCTTTCAGCGTTTCATGGAACTAGTTCTCAAGGGTATGCACTGGACAAAAACACTCGTCTATCTAGATGACCTCATAGTATTGGGTAGGAATTTTGATGAGCACTTAGAAAATTTAGAAGAAGTATTCTCCCGACTTCAGTCTGCTGGATTAACATTAAAAGCCAAGAAGTGTTCATTTCTTCAAAGAAAAGTTCGGTACTTAGGCCATATTGTTAGTGAAAATGGGATCGAGCCCTATCCTAACAAAGTAGCTAAAGTTCAGGCGTGGCTGACACCCCAAAACGTCACTGAAGTGCGTTCTTTCTTATGCCTAGCCCAGTATTATCGTAAATTTATTAAAGATTTTGCTGCTAGCTCTGAACCATTGTACCACCTCACGAAAAAGAATGTTCCTTTTGTGGGTACACCTTTTCAGTCCGACACGTTTTCATTCCGAAAATAAAATGCACGTCTTCATTCCGAAAAAACGAGTTTTCAGTCCGACACGTTTTCATTTCGAAAATGGAAAACACGTTTTCATTCCGAAAAACGAGTTTTCAGTCCGACACGTTTTTATTCCGAAAATGGAAAACACGTTATCATACCGAAAAAACGAGATTTCATACCGAAAATAAAATACACGACTTCATTCCGAAAAAACGAGTTATCAGTCCGACAAGTTTTCATCCGAAAATGGAAAAACACGTTTTCATTCCGAAAAAAACGAGTTTCATCCGAAAATGAAATGCACGTCTTCATTCCGAAAAAAACGAGTTTTCAGTCCGACAGGTTTTCATTCCGAAAATAGAAAACACTTTTTCATTCCGAAAAAAAACGAGTTTCATTCCAAAAATGTAATGCACGTCTTCATTCCGAAAAAAACGCGGTTTTCAGTCCGACACGTTTCATTCCGAAAATGGAAAACACGTTTTTCATTCCGAAAAAACGAGTTTCATTCCGAAAATAAAATTACACGTCTTCATTCCGAAAAAAACGAGTTTCAGTCCGACAAGTTTTCATTCCGAAAATGGAAAATACACGTTTTCATTCCGAAAAAACGAGTTTCATTCCGAAAATGAAATGCACGTCTTCATTCCGGAAAAAAAAAGCGAGTTTTCAGTCCGACAGGTTTTCATTCCGAAAATAGAAAACACTTTTTCATTCCGAAAAAACGCAGTTTTCAAATATTTGTTAACTACTGTTACTTAAGATATTGCAGACAAAGATATTAGACTTCTACCGACATTGTTATGGAAAGTGACTCCTCATGAAAACGCAAATATAGTGCAGGGGCGGAAGAGTCCATTTGACGTTGTTCTATTCAGCGATCTGCATACGAAACTATGAATGCAATAACCAAATGCAATTACAAGAATAGGTCGGTATGCCTGCGCGTGGTATACATGCAGAATACATTTCTCTGTTTATTTATCTTAAATGACGCATGCTACTGCGCGCTTAGAAACAAATGCACTAATTCCTTCCCTGCACTAAGTGCGTAATATACAAGAAACCAATGCGACCCTTATAGAAGTGGTCCAGCATATTCTTAGGTCAGGGCATGTGCTCGTACTGTGAATGGCGTGTGACCACATTGTGAATGGTGCCTCGATACAAGTTGACTGTTTAACACTGATGATAGCAATGTAAATGAATAGTACACATTTTAGGTGTCCATTGTTACTAGTACTGGCTGTATTTTCCAATGATGCAGCATGCTACCGTGTGCAAGTATGTACATTAAATTATGTACAAAAATATATTCTGTATGGCTCACTGAAGGCATCTTTTTTGCACAACAACGAAAGGGAAGCTAACACGCGAGTGTATAAGCATACAAGCATTTTAGGCACTGCCTCGAAGCCTTCAGGGTGGTCCCATTGATCTACATATGTAGATCCTACACATCGATCAGTTCACGGTCCACGACTGGTGTATTGTATGTTACACTTTTCATTTGGCACACACTCCATTTACAATAAGCCCTACCATGTAGTTTGTAGGCCAGTGGAGAATTAGATTCCTATTCTTTTGGTTGGATTTACGTGTACTGAAAACACAAAGGTAATAACAAGTAGACCTACGTTCATTTTTGTCTTACATAAGTGTTACTACATTTGCACGAAGTACTGTGATTTAGGCCTATTTTCATTCAGTTGTTAAAGCAACAACTGAACCGGACTCAGTGCAATGTAATGAGAAGCATGCGTGCTAACCCGTGGCAGTGCCAATTAACGCAAAACAGACCGAAGAGGCGTTACAGGCACACCACACGCATAGGGCGCATTAGCATGCACACATGGCCTCAGCGTCACATTATTTCCACTTTTGGATACACATTCCTAGGGCAGCAAAATCCACTTGACTTAGCTAACCTACATCACGTGACCCCTACGTTGGATTCAGTTTCAAGGCACACTCCACACAGACGTGCGTCCTCCAGTTACATATCACAGTGCGCACATGTGCTAGCAATGAGATATCAACTCCGTTGATTGCCCCCTTGTCTGTATTTGCATTTGGTCAGTTGAAGCTGAAATTTTGATTTTCATAAAACCAATGGTATTCTTCTTTTCAGTATAAGATATTCACACAATTCTGTTGGAGTCCGGTACTGTACTTTTTAAGATAATGCATTTCCAATGGTATGAGCTGCAAACATACATTCACTGGTACAAGGGAGAAATATATTAAAGCAGAAAGCCAACAGGCTTTATGATTTGTTGCCTCTGAAAATATTTTAATGTAGACAGTACTTTCTCTTTCCAGAGTTTTAAATTGACACAGTTTGATCACAAATTTGCTTCAAAAATATCCTGTTAGTTATGTTCCACTACACCCAAAATTCAAATTACTCCGATAAGGAGTTACTACCTTGAATTGACACAAAACCTATGAGAGGTTATCACAGAGCTTTGTAAGAATGACAGCAAATGCTTACCTGAATGGTTGTATCCAAAAAAGCAAGTGAAACTTGTCTATGCAAGGGTTCTTCAGACTGGGAGAGCAACTAACTTCATCAGCTGTGATAGATTTTGATGGTACAGGTGGGAGGAAAGCCAGTTTTAAGAGTCATCAAGATTAACATTCATGAGATACTTTGTTAAATCAGGTTTCAACAATTTGACCTGGTGACCTGAAATGACATTTGACCTCCACAAAACAATAGGGCTTTCACTCAATTTTGGGGTTTCCGCATGCTAAGAATGAGCTCCATGCACCATGTATCCCTCTTAAGATATCATGTTTGAGAGCAGTTCAGTTTTCACTACTTGACCTAAAATGACCTCTACCAAAAACAATATGGCCCATGTGCTGACTATAATGCATCCATATGCTAATGATGATGTGAAGTATCTATGTTTCTGTCTTTAGATAACACATTAACATTTTCAGTTTTTGAGTACCCAAAGGACCTGGAATGACCTCTGACCTCCTACAAAAACAACTGCATTCCTCTTACAAAGTAGTCTACTATGATGACAACGGTGTCTACTATAAAGTAGAAAATTATTCAATATTCCTATCTTCAGATGTCATGTATACAAGCAATTTTCATAGCGTTTGTTTTGTTTGAAGAGAGCTGGTTGCTGCCCACATGTAGGCGGTTTCCAAGTTTCAACTTTATTTTCACATCTGAATACCCCCAATTAACAGTGATCTTCAACACAGCACATTAACAAAACATATTAGCACTTAAGGTGAAAGAAGCCAGATGGAAGCAGAAATGCTTTTTTCAGAAGTAAAGATGCATGGTCAATTTTGATAACATTTTATTGAAAAAAAACATAAATGTAACCTATCATGTGAGCTGTGAATCCCGTTTTCATATCAACCACATATTTTGGTAGAACCAGGCAACAAATATATGTAAAGTTTCATGTCAGGGCAATGTTTTGTCATGGAATTATAGCCAAAAAGAATTTTCACAAAAACTGACTTTTGACCTTTGAGTTTTACTTCCGGTACACAGCCAAACAAACAATTTTTTGAGGCATGTTGCCCACCAAGTTTGAAGAAAGTTGACATTCTTGTGTAAGGGATATTGTGAAACATGACTGGACACGCACACACCCATATAGCCACATTATGACACCTCTCTCAGGCACTGACTTCCGCGTACCATGGGTGACAAGCCTAGCTGAGACTAGTACCTTTGGAACATTAACTGTTACCATGGCAACAGTAGTCACTTCAATTGATGTATCATATACCTCAACTGACAGTGTAAGGGGTGTCTCCTTTTCTACCTGGCAGCAGTCTGCAGACTAGGGCACAATGGTCACTTGTAACTGTGTGCACACAGCGTGAAATGAGCTCCACAGCTGTGCTGGAGCTTTATGCAGAGTGGGAGGAGCTTAGTGTAATGTGGTTTTGAGCAGATAAACTGGTCATCAATGCTAATAATAGGCCATTCATAAGAGCCTGCCAAGTGTGCAGCTAAGCTGCTATTCATGACTTTCTGTCACTCACAGCTGGTTGCTATGAATGCTATTGTTCCCTGCTTGCAGCCTCTACCCACAGCTGCTTCATTAATTTGCTCAGTGAACTGCTTGTGGTCACTGAGCTGTTAAGAATATTCAGAAGGAGCACAATATTGGGTAGAGTAGTTGCCTAGGGACTGCTGCCAGGTAGGAAAGGAGATAATCGCTAATATAACATGTCATCCTGCCCACAGAGCAATGAGGTAATAAACAACCCTCTCCAGGTTTCTCTTTTTATGACATGTCCATAAATACTCACTTCTGGTCTTTTGGTAGCAGTCTACAAAGAAAGAACATGTTGATTTGATTCCCAACTCAGTAAATGCCTCTGCTAGTCTGTCCACATCATACGGTTGAATAACAAATTTTCCTTCTAGAGCAAGGAGAAGATTCTCTGTAGGTGTGTCACTCTTAACGATGGCATCTGTCTGATCGTCAGGAAGAGCGAAGTATTCTGTCAACTTCAAACAATCATCCTCCTGAAGCTGTGATTGTAAAGTTTCTTTCAAGTGACCATAGCTGAAGAACTCTGACTGTGAAACAAAATCACTTAAGTGGTCATTATCAATACCAAATTTAGGTTTTGCAAAAAAAAGTAAACAAGCAAAGACCAATGAGCAAAAAAGGTAAGAATAACCAACTAAGTCTTGTGCTTTAATCTCATTTGTCAATATAATTTAATGTCCCATACATCATTCAAGGAGCTTTGAAATTTTTATTTACCACCAAGAATTATGTTTATTGCTTTGAACACAACATGTAGGGGATACATGCTAAGATGATTCCACCGAACTGACGGTCGTGAGAGTTGGCAATGAATAGGGAAAGTCTGGCAATGAATTGGGAGGATTTGTCCTTCACTGCCACTTTATTTCTTGGATTTCTCAAGGTTGACTGGTACTGGGTATATATGACACAGGAGTACAGTATGTTCAAAAGTACCCCCTTTGTTAATAATAGGATTCAAAAAATCAGATTCTATAGAAAATTTACACCCTCCTCGATCGAAATTTTGTCAAATTCAAGCCCCTAGAATGTTACAAATGATAGCAGACCAGAAAGCCCAAAGGCTTAGTGATTCCTTGCCGAATGGGAATGCTTTGTTGCACTGAGGTTTATCCCTCAAATTTTATCTTTCTTGACTACATCATTTTATGTTTTAACAATCTGACCTCTGCTGACCTCACATGACCTTTGAACCCCACCAAATATAACGAAAAAGAAAATCTGAAGTGTCTTGAAAGGGATTCAACTCCAATGGATCTTGGATCTTGAAAATTCTTGGAAAATTTTGCTTTTTGACCTCTGGTGACCCTAGATGACGATCTTAGGAATACTTGGGATATTTTGCTGTTTGACCTCTGGTGACCCCATATAACAATCTTGGGAATTCTTGGGAAATTTCACTTTTTGACCTCTGGTGACCCCATATCATGATCTTGGGAATTCTTGGGATATTTTGCTTTTTGACCTCTGGTGACCCCATATAACAATCTTGGGAATTCTTGGGAAATTTTGCTTTTGCTTTTTGGCCTCTGATAACTCCAGATGATGATCTTGGGAATTCTTGGGAAATGTTGATTTTTGACCCCAGTGATGACATATTACAATCTTGGGAATTCTTGGGATATTTTGCTTTTTGACCTCTGATGACCCCATATAACAATCTTGGGAATTTTTGCTTTTTGACCTCTGGTGACCCCATTTAACAATCTTGGGAATTCTTGGGAAATGTTGCTTTTTGACCCCAGTGATGCCAGATTACAATCTTGGGAATTCTTGGAAAATTTTGCTTTTTGACCTTTGGTAACCCAAGATGACCTTTGACCTCCACCAAAAACAGTAGGGTTCTTCCTTACATCATGACAAATCTATATACCAAATATGAAAAGTGTTGGTCATTCCTATCTTGAGATATCGTGATTACGAGCTTTTTACCTTTTTACCTCCAGTGACCTCAAATGACCTTTGACCGTCACCAAATACAAAAGGCTTCTTCCTCTCAACATGAGAAATCTATGTACCAAATAAGAAAAGTGTCGGTCATTGCCATCTGGAGACATCTTGTTTACAAGCCGTTTACGAGGTTTTCAAAGTTTAACCTCTGGTGACCTCAGATGACCTTTGACCCCTTCCGAAAACTATAGGATTCTTCCTCTCAACATGACAAATCTATATACCAAATATGAAAAGTGTCTGTCATTCCTACCTTGAGATATTGTGATTAATGAGGTTTTCGGCTTTTTAAGTCCAGTGACCCCAAGTGACCTTTGACCTTCACCAAAAACGATTCGCATCTTTCTCTCAACATGGCAAATCTATATACCAAATATGAAAAGTGTCGGTCATCCCTATCTCGAAATATTGGGATTACAAGGTTTTTTGATTTTTGACCTCTGGTGACCTCAGATGACCTTTGACCTCTACCAAAAACAATAGGGTTCTTCCTCTCAACACGACAAATCCATACAGGCCACTCCTATCTTGAGATATCGTGATTTCAAGGTTTTCGGTCTTTGACCTCTGGTGACCACAAATGACCTTTGACCTCCACCAAAAACAATAGCATTCTTTCTCTCAAGATGACAAACCTGTATATCAAATATGAAAAGTGCCCGTCATTCCGATCTTGAGATATCGCGATTACGAGCTTTTCGGCTTTTTACCTCCAGTGACCTCAAATGACCTTTGACCTTCACCAAAAACAATAGGGTTCTTCCTCTCAACATGACAAATCTATATACCAAATATGAAAAGTGTCGGTCATCGCTATCTCGAGATAGCGCGATTACAAGCCATTTACGAGGTTTTCGCAGTTTAACCTGAGGTGACGTCAGATGACCTTTGACCTCTACCATAAACAATAGGGTTCTTCCTCTCAACATGACAAATCTATATACCAAATATGAAAAGCGTCGGTCATCCCTATCTCGAGATAACGCGATTACAAGGTTTTCAGTATTTGACCTCTGGTGACCTCCAATGACCTTCGACCTCCTCCAAAAACAATAGGGTTCTTCCTCTCAACATGAAAAATCTATATACCAAATATGAAAAGTGTCGGTCAATCCTATATTGAGATATCGTGATTACAAGCAGCGTCACAAACACACATACACACACACATACACACACACACACATACATGTAAAAGGTGTCAATCGGGGACATATGTTTTTAACAGTGAAAATGTGGATATCCCCACTTGCTGTGTATCCACACTTGACTAGGGAAAAAAACGCTCATGTCCCCGATTTACACGTACAACACAGATACACACACACTCATGCACCAACCCATGATGTGTGTCCTTCTGATAGGTTCACAACATGTAAAATGGGGAAAACGCCAAAAATGCTCAAACTTACTGAGACACATCATTGAAAGGTGCAAAATCCATTTTCATGGCAAATTTTGCATTCGGAAATTGGGGATATCCCCACTTGCAGGTGTATCCACACTTGCCCGGGGAAAAAAACGCTCATGTCCCCGATTTACATCTTTTACATACGCACCCACACACACACATACACACACACACGACATCACCATCGCATAGATTCCTTGCCTGCCTACGGCAAGGAATCAAAAAGTAAGCAATAAATCACAATATCTTAACACCTGTTCGACAGCTATTAAACTTATTCCCTGACGTCAAGAGAGTTGGCACCACAGACTTTTGTGGATAACAACGACTTGGTAAATAAAATGCAACATCTGTAAAATGATCTGATGGGTCAATAAAACTCAAGTGAGAAAGTAGGTGCAGCTATAGGGCACACCTTGTTTAGGAGTTCTGTTTTATGACTAGATAGATTTTAGGCTGACGGGCATTTTATTGGTTTGTACGACTGTGTCTTCTGTGCGATCAGTTTCTCATGTACTCAGTACAGTATGAGAGAGGATATGTTTGATTTTAAACTCTCTTGTTTTGAAGTAGTTCAGTACTGTGAAGTCTATAGTTATGCTTGGAAAGGCTGCTTCACATACCTTATGTTGCATGCTGTGTTAAATGGATAATCAAATCTAAGCCAATATCCACTAATCGACAGACTAAATTTTTACAGGCTCACCTATGCCCCCCAAAAGACCACATATTGTGTTTAGCAAAGACATACTGAAGCATTAATGGACTTGCCTAGCTAGAAATGCACGGTAGAAACCTTTTCATGGTCAAGTGATCAGCCACTGACAAGACAGGATTATCAAACAGATATAGTTTATATTTGATTCACGGTGTAAACATTGTCAGATGGGCAAGGACAAGCAAACAGTTCTTTTTACTATGCGGCAAATGTCTGTCACTTTTCGACATTGTGTTTAAATGCGTGGCATTTCGCTATTTTTCATGGATTTGATTGAAAATTGGCTGATGTGTAGGTGAGGGAAATATCTTAATGATGCAACCATTTTTGTTGAATATGAACATTATTTGACCTCGCGAGAGAGTTTTGTCTGAAAACGTAAAGTTCCCTTCATTTAATTCAATTTTGCACTAAGTGTGCTGAAACATTTCATGCAGAAAGTTTGAATAGTGCTGAACAAAAGTTGTATTTCATTTGAGGGCCCAAAACAGTAATTTGTGTAAACAATATGTGTTCAAAATTCACATTTTGATTTACAGGAGGTGGAGACTCCCAGTTGTTGTCGTTATATCATTTGAGGCCCAAAACAGAACTTTATGTACAAAGAAACCACATACAAAAGTATACTGCTTGTGTAAACACATACATGTACAGGACCTGCTTAATCGTGTGGAAGCATTTACGCAAAGTGCAGTATATCGACAACGATTATGTTGAGCATGGGGTCCTTCTAATGAATGACTGATATTGCTCGACGATACAATGAATGACCGACTTGTGTGAATGATTGCCAGTGATATGTTATTGATTGCCCGGCCTATGAATAAATGCCCGGCCCGTGAATGATTGTCTGACCTGTGAATGATTGCCCGATTAGGAAAGGTTTTATTTTGCGGCCGCTATAGGCCACACCGCTATGATGAATGTAGAGAGATCTGGACATATGAACTTCGAGAGGGGTGTTAATTTAGTTATAAGGTTGGTCGGGATCGCGTGTAAATTGGTAAGCTGCTCGTGAATTGGGATGCCAAGGTCACTACTTCAAGTTAAGGTGGATGTTGTTAAGGGACAGAGGAACTCCCTCCCTCTTTTTCAAAAGAGCATGCATTTTGATTGAAAATATAATACTACATGTTTAAGCTTTAGAGTTGTTTTAACATTTCAAAACATATTTTCGGAAAGGAAAATGTGCATTCCTAAAGGCGTATGTATGTCAGTCTCGGGGGCAGGAATTAGTGTGCAGTCACTGGGACGCCGACACTGCAGGGGCACCATTCAAGCTCATTCTTCATTGCAGAAAGCCCTACCAGAAGTTGGTAAGGGGGAGCCATGGGGGATGATATTTCAATCCCACGTGAGATGGGGTGCACCCATCAGTTCGACAAGTCTTCAGTCCGACAAGTTTTCAGTCCGACACGTTTTCATTCCGAAAATGAAATACACGTTTTCATTCCGAAAAATAGAATACACGCTTTCATTCCGAAAAAACGAGTTTTCATTCCGAAAATAAAATACACGCTTTCATTCCGAAAAAGCGAGTTTCCATTCCGACACGTTTTCATTCCGAAAATAAAATACACGTTTTCATTACGAAAAAACAAGTTTTCAGTCCGACACGTTTTCATTCCGAAAATGAAATACACGTTTTCATTCCGAAAATAAAATACACGCTTTCATTCCGAAAAAACGAGTTTTCATTCCGAAAATAAAATACACGTTTTCATTCCGAATAAACGAGTTTTCATTCCGAAAATGGAATACAGCATAACCATAGGCGTAGGAAGCGGGAGGCTTGGGGGCTTTAGCCCCCCAGTCAAAAATTTGGAAGTATGATGTAAAGTATGCTTTCGCTCCCCTCAATCCAAGGATGAAAACCCCTTATTTGTTGCCTGTGTAAAAATGTCAAACTTTGCAGTAATTTTTCTTAAAATTCACCCAATTTGTTGCATCAAATTGCATATAAAGACCCCCAAAATACCCCCCAAAATTCCTAAGGGTAGGGGGCCCCTCCTAAAAGTCCAGCCTCCCCCCTCAATCTCGAACAGCTTCCTACGCCTGTAAGCATAACAACGTACCACTGAAGTATTGGTTTCTAAAAGTCTTTTGGTTTCGATGAAAGAGAATCCTATGCCATGATGGCGTGTGTGTGTATGTGTGTGTAGCCTGTGTGTGGGGATGTACGTGTGAGTTTGTGACACTTTGCTCTTAACACGATATCTCAAGAAGGGAAGCTTTGACAGTTCTCAAACTTGGTACACAGGTGCCCCATATAGAGAGGAGGAACCTATTGTTTTTGATGAGGGTAAAAGGTCACCAGGAGTCAAACTCTGAAAACCTTATTAACACGATTTTGGAGATAGGAAGCTTGGATTTAAAATACTTTTTTCCAACACTTTGTGTAAGCATTTTACCTATGGTGACTATAATAAATGGTGCATCATGTTATAATTTCCAATGAAACATTTCATCGAAACCTCAATGCATTTTTTGCATTCTGGTTAAATTAATAAATTTAATTTTACAGGGGTACCCAATGAATACAAAATTTAAAAAATCTCACTGAACCCTTCAGACTTACCATGCAGTAACACCATATTATAGTGATTCGACCCCGCGGATCACAAGGCCATAATCCTTATCTCCATCTCACTTTCTGTTGTTGAGATATAAGATAAAACCAACGTCCCTTTTGCCAACTTTTTAAATTATTCTCATAAAATGTTTACATATTGTTCTTAACTTCAAACGACAACTTTAGGCGATTTTTTATTCATTCATAGTAATCTTTACTATACAAGAAACCACATATTTGTATCATGCATCCTCTTTAAGAAAAACATTTTTAAAGTGACCCCTGCATGATATTTTCCATTAAATTGCTTTTTGAAAATTTATATAACTTTTAAAAATGTTTGATCGCCTTTAAACTCTAAAATCTCGAGATATTTGGCTAAGCTATAGGATTGCACTTTCAAGATCTGTAACATATGCAAAGAAAGGTGTGATGTCCGATGACTAACCTAGAAGATATGAAGGCGTACTTCAGGTAACTCAATTTCGACTTTATTTTTACCATCACAATGTCCGATCTAGGTGAAACCTGCACCATTGAACTCACATCTATCTGTAAGTTAACGGACGGGGTGACCCCACCCGCATTGCATTTTGCAGCTTAATGAGTAAAGATATCGAAATGAAATACCAAAGTATAGCCAACTATTAGTTTGGGCTAAACAAGTGATCTTTAATGTATTGTTGGATAGTATTGAAAACATACAACACATTTTAATTAATTAAGTAGGTC
Organism: Holothuria leucospilota; assembly: GCA_029531755.1. Classification (NCBI taxonomy): domain Eukaryota; kingdom Metazoa; phylum Echinodermata; class Holothuroidea; order Aspidochirotida; family Holothuriidae; genus Holothuria; species Holothuria leucospilota. The sequence goes on along the minus strand of CM055980.1, from coordinate 14,719,685 downwards.
AATTTAACCGCCAGCGTGCCACGCAGACTTGTTTGCCTTCCTTGCTCTTTTTACCTAGTAGCCTTTCCGGCTTCTTTCCTGTTACCTGTCATGTGTTATATCGGTGTACGTGTCCTTGACATCGCAGCTTCCACGGATTAGTTCTGAGACCCCCACAACCCCTACAACCCATAACCTGTGTTGACATCATATTACTTTCGATTGTGGCATGTGTTGGTTTTAGTAAACCTATGGTTATTACTAAACCGACACAAGCCAGAGCAATTGAGGGATAAACTCATTCCATGTCTTATTCAAGGTCCATGGGTCGTCGGGGTTTTAATTATCCTATATATCGAGTGCTTGGGATTCAAACACATTAAGCTTTTGATTTTGAGAACTGAGCACACTAATGGGAAAATCGGGTGCCTTTATTGTTCTAAGGACCAATACCTCATCATCAGGGTGAAAAGTTGAAAACTACACTAAAAACGTGTGAAGGATGCAACGTTTGCTATCTTATTTGATGCAAAAACGCGATCATTCACTTAACACCTGTGTGCACCAAACTGCCTGTCATTCATTGTGCATATCTTCGAACAGTAAAAGAACCAATAACAATGTACTGCACCACTCTCAATCACCAAAAAGTACAATTATCACAGCCAGAATGTCCCGATCAAGTAATTTATATTGCATTAAATCGACATCAGAAAATAATGGTAGTGACTGCACGCAATAACACAAATTTTTGCTTAAAAACTATGCTATTGATGATCAATTTGCCCTCTTTCATATTTAATCCAAAAAATAAAATAACGAGAAAAATTCTGTGTTGTAACAAATTAATGGCCCATTGTGGGGGATCACAAATACCCCCACACTATAATTTAACACTTTTGTGTTACTGTATACGGGAAAAACCTACTTTTAGAAAAGAGGAATCAAAATTATATTAAGAAATCAACTTTTCTAAAAGGAAGAAAATTACAAACGAGAAGTCTCTGTGCAGATAAACTTCTGTTCTATTTAAGGAATTAAAAAACCATGAAGGAGGCATTTTACAAGAGGAATAATTAATTCAAAAGCGATATTTTCCGAGTATTTTCGAGAGGTTAATAAAAGTCGACTTTTGGTCGTTTTTCATGAGAACATATTCTACTAACAATGATTAAACGACACGAACTTTTAGACATCGTTACAAAGTTTTCGCATACGCACATGTTGGGAGGGAAGGCGCCCTCACAAAAGTACTAAAATACCCCAACACCGACATTTCTCCTACAATTACGATGTGGTCTAATTCCTTGATTATCAAATTACTTGGGTCTCAAACAACGATGAACTTTGATACCCAAAGGAAACCGTTTCGCCTTCAAATTTATGCAGCGTTGTTGAATTGCCTTAGGCTATAATCGCCGTCCAGAACCATTGCAATAAATTTTTGGGAAAATTCGAAAACCCAGAATGCCTGTTTTTCTTTTTTCCGATTGCCCGAATGCCATATATACTTTTAGATCTCATCAGTTCTGACTTCCCCAATCCTTCCTGTGTCGAACTTACGGAAGACCATTAGGGCCAACCTCAAAAACGTTTTCTTTCGTTTCTGCAGAAAAATGACATCAAAAATTATTGCACATTCTACCACTTAATATTGAGTGAATAAGCTTTACCATATCTAAGCTCAGGAATTTCCTGTGAAGATGGGCAGGAGTTGGACATTTGGATGCATTTTTCTTGAAGTTCAGTAACATATACTTTTGAAATTTCACACTTAAGGAACACTTTAAGTAAGTTCCAAGTTGCACTTGTGAGAACAAAACTGAAACTAATTCTTAAGTATCTCAAAAGGACCATGAAGGCCTGGAGCGTGGCCAAATTGCCATTTGCACTGAGTTAAGAGGTAATGAAGTTTTCACCGTAAAGCATAAAAATCTCAAAACTCAAATGGAATTTGATGTTGAAGGTGCAACTTAATTTAGAAAGAACTGGTCATTAAAAGTGCACACTTTTAGCTTTCAGAAGTGTTTCTGTTTGCAACTTTTAGGCCCACGTCAGCCATGAAGTGATCACCGGAATACATTTATTATTCAGGTGATAATTGTTGGATTACACATATACGAGCAGCCATAAGACAAGCAACATACTGCAGCTCTCCCAGTGATAGTTTTTGTGGGTCCCAAGCTTGTCTGTTAGGGGAAATGAAATTAAACTTAGGAGAAAGTGGCAGTTGCCGTGACTCCATTTTATTGACAATACAAATTTGTTATTTATAGGACCTACACTTTTAACTCCCAAAAGAATATTTCCATAACGACATGGACCAAAGAAAATTGTTGGAGAATTAAACGGAGTTAAAAATCTCCGGAAGTAGGCTCAAACTGGTACTTTCTCATGCAGACGATTAATTAAATAATAATATGGAATTCGGTATAGTACGTGGCAAATGACGAAGGAGACCAAAGATTGCAATCAGTGTGGTGAAAGTCCTACCTCCAGTCATAGAACCGACATATGAATGTGCGAATCTTTACTTCGGGAGCTCAGTTTCGAATGTCGAGCATCTTTTTTAATTCAGATCAACATAATTTGGCCACAAGTCTGCAAGCATTTGAAAGCATAACCAAATACTGTACAACTTTCGGTAACGGATTTGCCTAGGACCGAAATCGGCCTTTCTTGGGAAAATGTTTAAGGTAAGAAATATAGCAGAGGCTGGTCGTCGGTGATTCAACTAGTTTTGAAGTTTTGAAGACAAAGCTACAATCCTGGTATCCATGTATATACATCATTTTCTACGATACCACTCATTTTACAGTGTGATCCCGGGGATTCAATGGCACAAACAGACAAAAGGACTCTGAAAGAATATTTGACGTGTAACAGTTCTATGAAAAACAGAATTCTACTGTACCGTAAAAAATACAGTATTTCAACAACTTGTTTGAAGCAGTGGTATCTAACTCACTCCATACTAACAATAATAGTCCCTACTAAAGTTTAAAAATGAACAGAGTCACGCCCTGTTGCTTTATTAGGCCTATATATACTCTTTGAAGTCATTAAGGTTTTGCTGACCTGGCTGAAAAAGAAATACTAAGTTCATGGGGAACTTTAAACCTATGAATATGTTCTGGCGATAACCTTCTTACAGTAAAATCGGGAGACATTAGGAGAACATGCCCATGTGCTCTCAATTGTAAAATAAAAGTTTCAAATCGGATGCAACCGTTTTTCATGCATAAATCATACATATAAATACCGAATATATACCTACATAAATAAAGCCTTTTCTTGTCGTGGTTGGCTAGCTGACCAAGTCTGTAATGGCGACTCATTTTGCACGCTTTGCACTGTGGCTGTTTTCCAGTAACAGATTAAGGAAAATCCCGCGATGCAGGAAGGTGTCTGTTCCTCACAAAATCCTCTGAAAAAAAAGCGGCTCTGTCTGGCAGCTAGAAGTCGCTTAAATAGTATCTTTTTTTTCAAATAGAGTAGTCTTAATGCATTATTGGAATTTACATTTTCATTTAGTTTTGTGTCTTTACAAAGCCCGTATCCCTGCTTAAGCTGGGAATACAATACATTTACTTTCAACTCTTAAGGAATTGCAAGGTGTTTGATAACAAATAAGGATTATGCTTGACCATTTCCTGTTTACCTTGTTCTTCTTCTGTTTTCTGTCTTCTATGGCTCATGCCATTTCAGCTCAAAAATATGCACTTTTATTAAGCCGATGTAATTTGCCAAATGAAGAGAAAAACTTCTGCTCTCACCCCGAGTGGTAAGTTAATTTTTCTCTACTTTGAGGGCTTTAGGAGGCTTTCATGTCGGCAAAGTAGGCCAGTGTATGACCCTGTATAATCCCGCTTGCTTTTTTCATTCCAAAATTCGGAAGACGCAAAGCCACAACCACCGACAATTAACCGATGTCAGGCAATTTTACAGGAATAATATGCCTTGGTTTTCAGAGGCCCCACTGTAAAAAGAGACGTCTTCATTTTTTAACACATTATGGCGTTTAAAAATTAGAAAATGAACAACAAAATGGATAAGCACAGTAAATGACTGAACGAATATTAATAAATGGTAAAGATAATGACGTCAATTAAAGTGCACTCCGCAAACACGTTTATATGTTTATATACATATATATATATATATATATATATATAATATATATATAATATATATATATATATATTATATATATATATATAAATGCAAATAGAAAAGCACCAGACGCTCGACATATCAAATATAAAATCCGTTAAAATTTATTAAAGACCAGCGAGATATGGATTTCTAAGATATTCAATACAACATGGTACAGTGGTAAGACTTCAATAAATGGCAAGTGAGCATACTACAACGACGTTTCGATAAGCTCGTCTTTTCTTGGTCACGTATATAGGTAAACTGATGGTTAACGCTACACCATAAAATACTCTAAAAGGAGAACCTATAAGCCCGCTCAGCTTTACACTTTCAGCTTGACTACTTTTACATAGATTCCCTCTGGTTAAAACGAATATATATATATATATATATATATATATATATATATATATATATATATATATATGTATATAACGCTAATTCCCACCTTAAGGGGAAATTGTTATATCTGCTTGTACATAGGGCGAAAAAAAGATAATAAAATACATAAGAAATAAATTCGCCCTAACGTCTAAACATATAAATTAACGTTATTTCAATGGCCAGCCATCCGTTCGTGTTAACAGCTAGGTGTCCGTAAATTTGACAACTTTGAAGTAATGGCATCTAGTTTGTAAATCTAAGAGGGCGCCCTTGTAAGTTTACGTATTTCTATAGAAAAAGTGTGTGGAAACGTTAAGGCGAAACTTATATTTCACCCGAAAATTTTTTTCCCCTTAAGGTCGACTTTTCAACAACAACTTTCCCCCTAAGTGCCGAATTAGAGAAATATGTATATATGTTTGTGTGTGTGTATATATATATATATATGTATATATATATAAATATATATAAATATATATATGGGCCCTTCTTAGGTAAAGAATGTCCCAGATTTTGTTTTCTTAAGTTGCATTTTTCAATCGACTGGTTTTAGTACTTTAAATTGTTATGAATATCAGTGTTGCTCTCAAAAGTGTAAATGAAGGTCACGTTGGGGGCCATTTAGCGCCCTCTCCTTATGGCCCCAAATGCTGTACTTAAAGAAATGGATTTTATTCTTTCCCACTATGTCCTTGACACAACGAGATCACCAAACCAATTCGTTCCCAATAGTGTAAATGATTAGGGGTCTAGCTCCCTAATTACAATTCTTCTCATCAGGTATCGGATATTAAGTTCATTATTATAGAGCAGACTTACAGATAGCCTAGTACTAACACAGTTCTCACGGTATGTTCATGGGCGGCGATCCCGGGGGGAATGGGGGGGACATGTCCCCCCCCCAATATTTGAGAAATCGCCCATTGACTTTGATTTTTCACACAGTAAATTATTGGAAATTCTGGTCATGTCCCCCCCCCCCCCCGCAATATTGAGAACAAATCGCCGCTCTTGGGTAAGTTAAACAAAAGTTCTAGTCTTTGTCTTCCATTGGATTTGATCATTTACTTTTACCCGTTTTACTGTATGGATGTGAAATCTGGAGGTTTGAAGACGTAAAACAAATAGGGAATTTTCATAGTAAATTTCGTGAGTCTGTCCTAAAGCTTGGTAAGAATACTCCAAATTGTATGGTGTATGGTATTCTTGGGCGTCACAAATTACTTAAAACAATTGAAATTAGGGTGATTAATATTTTGGTATCGAATTATTACTAGTAGTGAACATAAGCTGTCATACGTAATGTATCAATTCTTAAGAGCTCTTGATAATAATGGTTTTTACAGTTACCCTTGGATAGTTAAGGTCAAACTAAATATGTCTGGAATGTCTTTTGTAACCAGAACATTTAGGCGTGAGCCAAATAGACAGTATGCAAGTCCCTTCTTGAAAATCCTGGTTAAATAACACAGTAAGTAGGGGACTAAGTGATATTTACGAACAAGAATGGTTTACAGACTGAGGAAAATAATCTCTAATTGTAAAATATATACGATATTCAGACAGAGACTTAATTACAGAGACTTAATTCCGAGAATTATTTAGTAAGCCTAAGTTCTCCTTGATCTGTAAATCTTTGTTAATACACATGTAGTAATACAAACATTCCTTCCATTTGTGGTGAATACCAAGGTTTGATTTACATGAGTTTGTTTTTCTATTCTGAGAACCAAATCGGTGACGAATTGCACTATATTTTTTAATGCCCCTTTTCCAATGAGCGTAGTATATACTTCAAAATATTTAGATCCAGAGAAAGTGCCACTCAAATGTAATTACTTTTTCAGTCAAGTAATAAAGCTGCTCTTAGAAATTAGAATTTTTTTGGTTGAAAAATCATGGAAAAGTTTCGATAGTTGCAAACAGTGCATTACCTATTCTTTCTTTTCAAAACTGGTGCCAGTATTTTGGTCACATGACAGTTAACTATGTCATTGTATTATAATGTGTTTTTCTTTTCTTTCTTTTATAAATATATTTATACATATATTTTCTGTTGTCTTAGTGCTATAAGTTTTAACATGTATGTATTTTTCATATTAAGTTCTGATACCTCTTTGGAGGACAAACAGAACAGAACACTTTGTTTTCTCTAGGCCTAAATGAAAGGAAGGAGTTTTTTCTACTCCTTTTGGCGGTTTGTTTTATGAAATGTTCTTGCTCGATTACTCCTCCTATTCCTCTTAAGCTACGTTGGTCTAAGCTAGTTTTCTTAACTACAATGCAACAAATTTACATGCTAGTTTTAAGAATCCAATTTTATCTTCTTGTTTTGTTGCATCATCCTAGAGATTTTTAGAGCAAGGTATCTACGCCACAGTTCAGGGTTACTTTTTCTACCCCTCTCTGTGTTTTCTAATGTGAAATGGTCTTGACTGATACCACTTCCTGGTCCCTATTAACTACCATTGTTTTTAACTTTATCAGTATTATCTTAACTTCAATGAGACGCACTTACAGCTAGTTTTAAATATCCTATTTTGTTGTTTTACTGCTGCTTATTTTAAGCTTTATGTTTAAAGTACTACTACTGTCAAAAGTTTGTGCTGATTGTGCTGATTATTCAGCACAAACTTTGAAAAGTAGTTGCTTTAATTCTTTATTGCTCTTTGCATGTGTTTTAAAAACTTTATAGGTGGACATTTGAACGCACTTTATCGTTTTTCATTAGAGCTAAGGAAGGATGAATAAATAGCCGGAAGCTTCTCGGCTCAGGGTGCCTTTTTATCTTAGTATGTGTAGTTAAAATTTTATTTTTAACATTGTAAGTTATTATGTACTCTGAAGAACGTGTTCACCAATGAAACACTTATTTTGCCTCACTTTATAAACAAGTTAAAATCATAAAATGCGTGTCTAGCGATTGTACACTTACCAGGGGTGGATCTAGGGGGGCGACCCGGCCCCGCCCCCCCCCCTTTTTTTGAAAATGCAAAAAATAAAAAATAAAAAATAAATAAATAAAAGAGAAAAAGAGAGAGAAACAGAAAGGAGAAGAGCTAGAGAGAAGGACAGGGAGTGGAGTGGTAGAGAATAAGGTTGCAATTAGCAACCAATAAGCATGGGAGTCATAGCGAACAGCAAATCAGTTTGAACGTCGATTGGGACGTTCACACGCATGCTATCTTACTACACATGATTAGATACAATCAATACGATACAATCAATACGATACAATACCGATACAATACCATCAGCCAATCGAAAAATACCTTACTAGACAGTGCGCATCAGTTGGGATGGGCTGCTATCAAGCCTGGCAAGTGCCATTTCCGGCCATCTGGGATGTATTAAAACTTCAAATTTTCTTAGAACGCTCCGCGCCAACCTATAATGGCGCTCCGCTTAGATAGTAAACCCAGTGGCGTACACTGAGGGGAGGCCATTAGGCCATGTCCTCCCCACTAATGCCAATTTTTTTAGTTCCTAAAATACGTAAATTTTTTAACACAAATTTTACTTCAAAAGGTAGCATATGAGGCACCATGTATTAAAATCTCAAATTTTCTTGGTACGCTACCGCGCCAAGTCATGGTGGCGCTCCGCTTAGATAGTGACGGGAGCCCCGCCCCCCCCCTCCCACAAAATCCCAGCTACGCCACTGCAAGAGAATTAAAATGGAAAATCATGCGAATTACAAGGCCTTAAAAGTGTCTTTTCCGGCTATCTGGGATGTGCTTTTACCCAAATTTTCTGTTATGCTACGCATAGGCGGCGGAAAGCGGCTGAACGGGGGAGGACACATCCCTCCCTAAAATTTTCTGTGAGGGGGACGTCCCTGCATAAATAAATTCCTATGGAGAAAATGAGGAATTTAATTATAAATTAAATAAAAATCAGCAATCAACAAGTATAACCATAATCAGTGACAAACTAAATGGCCAAATGATACTGTTTTGTCAGTTAATTAATCCCTCGAGTTTTCTCTGAAAGACGTTAAGACTGGCCTACAGTGCAGGTCACCAACAAAATTTTATTTAGAAATATAATGGTCGGAATCATTACAATTCGGTCATCCAGTTTTGATACTATGTAAGGCATACAATAATACCATGATTACACTGCCTGGACGTACCCCCAACACAATGACAGGGCTGCCAAGTTTCGTGCATTTTGGGTCATTTTTCCTCCTCATGAGTCCACGCAAAAGAAGAAATTAGGCAGAGGGGAACATGCACGTGATAAAACGTACATTTACACCCACATGTCAATGCAAGGTATCTGGGTCATGGCATCAAGTCGAACTAAGATATGGGTCACAAATTTCTCAAGGAAGTCCCTCAATATGCACCAAGTTAGAACATGACTACTAAAGATCTGATTAGTAGTAAGGCACTGTGCCTATGATAACTGTCTTCTGTTAATAACTTGTGGAAAAATTAATGTGTTGAGAGTTGAGACATGAAATTATATGAAGCAGAAAATGCAAAAATAAGACATGGGAAGTGCTATTTCCCGCGATCTGGGAGGTCTATTTTGTCAAAAATTTTCTTGTACGCTCCTCGCCAACTGGTGGTGGCGCTCCGCTTAGATGGTATAGTGCCCTCAATCACAGGTCGAACAACTTCGCCCCCCCCCCCTTTTCAGAAATCCTGGATCCGCCCCTGCTTACTGTGATATTAAGCAGGTGTTTTAAAACGATTTTTTTTGTGGAGGGGGGAGGAATTAAACATACGTGTTTAGCATCTAAACATGATTAAAGAGTGCGGGGATGAAAAAATGTTCAAAATGATCAATTCCTAAACACCGTTTTTAGATTGTACAGTAAACTAGAATATTATTAATGATAATGATAAAGATAGTGATAGTGATAATGACAGTGACAGTGACAGTGACTGAAAACTCGTTTTTTCGGAATGAAAACGTAAAATTTTATTTTCGGAATGAAAACGTGTTTTCCATTTTCGGAATGGAAACGTGTCGGACTGAAAACTCTTTTTTCGGAATGAAGACGTGCATTTCATTTTCGGAATGAAAACGTGTTTTCCATTTTCGGAATGAAAACTTGTCGGACTGAAAACTCGATTTTTCGGAATGAAGACGTGTATTTTATTTTCAAAATGAAAACTCGTTTTTTCGGAATGAAAACGTGTTTTCCGTTTTCGGAATGAAAACGTGTCGGACTGAAAATGTGTACCCTGTGAGATAGCCTTTGCGGCTATTAAGCGTGCATGTTTTCCTTCCCTACGGCTGCAGGCCACCTGTTGCGACACATTCACCGTCCCTAAAAATCGTCCAGAGCAATGATTTATACCTGGTAGATAACAGTCATAAAAATGTTATGCAGTAAAATAATTTTGCAGGAGAAAACCGGATTAAAGGGTGCACAGAATTTAGCGTGTAACAAAAGGTAATCATAGACAAAGTTACGTAGACAAGCATGTTTCTGTGTTGCGTGCATCATCCATCAGAGGGAATGTTAATGTGCCCAAGTGAGTTCCTATCAGGGAGTTACAACAGATCCCTGCTGGCATAAGTGCCTTTCTGCAGTGGTGGATCCGAGGCCCTCAGAGGGAAGATTTTGGAGAAAGGAAACTAGAGCCCATTTATCCGATTTCCTTAGCTCTGAGCCTGGACCTTCCGAAGGGAATACCTATGTAGTCGCCCAATGCTGACCTTGCAAAACAACTGTAGGGTCGTACATTTTACATTTTAATGTCGACTGTGATTCCGGCCAGCATAGATTCCCCCAACCTTTACAGTATTTGAAGCTAGCCGATGACACATTTTAACAGTTTTCTTCTAGTCTGCGTATTGGCTCATAGTGTCTTACGCCATTTGGGTCTGCTGCCAATAGTTCTTTCCTAGTGACTAGCTGAAAAATTAAGCTTTGGATCACTAGCTGCGCCTGTCAGGAGCTCATGTCTTGGTTTGTACTTTGTAGTACAAACCGATACATGGTTTGTACTACAACCAATATAGTTGTTATTTTACTTGCTCTGGTGCACAATTCTAGAATATTCAATTGACTTGTTACACAATAGGTAAAATTTCGCTTTTCAAATGAGATCTACTTCACACAGATGCCAAGAAGTAGCCTACGGTGGTATGGGAGAGACTGACGTCCTTCGACTATAATGTTGGCAGCTTGGGGGAAAATTCGTTCTCAATCATCATTCCACAAACTTTCTGGAAACATATTCACAATTCAGGTTTAATTATATAGAGCTTGTATGGGAATCTCAGCCTGCTAGGACTGTAACCAACCCCTCCCCCACGTGACGGTCCTGTTGAATCCTCAACAGAGCTACCAAAGGAATAATAAGGGCAGTAAAGTCATGTGCGATTGGCATACATCCAAAGTATAGGCTTAGCTGCGATGCTGGTACAATGTCCAATCTTTACAAACATCTGTTTGGCATATAACGATAATTTTGTTTACAAACTTTAGTCTTTCAGTGCTTCAGGAGTTCAATAAATATTTTTCCTTAAATATATATTTACTCTTTGTCTACTTATGGACAACCGATTTACAGACTTAACCGGAATATTGACTGCACACTTATCCATGACCTAGGATAAGCTGAGCTGCGCAACGTTTTTGCTGTTTTTTTTTTTAATTCTACACCTTAGTTTGGGAAATGTATTCACTATCGACTTGACTTATTTTGACTTCCCTGTCTGTATCCAGTGATACCAAAATAAGAAAGACAGAGTATCACCTGACAAATTATAAATAAAAACAAATCAGATTTATTTTTATCAACTTTACCCTCCCTCTAACACTTTAAGTAAATATCTAAAGCCCATGCAAAGTTTTTACAATTCAAATTTTATTTTGATAAATTACCATGCTCTGACAGGAACATAGAAATATGCTACTTATTTGAATTGTTCTAAATGTGTTGATAACTTTATTGAATTTTTTGACTTTCGATCTAACATTTTCTAGATCAAAATTAATAGAGGTCTTTTCAATCATAACATGCTGGCTATCAGTAACACACATGTACAGTGTCTGTAAAAAATTTTCAAACCGGGCCTGTCATTAAAGGGGATGACAGCAATAACCATTTCAGTAACATAATTGAAAAGTAAACAAAATCCTCAACACAGTGCAAAAAAAAAACCCATCTTCATAGCTTATTCAGTTCTTGAGATATCGCCATTCTTATCATTTACTTAGGAGTTGCCATTTTCCAAACAAACTGACTTGTAGCAAGTTGATTTTGACCTTTCAGGCTCACTTTGTAATTGAGATGTTATTGTTTTCCTTTGTATTTTGTTTCATTGTTTTTCTCTACACAGTTTCAGCATGTTCTCATTGGTATCAGATTTCAAAATTACAGCACTCGCTCTCTGCATTTTTGAAATGATCTTTTAAATGGTAGCTGGACCTTTGCAAAAAATTGAATTTAATTATAAAGATATACATAACTTTTGAAAATCAAGTGAGCCTGTGACATCATATTAGACTTGCTACAAGTTTGCTATGGCAGTGCCCCTGTAAGGGATGAGAACTGAGATATCTCGAGAACCAAATAAGCTATGAAGATGGGTTTTTTTTTTTTTTTTTTTTTGCATTGGGTTCCAAATGTTATGCACTTTCTGATTATGGTCCTGAAATGGTCATTATTGTCATCTCCTTTAAGTTTTGCACGTCGATTCAATTGGCTATTTTGTAAAATCACACACTGTCCCATTAAATCCAAGGTGGGTGTTCCTGTAGGTACAATTATACTGTACATTTGTCAAGTCTGACAAACTCCTTTCAATTTTTCTTGTATGTGGTGCTTTATCTTTTCCTCATTGCCACTGTAAAGGTCACGGTGTTACATGCTATTTTGGGAAAAATCACTTTCAGCATTTTCATGATTGTGCATTTTTGAATTCTTAAACCTTCCCCAACAATATCCCACCTCTCAATTGTTGAAAAAGAACCAGTAAAGTGGGTAAAAGGAAAGACATATCAAGTTTGTTTTTATCATTCTGATGAAGAAATAGTTGGTTGTCATGGCAACCAGAACAAGAAAATCTTTTTTATTCTTTAACTTTCCATCATTTTTCTTCCCGGCAAATTTTGCACACAATCATTTTCAACTACTAAATGTGGTATGCTGCCCACCATTTTGAGGTCATGGTATGTGTGTAGTAGGTAGCAAATTATAACAGAACATGCAAGAATAAGCTATATTAACAACTCATGGGAGGTGTTAGAACCCTACCCCCCCCCCTTGAATCCGCCACTGTGTACCGTGGGACGTGGGTTTTTTTTTTAATTTAAGTATATTACTTCAACAAGTGAGGGGAACCCCTTCATGGTATTCCAGTGCCTCACTGTCCTCATAATTAACTGTACCTCTTAGAACCCTCAAGGTTACTAGTGATTAAAGGCTGATCAGCTCTTGCTCCTTGAAGGGGAGGAGGAGGAGAATTTCTGAGAAAACGAGGAGCCCTGCCACCTGGCCCCTTTGTCTACAGACCTGTACCACTTAAATGTTAGGAGCCGCTATGTCAGCATGCATGTCATGGTAATTATGTTGTACTTTACGAACCTACAAGTACGTTACTTGAAAATATTGGACCTACAAGGCTATACAATACAATGCAACTTTTACCAACAAAAACTACATTCTTTTAATATATATGGCCTATGTCATATGCAATATTTTCCCGCACATAAACTACCCTGGGTTTTTACCAATCAAAAAAAAAGGAGAGGGGGGGGGGGGAGTCACTAGTCCTGCACATGTTCAGATTGGACCCACTTTTTATTTACCTATACTTTACACAGTAAAACAGTATACCTTGTACAGTAAACAGAACTCATCTTCACTTCCTACTTAAATTGTCAAGTTTATCATTATGATTTCCATTTGTATATCTCTGTAATTCTTCACAATTTACCTAAAGCCTTGTCAAATCCTTGTTATTTAATCTCTGGACAATTTCTGACATCTTGCTAAAGCTTTCTTTCTCTCTCTTTTCATTGCAATTATATCCTATGGGTTTCAACATACTTATGAGCATAATGCTGATACTGAAGTCAATTGATGCAGTTTATCAAGCCCTTCCTAAATTTTTCCATTTAAAATCACCTTCAGATTTCAAAAATTCATCATCATTTGATAAGATCATAACAAAACACTGGTTATTTAGTCTCTTCTGAATTCAGGGATACCTAAATTCGGCCTTTAGACTGCCTCCTGAATTTTTAAGAATCAAAATAAAATCACTTCTTTTTCATATTTTCCAGCATGGGCCAATATGTAATTTGTACAGTAAAAAGTATCCATTTGTGCTTGTCACGTACATTTTGAATTTTAGCATTAATAATTCCATATTTATCTCTGCAATTCTTCCGAATTAACCTAAAAGACTTATCAAATCCTTGTTATTTGATCTCTGGATAACTCCCCGTGCCAAATTTTATAACAATTAACTGCCCTCTGAATTTTTAATAATCAAAATAAATTTGACACTTTTCCCCGTTTTCCAGTTCACCCTCAACTTCGCAATGCATCTACACAGTTAAGTAAATGCAGGTTCTCTAGCCCCCTTCCTAAATTTTGCCATTAAAAATCACCTTCAAATTACAAAAAATCATCTTCATTTGATAAAATCATCACAAATTACTGGTTTTTTAGTCTCTTCTGACTTCAGCTATACCTAAATTAGGCCTTTACACTGCCTCCTGAAGTTTCAAGAATCAAAGTAAAATCACTTCTTTTTCATATTTTCCAGCATGGGCCAATATGTAATTTACACAGTAAAAAGTATCCATTTTTGCTTTGTCACAGAACTTTTGAATTTTAGCTTTAATAATTCCATTTTTATTTCTGCAATTCTTCAGAATTCACCTAAAGCACTACTAAATCCTTGTTATTTGATCTCTGAACAACTCTCCGTGACAAATTTTATAACAATTAACTGCCCTCTGAATTTTTAATAATCAAAATAAATTTGGTACTTTTTCCCATTTTCCAGTCCACCCTCAACTTTGCTATACATTTACACAGTTAGGTCAATGCAATTTCTGATGCCCCCTTTCTAACCTTTCTAAATTTTGCCATTAAAAATCACCTTCAAAATTCAAAATTCATCTTCATTTGATGAAATCATCACAAAACACTGATTATTTAGTCTGTCCTGAATTCAGTGATACCTATATTTGACCTTTGAACTGTCTCCTGAATTTTGAAGAATTAAAATAAAATCGTTAGTTTTTCATATTTTCCAGCAGGAGACTATATGTAATTTACACAGTAAAAAGTTTTCATTTAAGCTTGTCACATAAATTTTGAATTTTAGCATTAATAATTCCATTTTTATTTCTGCAATTCTTCAAAAGTCACCTAAAGCACTACTAAATCCTTATTATTTGATCTCTGAACAACTCCCCGTGACAAATTTTATAACAATTAACTGCCCTCTGAATTTTTAATGATCAAAATAAATTTGGTACTTTTTTCCATTTTCCAGTCCACCCTCAAATTAGCTATGTATTCACACAGTTAAGTCAATGCAATTTCTGAGGCCCCCTTCCTAAATTTTGCCACTAAAAATCACCTTCGAATTTACTAAAATCATCTCCCTGTAACAAAACCATCACAAAATCCTAGTTATTTAGTCTGTCCTGAATTCAGCAATACCTAACTTTCAAGTACTGACTGTCTCCTGACATTTTCTAGATCAAAACAAAAACAGGTCTTTTTCTCCAATCCTACCTTTTACTGTTAGTCCTGCTATACTGTATAGGCCTATAGTAATACGTGTATGTTAGTGTACAGTACTTACCATATCAAATACTTTTATTTCACCTGTCGCGTTGTTTATCCATACAATCCTGTCACCTCTGTCAGATATTCTGATTCTTTTGACGCGAAATTCGCTCTCAAATTCAAGAAAACTACAATTATTTTTACTTAACAGAGAATAAAATACAATTACATCTTTCCCCTTACGTGTGCCTTTCAATGTCTGCGACCATGCAACTGCTATTACATTTAACGGTATGTTCAATGCAAGGCCTTGTGCATACCACTGTACAGTATCTGTAGGTTTTGTCAATTCCGACAAAATTCTTCCATTTTTTTCTTCAAATATCAGAGATTTGTGGATTCGTTCTTCCTTACCGTTACTGATACAGGTAAATATTCTGTCAGCTATAGCCGTCATATGGAAAGGAAATTCGCCATCTTGAATTCCTTTTAAGATGATTGATTTGATTTCATTTAAGTCTATCACATCATAGACAGTTATTTCATTTGATTGGTAGAAACCGATAAATACTTCCCTTCTTTCTCTGACAGACAGACACCTAGCCAAACCATTGACTCTACGAGATCGTAAGACTTCTTTATTTACCTGAAACACTTCTAGTTTATAACCAGGACACGACACTAATACATCATCATCAATAAATGAAACAGATGTAAATGGATAAATCCATTTTTCATCTGAATATTTTTCAAATTCCTTTGAATAAATTATTTTTGGTTTATCTCTAGAATCAGAATGTCTGACATTAGTGTACACGTCTATGTATGTTCGGTATGTGTTCTCGTTGTAGCCAGTTACAGCGATATTTCCATTCAAACTGAGAGATAGATCGTGAAGTCGCCAGCCATCTTGTTTCGTGAATCTACTGTGTTGAATGCAATGGCATCTGTGTACACAAACCGAAAAGGGAAAAATTTAGGTCATGTACCGCTGTATGTATCCATGGCAACGAGGAATGTCATATATGTCACGGAAATTAGGCCATTTATAGAGACTTTGAATGGACAAATTTAGGGAAAGAATGAATGAAGGATTTATGGTGATATTTATGAGGATTGTCTGGGCCAGGAAATGAAAGGAATGTGTCTAGTGAAAGCTCTGCCTTTTAGGAAGAGTAAATACAGGGTGGTATTGCTTGATTGAAATTAAATAATTTCATAAGAGGTGATCCCAGGATTTTTTTTCAAACTATAAAAAAAGAAACTTTAAGTTAGGTTGGAACTTGAATAAGAAGTAGGCTAATAAGTATTATATTATTTTTTATGTCAGGACTGGATGCACGCAAAGCATTAAAATATACATGGGGTAAAACAATAAGTGTTACTAAAGTGAGTTTGAATAATTTATGGAAGATATACTGTAAACTCTTCTTGCAGACTTGTCACTAGCACAATAAGCTAGTTTTCTATAACTGTTGGACAGAGGGGTGGCTTTTGGGGGGAAAATGTAGCAGAAATTTGTTGCATTTTTGTGCTACAGGGTATACCCTTAAAGAAAAAAATGTTGAAGAAAGTTGTAGCTTTTCTTTGAAAAAGAGGGATGTTTATGTGAAAAATACAAGGTATCTATACTTGCAGCCATTAATGAAATGAAGAAAAATCACAGAACATCAATTTGACTTTGATTTAACATGCTTCTTATTAATATCCCTTTTACACTGATTTTTTTATACATATAAAAGTTTGAGAAGAACTCTGTATATCTATGATAGCATATGAATATTTAACTTTAAATATGGATTATTTGTACTCTTCTGATTTTAAAACGTTTTCAATTTGCAAAATTCCCAATTTTCCTTCTCATATTTCAAATAGATAAAAAAGTTTTCCTAAATTATATTAGGCCCAGTTCCACACAAACCAATTGCACACTCAGCTTTCAGGACATATGGGAATGAAAAGTCAAATAAGTGAAAATTAATCTGCACAACATGAAGGAACTGACTGAGTCTTTACTTTTTCCAGTTAAGATAGTAATAATACAGTGTATACCATGAAAGATTTTAAACTGACACCATTTGCTTACCCTTTTTTTTTCATAAGCATTACTATCGAGTTGGATTTTATTTTTGACATTTTTAACTTTAAACTGTTCTTAAAACACTTATCTATTCATAAATTGTCCTCTAAAAGCATCATGATATTTGTGGAGTGGAATTATTGGCACAAACCTACTAAGGTATGCAGTTGGAATTGAAATTGTATGACTACACACCCCTTCATTTTCCCTATCCCTTCACTTAAATTTTAAGGATGGTTATAAATCTAATTTAGGAAATAAGAGTATTGATACAACTGTTAGTTGACTTGATTCCATGAGGTGGTGCTCTTTAAGATGAAAAGGCACACTTGGTAAAACTTCAAGTTATCTATTACATATAACCTATTCCATAAAGAAGGGGGGGGGGGTGATTTTTGCCCAAGCAGACTCTTTCCAAGAAAATTCCCAAACTCCAGGGGAGGGGGTGAACAGCCCCCAGATCCCCTGCTTGTGCTTGTACACCTGAACACTTAAGAGGTAACAGGGCATCTCTGCTCTCTGGAACTTATATATTATAAATTCCCCTCATGAAGTATCACATAAAAGCTGTCAAAGTATTTTTTAAGTTCCTAAAGTATCATGTTACTTAAACATGGTTAATTATTTTTGTGCAAAACAATATGGGTAAGTTCAAAACTGCACAAATCATGCCTCCTAGCACCACATAGGTTCCCTATTCTGTGGGCATGTAGAATTGGTGGCAATATTCAAGACTTGTGCTCCTGTTGTTATGTCTCCATCTCTAGGCCCTTCTTGGTAATCATGAATTCAATCTGAAGCCTACAGGTCAGGACACAACACACACAGTGTATGTTAGATTCCAATCAAGTGAAGCATCCTGAAGTAAAAGAGAAAACATGAAACTTTAACAACACCATCATACAGGAAAACTTAGTTTACCATGTCATTGACTTTCACTGTAATACAGTACATGCACAAAACTAAGATTATCCATATTCCTAGCAAAGCCAATAAACTAAGGTACACATATAACCCATCAGACATATAAAATTACCTCAAAATTTTACTCAATTTTGCCCCTAAGCCATGATAACATCTCAGTATGTTGTCACCTCATTTATAGGGGGTTAAGGCAGGAAACACGAGCACCCTAAAATAATACTGATACTGACATGTTCTCTACATACATGTCTTTCCCTTTTTGTTTATCAGTACTGCTGTAAGGTTGGTAACTTGGTGGGGGGGGGGGTAACTAACCTCTAGAGAGTTTTTGACATTTTTTATGTTGATGTTAGACTCTTTAGATGAAAAATTTCTTTTAACTGTATTTAGTGAGGGGGGTGCTGCTCTTAGGACTTCCTTTCCCAGTCACCCCCTCCTCCCTAGTTCCAAGAGCTTTGGTACGGCTCTCGTTTTTTTTTAACATATACCAAATGTGTTAACCAGAGGTGCAAAAAAAAAAATGAAAACCACTGTGGAAGGGTCTACTGTGTTGTTTTGAAAAGTAAAACTTTTCTATTTAATTAAAAACATAAAAGTTGGAGCTTAATTGTGGAGCTTTTTGATGCTACATATATGAAACTGAGAGCAAAGGCATTAATTTTTGGAAAAATTAGGTTCCAAATAAATGTGTGTAGATGGATTTTAGTAATATCCAAAAGTATTTAAAAGAATGTAGATTGGAAGTGAACATTCTGAAGAAATCTCAGTACAACTATCATACAATAACGACTGAAAGTTAATATTTTACATCAATTTTTGTCAAACAATTACTTAAAATCAGGGCTGGATGACTCGAGACCCGTCTCAGTCTCGAGACCTGTCTCAAATCCTTATTGTCATGACTCGTGACTTGGACTTGGCGCTCAGGACTCGGACTGGGCTGACATGACTCGGGGACTCGGAGCAAGACCGGGTATGAGACTGACTGTTTTTTCCCATGACCGTAAAATTACTCAGGTCTGAACAGCGTGAAAAACTCTTTGCTGAAAATATCATTCCCTACATACATACATGTTGCAAACAGTACATAAGTTGATAAGTCAGTGTGCAGTATTAACAGTGAACACTCGACTCAATCTCAGGCCTCCATGTAAGGGACGGTACTGACACTCATATAAAACGGGCGCCCCCACTTTTATTTTGCTGAGATTGAAGGAATGTTGTATTATATATGTGCCGCCCCCATGTGTTTCGGCAGCCATATTGTTACAATCTAAAACCGAGTGTTCGTGTACTTTTTCCCAATTATTTCCTCTAAAAGGTATGTTTATGTTTATTTTCATGTGTAATCCGTCAGAGAAGCTCTCTGGCAACAAACAGGGATTCGAATGAAGTCTTGTTGGGTTTGTAGGACTTGTTTTGAACTTCCATTACGAGCGGGTTGATTCGGTGCAAAGTGCCCCTTATTGTATTCATGGTTTTGTATGGGGTTTAGTTGCACTATGCATGATATGATATGTATGGCTTTATGATAGCGTTGCACAGGAATTTAGTAAGTGACCGTTCAGAAGAAGCAAGCACCGGTCAACGAGCCATAGTATGACGGTGAGCACATGAGTTGAACTGATACTGTGATAGGCCTAGCCAACACAGAGGATGCCCATGGATATTGAAGGTATTCAGAGTTGAGTGATAGACACCCGCAGGTTTGTGCAAAATATAGATCCAAACTGAGGACATTCACGTTCATGTGAGATATTGGGAAAATCATTTGCAGGAAGCCTATTGGGAATCAGTTAGCCTATCAGGATTAATGAGAGACATTCAGTGACATTGGAGACCCCTGGATAGATGTTTAGCTACTGATATTTGTGTTAGTCCAGTTGAAGGATGCTCGTGGAAATATAAGATACTGCCTCGGGACTCCCTGGCGCAATGTACCCAGATAGAGCCTAGAAGCAGCTACAGTAGGCCTACTGCTAATTGACACTGTTTGCTGAGAAATGTTGTCAACCAATCTGAAGTGCTATAATGAAGATGATTATGACTTTGGAACTGAAGTAAAGTACACAGAGTTGTTACTACTGTATGGTGACATTACTCATTGGTGAGATGTTGAACTGTAACTGTTACTCAACCCACATATGTATTGTATCATTGCCACAACAAAAGAAGTTTTGCTAGTGATCAAAAAAAAGAGGAAAAGTATAGCACTTTGTAATTAATGTATTGGATGTGCAGTACAGTACAAACCATAGCTACAGAGTAGGCGATTGAATTTTGAATTGAAGTGGACAGTACAATACAAACTTTACATAATATAGTATGTGTCCTATGTTGGTTGAATTTGAAAGTAGTGGATGATATGTACAGTACAAATCAGACCAGTCATAGTATTTTAAGTAAGTGTATTATCCAGTGTATGAACCTGTACAAACCGAATACTTGTATGCCATGCCTGTTTAGTACAGTATACAGTATAGGCCTATGTCATATGGTTGGATTTGAAGTTGAAGTCAGTGGGGAGTACAGTATATTAGTATAAAGTGTATGATGAGGAAGTGGTCATCAGTGTTGGCCAAAGGGGTGACACAGTCCAGTGCCATAACTAGTGTGTCGTATGTAAGACTATGTCCGAATCACTGTTGTACAGTACCGTTTAAACCAGGTGTGGTGTTTGGGCTTAGAAGAAACAGTGCGGTAAAATGGAGCCCTCAGGAGATCTTGATAAATTGATTCAGGATATTAATAGTAAAGTATCTCATCTTGATGATGCCCAATTGAAGGAGGTATGTACCTTGCTAAAACTTGGAGAGAGGCCCTCAGGTTCATTAGAAGGGAAGGATAAGTTAGCTCTGAAACGGCTGATTCTGAGGTATGTCAATGGGGAAGAACTAGAAACCAGTGCTGATAAGCAAATTTTAAAGGGCATAAGCAGTTGCCCAAAACCTATTTTGAAACATCAGTTAATCTCACCAATATCCTCTTTTTACCCTTCAAGTATCTGTCGTGAGGTTCAAAAACTGCCAAAACTGCAGTGAGGAAGCTTCCAACCAGGCTTCTTGTTTAAAACTTTTACGGGCCTATTCTTATTCATACAGACAAAGGAAGTACTTTCCATTGGTACAGCTGAGTATGCATGTGTGTGTGTGTGTGACTGTGAACTTGTCTTCCTATCAGACTGAGGACCTCAACAATGGATTTCAGGTCCTCTGAAGGAAATTCAATAGATTTGTCAAGTCCTCGAAAGTTTGAACAATAGAGAGTCTATTGTCAAGGTTAGGGTTAAGGAAGTAAACACAAAGGAAATAACAATGAGGTCCTCGGATTGTATGTAAAATCGACTTGTATGGGTGTGTGTGTATACAACCCTTTGCTGGATACGAGCTGTTGAGTTCTTTGAAGAGTATCTGAGGTGAATGTTTATTGAGATAATCCTCAAGTTAAAGGATAGATAAAACTGAGGATTACATATAAACAAAGTTTGACGAGGAAAATATTTCCTCTTGTGAATTTTACAATTGAGTGAGAAAATACTGTCACATGATTCTCGACAGTCGTTCATGAAACAGGATACCAAGGTATCTTATCCAAATTGAGGTGACTGCATTTACCCTTTAAGGTAGCAACCCCTCAAACTGTGCCTCATTTATCCCAAACCAACCCATCTCATTTGCATCATCAGTACGAAGTGTTACAACTGACTCGGTACGAAATTTTATCACTCTAAACAGGAGAGTATACCAAGTTTGCACTCTGAAAACAACTCGTAGACAATAGGCAACCGAGTCACAGGGCTGGATTAACATATTCGCAAAAGTAGCATATGCTACGGGCCCCACGCGTGAAAGCTGTTTACAAATTATCAGGTAAAAGACTGACTTTTTGAGTGGCATGTTTGGTTTGTTGGGCAATTGAGAGTACCTCGATGCAGATTCTGAATGCAGGTTTTGAAATGGAAATCTTATTTAATGAAAATTTCAGCGCGCTTCGCGCGCATGTGTCACGATTTACAATAAATCTCATGAACATTATTAAGGTAATTATACCCGGCACAGTTCTACGGGAGCTAGGGGATTTAGCCGCCCCCCCCCCCCAATTTTCCAAGCCCCACAAAATTGCGCAAAACTTTATATAGACTAATATTGGTGAAGACATAGATATACTCAGAAAATATTCCAAATGTCTATTTATCAGGCCCGTAGCAAGTAAGTTCTTTAACGATTCTTTCTTTAACTTCAAAAAATTTTCGCGCGCTAGGCGCGCTTTCATCAATAGTTCTATCTAGTGGTAACGCCCCCGTTTCAAACATTGGATTTATTCAACTTTTCCACAAATGTTGTTCTTCCGTGTAGGCGTGATTCTAGAGAAACACGAAAATGCATCGTTGCGAATTTCTTTCCTCTTTTTCCTAACCTTTGGAACATTCTTTCTTCAGCCTCGCCATCGTGTCAAACATATTTTGTAAGAAAGATTTTTCAGTTTCGTAGGGGAGCCTTAATGGGTAATCAGGGGCGGCGCCACAGGGGGGGGGGCAGGGCAGGTATTTGCCCCCTATGTTTTTTGACCCAAAAATAAAATCGTCTCAATAACGTTTTAAGACATAATTTTTGTAGTGGGTGGGGTGAGGTGTAACAGTATCATGGAATACAGAATTGTGACACATTATCCGTCGCATATAGGACATTTTCGATGTAAATCCTCGAAAATTTTGCGCGCTTCACGCGCGTTGTCTTCTCTGTCTAACTCATTGTATATCCGCCCCATACTGCAATAGTCCTTCGTGAAAATATTTGGAATGTTCGAGTATACACGCATTCATCATTTGCTAAATAGCCTATCTTCATCCACCTCAGAGCTTACACTTAGGCCTCTTCTACATCCCAGAAGACCCATTATTGAATGTCTCTCTGAGTTTTTTTTTTTTTTTTTTTTTTTTTGTTTTTTTTTTTTTTTTTTTTTTTGTCGTTTAAGGGTTAATACCTAGTAGCGTAAACAATAGGGGGCTAAAATACAGTATATCCCCTGGAGAGATCCTGTGAAAATTGCTGTCTATTTGAAAACAAGCAAAACATAGTATTCAACACTAAACTGACTGATTTGACTGATTAAAAGTTAATTCAGTCCGTATTTGACCCACGTATCTATCAATACTCTGTAAATTCTCGGACTACGCGCGAATGTGGTATCTATTACGAATTCCATGGCTACCTTCACGACCGTGGCTCACGGAGAAGTAGACCTACATCTTATTTTAGTGTGTAAATCCAGTACGCATGGACCTACCAGCTCTAGTTGTACACTTGCCCTACACATGCAGTGACATGTCTGTAGTACAGTATCGTATCCAACCAGGGGAGGAGGAAAATCCAACCAGAGTAGGATTTTCACTTCCGTGTACATTGTTCAATCATGTCACAACAATCACAAAATGGTTAAATTGGTACGCAGGGAAGG
The DNA here is from genome assembly GCA_029531755.1 of Holothuria leucospilota. Taxonomy (NCBI): domain Eukaryota; kingdom Metazoa; phylum Echinodermata; class Holothuroidea; order Aspidochirotida; family Holothuriidae; genus Holothuria; species Holothuria leucospilota. Next base: position 14,695,982 of record CM055980.1, on the reverse strand, counting down.
TTATACCAGAAGAAGAATAACAGTTCCGTGAAAGTGGGAAAATATATATAAGGAGTGTAGATGTCTTCAGTGTAATTTTGAAAGATCTGGGAAGGGCCATTTCTTGCGATCTGGGAGCGGTTTTGGCAAAAATTTTATCGGCGCAGTCCGCCCCAGTCAATAGAAATCATGTCACATATCAAGATGGCTTTAGTGCAATTTGAAAGGTCTGAGAAGGGAAAACATAAATTGGACACCTTTGAGAACCGCTTAATATTCATTATATTACGTACCTATTTTGGCCCATCCTACTTACATACGTCACCCCGTTGTGAAATCGGATCGGAGAGAACTATCCAAGCACCGTGTCACCAGGGAGTCTGTTTGCAACTCCCTGGTGTCACACTGCACTGCGTGTTTTTGCACATCACACAGCACAGTAAGCCAACTACTTAGCGTACAGTGTAGAACCCAACGTGAAATGAATGAAGAATTCACAGGTTACCCACGCGGCGGAGACCTGTAAATAATGCAACTGAAAAACTTTTCTGGGAGCTTTGCTGTGCTTCACGAAAGGTAGTTTTATTATTGCATGCAAGGCACATGGTGTTACTGTTATAACTTTTGAATCAGTTATGTTTACTAAGCTTTTCTTACGAAACATTGCTTCCTCAATATTTACACTGTACCAGCATCAGAGTATAAGTATGCCGAAAAGAGGTTCACTTTGCACACCTGCTGTCTTAGGGTGGGTTGAAGGAAAGAGGGGGGGGGGGGGGGAGGGAGATGGGCGGAAATTTACTGCCATCCTGAGTGTCCAGTTTATAGTGCTAGGGATAACACATTCCCTTTTGAAAAAATTCTTGGACTTATTACGAAATATTTCACAGTTGTAAAAGGTTATCTAAGGCTGACAGACACAATACAGGCCTCGGCTGATGATATAAAATGGGGCACTGCCGCACTGACATCCGAGTCAGGGGCGTAGCTAGGATGAAAATTTTTAGGAAGTCTATATATCAAATGCGGGGTTACGGCATTCGTCGTCGTCCTTAATCCTTACACATTTTATTAGGAGCAAACACCGGGGGCCTAACCAACATTTGGGGCCAAGTTCCCCCACCCCCACCCCCACCCCCGTAGCTACGCGCCTGATTGACATGATGCTTATTGCCTGATATCTAAATGATACTGTAGAGTATGACGCCGAGCACATTACAACTACCGTATTTTTACTAATTTTGAACGAAAATCCTAACGAACAGCTTCCAGGAATTGGGAATGGGAGGGGGGAGTATATGTGAAGGGAGGTGATATTCATGGCAGTACGGGACTGTTTTTCTCAGGGAGGGCGGTGATTTTTGCCCGACTCCAGACCTAATTTAATTGTCCAATTTTCTGCCCGACTGAGACAAAATATCTGCCCGATTTTGTCAGGTTTCTGACATTTGGGGGGCGGCCGCCCCCCCCCAGCACCCTTGCCCGTACGGCCATGGTGATATTAGACCGCCCTGATAATTAAAACAAAAGGGGTGAAAGACTTACAAGTAAGTGGCCCGACAATTTTTAGCCATAACTCCTTCGCTTACCACTTTCACTATAACTGATGGGAATATTAGGGTCCTGCGGGGTAAATGTTGAAATTAAACACTGTTAGAAGCGATTTCGTGGCATCTTCCAAAAGATAATTCACATGCTTTGCATGCACCAGAAGAGGGAATGTAAGACCCATGCATCTTCGACTTGTTGACGTCATTTATTTCCTTTTTATGCAAATCAGTTTGAGAGCTCAGCTAGAAAAACCCTTTTGGAATCTTGTAACACCCAGTTTATATTTAGTTTCTCATTATTTGCAAAGCGCCCCTGTCCCTAGAGCTCATCGCCCCCGAGTTACGCAAACGCCCCGGGGGCGATAAGGCCCCCGTTATGAACCACTGCCCTAGACAGTAAAAATTCTCTCTACTAAGTTACTTGTATTACCCCTCCTCCAATTTAAAGAAAACCAATTTCCATGCCTAGTTCAAGCTTGCTGTAGGCAGGAAATGTGGTGAAGGGGAGAGAGGGGTTCCAGGAGTGAAATATACTTGGGGGGGGTGTGAGATATACTTAAATGAATTAATGCAATGATTATTTTTATTTTCTAGGGGACAATTTTTTGGGGGGAGGGCTACAGGCCCTGGGCCCGTTATTGACCGCCTTAATCTATTTCATCTCCTTAATAAAGTTACAATAGCTTGCACTTGTACTAACTTAAAATTGCTCAAGGCCATACCAATATACTACTGTGTGTGAGTTATCGAGAACAACTGACTCCTCAAGTCGTCATTGACCAACCAGAGGGAAGCTACTGTTTGCATTAATATCAAATTAAGTGCACTCGCCAGTTGTATTTAGGGAAGTTATCATATTTCTAAATATGTTTGGGGTGGTGTCATATTCCCTTTAATAAGGGCCCCTGGTACTCTGAGCTAGGGGAGAGGCCACCCCGGAAGTTGTGGGCTTTAAAACAAAGCAGCTTCAGTTTATAAAAAGCATCAAATGTGCACTAAACAAACCACAGCAACTAAAGTATGATCACTTTTTTACTCAGACCAAAGGCCCCTGGTCGTTTCGTAATACAGCGCGGTGGTTTGGGTGGTAATGGAAAGGATTCACATTAGTGGAGAGGGCTGTTTCTCCGACGGATAAAGTACATAATCTTGGTGAGATTTTGACAAGCACATAAGTAGCGTAAAAAGAGTGGGGAAGGGGGTAACTTCTCCCCTTCCCGGAGAAAATATCGGAGATAAATCGGTGTAACACAAAAACCGCGAAAAGGGGAAGAAAATAGAAATGAAATCAAACAGGAAACAAAAGAGAAGGAGAACAAAAGAAAGGAAGAAAGAATGAAGGGAACAAATTAGAAAACAAAAGAAAAGAAAACGAAAGGAAGGAAATAGTAGGCCTACAGGAATTATTGAAGAAAGGAGGCCAAGACGGGGGAGCAGGACTATGATCTAATAATGAGGGGAAGAGTGATGGGATGAGTAATTAGGACGAGGGGCGATGGAAAGGATGGAACGGTAAGGGGAAGGAGCCTGACAGATTGAAGGGTAGAGAAGGCAAGACTGGGACGAAGTTAGCCCCATGGATCGATTCAAGCTGGGTTTGCAAGGGAAGGATAGGATAGAATAAGGGAGGGAGGAGGAAAAGGGATGGCTTATGGTAAAAGTTAAGCGGTCTAGTGTTCCCAGTTAGCACCCTCTGCAGCCCACCATATGCCTGCCTACGGCAAAAGGGTCAGCTTTATTCCCGCGGTCCTTCAGCGGAAAATGCCACAGAAATACTAGGCACTGCTATGTTCCTTTTGAAAAAGTCCCCCATGAAAATTTCAGAAAAGAAAATCGAAAGGCCCTTTTTTCTTTTCTATATTTGCGTGTACGAATACTACAGAATTTCTCGGAATTTCGGTAGTGAACCAGGGGCGGATCTAGGATCAGTGGCGTAGCCAGGTTTTTTGTCAGGGGGGGGGGGGCAAGAGCACCAAGATTTCCCCCAATTAGTGATCAGCTCCTTCATAATCAGTGTTCTCCGCAGTTCCAAATTTTGTCCGGGTGCTTTCCTCTGACCTGGCTGATGTGACTGATCGCCTTCCTGGGGGAGGGGTCTAAGGGGAGGGGTGTCCCCCTCCCCTTTGGAAAATTTTTGCTCATATAAGGTGGGCTAGATGCAAAATGGTGCCACATTTGGTGCTAAATGTAAACTGAATACATCACCAAGAATTCCTATGTTTTTAGGAAGCTTTTTTTATCTTGCTTGTCTTGGTGAATTTTTCTTGAGTCCTACTGGTAGATCAGAATCACAATGGGTGAAGTACAGTAATTAAGTGAAACCTGGTACACCTTTCCCTTCATCAGTTCACCACATTCACCACAATCAGTCCAAATGTTACGAGGACCTGCCCTTGTAGCAGAGTATAGCACTTGACCACTGACCCATTCTAACAAACTGCATATACCACAATGCTGCTGCTTTAATTATCGAAAAACATTGGAAGTATACAGTAAAAGGACAGAGTCCCTTGTCAGAGGTCCAGAGGGGTACACCTTTTCAGTCCGACACGTTTTCATTCCGAAAATGAAATACACGTCTTCATTCCGAAAAAAACGGGTTTTCAGTCCGACACGTTTTCATTCCGAAAATAAAATACACGTCTTCATTCCGAAAAATCGAGTTTTCAGTCCGACACGTTTTCATTCCGAAATGGAAAACACTTTTTCATTCCGAAAAAACGAGTTTTCATTCCGAAAATAAAATACACGTCTTCATTCCGAAAAATCGAGTTTTCAGTCCGACACGTTTTCATTCCGAAATGGAAAACACTTTTTCATTCCGAAAAAACGAGTTTTCATTCCGAAAATAAAATACACGTCTTCATTCCGAAAAATCGAGTTTTCAGTCCGACAAGTTTTCATTCCGAAAATGGAAAACAAGTTTTCATTCCGAAAATAAAATTTCACGTTTTCATTCCGAAAAAACGAGTTTTCAGTCACTGTCACTGTCATTATCACTATCACTATCTTTATCATTATCATTAATAATATTCTAGTTTACTGTACAATCTAAAAACGGTGTTTAGGAATTGATCATTTTGAACATTTTTTCTAAGCACTTTCATCCCCGCACTTTGTAATCATGTTTAGATGCTAAACACGTATGTTTCATCCCCCCCTCCCACAAAAAAAGAAAACAAATCGTTTTAAAACACCTGCTAAATATCACAGTAAGCAGGGGCGGATCCAGGATTTCTGAAAAGGGGGGGGGGCGAAGTTGTTCGACCTGTGATTGAGGGCACTATACCATCTAAGCGGAGCGCCACCATCAGTTGGCGAGGAGCGTACAAGAAAATTTTTGACAAAATAGACCTCCCAGATCGCCGGAAATAGCACTTCCCATGTCTTATTTTTGCATTTTCTGCTTCATATAATTTCATGTCTCAACTCTCAACACATTAATTTTCCACAAGTTATTAACAGAAGACAGTTATCATAGGCACAGTGCCTTACTACAATGCATCCTGTTCAAGGCGTCTAATCAGATCTTTAGTAGTCATGTTCTAACTTGGTGAATATTGAGGGACTTCCTTGAGAAATTTGTGACCCATATCTTAGTTCGACTTGATGCCATGACCCAGATACCTTGCATTGACATGTGGGCGTAAATGTACGTTTTATCACGTGCATGCTCCCCTCTGCCTAATTTCTTCTTTTGCGTGGACTCATGAGAGAGGAAAAATGACCCAAAATGCACGAGACTAGGCAGCCCTGTCATTGTTTTGGGGGTACGTCCAGGCAGTGTAATCATGGTATTATTGTAGGCCTTACATAGTATCAAAACTGGATGACCGAATTGTAATGATTCCGACCATTATATTTCTAAATAAAATTTTGTTGGTGACCTGCACTGTAGGCCAATCTTAACGTCTTTCAGAGAAAACTCGAGGGATTAATTAACTGACAAAACAGTATTTGGCCATTTAGTTTGTCATTGATTATGGTTATACTTGTTGATTGCTGATTTTTATTTAATTTATAATTAAATTCCTCATTTTTCTCCTTAGGAATTTATTTATGCAGGGACGTCCCCCTCACAGAAAATTTTAGGGAGGGATGTTTCCTCCCCCGTTCACCCGCTTTCCGCCGCCTATGCGTAGCATAACAGAAAATTTGGGTAAAAGCACATCCCAGATATCCGGAAAAGACACTTTTAAGGCCTTGTAATTAGCATGATTTTCCATTTTAATTCTCTTGCAGTGGCGTAGCTGGGATTTTTTTGGGGGGCGGGGGCGGGGCTCCCGTCACTATCTAAGCGGAGCGCCACCATGAGTTGGCGCGGTAGCGTACCAAGAAAATTTGAGATTTTAATACATGGTGCCTCATATGCTACCTTTTGAAGTAAAATTTGTGTTAAAAAATTTACGTATTTTAGGAACTAAAAAAAATGGCATTAGTGGGGAGGACATGGCCCAACGGCCTCCCCTCAGTGTACGCCACTGCGTTTACTATCTAAGCGGAGCGCCACCATAGGTTGGCGGGGAGCGTTCCAAGAAAATTTGAAGTTTTAATACATCCCAGATGGCCGGAAATGGCACTTGCCAGGCTTGATAGCAGCCCATCCCAACTGATGCGCACTGTCTAGTAAGGTATTTTTCGATTTTCTGATGGTATTGTATCGGTATTGTATCGTATTGATTGTATCTAATCATGTGTAGTAAGATAGCATGCGTGTGAACGTCCCAATCGACGTTCAAACTGATCTGCTGTGCGCTACGACTCCCATGCTTATAGGTTGCTAATTGCAGCTTCATTCTCTATCACTCCACTCTCTGTCCTTCTCTCTAGCTCTTCTCCTTTCCGTTTTTCTCTCTTTTTTCTCTTTTATTTATTTATTTTTTATTTTTTATTTTTTTTTTTGCATTTTCAAAAAGGGGGGCCGGGGCCGGGTCGCCCCCCTAGATCCGCCCCTGGTAAGTGTACAATCGCTAGACACGCATTTTATGATTTTAACGTGTTTATAAAGTGAGGCAAAATAAGTGTTTCATTGGTGAACACGTTCTTCAGAGTACATAATAACTTACAATGTTAAAAATAAAATTGCAACTACACATACTAAGATAAAAAGGCACCCTGAGCCGAGAAGCTTCCGGCTATTTATTCAGCCTTCCTTAGCTCTAATGAAAAACGATAAAGTGCGTTCAAATGTCCACCTATAAAGTTTTTAAAACACATGCAAAGAGCAATAAAGAATTAAAGCAACTACTTTTCAAAGTTTGTGCTGATTAATCAGCACAATCAGCACAAACTTTGGACAGTAGTAGTACTTTAAACACAAAGCTTAAAATAAGCAGCAGTAAAGCAACAAAATAGGATATTTAAAACTAGCTGTAAGTGCGTCTCATTGAAGTTAAGATCATACTGAAAAAGTTAAAAACAATGGTAGCTAATAGGGACCAGGAAGTGGTATCAGTCAAGACCATTTCACATTAGAAAACACAGAAAGGGGTAGAAAAAGTAACCCTGAACTGTGCCGTAGATACCTTGCTCTAAAAATCTCTAGGATGATGCAACAAAACAAGAAGATAAAATTGGATTCTTAAAACTAGCATGTAAATTCGTTGCATTGTAGTTAAGAAAACTAGCTTAGACCAACGTAGCTTAAGAGGAATAGGAGGAGTAATCGAGCAAGAACATTTCATAAAACAAACCGCCAAAAGGAGTAGAAAAAACTCCTTCCTTTCATTTAGGCCTAGAGAAAACAAAGTGTTCTGTTCTGTTTGTCCTCCAAAGAGGTATCAGAACTTAATATGAAAAATACATACATGTTAAAAATTATAGCACTAAGACAAAAGAAAATATATGTATAAATATATTTATAAAAGAAAGAAAAGAAAAAACACATTATAATACAATGACATAGTTAACTGTCATGTGACCAAAATACTGGCACCAGTTTTGAAAAGAAAGAATAGGTAATGCACTGTTTGCAACTAGCGAAACTTTTCCATGATTTTTCAACCAAAAAAATTCTAATTTCTAAGGGCAGCTTTATTACTTGACTGAAAAAGTAATTCCATTTGAGTGGCACTTGCTCTGGATCTAAATATTTTGAAGTATATACTACGCTCATTGGAAAAGGGGCATTAAAAAATATAGTGCAATTCGTCACCGATTTGGTTCTCAGAACAGAAAAACAAACTCATGTAAATCAAACCTTGGTATTTACCACAAATGGAAGGAATGTTGGTATTACTACATGTGTATTAACAAAGATTTACAGATCAAGGAGGACTTAGGCTTACTAAATAATTCTCGAAATTAAGTCTCTGTCTGAATATCGTATATATTTTACAATTAGAGATTATTTTCCTCTGTAAACCATTCTTGTTCATAAATATCACTTAGTCCCCTACTTACTGTGTTATTTAACCAGGATTTTCGAGAAGGGACTTGCATACTGTCTATTTGGCTCACGCCTAAATGTTCTGGTTACAAAAGACATTCCAGACATATTTAGTTTGACCTTAACTATCCAAGGGTAACTGTAAAAACCATTATTATCAAGAGCTCTTAAGAATTGATACATTACGTATGACAGCTTATGTTCACTACTAGTAATAATTCGATACCAAAATATTAATCACCCTAATTTCAATTGTTTTAAGTAATTTGTGACGCCCAAGAATACCATACACCATACAATTTGGAGTATTCTTACCAAGCTTTAGGATAGACTCACGAAATTTACTATGAAAATTCTCTATTTGTTTTACGTCTTCAAACCTCCAGATTTCACATCCATACAGTAAAACGGGTAAAAGTAAATGATCAAATCCAATGGAAGACAAAGACTAGAACTTTTGTTTAACATACCCAAGAGCGGCGATTTGTTCTCAATATTGCGGGGGAAGAGGGGGGGGGGGGGGACATGACCAGAATTTCCAATAATTTACTGTGTGAAAAATCAAAGTCAATGGGCGATTTCTCAAATATTGGGGGCGGGACATGTCCCCCCATCCCCCCCGGGATCGCCGCCCATGAACATACCGTGAGAACTGTGTTAGTACTAGACTATCTGTAAGTCTGCTCTATAATAATGAACTTAATATCCGATACCTGATGAGAAGAATTGTAATTAGGGAGCTAGACCCCTAATCATTTACACTATTGGGAACGAAAGGTTTGGTGATCTCGTTGTGTCAAGGACATAGTGGGAAAGAATAAAATCCATTTCTTTAAGTGCAGCATTTGGGGCCATAAGGAGAGGTGGGGCGCTAAATGGCCCCCAAAATGACCTTCATTTACACTTTTGAGAGCAACACTGATATTCATAACAATTTAAAGTACTAAAACCAGTCGATTGAAAAATGCAACTTAAGAAAACAAAATCTGGGACATTCTTTACTTAAGAAGGGCCCAAAGTGTACCCAAAATAGGGTCTCATTTACACTTTTGAGAACAAGGATGAAACTCCTACTGTAATATCTTCACACATCACTGATTATAAAAATATAACTTAAGAAAGGATGGTCCGGAGCATTTCAGCTTAAGAAGGGCTTAAGTGGACCACGAGAGCCCATATAGGGCCCAATTTCACCTTTATGAACAATGCCGATATGAACAGCAATTGATCCACTTACATCGTAAGTTTCAAAAATAAAACTCAAGCAAAAAATCGGGGCAGTGGTCGTTTAAAAAGGGTCCAATTCGGGTCCCAAAGAGAGGGCGCCTCAATTACACTTCTGAGAACAAAGCTGAAATTGATACTGTATAGTATCATCAAACATCAGTACTTTTAGAAATATATCTTAAGAAAGGATGGTCCCCGGCATACCAGATTAAGAAGGGCTCACCTGCACCTTGCACTGCGTTGCAGTTTTGTTAACACCCCTTTTTACGTCAAATGTTTAAAAACTGCGACAGAAAATGAAAAAGCAGTGTGTTAAACTATCTTTTGAAAAGGGCAGAAAGGACACACAGAGGCCCACTGTAAAAAATGATTAACACTTTTTTGTAACAGATAATAAACGCAGCTGGCATTTATGTGCCCTCCAAAACAATAAAATACATAAGGAAATGAAACGTCTAAAACGCCAACTTTAACACACTGACGCCACTTTAACTCCATCTCTTAAACACGTTTATGCGTTTATTTCATGATTACTTTGAACATCAAATTGTTTTTAATAAAGGCAAATTAACATATATATATATATATATATATATATATATATATATATATATATATATATATATATAATATATATATATATATATATATATATATATATATAAATACGTTTAAACCAGAGGGAATCAATGTAAAAGTAGTCAAGCTGAAAGTGTAAAGCTGAGCGGGCTTATAGGTTCTCCTTTTAGAGTATTTTATGCTGTAGCGTTTACCATCAGTTTACCTATATACGTGACCAAGAAAAGACGAGCTTTTCGAAACGTCGTTGTAGTATGCTCACTTGCCATTTATTGAAGTCTTACCACTGTACCATGTTGTATTGAATATCTTAGAAATCCATATCTCGTTGGTTTTTAATAAATTTTAAAGGATTTTATATTTGATATGTCGAGCGTCTGGTGCGTTTCTATTTGCATTTATATATATATATATATATATATATATATATATATATATATATATATATATAAACATATAAACGTGTTTGCGGAGTGCACTTAAATTGACGTCATTATCTTTACCATTTGTTAATATTCGTTCAGTCATTTACTGTGCTTATCCATTTTGTTGTTCATTTTCTAATTTTTAAACGCCATAATGTGTTAAAAAATGAAGACGTCTCTTTTAACAGTGGGGCCTCTGAAAACCAAGGCATATTATTCCTGTAAAATTGCCTGACATCGGTTAATTGTCGGTGGTTGTGGCTTTGCGTCTTCCGAATTTTGGAATGAAAAAAGCAAGCGGGATTATACAGGGTCATACACTGGCCTACTTTGCCGACATGAAAGCCTCCTAAAGCCCTCGAAGTAGAGAAAAATTAACTTACCACTCGGAGTGAGAGCAGAAGTTTTTCTCTTCATTTGGCAAATTACATCGGCTTAATAAAAGTGCATATTTTTGAGCTGAAATGGCATGAGCCATAGAAGACAGAACACAGAAAGAAGAACAAGGTAAACAGGAAATGGTCTAGCATAATCCTTATTTGTTATCAAACACCTTGCAATTCCTTAAGAGTTGAAAGTAAATGTATTGTATTCCCAGCTTAAGCAGGGATACGGGCTTTGTAAAGACACAAAACTAAATGAAAATGTAAATTCCAATAATGCATTAAGACTACTCTATTTGAAAAAAAGATACTATTTAAGCGACTTCTAGCTGCCAGACAGAGCCGCTTTTTTTCAGAGGATTTTGTGAGGAACAGACACCTTCCTGCATCGCGGGATTTTCCTTAATCTGTTACTGGAAAAACAGCCACAGTGCAAAGCGTGCAAAATGAGTCGCCATTACAGACTTGGTCAGCTAGCCAACCACGACAAGAAAAGGCTTCATTTATGTAGGTATATATTCGGTATTTATATGTATGATTTATGCATGAAAAACGGTTGCATCCGATTTGAAACTTTTATTTTACAATTGAGAGCACATGGGCATGTTCTCCTATTGTCTCCCGATTTTACTGTAAGAAGGTTATCGCCAGAACATATTCATAGGTTTAAAGTTCCCCATGAACTTAGTATTTCTTTTTCAGCCAGGTCAGCAAAACCTTAATGACTTCAAAGAGTATATATAGGCCTAATAAAGCAACAGGGCGTGACTCTGTTCATTTTTAAAATATACGCGATTATAAAAGTCTCAACCCATTTTTTTTCTTGAACAGACTTTAGTAGAGACTATTATTGTTAGTATGGAGTGAGTTAGATACCACTGCTTCAAACAAGTTGTTGAAATACTGTATTTTTTACGGTACAGTAGAATTCTGTTTTTCATAGAACTGTTACACGTCAAATATTCTTTCAGAGTCCTTTTGTCTGTTTGTGCCATTGAATCCCCGGGATCACACTGTAAAATGAGTGGTATCGTAGAAAATGATGTATATACATGGATACCAGGATTGTAGCTTTGTCTTCAAAACTTCAAAACTAGTTGAACCACCGACGACCAGCCTCTGCTATATTCCTTACCTTAAACATTTTCCCAAGAAAGGCCGATTTCGGTCCTAGGCAAATCCGTTACCGAAAGTTGTACAGTATTTGGTTATGCTTTCAAATGCTTGCAGACTTGTGGCCAAATTATGTTGATCTGAATTAAAAAAGATGCTCGACATTCGAAACTGAGCTCCCGAAGTAAAGATTCGCACATTCATATGTCGGTTCTATGACTGGAGGTAGGACTTTCACCACACTGATTGCAATCTTTGGTCTCCTTCGTCATTTGCCACGTACTATACCGAATTCCATATTATTATTTAATTAATCGTCTGCATGAGAAAGTATCAGTTTGAGCCTACTTCAGGAGATTTTTAACTCCGTTTAATTCTCCAACAATTTTCTTTGGTCCATGTCGTTATGGAAATATTCTTTTGGGAGTTAAAAGTGTAGGTCCTATAAATAACAAATTTGTATTGTCAATAAAATGGAGTCACGGTAACTGCCACTTTCTCCTAAGTTTAGTTTCATTTTTCCCCCAACAGACAAGCTTGGGACCCACAAAAACTATCACTGGGAGAGCTACAGTATGTTGCTTGTCTTATGGCTGCTCGTATATGTGTAATCCAACAATTATCACCTGAATAATAAATGTATTCCGGTGATCACTTCATGGCTGACGTGGGCCTAAAAGTTGCAAACAGAAACACTTCTGAAAGCTAAAAGTGTGCACTTTTAATGACCAGTTCTTTCTAAATTAAGTTGCACCTTCAACATCAAATTCCATTTGAGTTTTGAGATTTTTATGCTTTACGGTGAAAACTTCATTGCCTCTTAACTCAGTGCAAATGGCAATTTGGCCACTCTCCAGGCCTTCATGGTCCCTTTGAGATACTTAAGAATTAGTTTCAGTTTTGTTCTCACAAGTGCAACTTGGAACTTACTTAAAGTGTTCCTTAAGTGTGAAATTTCAAAAGTACATGTTACTGAACTTCAAGAAAAATGCATCCAAATGTCCAACTCCTGCCCATCTTCACAGGAAATTCCTGAGCTTAGATATGGTAAAGCTTATTCACTCAATATTAAGTGGTAGAATGCGCAATAATTTGTGATGTCATTTTTCTGCAGAAACGAAAGAAAACGTTTTTGAGGTTGGCCCTAATGGTCTTCCGTAAGTTCGACACAGGAAGGATTGGGGAAGTCAGAACTGATGAGATCTAAAAGTATATATGGCATTCGGGCAATCGGCAAAAAGAAAAACAGGCATTCTGGGTTTTCGAATTTTCCAAAAAATTTATTGCAATGGTTCTGGACGGCGATTATAGGCTAAGGCAATTCAACAACGCTGCATAAATTTGAAGGCGAAACGGTTTCCTTTGGGTATCAAAGTTCATCGTTGTTTGAGACCCAAGTAATTTGATAATCAAGGAATTAGACCACATCGTAATTGTAGGAGAAAAGTCGGTGTTGGGGTATTTTAGTACTTTTGTGAGGGCGCCTTCCCTCCCAACATGTGCGCATGCGAAAACTTTGTAACGATGTCTAAAAGTTCGTGTCGTTTAATCATTGTTAGTAGAATATGTTCTCATGAAAAACGACCAAAAGTCGACTTTTATTAACCTCTCGAAAATACTCGAAAATATCGCTATTGAATTAATTATTCCTCTTGTAAAATGCCTCCTTCATGGTTTTTTAATTCCTAAAATAGAACAGAAGTTTATCTGCACAGAGACTTCTCGTTTGTAATTTTCTTCCTTTTAGAAAAGTTGATTTCTTAATATAATTTTGATTCCTCTTTTCTAAAAGTAGGTTTTTCCCGTATACAGTAACACAAAAGTGTTAAATTATAGTGTGGGGGTATTTGTGATCCCCCACAATGGGCCATTAATTTGTTATAACACAGAATTTTTCTCGTTATTTTATTTTTTGGATTAAATATGAAAGAGGGCAAATTGCTCATCAATAGCATAGTTTTTAAGCAAAAATTTGTGTTATTGCGTGTAGTCACTACCATTATTTTCTGATGTCGATTTAATGCAATATAAATTACTTGATCGGGACATTCTGGCTGTGATAATTGTACTTTTTGGTGATTGAGAGTGGTGCAGTACATTGTTATAGGGTCTTTTACTGTGTGAAGATATGCACAATGAATGACAGGCAGTTTGGTGCACACAGGTGTTAAGTGAATGATCGCGTTTTTGCATCAAATAAGATAGCAAAAGTTGCATCCTTCACACGTTTTTAATGTAGTTTTCAACTTTTCACCCTGATGATGAGGTATTGGTCCTTAGAACAATAAAGGCACCCGATTTTCCCATTAGTGTGCTCAGTTCTCAAAATCAAAAGCTTAACGTGTTTGAATCCCAAACACTCGATATATAGGATAATTAAAACCCCGACGACCCATGGACCTTGAATAAGACATGGAATGAGTTTATCCCTCAATTGCTCTGGCTTGTGTCGGTTTTAGTAATAACCATAGGTTTACTAAAACCGACACATGCCACAATCGAAAGTAATATGATGTCAACACAGGTTATGGGTTGTAGGGGTTGTGGGGGTCTCAGAACTAATCCGTGGAAGCTGCGATGTCAAGGACACGTACACCGATATAACACATGACAGGTAACAGGAAAGAAGCCGGAAAGGCTACTAGGTAAAAAGAGCAAGGAAGGCAAACAAGTCTGCGTGGCACGCTGGCGGTTAAATTGACCTACTTAATTAAAATGTGTTGTATGTTTTCAATACTATCCAACAATACATTAAAGATCACTTGTTTAGCCCAACCTAATAGTTGGCCATACTTCGGTATTTCGTTTCGATATCTTTACTAATTAAGCTGCAAAATGCAATGCGGGTGGGGTCACCCCGTCCGTTAACTTACAGATAGACGTGAGTTCAATGGTGCAGGTTTCAGCTAGATCGGACATTGTGATGGTAAAAATAAAGTCGAAATTGAGTTACCTGAAGTACGCCTTCATATCTTCTAGGTTAGTCATCGGACATCACCCCTTTCTTTGCATATGTTACAGATCTCGAAAGTGCAATCCTATAGCTTAGCCAAATATCTCGAGATTTTAGAGTTCAAAGGCGATCAAACATTTCCAAAAAGTTATATAAATTTTCAAAAAGCAATTTAATGGAAAATATCATGCAGGGGTCACTTTAAAAATGTTTTTCTTAAAGAGGATGCATGATACAAATATGTGGTTTCTTGTATAGTAAAGATTACTATGAATGAATAAAAAATCGCCTAAAGTTGCCGTTTGAAGTTAAGAACATGTAAACATTTTATGAGAATAATTTAAAAAGTTGGCAAAAGGGACGTTGGTTTTATCTTATATCTCAACAACAGAAAGTCCGATGGAGATAAGGATTATGGCCTTGTGATCCGCGGGGTCGAATCACTATAATATGGTGTTACTGCATGGTAAGTCTGAAGGGTTCGGTGAGATTTTTTAAATTTTGTATTCATTGGGTACCCCTGTAAAATTAAATTTATTAATTTAACCAGAATGCAAAAAATGCATTGAGGTTTCGATGAAATGTTTCATTGGAAATTATAACATGATGCACCATTTATTATAGTCACCATAGGTAAAATGCTTACACAAAGTGTTGGAAAAAAGTATTTTAAATCCAAGCTTCCTATCTCCAAAATCGTGTTAACAAGGTTTTCAGAGTTTGACTCCTGGTGACCCTAGATGACCTTTTACCCTCATCAAAAACAATAGGTTCCTCCTCTCTATATGGGGCACCTGTGTACCAAGTTTGAGAACTGTCAAAGCTTCCCTTCTTGAGATATCGTGTTAAAGAGCAAAGTGTCACAAACTCACACATACATCCCCACACACAGGCTACACACACATACACACACACGCCATCATGGCATAGGATTCTCTTTCATCGAAACCAAAAGACTTTTAGAAACCAATACTTCAATGGTACGTTGTTATGCTTACAGGCGTAGGAAGCTGTTCGAGATTGAGGGGGGGGGAGGCTGGACTTTGTTTCGGAGAGCCGTCCTTTTAGGAGGGGCCCCCTACTCTTAGGAATTTTTTGGGGTATTTGGGGGTCTTTATATGCAATTTGATGCAACAAATTGGGTGAATTTTAAGAAAAATTACTGCAAAGTTTGACACTTTTACACAGGCAACAAATAAGGGGTTTTCATCCTTGGATTGAGGGGAGCGAAAGCATACTTTACATCATACTTCCAAATTTTTGACTGGGGGGCTAAAGCCCCCAAGCCTCCCGCTTCCTACGCCTATGGTTATGCTGTATTCCATTTTCGGAATGAAAACTCGTTTATTCGGAATGAAAACGTGTATTTTATTTTCGGAATGAAAACTCGTTTTTTCGGAATGAAAACGTGTATTTTATTTTCGGAATGAAAACGTGTATTTCATTTTCGGAATGAAAACGTGTCGGACTGAAAACTTGTTTTTTCGTAATGAAAACGTGTATTTTATTTTCGGAATGAAAACGTGTCGGAATGAAAACTCGCTTTTTCGGAATGAAGACGTGTATTTTATTTTCGGAATGAAAACTCGTTTTTTCGGAATTAAGGCGTGTATTTTATTTTTCGGAATGAAAACGTGTATTTCATTTTCGGAATGAAAACGTGTCGGACTGAAAACTTGTCGGACTGAAGACGTGTCGGACTGATGGGTGCACCCCGTCCAGAGATCCCATGCTGTATAAAACAGATGGTAAAACATAACTAATACAACTATAAGCATGGTGTCATCATTCCATCTCTGAAAACCTTAATGAGGACTGGTTGTGCCAGTGTGGCATCAGGCCCGTATCCGGGGGGGGGGGGTTCGTCCGAACCCCCAGCACGACTTGGAGTTCCGCCCCGGACATTATGAGTTCCGCCCGAAGGCCCGAAAAAAAACTTTCCCACTTCGTCGGGGACACAAAATAGGCCTCTAAAAGGGTTAAAAACGAAAAAAAAAAAAACAAAAAAAAGGTCTTCAGATTTTGGAAATACAAAATACCAGTTGAGAAGGGTCATATACCGCGCGCCAAGCGCGCGGAAAATTTTTTGTTCCGCTTAGCGTAAAATCGAACCTCCCCACTGAAAAAGCTGCATACGGGCCTGGGCATATACTTTTAAATAAGTAAAGTGTACTGGTTGAGAAATATAAAATTTTACCAGATCATGCGCAAATTTCACCATATATTCACTTTCAAAATTTCCCCCAAGATTTTTCCAGAGGGGGCAACTCGCCCCCCCCCCCCTGTCCCCCCTGGCTACGCCACTGTCTAGGATTCCAAGGGGGAGTTTCCAGGTGGGCTGGGAGCGTTGCGATTGGGTTAGACTGACACGTAAGCGGCAATGCGAGCACGATAGCGCGAGCCAATGTGGTACAGGGTCCCGCTCAAGGGCCCCTGGTGAGGGCGAAGCCCCCCCCCCCCCGAAGCTCTGGCATTTTTTGATTTTTAGAGGCCTTTAATGGAAGAAAATTGTGATCAATTTCTGAGAACCACAAAGCCACCAACAATCGCAGAATACCTTTTTAACAGAACCGGCCATCTGGAGAATTGTACCGGCTTACTGCGTCGTAAGGCCACATTCGCTACTGTTGCAACAGGCTACTTCCCCCTCCTAATAGCTAGGCTAAGGCTATACGCTCCAGCCAACAACCCATGAGAACGCAAAGAGATTAGAGAACATTCCGTCCAGGTACTGTAAATAATATTCAAAGTTCCGGTGTGTATGATAAAATGATAAATATTTA
This sequence comes from Holothuria leucospilota, assembly GCA_029531755.1. NCBI lineage: Eukaryota > Metazoa > Echinodermata > Holothuroidea > Aspidochirotida > Holothuriidae > Holothuria > Holothuria leucospilota. Next base: position 14,678,602 of record CM055980.1, on the reverse strand, counting down.
CTTCTACTATAAGTTCTCTTGCTTATTTGGTTGGCGCTCCAGCCCAAGCTGGTGTTCGGCTGTCTCCTGTAAAAAACGAAAATATGCTAGCAACGGCATTGAGTATTCCTGCACACCTGCAATGTACAAACACAACACAAATATTAAATACCGCAGTGTCCATGCTGACACTACAAGCGAAACGAAACAATAGAATCAGTGGCGTAGCTAGATATTTTGTGTGTGTGGGGGGGGGGGGCAAAAGCAAAAAATTTTTGACCGATTATTATCTTGAAGTAATGATGTACTATCTAAGCGTAGCGCCACCATCATCTGGCGTGTAGCGCGCGGAAAAAAATGATTAAAATATCTCCGAGATTGCCTTAAATAACACTTCCAGGCCTTGCCAGTAACCATTTCGATGTGTAATTCTGCTTAGAAACATAAGAAGTGTGGAAAGTAAACCCCTAACAATATAATTTTAGCTACTAATTTCCGTTGTAAAAATTTTAAATTAAGGTGGTAAAATTTCCGACAGAAACTAGAAATTTCCGACAGAGGCCTTCGTGGGCTCTGTGGAAGGGCCGACCGCCCCTGCCCCCCTCTATAGCTACGCCACTGGGTAGAATTAATTTATTTTGTGGAATTTCATGTTCATCTGTACTTTAATTTTTTCTAGGAAGAAGGGGGTTTCCGGAAACCCCCTAAATCCGCCGCTATTGGAGGGCGGCCGGGCGTATTTCGAGTTAACGACAGGCTCATACAACCCCAAACCGAAGCCGCCCCCTAAGCAGTGCTTCCATTTGAAGTTTGGCATACTTCAACATTAATCACTCCTCCCCTCCTTTATAGGTTGGGATGGATCGCCGTCCTTACCTCTAAACATGCCAGTGTGCAAAAAGCGCTGAGGCTCGAAAGACCTGGGTAGCCTGAAACCCGAGGTTGAAATCAGGGGTGGGTGGGGGCTAAACTCCAGTCAAAGATTAGGTGTGCGAAGATATGCTTCCGGTTCTGCTCAATTCTAGGAATGCAACCCCTTAAGTTAGTACGATGCCCCTGTAAAAATATGTCAAATTAATTCGCAGTAATTTTCCTTTAAAATTTGCCCAGTATGATGGCCCACCACATTACATCCAAGGACCCTCAAATAATCAAATGATTTCCCCTCCCTCGGGACAGCCGTCCGAAACAACGACACCCTCCTTCCCCTCCTCTGGTCGAAAACAGCTTCCTCCACTCCTAGTAGACTAGGCTTTATGTATAATATAGCCTGCTGTACTTAGCCTGTAAACTACTAGTGTCCTTTATAAAAAAAAGTCAGAAAAATAAGTCCTAAGGGCGAATATAATGTGTAAGTCATATTCTTTAAATCATAATTATCATACCAAAATATTATGGAGGTAAATGCATCCTTAAAAAATGATGAATAGATACTTGTTTCGCAGCTCCCCGATTCACGCATATACGGGCAACGATACCGTAACCGTGCCATCAACACGGCAATATGACAAACATACATAACAGTATTTGTGACATTATTCTGAACCTGTTCGCACACACACTGCTGCGTATCGTCTTTCCCCGGGACATAACCTTTTAATGATGACGTTACATCATGAATATTAAGCGGTTCTCAAAGGTGTCCAATTTATGTTCTTCCGTCTGAGAAGGACCATTTTAATTGCGATATAGAAGCCATTTTGGCAACATTTTAAACGGTACGCTCCGTGCCAACCGTAGTGGCGCTCCGCTTCTATACCAACGCAACCAAACGCCGTTCACACGCTCATGCCTGTCAGTCGTCACGTATCAAGTATCGTTCGGTTCAAAACTGCCTCCAAGATCCCGAGAAGTGCCATTTCATGCAGTCTGGGGGTCTGTAGGGCGAAAATTCTCTTGTACGCTTCGCACCAAACTATGATGGCGCTCCGCTTCGATGGCAACTTCCAGTCTGCGCCCCTCCCCCAATAGCCAGCACAAATCGCCGCCCTTGCCCGTTTGTTATGTAATCGTCGACAAAAAGTGCAACAAAATTGGAAAACTATAGTCGGCCAAAAGTAAAGAACGTTGGATTACTTACCTAGAAACTAGATTTCTCGAGAAAAAATATGACTTCCAAAGATGCAAAATATTGTACCAGATTGCATCTAAGGCTTCCCGGTAGTCGAAAAATTTTTCACACCCCCTCCCATTAACCCCTCCCTCAGAACTGCGATCACTCATCTCATCCCTGGGGCGGATGCAGGGGGAAGGATGCAGTCGCACCCAAAAAATTCAAGAAAAAACAGCAAAAAACGTTTGTTAAGCTGTAGTATGAGGAGGGGACAGGATGTAAGTACGCTGCATCTTCGGTCTATGTCCGTCCCCTATACGTTTCCTTGCCTGTGTTTTTTCGTTTCTTCAGTTAAACGTACGTTACCTGTCCGTTCATTGTCAGTTCTATTCCTTTACGCTTCCGTTACTTATGCGTTAGTGTCCGTCGAACATTCGGTACATCTACATTTCATCCGTTTGTTGTCCGGTAATGATCCGGTTAGCAAATAGCAATCACCGGAGACGACTTGCTTAACACTTGTTTGATGTAAACGGATACTAAAACGACGGAGAAGTCTCCAGGATGAGAAAAACGCACGAGACCATAGCAATGATAAAAACGAAGCTTAACGGATACGTAAGGGGAACCTTTTTCGGTCGACGTCCGGTCCAAGTTTTGCGCATGTTCAAATCTCTCACCGTTCATACCGACGCATAATTCCCGGTCCATGAAACGAAATTACGGTCGACGCGTAACTGGAGGAGAACAGGAGACTAAACGGATAACTAACTACTCTGGGATACATTTGTACCTCATACTTACACACGGAGTGCCATTTTGCCCTCTCCGTTACTGCAATCCGGTGAGGTGTGACAGGCGCTTAAAGACTGACGTGTGTTATGGTACGGTATCTCCCTCCCTCCTCCCTCTCCCTCCCTGGTGACGCCATCCTAACCAATTATTTATACTCTGCCTGTGAATCCATTCTTAAGGTTTAAGTCCAAATTTTACATAAATAATACTGCAATAAAATAAATTTCAGTCAGTTTTGTCTCTTATCCCATATATGCAGGTTTCATTTTAGGAGTTTAAAGTGGATCTAAAGTGTAGAATTATAAGAATATATATTTTAGACTTTGGAAACGAATTTTACTCATCCAACTCTCATTTTCATCGCACCCTGTTGCTGAGATATGAAAAGTTAAACTTTATTCACTTTATTTGAAATACAGACGCCCCCCGTAGTCGATTGTGCAATAATTTGTGATGATCTTCTTGTAAAACTCACATTACTTGCTTTTGTTTCCTTTTGATATTGAAATGTTTATATAACCTTGCAAAAATTACTGTTGTACGGAGAGGTTTTGTATATAGATCAATGTCACCCTATAAACAGTGCAGAAAGGGTGATCTACATTTTGTGCCTAACATATGGTGTGCATTAGAGTGTCAGATTGTTTCCGCGAGTATACAACAAGTATATAAAACAAAAGAATGTAATTTGAGATTATTACCAAGAATTGCCATTACAAATTATTGCGCCCCTCATCTACTATTTTAAACTATATTATTAAAGCACCAACATTTTATAAATCCAGCTACAGGAATTCCTTGTAATAAAGATGGCAAGTTATGACCAATTTCGGACTTCATTTGTTTCAAGCTTTGTAAACTATATGTTTTGAATTTTCTAGATTCTATTCGGTACACACTTGTCAATTGACCACAGGCTAAAAGTTTGCGCATGTTCCTTTTGTTAGACACCAAAACATATGCATTTAAAAAAATTGCATTTTCTAATCCGCCGCGTTTGCTTCTCAATATAAAAAGGAATTGATTTAAAATGATTTTTAAATGTGGGGGGGGGGGGGGGTGGGGGGGGGGGGGGGTGGGGGGGGGGGGGGGTGGGGGGGGGGGGGGGTGGGGGGGGGGGGGGGTGGGGGGGGGGGGGGGTGGGGGGGGGGGGGGGTGGGGGGGGGGGGGGGTGGGGGGGGGGGGGGGTGGGGGGGGGGGGGGGTGGGGGGGGGGGGGGGTGGGGGGGGGGGGGGGTGGGGGGGGGGGGGGGTGGGGGGGGGGGGGGGTGGGGGGGGGGGGGGGTGGGGGGGGGGGGGGGTGGGGGGGGGGGGGGGTGGGGGGGGGGGGGGGTGGGGGGGGGGGGGGGTGGGGGGGGGGGGGGGTGGGGGGGGGGGGGGGTGGGGGGGGGGGGGGGTGGGGGGGGGGGGGGGTGGGGGGGGGGGGGGGTGGGGGGGGGGGGGGGTGGGGGGGGGGGGGGGTGGGGGGGGGGGGGGGTGGGGGGGGGGGGGGGTGGGGGGGGGGGGGGGTGGGGGGGGGGGGGGGTGGGGGGGGGGGGGGGTGGGGGGGGGGGGGGGTGGGGGGGGGGGGGGGTGGGGGGGGGGGGGGGTGGGGGGGGGGGGGGGTGGGGGGGGGGGGGGGTGGGGGGGGGGGGGGGTGGGGGGGGGGGGGGGTGGGGGGGGGGGGGGGTGGGGGGGGGGGGGGGTGGGGGGGGGGGGGGGTGGGGGGGGGGGGGGGTGGGGGGGGGGGGGGGTGGGGGGGGGGGGGGGTGGGGGGGGGGGGGGGTGGGGGGGGGGGGGGGTGGGGGGGGGGGGGGGTGGGGGGGGGGGGGGGTGGGGGGGGGGGGGGGTGGGGGGGGGGGGGGGTGGGGGGGGGGGGGGGTGGGGGGGGGGGGGGGTGGGGGGGGGGGGGGGTGGGGGGGGGGGGGGGTGGGGGGGGGGGGGGGTGGGGGGGGGGGGGGGTGGGGGGGGGGGGGGGTGGGGGGGGGGGGGGGTGGGGGGGGGGGGGGGTGGGGGGGGGGGGGGGTGGGGGGGGGGGGGGGTGGGGGGGGGGGGGGGTGGGGGGGGGGGGGGGTGGGGGGGGGGGGGGGTGGGGGGGGGGGGGGGTGGGGGGGGGGGGGGGTGGGGGGGGGGGGGGGTGGGGGGGGGGGGGGGTGGGGGGGGGGGGGGGTGGGGGGGGGGGGGGGTGGGGGGGGGGGGGGGTGGGGGGGGGGGGGGGTGGGGGGGGGGGGGGGTGGGGGGGGGGGGGGGTGGGGGGGGGGGGGGGTGGGGGGGGGGGGGGGTGGGGGGGGGGGGGGGTGGGGGGGGGGGGGGGTGGGGGGGGGGGGGGGTGGGGGGGGGGGGGGGTGGGGGGGGGGGGGGGTGGGGGGGGGGGGGGGTGGGGGGGGGGGGGGGTGGGGGGGGGGGGGGGTGGGGGGGGGGGGGGGTGGGGGGGGGGGGGGGTGGGGGGGGGGGGGGGTGGGGGGGGGGGGGGGTGGGGGGGGGGGGGGGTGGGGGGGGGGGGGGGTGGGGGGGGGGGGGGGTGGGGGGGGGGGGGGGTGGGGGGGGGGGGGGGTGGGGGGGGGGGGGGGTGGGGGGGGGGGGGGGTGGGGGGGGGGGGGGGTGGGGGGGGGGGGGGGTGGGGGGGGGGGGGGGTGGGGGGGGGGGGGGGTGGGGGGGGGGGGGGGTGGGGGGGGGGGGGGGTGGGGGGGGGGGGGGGTGGGGGGGGGGGGGGGTGGGGGGGGGGGGGGGTGGGGGGGGGGGGGGGTGGGGGGGGGGGGGGGTGGGGGGGGGGGGGGGTGGGGGGGGGGGGGGGTGGGGGGGGGGGGGGGTGGGGGGGGGGGGGGGTGGGGGGGGGGGGGGGTGGGGGGGGGGGGGGGTGGGGGGGGGGGGGGGTGGGGGGGGGGGGGGGTGGGGGGGGGGGGGGGTGGGGGGGGGGGGGGGTGGGGGGGGGGGGGGGTGGGGGGGGGGGGGGGTGGGGGGGGGGGGGGGTGGGGGGGGGGGGGGGTGGGGGGGGGGGGGGGTGGGGGGGGGGGGGGGTGGGGGGGGGGGGGGGTGGGGGGGGGGGGGGGTGGGGGGGGGGGGGGGTGGGGGGGGGGGGGGGTGGGGGGGGGGGGGGGTGGGGGGGGGGGGGGGTGGGGGGGGGGGGGGGTGGGGGGGGGGGGGGGTGGGGGGGGGGGGGGGTGGGGGGGGGGGGGGGTGGGGGGGGGGGGGGGTGGGGGGGGGGGGGGGTGGGGGGGGGGGGGGGTGGGGGGGGGGGGGGGTGGGGGGGGGGGGGGGTGGGGGGGGGGGGGGGTGGGGGGGGGGGGGGGTGGGGGGGGGGGGGGGTGGGGGGGGGGGGGGGTGGGGGGGGGGGGGGGTGGGGGGGGGGGGGGGTGGGGGGGGGGGGGGGTGGGGGGGGGGGGGGGTGGGGGGGGGGGGGGGTGGGGGGGGGGGGGGGTGGGGGGGGGGGGGGGTGGGGGGGGGGGGGGGTGGGGGGGGGGGGGGGTGGGGGGGGGGGGGGGTGGGGGGGGGGGGGGGTGGGGGGGGGGGGGGGTGGGGGGGGGGGGGGGTGGGGGGGGGGGGGGGTGGGGGGGGGGGGGGGTGGGGGGGGGGGGGGGTGGGGGGGGGGGGGGGTGGGGGGGGGGGGGGGTGGGGGGGGGGGGGGGTGGGGGGGGGGGGGGGTGGGGGGGGGGGGGGGTGGGGGGGGGGGGGGGTGGGGGGGGGGGGGGGTGGGGGGGGGGGGGGGTGGGGGGGGGGGGGGGTGGGGGGGGGGGGGGGTGGGGGGGGGGGGGGGTGGGGGGGGGGGGGGGTGGGGGGGGGGGGGGGTGGGGGGGGGGGGGGGTGGGGGGGGGGGGGGGTGGGGGGGGGGGGGGGTGGGGGGGGGGGGGGGTGGGGGGGGGGGGGGGTGGGGGGGGGGGGGGGTGGGGGGGGGGGGGGGTGGGGGGGGGGGGGGGTGGGGGGGGGGGGGGGTGGGGGGGGGGGGGGGTGGGGGGGGGGGGGGGTGGGGGGGGGGGGGGGTGGGGGGGGGGGGGGGTGGGGGGGGGGGGGGGTGGGGGGGGGGGGGGGTGGGGGGGGGGGGGGGTGGGGGGGGGGGGGGGTGGGGGGGGGGGGGGGTGGGGGGGGGGGGGGGTGGGGGGGGGGGGGGGTGGGGGGGGGGGGGGGTGGGGGGGGGGGGGGGTGGGGGGGGGGGGGGGTGGGGGGGGGGGGGGGTGGGGGGGGGGGGGGGTGGGGGGGGGGGGGGGTGGGGGGGGGGGGGGGTGGGGGGGGGGGGGGGTGGGGGGGGGGGGGGGTGGGGGGGGGGGGGGGTGGGGGGGGGGGGGGGTGGGGGGGGGGGGGGGTGGGGGGGGGGGGGGGTGGGGGGGGGGGGGGGTGGGGGGGGGGGGGGGTGGGGGGGGGGGGGGGTGGGGGGGGGGGGGGGTGGGGGGGGGGGGGGGTGGGGGGGGGGGGGGGTGGGGGGGGGGGGGGGTGGGGGGGGGGGGGGGTGGGGGGGGGGGGGGGTGGGGGGGGGGGGGGGTGGGGGGGGGGGGGGGTGGGGGGGGGGGGGGGTGGGGGGGGGGGGGGGTGGGGGGGGGGGGGGGTGGGGGGGGGGGGGGGTGGGGGGGGGGGGGGGTGGGGGGGGGGGGGGGTGGGGGGGGGGGGGGGTGGGGGGGGGGGGGGGTGGGGGGGGGGGGGGGTGGGGGGGGGGGGGGGTGGGGGGGGGGGGGGGTGGGGGGGGGGGGGGGTGGGGGGGGGGGGGGGTGGGGGGGGGGGGGGGTGGGGGGGGGGGGGGGTGGGGGGGGGGGGGGGTGGGGGGGGGGGGGGGTGGGGGGGGGGGGGGGTGGGGGGGGGGGGGGGTGGGGGGGGGGGGGGGTGGGGGGGGGGGGGGGTGGGGGGGGGGGGGGGTGGGGGGGGGGGGGGGTGGGGGGGGGGGGGGGTGGGGGGGGGGGGGGGTGGGGGGGGGGGGGGGTGGGGGGGGGGGGGGGTGGGGGGGGGGGGGGGTGGGGGGGGGGGGGGGTGGGGGGGGGGGGGGGTGGGGGGGGGGGGGGGTGGGGGGGGGGGGGGGTGGGGGGGGGGGGGGGTGGGGGGGGGGGGGGGTGGGGGGGGGGGGGGGTGGGGGGGGGGGGGGGTGGGGGGGGGGGGGGGTGGGGGGGGGGGGGGGTGGGGGGGGGGGGGGGTGGGGGGGGGGGGGGGTGGGGGGGGGGGGGGGTGGGGGGGGGGGGGGGTGGGGGGGGGGGGGGGTGGGGGGGGGGGGGGGTGGGGGGGGGGGGGGGTGGGGGGGGGGGGGGGTGGGGGGGGGGGGGGGTGGGGGGGGGGGGGGGTGGGGGGGGGGGGGGGTGGGGGGGGGGGGGGGTGGGGGGGGGGGGGGGTGGGGGGGGGGGGGGGTGGGGGGGGGGGGGGGTGGGGGGGGGGGGGGGTGGGGGGGGGGGGGGGTGGGGGGGGGGGGGGGTGGGGGGGGGGGGGGGTGGGGGGGGGGGGGGGTGGGGGGGGGGGGGGGTGGGGGGGGGGGGGGGTGGGGGGGGGGGGGGGTGGGGGGGGGGGGGGGTGGGGGGGGGGGGGGGTGGGGGGGGGGGGGGGTGGGGGGGGGGGGGGGTGGGGGGGGGGGGGGGTGGGGGGGGGGGGGGGTGGGGGGGGGGGGGGGTGGGGGGGGGGGGGGGTGGGGGGGGGGGGGGGTGGGGGGGGGGGGGGGTGGGGGGGGGGGGGGGTGGGGGGGGGGGGGGGTGGGGGGGGGGGGGGGTGGGGGGGGGGGGGGGTGGGGGGGGGGGGGGGTGGGGGGGGGGGGGGGTGGGGGGGGGGGGGGGTGGGGGGGGGGGGGGGTGGGGGGGGGGGGGGGTGGGGGGGGGGGGGGGTGGGGGGGGGG